>CAXKWD010000002.1:32393919-33593919 GCA_964059195.1 Ectobius pallidus
GATTATCTTGATTGTAAGGTGAAAATACAGAAAACTCTATCACAACAAATAAGAAAAAACATGTTGCGGGTAGACTTATACACTCGACATTTTAGATACCATATACATAACTTATTATCGAAACAACGTGTCGCAACAACTCGATTTCTGACTTCTCACATCGACATGTTAGAAAACGTACAACATTAAGTGAACATTACTTTAACGAGATAAATTTAAAAATTAGATACGTTAAAAGAGAACATTAAATGGGTAATTCAGTACCTGCATATGAAATAAAATATGTGTCCTGTTCCTACGGTATATTGTAGACTCGTAGGTGTAGTTTTCAGAAGGCTCGAAGTAGTAACTGAGCTGTCTTCATTTTTTTAAACGGTCTCGTTGGAACCAAGAATAAATGAAAGAGGAATCTTATGCTTTCTTTTTAGGAAAACAAGTCTATTGTGAAAAGCCACAGGATAAGAGTAGACAGAACAAGAGCAGTAAGAGTAGCGACAGAAAGTGTGTTAAGGGTTTAAAATACGAACCCGGATCATCCCGACGCGCCTCGGAGTCTGGGTCTCGGGACGCCTGTCCCTTGCAGAGACGCTCTTTTTCTCGCAAACATCCACATCAGGTCAAACTGAAGACATCCGAAAAACTTAGCGGTGTACCTCAAGGCTACTTACACTTGCAAGGACAGCGCTCAGATGTCTGTTCGCATTGAGACTTGTATTAGAATGCTCTAGCTAACTTGACCCTGTACAGGGTGTTACAAAATATAGGTTCCAACTTTCTAGCGATAAAAGAGAGAGGCCGGTGTCCCGGATTTTTTTCCCGCAGGAGTTCTTTTACATGCCAGTAGCCTATATCTTCTGACATGGGCCTGTCACATTTATTCACACATAAATGTCATCGACCTGGACCGGGACCGAACCCGCAACCTTGAGCACAGAATGCCAACACAGCCAGTATTCAGCTATTTTTCAACATATTCGCCACCGGAATTGAAACATTTGTCTTACCGTGCCGCCTGGGAGTTGAATCACCGTGTGACATCCACCTTCGCCTCTCTGTCATTGTTTGTCATTTCGTGAGGTGTAGGAAAAGATGGAAATCACTGGTAGCGAAGTCTGGGCTGTAGGGTGTTCGCCTGGGAGGTGTTTAAACATTCACTCTAAAGCCCAGACCTCGCTCCCAGTGATTTCCATATTTTCCTACACCTCACGAAATGACAAAAAATGACATAGAGGCGAAGGTGGTTGTCACACGGTGGTTCAAATCCTAGGTGGCACACTTCTACGACACAGGTATTCAAAAGTTGGTCACACGGTATGGCAAATGCCTCAATTCCGGTGACGAATATGTTTAAAAATAGCTGAACACTGGCTGTGTCTGTTGCAATTAATATTTCCTTGAAATTATGTTTTGTTTCTGTAAACTGCCCCAGGGAAATGTACGCGCCTCGTATAAGGCTAAATAGTAACAAGACAATATTAAATATATTATAAATTGTAGTTTTGATAAATTGATTTATAAATTAGCTGTCTCATGTTAGAAACTGTGGTACAGTAATGGTAGCTTCTCTTATGAGTGCAAGGGATTCTTTATAATAGACTTGAGATTTATAACGTCGCTTAGTTGCCAAAACGGAGGTGGTATGTGTATGACAGTGAAGATGCCGGGAGCTGTTCTCCGACAAGCACCCCATAAATGTCAGGATCACTTGCCATTTATCACAGGTTGAATACGTACCAGGCGTACACTTGGCAAACCGATACACAATGGAGAAAGAGTAAAGGTTATTGATCCGTCAGGTTTTTGATTCGAGAAAAAAGAAGCCAGTGGTGAAGACCTATTGATTATGTGTTGCGGAATTCACACCCTGTATTTTCATTTTATTTTTGTTTGAAGCGCAAGATTCAGAACAGTTAGTGCAATTTTTTGGAATGAGTGTGGAGTGAAGAAGTGTGACGGAGTTGACTTCTTAGATACACGAGCTTAGAAACGTGACTCCTATCATACACTTTTTTTTCTACGACTATTCCACTCATACGCCCCGTGTTTGATACTGACCAATAACGTTTAGCAGTTCCTCGGATATAGACCAATCACGGCCGTTTATCTTACAATATTCTTGTAGGAATCGCGAGGATGGTATTTTATTGGCTAAAACCGTCTGCTCATTACTGGACACGAAAGCATCGGTGTGCAGTGATTAATACGTCACATGTTGCCATTAAACAGCACGGAAACAGATTATTTTATACAACATAACTTGTTTGGAAATTGAAATAATAGAAATGTACATTGATTAAAAACACAATTTCGATTCGGTGCAAGCCAGTTCGTGTGCTTGTATTCTGTTCTGCTATTAGCCTACCTGAATGAAGTTAACTATGTCTTATATGCAACATTCGTAGCCCTGGTTTCAACATTGTAACTCGAATCGATTCATGGTTGATTCATAGTAGGCCGTGATCTCGCAGCTGTTAGTTTTGTTTTTATACAACAAAGCACGAAAGTAATTATTATTTTTATAATCTGTTACATTTTTATTCATGGAATAGTCTTAATAAATCCAACTCTCGTGGGATTACCTATGATAAAACTAAATTTACAGCATGTAAACGTTTTGAAACACTTACATGGGGAACACAAAAGAAAAGAATGGCTTTATGGTAGGGTAACGATTACATTACCGTCTAAACCTGCCGACGTCAGATGCATTTATTGAAGTTATAAGGTAACGATAGTGTGATAAGAACCTGCAACCGCCTCTTGCATGTGTTGTTCGGTGTAAAACGAATAATAGCTCATGAAGGGAGAGAGAGCTTGATTTTTTTAGGCACTTAATGTTTAAAGGTTGAAAAGTAACAGTAACAATATTTGGCCAGATTGCAACTTTCGCACTATCGTGAAAAACATTCTGTAGGGGGATATGTGTATATATACGAATATATAACATTTCTTTTGGCATTGGTATATATTCAGTTTCCTTGCTTGTTTAACATGTACTCTCTTCGTATCTTGATTTTTTTTGTAGGCCTTGTGCATTGTGATTTTACTTGCTAAATATCGCGTTTTCGTAACATTCTATTACAGCTCATTGTATAGCAGCAATATGACAGTTGAATCACGAAATAAACTGTTGTGAATAACATAGGCCTATATGTAATACATTTGTAATACGAAATGTCATGATCTTATTAATGTTTTGAATATTACTGTTGAAGGTAAACCGTGCTAGTTAAGGGCAGAAAATTTTTTTTTAAACATGAATAAGCATTTATGCTGATAACTACTTCCTTATGGTGGCTAATGGGAATGGAAAGTCTATAGATTGAAGTTGCTGCGAGGAGATAGTTTAGTCTTTAGATTGATCAATGAGCCTAAAATCTCAGAATCCCGATCCCTGGTTCTATATCATGCTGTGTTTTTTTCTTTCTTTCTTTCTTTTGCGGCGACTTACTTATTTCCCATTGGTTTCAAAATTTAGTTATTTTACACTTAAATTTTAATTTGTCGACTTGTATTTTTTTCATGCTGCATGCTGCGACTTTTAAATTTCTGTGTTTATCCCGTTTTCTCCTTTCGGATAATCTTTGTATTGTGTATTTCTTTGTTCTTATTTTTATAGGCTATTATTTTCTTCATTTGTATTTTATTTTTTCCTATTTGTTTTATTTTTGTCCTATTTGGTCATTGATTCTTTTCTTTCTCTTTGCTGTTGTCTCTCTCAAATGTCAGTTCTTTTTTCCTCCCGTTATCCCCTCTTTACATCCTTTTCTTTCACTAATAAATCTAGTGAAGATATTTTCTATATGTCTGTCGTGGGATCTGGAAAGAATTACATTTAGCTGCAAATTGTACGCTTTTGTTTTATTGCACTAATGAATAATCCAATTTAATGACAAAGTTCATTGAAAACAGACAATTTAAATTGTGTCATGGGAAATACATTTTTAGTGTCTTGTAAATGCTGTTGGTATTAATCCTATGCAAGCCTGGTATTGTAGCTGCATAACTAGACCCTGACAGTTATTGCCATCCGTATTGTTTTGTGTGGCATTAATTACAATCCAATACAGGTCGTTTTGTAATACAGTCATGAATGCACTGTGCTAATGTTCCATAGGAAATGCACAACTGATACGTCAGTGTTTTCCACCCAGCTATGTGTTATACTTGTAAGACCTGCTAACTAATAATCCAGCCTGAGGGAGCCTATGTTACTCCAGTAAGTTTGTGGAATTCCGTATGGTCATATTTTTTCTAAAAAATAAATGAGGAACGTGATACAGTCGCAGAGACGTCAGTTAATTCTTGAATTACCTGGGCAGGGGTTCGCGGTCCACACTCTTCATGATGCATTAGTCGCATCCTTCTTTTAAAGGATAATATATGTATTGGTGTAGCCATTTAGGTAAACAAAAAAAATACTATTTTTACATTTTAATGTAAAAAATCCAGCTCACTTTAATGTGTGATTGTAAAATGTTATGCCGTTCGGGCGCGTGGAAAGGCAGTGAATGCAAACTTAAATAGCTTTTCTCATTTTCAGTTCCTATGGTATTTAGTCAAATTCAAAATGTATCTTCTCCCACAAAAGTAGAGATACTGCTGATTTTTAGGTAGATTTCAAAGAAAAATCTACCTATTGCAATCGATACCATGTCATGGCTTTCGAAAAATTCTTTCATATCTTTACGTTTCATGCCTTCCTAAGTACGAAACCACCGCCCGTTCAAAAGTTTATATATGTATATATATATATATATATATATATATATATATATATATATATATCTTTACATGCTTAGCGGCCGTAATTTTGAAGATATTTGAACCAAATTTTATTATGTTATTTCTAGGCCCAATAGTTCGGACAAGTTCGTTAACGAGCAAAATTGGCCCAAGGGGAGGGTCGGGGGAGGGGGTTGAAATTTTGAAAAATTTACATCTCTGCCCCTATGAAGTATAGAGGGAAACTTTGTTTGAATAAATTAGAGTACTCCCTATGGAGTTCACAGTGACACCAACGATTCGGGGTTTTGGGGGTACGAGTGGGGGTGGGGGATGGAAATTAGAAATTTTTGAAACCACGTCTTATGGAGTATCGTTGAAAAGCTCTTGATGAGTACTCTACAGATCAATAACTGGTTTCTCGGTAGCTCTCATATAAGGCGAGATTTAGCACTTCGAAATCTATCTCAGCCTGTAGGCCTGCCTAAAGGGTTTTTTGTACTTCAGAATGTGTGCAAGAAATTACTAGTAAGATTTTATTGTATACCGGTAGGCCTTAGGTATTAAATATATATATATATAGTGTCATGTCATTTTTTTAAATAATTTGTCGTTCCCCTATGCACAATATTAAAAAAATTAAAAGTATGAACTGGATTTTATAAATCCATGAGTCATTTTGTAAGCTAGCATCAGATATTGTCACAGAAAAAATCAGGTTCATATTTTATTTTGAACTTTTATTAAAAAATTAATTAATCAATTAATTAAAATCTCAGAAACATTGAGATATTAAACTAAAATTTGAAATGTAATTTCTGTTTAGGTTTTAGTTGTGTGTCAAATTTCAGGTTTATAAAATAATTATATAATGTCTTAATCTCAACTTTTAAAAGATTTATTTAGCCTAGGCCTTTCTGTTTCATACAACCATCAACAGGGCATCTTATTTTGTAGAATTGCATCTAAAAAAGAGTGAAGTTGTTTTGATAAAGGTGCCATTGCTGATTGTATTGGTTTTATGTAATTATTTTGTAATCGAACTCAATGGTGCAATCAATATTATTTCTTACATAATATTCAGTTTCTTAGCAAAAATAAGGTAGTGTGGAAAATCACTCCCTGGAAGTTCTTACTTGATGATACATGATATGAACTTTATTTGCCAAGACATCATTACAATGTAAAGCATTGTCAGCATATCAAAAATAAATATTAAACATTTAAAAATTCTTAATTACAATACAAGTTCATAGTGTGTTAACATCAGTCAAATTGCAATATTCTGCTATTAAAAACTAAAGGCTATAAACAGGGTTAGACATCAGTGTTCATCTGAGTTTTCCTAAAAAAAAAACCGGTACCTAAAGGTTTTTTAATTCATCTGGGAGACTATTGCATAAGTGTAAAGCTACTGTTACAAAACTATTTTGTGTTTTACTGTTTACATCTGTCTACGTAAATATTCGAACATGCTCGTGTAGGGTAGTTATGTATTACTGTAAAGTAAGGTAATTCCTATACAGGCCATGGAGGCCCAGAGGGTTCCAAGAAAAACATCGATGTCAAGGTTAAAATACTGAGTTTTATAAATATAGGTTTACTATGGGTTCTTGGAGGAACCCCACATATAATTCTGATAGCCCTCTTTTGTAGCATGAGAAGTTTATAGGCTGAAGCATGGTTGGCCAACAGTAGGGTCCCATGAGCAAGATTACTGTCTTATTTCGAGTATTCAGGTCTGAAAGGGTTAAATGATTTTTTGTAATTGTTTTCTAGGATATGTACTGGTATTCCTATATGATTTTTTTTTCCCGAAATTGGTTTAGTATTTTTTACCCTGAAATAAGCTATGTTCATAAGATCGCCATACATTCGTTCATTGTGTTAATAACCGTGGCTGCTGAATCTGGAGGGCATGTAATACGCGTACTTTGCTGTAATATATTTGAAACGAATATTCCAAGAAAATAGTACATTTACGTATGCAGTATTTATTTACATTTAAAAATATATGCTCTATTTAATTGAATGCATATTAATGCAAAGACCAAGAACAATTTTTTTTTCTCCTTTGGTTGCTTCTTTCTTTGGAGTAGGAAGTAAATACGGTATGTATAATTTTAGTGTATTTTTACGTGATGGGTAAGTAGAAAATATACAAAGGCTGATTCTATAAAAAGCAAAAAAGTGAATGGATCACGATACATTCCACTCAAATTACAAGGTGAAACAGCCACCCAAGGTCTTCAAGATGACTTGTACCACCTAACGCTTACAGCTACTTGTCCGTCATATCTTTAGTGCAAAGTGAAACGTGAGGAAATTACACTTTCAACTAAAAGTAAGGTTACATCATCGTTGTATATCTTTCACAAGGCAGTATTTCAGAATGTAAAACAACATAGGCCTAGGTGTTAGAACGTTTGATGGCACTTCATAGGTATCACGAAGCATTAAATCTTCTCCATTATACCATCGCGAGTTGTCCAAAGCTTGGATCACGCTATTCCAATTGCCTGGAAGCAATGATCCGTGAACATACAAGGTCGTATATATTGTTAGGATTTACTGAATCCATGGCTACATAAACTCTGTATCGCACCCAAACAAAACCACAGCGAGGCGGAAGAAGTCACGACTGCAGAAATCTATTATCCTTCAGTGTCATAGCAGCAAGGTTATAGTTATTTAGTATAATAATGTCATACAGCTATTGAGTTCGCTGATTCAGTTTTTATAATTTACCAGTAATTTTGTCATTGATATAATAATCACAATACTACAGTAGGCTACTGTATTATTATTATTATACAAAAGGATGCAACAACAAATTTAGAGATTCAAAGAAGAATAACGGATGGCAAGAGAATTACAGGAATGCTAAATTCAATCTTATGGAGTAAAAATATTTTACATAGAACTAAAAAATTAATATATCAGGCAGTATTCCAAAGTACAACAACATTATATGGCGCTGAAACTTGGACCATAAGTAGACAACAAGCAAACAAATTAATGGTATTAAAAATGGATTTTTGGAGGCGTTCAGCAAGAAAATCCAGGAAAGAAAAAATTCGGAAAAATAGAATAAGGGAAATAATGCAAGTTGAAAAGAATATTTTGAAAATTGTAGAAGAAAGACGCTTGAGATGGTATGGACATGTACTCAGAATGACAGAGGATAGAATACCCAAGAAAATTTTGGATTGGAAAGTAGAAGGGAAAAGAATAAGAGGGAAGCCCAAAGAGTGTTGGATGGATGGGGTGAAAAGGAGAATAACGAAGCCCAAAGAGTGTTGGATGGATGGGGTGAAAAGGAGAATAACGAGAAAAGGATTAAGGGAAGAAGATGCTATGGACAGGAACTTAGGGAGGCAAAAGATTGTTGTGGGATGAAGGAAAACCATTGTATTGTGGAATATTCCTTAATAAAAAATAAACTATTTTTATTATTATTTAATCTCTAGAGATGGAAACCCTATTTCGCCACAGTGGCATATAAGGGTTGTAGTTTACAAACTAATTATAATAATTATATAATTTCATACATTAAATAAATAATCAACTACAGTTGATCGTGAATGTAAGTTTTAAAACTGATAAATTCTCATACAGTAAAATCTTGGTAAAGATTGAAATTTAATGCTCCTTGGAAAATAATATCAAAATTAATTTGCCAGTTTATTATTAACTGGTGTATTCATCACGTTGATTTCTGTACAAGGTTAATGTCCCACTTGTTGTACACAAGAAAAAAGGGTTTGGCTACATGAACAGCTTGTTGCTATAAAAGTTTCGAGCATGATCTTAAAATGTAGGCCTTCTTGGCTCTAATGGTTACTTATTAAGGGCCGGCATTGTATTTATACTTTTTATTTAGGTTATTTGAAAATTATTTTGAATCTAATTTTGTCAGTTCTTAAAATAATTTGTTCTAACAAGCGGATTGCTGAAAGTTTGTCTTTGCAAGTAATGAAATCTAAATTATTGGTAGTATTTCCACCTTTTAATATGCAGTTTAATATTATATTGGATAGTAGACTGTACGTAGAGTATACGCGTAGACAATTTATATTGTCTCATATTTTGAATATAAATTTGCTTTAAAAAAACTAGGGCATTTCCGAAATCTGTAGGACGCCAGCCTACTTCTAATTGAAGACTAGAGAATAGTTTTTTCTGTTCTTTCACTTCTCAATTTATTTGTGGTATTGTCTTTTGTACAGGTTACAGAGAGGTACCCCTTTTAGATAATTTGTGTCCGCTCCCTTTCAGTCGAGCCATTATTATTAGTTTATTACTATTATTATTATTATTATTAAGTTACTATTTTTATTATTTTTATTTTGTTATAGCCGATGCAAATTACGTTATGCAAAGAGATAACAGCAAACTGATGATTAAGGCGAGCATTTGATTTCCGGCAGTTAATGCCTAACAACAGGTGTAGGAGTCTTAAATGAAATGCATTGGGAACTACTTCACGCTCTGCAGTTTTTCCCACAGAATGTGAACCCTTTTGTGCCTAAACTTCTTTGTCCCTTTCCAAGACTTCCGTTAATATATTCTAATTCATGCATCACAAAATAAACTTGAAGGCTGTAATTTAAACTCTACATGAAGAATAAAAAACCAATAAACAGAATGTGCACTTTGTCATCTTAGATGGAAGAAATCGAAGTCCTTTTCACCCTTCTCAGAATCTTAAATTAACATGCAATTGCTTAATCGTTTTATTTAAAAATAATTTAAATAACATTTTCAGATCCTTGAGTGAAGGTTTGTCTCGGGAACTTTTTAATAACGCGATACTCTTAAAAAAAACTTCTACCAAATAGTAGCTGGGCCGCCACATCTCGGGGTCGGGCCCAGGACCATGTATCCTACTGGTCGTAGGCATCTCATTCAGTTGTTTCTTCCCTTCTCCGTGGAGCTTCTTTCTCGTTACTCGAGTAACAAAACATTTGATCAAACTTTTCCAGTTTCCCATAAAATTATATCACATCCCGGTACCGAACCGGGCTCCTTGGGTCCGGAAGACCCCCCCCCTCATGTGGCGGCCCTGAATAGTAGCATGTTTTGCAAAAACCATTTTCCACATGTGTTAAAATTATTTACACCGTCGTGGTAAGAATTAACTGGTACAATTTGTAAGGATACCCAAAACGTAGCCTAAGTTGGTAATTGTTGATCCTTCGTCGTTAATAAAGTTTCCAGAGCGATACGAAGCCTATTTGTCATTAGTCCTTTCTAACAGTATCGGTACTAAGTGAAATTAGGTTTTCCGAACTTTGTGTGCCGAAGTGTGTGTGAATTTCTATTTAACTTAAACAAATGTAGATATGTATTCATGGAACCACAGAATATAGTTTCTGTTGAACTTTACTTGGAATTAAAGCGTTAAGTTCTGCATGAGCCTGAAACATTTTAGTACACCTTTTATTAAGTGCCAGTATGGTACTTTATGAGCTTGTCTGTACGCGCGTTAACTCAAGAAGTAGTCTATTGATATTGGACCAAATCGGTTGACCGGTACCGGAGTATTGCCCAATTGGCAATTTAGTGCCTATTTTATGGTAATATATTAGAAAGAATTTATCAAATGCGAATCAGTTATGACAACATATTGTTTTACAGTGTTCATATACGACTTTGGAAGTTGCATTACAATTAGCTTTGACAAATAACATTATTCCTTCAAACTAGACCGTTAAACTGAGCGAGGTACCCGAGATTGTAACTTCTTGGGCTTGCATTCTAGAGGTCCCTCGTTCAAATCCCGAAACCGGCCATTTTGATATTTTTTTTTTTAATTTGATTGTACGATTGTCAAGATATCACAAATCTGATGCTGGACGATTTTAGTGTGATTAAAAAAAAAAAAATTGTTCTTCCATAAGCCCTGCTTAATGAATTAATCTGGAGCTTAACTTGGAAATCAATTTAAAGAAATATTTTTTGCATATCATAATTGCAATTATAACTGATTAAACAAAAGCATTCTGGCACTTTGTTACATCAGTTTACCTGATTTTATTTCATTTAGAATTGGAAGTGAGAAAATTGTATTGCCCTTGCTTAGGGCGTAGAAGATTGCGTATCACGTCAACTTTTTGCAAATGGAATACAGTATTATGGTATATAAAGCTAACGTATTTTTGTTCTAGGTTCATATTAAAATCTTTCTGAATTGGTTTTATTTTCATCATGTATTAACTTATATTAATGTGATTTTCATTTGAACATATTCAAGAACACGACTTGGTGTACAATAAGTAATAAATTTAGAATTCAGGACACGGTTTTACAATAAATATACAGAATCAGTAGGCTACTAGCTATCGGGTCCAGTGAACTGGCCAGTTGCCAAACTGTCTTCGCAGATATCTACAGAACGTGTTTGCTTCATATTCAGTCAAGGTCATTCTGCAAGATTCAGCACCTCCTCTTCCTGATGCGTGAAGTAATGATTGTACATATATCCGCAGCGGTGACCTTTATTAATTTTACTCTGATATCGGAGCACTGCAATCTGTGGCATTTTTAGCAGTTACTTGGCTACCCGCCATTAGGGTCACTACACAGGATCCCGTTATGTTATGGGAGGCACATTCCTCCTTTGTTACCAAACTCCAATCCTGTGTGATAACTGTACGATTCCAGTTTGCATTGCAGCCTTGTTGTGTTATAAAATGATGCTCACTCGTGTATCATCATAAAATAACTGTTTGATGTTGTACCCTGCCTCAGCGAACATGATGCACGCGAGCGAATTGAATTGGTCATTTGGAAATTGCCACACTTCCCAGATCCAACATTGAAAGCAAATACTGTACAGGTAGGGGGAAAAAAGCGGACCGACTAAGTTGCCGATATGAGCCACAGGATAGCAAGGAATGTATTGAAATTTGTTCTAGTGTCGACTGTTGACTTAGCCCATTTCGAAACCCATTAGAAAATAAGCTAGTAAAATTCATTTCCTGGAAATAATCCGTTAATTAAGTAGTTAATTAAGGCTTTGAAATCAGCTACAAGAGTCGGTCCGCTTTTTTTCCCCTACATGTACAAGGATGGATTGTCTTCCGTATAAGAGCACGAGTGGCGAACTACTATGAAAAGGCTGAATTATTAATTATTGTGTTCGACCCCAAAATTCAAAATTGAGGGGTACTTAACACAAAAACACGTTTTGATGTTCCTGAATCCAAAAATGCTATTTTCAAAAACTTTTCTCTGTGTGTGTGTGTGGCTGTCTGTCTGTCTGTCTGTCTGTCTGTCTGTCTGTCTGTCTGTGAACACCCTAGCTCCAGAACGAAAAAGCTTATGAAAAAAATTCTATTTGGGTTAGGTACCTTCTGGCGATGTGACACGAAGATTGGCGATCATTTTTCTTTCTTCTAATGCCACTTTACATGAAGAAAATGTCGTTTTCAGCGATTTTCACGTTTTTTTTTTTTAAATTTTGTTCATGATGTGTTTATACTAAGAGCTAAAAGTTTTATTTTATTTGAAACTTTTTTTTTTTCGCAAAAATTCTCTGAAAGGCAGTTATAATCTACCCATTGTTTATAGAAACTCATTCTTGCCTGGTGAAAAATGAGGCTTTGCGCCAGGTTGAAACAACTGAATACAACTTGAAACAACTTTGCAACACGGCCTCTTATTCTACATCAGAATGTGAAGTGAAAAGACGTATCGCATATTATGCTTAGGGTAAAGAAAGTTACGTGAGTGCATTGATCAGATTTTAGTAGGTCGTGAATCCTTCGGGGATGCGATGTGGTAACGACGTTCTGTTTTTACATCAAATTTACATGAAGGGAATGTCATACTTGTAATTATTATGTTGTACTAAAAGGCAAGACTTTTATTTCGGCACTCATTTCTATAACGTAAATATCCGCAATTTAACAGTAAGGTTTAAATAGCACTTTTCTCCAAGATATTTTTTACCTTGAGGGCCAACAGAAGAATATGGTCATTCCAAGCCTTAACATGGCTACAATATTATAAGTTAAAGCTGCGTTTACGGTCGACTTTCAATGTGAATATGCGCCTTTACACAGTAGATTGACGCATCTACCTGTAGGGAGGCTGGGGTCCAGCCGATGTACGCCTACATTGTATTCTGTCATAGCATTGTGTTGGTGGCTTCTTTGAAGTCGACCTACGCTGCCATGCGTTCTTGCTATTGATTTCGCTTGGAATTCACGTAACAATAAACACGGTCGCGTCCATAGTACGACAGGTAAAATAGAATAAACACATAGCACAGCTTCTGAGAATCAAAATTAAAAGAACTCATGTATTAAAGCTTCCTCCTCGGAGTATAATATGTTCTTTTTGCACGACTTAACTAATTAGTGGTCCTTACGAATGTTGTTGCCGTGGATCGTAAGTTGTCATTCCCACACGCAATCTTGTTGCTATGTGCGGTAAGAGTTTCCGTGCGGTAAGAATTTACTTACGGCACATCATAATACAAGCCTTATGGACAAGGCCCCCCAGGACAAATATTTGGTTCCCATAACAACAAACACTTTCTGAAATAAACATCTATCTTCAAGAATGTATATACATAATATTTTCAGGTAATATCACAATTAATATAATTAAATTGATATAAATAATCATCGTGCAAAAAATAGCATGCAATACTCGTGCCGTAAGCGCATAACGGATGTCGAAAAATTGAAAAAACTTGGCGCCAGCGCCTCGTTTTTTCACACTATTTCCTCGATCCGTATGCATCGCTTACGGCACTTGTATCGCAATATACTATTATGACATCCTCATACGTAAATTGATGGTAAAAGTGGAGAGAATATCGTTACCACAGCGCATCCCCGAAGGATACACAATCCAAATAAAATCTGATAAATGCACTCAAGTAACTTTCTTTATCCTATGCATGAGCAACACACCTTTCTCACTCCACATTCTGATAGAGACCGTATTGCAAAGAGCGCTTATTCAGTTGTTTCAGTCTGATTCAAAGCTTTATTATTGTTCACCCGGCAAGACAGTTTCACAAACAGTGAGTGGCATATAACTACCCTTGAACGAAAACGGAAAAAAAAAGAGTTTGAAATGAAAGTTTTTAACTTTTAGTATAAACGTCTCGTGTAGGCTTTCTAAAATTGAAACAAAATCGTTGCAACCGTTCTCGAGAAATTCGCGAAAAACTAAATTTTCTTTATGTAAAATGGTATCTTCGCCAATCTTTGTGTCACATCCTCAAACACAAAATTTTGTTTTCATAATATTTTTTGTTCTGGAAGTGAGCTGTTCACACAAACATACATGTTTCTGAAAGGAGCAGACCTCAAAAGGTGTATTTATGTTAAAAACTCAATTTCGAATTTCTTATTCGAACACAATACTTCCTGTACCTTTAGTATATATGGTACGGGCAGAGGATGTGAAAAAAAAAAAAATGGAGAAACGGCAGTTTAGATATTTACATAGCTTGCGTGAAGTACCCCAGGCCTATAAACTATAAAGGCTATGAACACTGAACCCTAAACTATACAACTAAATCTACAACCAAACTGAACGCAGCACTTTAAAAATGGCAACGAAAACATGTTAAGAGAAGGCGTATGGTCCTAAAAATTTGTGGGGCTATAAACCAAAATAGATTATTCATCTGCGAAAGGTTGGGAATGAAAATTTTTCACTTAGTCTAAATTAAGAAGTAACTATATCTTCAGTGCACCATAGATTTTCGTATATCCCGTTGAATATTGGTGGGTGGTGGAGGGCTGCTAAATAGAAATTTGCTGTCAGTTGTGGAAATTCTGAATCCTTCTCTCTCGAATATTGTTGAATACTGGTGGATGGTGGGAATATGTATTTAAACTGGTAAACAGAGATTTTTCTGTTAGCTGTAGAGATTGTGAACAACTCCTTTAGTTCGAGAGGTGTTCATTTTCTTCGGATTAAGCGTCTAAGTGCACATTCACGAGTAGTCTGACTAATGCTGTCTCTTAGAAACCTTGTATTAATAACATAGTCTATTTGTTAGTCACTTCTTAAGGATTTTCTGGCAACTATTCGTATAATTTCAAGGCAACCCAGATCGAAGGATGTTACGCACATTCAGTAGCAAACATTATCACATACAGGACGTGAGTACATGTTATTAATTTGACTTTACCATGGGTTGCGAATATTCCAAGTTATTTCGCTTTTCATAAAATTATTAACACACCATAACCAGGGACGTTGTTAGCTATATACGAGGGATGGTAACTTATTTTTCTTCTCGAAGTATGGCGATGGAACCATAATATGTTGTACGTCACTGGAGAGTGTGGGATCTCTGGTATTGGATACATTATTTGGTAGCATTGTGATGTACGGTTATACGAATAGAGGTGATGGTAATTTAGTCGTGAGTCAGCCGCCGTACAGAATGAATATATGACAGCATTTTTATGTCAAAATAGTCACTGTCCGAGGGAGAAATGCCAGAGAATGCCACATGGAGCTGATTAAATGTTTGGGGTTACGGGTTCGATTCCGGCCGAGGCCGATGGCATTTAAGTGTGCATAAATGCTACAGGCCCATTTCAGTAGATTTACTGGCATGTGCAAGAACTACTCCGGGACAAAATTCCGGCACATCGGCGACGGTCACAGCCCTAAGTTACAATACATCCCCGTCGTTAAATAACCATATAGTCTATCAACCTCCTAACTACCAAAGGAACCATAGACCTAATTATGTTTTGCTCGGTTCAGTAGATTTCTCATTTTATCATTATGCTTTATATTAGATGTGAGGCATTTGTTGTAATTTCGTTCTGTTAATGTTCTAATTATCTCACTTATTCCTTCACATATGCTTATCATACTTTCTCATGACACCGTGGTCCAAATCGCAATAGTTTCTTAAATATGGCCTATTAACTCCATCTGGCATTTTTTTTTAAATAATAGTTTACCTGATTTTATTGATACATGTGATCAATTGCAGCGAAGATTGAATAATGAATAGGCTACTATTCAACATATTCAACATATTTCTGTTTGCAAATGCTATCGTATGATATTTTATAATAATTCTTATTGTATTTCTCAGCATAATATTTTAGTATTAATGCAATAAAGGTGTAAATTTGGTAAACGTCAAATGAAGTACGATATTAAGGGTATATGTAGCCTACGTGAACAACCACAAAAAGATTTTTTTTTAAATGCAGGTTCTAAAATATTAAAATTTTACAAGAAAATGAACTCAGAAATGGACAAAAATTACAGGATCCTATAACAAGGCTTACTAGGACATAACTAGCAGATAAAAGTATAAAAAATTGACCAAGTTAATTTTAAATTACACGTTTTATAGGAGCATGGAAAAAATTAATTCAGATGCACTTATCACTTCCTATAGGCATAACATTTTTCTGATTACTCTGACACATTTTTTTAATGCATATAATGAACATATTTTTCTACAAAGTAGACTACTTTTATACAGCTAAAATTATTTTTAATGCAATTAATTTTTATATATCGCATATAAAATATCTTGAAATATGATCAATATTTCATGACACATTTTGTTTAATTTTATACCTATGGGCATCATTGTAGTCTACTTTATGCATATATGCATGTAAAATTACTGTAAAAAATTTCAGCCTTCTATTTCTAATGATTGTGGAGCTACCTAACTATATGTGTGTAAAATAAGAGTTACCGGGAAATTCAATTTTAAGTTAATAGTGAATTTCTCATCTGACCTTTCTAAGGGTGTGGCTCAGAGCATGTAAGCATATTTACATGTCCATTTATATGGCAACCTACATAAACTATATGGATATATCAATGGATGCAGAAAATTCAGCACAATTTTTTAGTGCTATAAACAAAAAAACATAAATTTCAAAATAATTCACGTACATATACCCTTAAGTAACCTACTTCTCGAAATATCCACCGATATTTAAGGAAGCTAACACCGAAATCAGCCTTTTAATTTGTTTAATGCTTTTAATGTCTTTACTAACAATTGGTAATTTTATTTATAATTACTTCCCTCGTGGGAAATTCTTAAGTTTGGTAACTTAAAGGTGGCATCCTTACATATATGCCTCACCACACGTGGATTTGCATTACAAAAGTATAACATATCGAAGTCATTATTCTTAGCGTTCAATAAATCACTGTCTGGGATCATGCACCTTGTTAGACTAATATGGTATCCAGCCAGCTTCATGCTAGAATGCTGCACGTAGTGAATTCTTATTGACTCATGCCGCGTTTGTAAGACTCATCCAGGCATGTACCCAGTCATATCATAAGTTCTGTCACAACTTTAGAGACCGCTGTAGAACACAAAAATTTCACAATATATAATTCTTTGGTCTTAAATTAAACACCACACTTTCACAAAGAAAATGCACATACACTTATTCAAAATGCCCACCTTTGACCTTGACACTGGCCTTCAAACGTTGTGGCCAGTCATCTATTGAGGCACGTATAACATTTATGTCCAAAGTGGCCACTGCATGCACGATGGCTTTCTTCAGGTTCTCCAAATTTCTATGGCAGGAAGAGTTGACCTTAGTCTCCAAAATGTCCCACAGTGTGTAATCCAGAGGGTTGAGGTCTGGTCTGGAGGACAGCCATTCACTGTGGGCAATAAACTCTGGAACATTGGCTTTAAGCCACTCTTGCGAGATGCTAGCCCTGTGCGCAGGTTCAGAGTCCTGCTGGAATATCCAGTGCTCATTTTTGAACAAAGTCTAATTAAGTGGCTTCATAATCTGTTCTAAAACATCTTCCTTGTACGCTTTGGCACTGGTTTTCAAACCTTTTCTGCAAAAATGGACCTCTGGTGGTACCAGAATAGGCCACTCCTAGCCAAACCATTGTTGAGACTGGATGGTGGGCACGATGGACACGGGGAGCAACTTCATGGGCCTCCTTACTGTTGTGAGCATACACACGGTCATTTTGCTTATTCAGTTTCTCCTCTATGGTGAATATTTTTTCATCTGTAAACAGAATTGTTTTTATGTTCACCTTTTGCGTACCGCTGAAAAAGCACTTTTGATCTTTGGGCCCTAATTTCCTTCAGCCGAGCATCCAGATAGTGTCCGGTAGTTCAGCGGTAAGCTTTCAATCTGAGATCTTGATTTAATATCCTTGAAACACTCACTTGCGAAATTCCTGTCTGTTGGGCTATTATCTTTTGCTTTCTGACTGGATTTCTTCGAATTCGACCCCTTATCTTCTTTACCACCTCCGGGGTTCGAACTGTGCAAGGACACCCAAACCTTATATGGTCATCAAATGTGCCAAGCTGTACGAATCTCTGTATGGTTCGGTACACAAATCTGAGTGTGATTCCAAATGGTTTCAATAACTTGAAAAAGGTACTTGCGTCGTTATTGCACTTGTGTAATGCTATTATTGCAACACGATTTTCTTTTGATGTCCACTCCATCTCAAGTATGAGTGCTGACTGAATGTTCCAGGTTACAATATTGAGTACAGGATGCTAGTGTAAACAACCCTTATTTTCATACCCCTCTTACTTCCTGTGAGTGAGATAAGGAGGTCCAGATTCTATTGACAGAACTTATGATATGACTAGGTATTGTAGCCTAGAACATTTTATACGATATCAGTCTATTATCTAATCTCTAATGTATTGATTCCCGGCCTTATCATACTTGAGTACCACATGAGAATTCTGTAGGGTCATGATTAGGGTTCGGATGTTTATGACATGTCATATTTTTATTCTGACCTCCGTTTTCGTCATATACACAAATTAAACACGAATTGTACGCTTGTTAAGTGCCAGTATGGTACTTTATGAGATTGTGTGGTGGACGAAAAAATGTCTGTCCGTCTGTCCGTCCGTCTGTCTGTCTGTCCGTGTGTCTGTACGCACCATAACTCAAATATGCTTTTTTGGATTTTCATGAAACTTTGAAAACACATTTATAATGTCCATGGGAAGAACCCTATTCATATTGAACCAAATCGGTTCACCGGTACCGGAGTAATGCCCAATTTAGTGCCTATTTTAATAGATTATATTAGAAAGGCGCCATAGCTCAAATACGCTGTATCCGATTGCCACGAAACTTGGTATACCCATTTATGACGCCCATGAAAAGTGCCCTATTGAATTTGAACCTAATCTGTTGACCGGTACCGGAGTAAACCCCAATTTAGTGTATATTTTAAAGGCGCAATAATTCGAATACGCTTTTTCGGATTTTTATGAAACTTCGTACACGCATTTATAATATCCATGGAAAGACGTCTATTGATATTCGACCAAATTGGTTGGCCAGTACCAGAATAATGCCCAATTTAGTGCATTTTATGTTAATATATAAGAAGTCGCGATAACTCAAATATGCTTTATTGGATTTTCTTGAAAGTGTGTATACCCATTTATAATGTACATGGGAAGAAGTCTACTGATATTGGACCAAATCGGTAGACCGGTACCGTAGTAAAACCCAATTTAGTGTCTATTTTAAAGACGCGGTAACTCAAATACACTTTACCGGATTTTTATGAAACTTGGTATACACATTTATAATGTCCATGGGAAGACGTCTATTGATACTGGATAAAATCGGTTGACCTGTTTCGGAGTTATGCTCAATTTAGTGCCTATTTTATGGTAATATACGTATTCGAAAGAATTTATTTAAAAAAATGAAAATCAGTTATCTTGACAACATAACCTTTTGTTTTACTGTGATTTCTAAGGCTTTGGCAATTAAAATACAGTTAGCTATGACAACACTATTGCTTTAAATGCGCTTATCCCATAACTGACCCAGGTGGCTAAGATGGTAACGACTTGGCGTCACATTCTGGAGTTCCATGGCTCAAATCCCGAAACCGGCCAATTTGACTTTTCTTTATATTCTGCATATCATAACTGCAATCATAACTGATTAAACAAAACATACTGGCACTTTGTTATATCAGTTTACCTGATTTTATTATTCTAATCAGACCATTTTCATTTTGCATATCAAGTCATATTTTGCTCACTTATCTAATCTTGGTCATATTTTGGCCATATTTGCAATTTAAGTTCATAGATCGGTTATAAATTCGGCAAAGGAGCACAATTATAGAGTGTATGTACTATAAGGTATATTTGAAATTTATTTAATTAATTTAATGTTTATGCCAAATTAATAGATAACTTAAAATTTAAAATCAATGCAATTATTCATATTTTATAGGGCCACGCAAGGTCTACAAAATATTATGATTATTTGGAACTGATGAAGCGAGCAAACAGGAGAAAATTCTTTAAAAACCAGAAGTTCATTACAAGTAAAACTGTAAATCACCAAAATTGTTAAAAAGTGGTTATCTGGTTGAACTGATGTGATGTAAAAATATAGTGTCATTAAACGTTTTAAATTGAAACATTTATTTCTTGAAAACATGTTATTTTATTAGGTCATATTTAGGATATTTGGGTCATACTTAGTCATTTTTAAGGGCATATTTGCAGTCATATTTTCCACATTTATAGGCCTTAAACATCCGAACCCTAGTCATGATGTATCACTGGTTATGTTACAACTGTTGAGAGTGGTCAAACATTACTTTATAAAATGTATTTTACGCTTTAATAAAACAAGATAGGCCGACAGAAATAAATGCATAACACGAGAAAAATTCGTTTATATATTATTATTATTATTATTAACAAATGGCAAATATGATTTCCCAACACTTATCCTTATGCTTATTTCTTATAGAGTTATTACAGCTTCTAGCCTATGTCGCGTTCAGTAGTGCTCATCTTTATCCTTAAGCCGTTTTTCACGCACAGTCTATTCCTGTACTTTTTTTCACATAAGTTCCCTAGCTCTAGTACGTACTTTTTATTCGTATTATTGTGTCTTTACATACCCGGGCTAGTTGAACTATCGATTAAGGGAACCAACCAGTGGAATTTGAAAAAAAAATGCATTTTGAAACCATTTGTATTTTTTTTAAAATTTAGTGATTGTAAGCGAAATGCGTTTTCCTAGTTGAGAATTTTCTAAATAAAAATGTTTCTTAGAATGCCTCTTATGATGCAATATGGATTATATTTCATGAAATTTTAAATCAAGAGTTTACGTAACCAAAAATACAGTAAATTATCATAATGGGAGAATGTTTAAACAATATTATGTTAGGATAAAATTTGATATTGTGTCCTTACATACCCGGGCGAATTGAACTATCGATTAAAGGAACCGACCAGTGAAGTTGAAAAAAAAAATGCATTTTGAAACCATTTGAATTTTTTGTAAAGTTTAATGATTGTAAGCGAAATGCTTTTTCCTAACTTATGAGAATTTTCTAAATAAAAGTGTTTCTTAGAATGCCTCTTATGATGCAATATGGATTATATTTCATGAAATTTTAAATCAAGAGTTTACGTAACCAAAAATACAGTAAATTATCAAAATGGGAGAATGTTTAAACAATATTATGTTAGGATAAAATTTGATATTGTGTCCTTACATACCCGGGCGAATTGAACTATCGATTAAAGGAACCGACCAGTGAAGTTGAAAAAAAAAATGCATTTTGAAACCATTTGAATTTTTTGTAAAGTTTAATGATTGTAAGCGAAATGCTTTTTCCTAACTTATGAGAATTTTCTAAATAAAAGTGTTTCTTAGAATGCCTCTTATGATGCAATATGGATTATATTTCATGAAATTTTAAATCAAGAGTTTACGTAACCAAAAATACAGTAAATTATCAAAATGGGAGAATGTTTAAACAATATTATGTTAGGATAAAATTTGGTATTGTGTCCTTACATACCCGGGCGAATTGAACTATCGATTAAAGGAACCGACCAGTGAAGTTGAAAAAAAAAATGCATTTTGAAACCATTTGAATTTTTTGTAAAGTTTAATGATTGTAAACGAAATGCTTTTTCCTAACTTATGAGAATTTTCTAAATAAAAGTGTTTCTTAGAATACCTCTTATGATGGAATTTGGATTGTATTTCATGAAATTTTAAATCAAGAGTTTACGTAACCAAAATACAGTAAAATTATCAAAATGGGAGAATGTTTAAAAAATATTTTGTTAGGATAAAATGTTATATTCATAAGCACACTTCCGGTTTCTGGAAAAAAAAAAACATATATATAGGCTATTTCTGAGATCAGTATCTGTATATTTAGCTTGAATTACCATTGGAGAGGCTATTAAAAGAAGTCTTGAGCACTTCCTTAGAACTACTTAATTTCATAATTATTTTAGCTTGGTGAACAACTGAGCACTGAAAAGATAAAGTGTATGAATTCTTCTTACTGATAGTTCAGGAAAAAGAATTAATCCAAGTTATCTTCATGTGATGCTGTTGATTGCGTGAAAAACGTTATCCATGAGTACGAAATCATGTTTTAACGTAAGATCCTCAGCTATTGAGATACGGTATTGCATTGGTGGATCTTAACAACTCTGCTGGTCGTATTTTAGATAAAGTATGTTTTTGTTAGGAATGGAATGTGGGTGTATAGGAATTTTGGAACATTACCAAACGAGAATGCATTGGAGACGCCGGAATCTTAATGATTTAAGCCAGAAATGTTAATGGAATGTTTTTTGTTTGTTTCGTACTTCTGGTTTCTTATTTTAGCTGCGGTAAAACAAACAAACAAAGCTAAAGTACTTTTCAAATGAGAAGCCATTTCCTTCACCGCCAATCACGTGTACGGGCTAACGGAGCTCCGCTAGCAATAAGAGTCTTCCCTCCGTCTCGCCGTCTCTGATTGGACCGCGTATCTAAGCAAGGAGAACGATAAAGGGCTTGTCATCTGCAAAACACTATAGTAGACTACAGTATTTTTCAAATGGGAAGCGTTTTGTTCTTCTCCTTGCTTAGATACGCGGTCCAATCAGAGACGGCAGGACGGAAGGAAGACCCTTCCTGATAGCGGTACCCTTTAGCTCGTACACGTGATTGGCGGTGAAGGAAAACGCTTCCCATTTGAAAAATACTGTATACACAACTTTCTTACAGGCCTTTCAGGATTGCATATTAAGTCTTTATCTTGCCCAGCTTCGAACATGAGAAGTTTGAAAAGGAGGAAATGATATAACTGCCAAAATAATTTTCAATAATTTTATTAACAGGTTTTCAGCCCCTTGGCGAGAAACGAACATAGAGTTTAAGCTCGTTACGGCTTCCCCAAACGTCACTACAAAGTAGCGAGAGTGCGTTTTAAGTTAATCAAGACTTAAGGCATATACTTATTAATAGGGCTTGGAAATTGAAATGTAATCTCTTTTCTGAGACATCACAGACAATGCCGGATGTAGTATCAATTCGTCTCGCCTGAAACCGAACAAAAATAGTCTACTTTTATTTTGTATTTTTCTTTCTTCTGATAGCTGTAAGTAATGTAGCATTGAAAAGGTCTCACGTATCATCAAACTTTTTGTGAAACCTCTGTATAAATAGTGTAGTTTTTAATATCCTACTCAAATATGAGGGCTTGAAATTTCTGTTTGCCAGATCGCCAGTGGCGACCAGAATTCTTAGGTGGGCACAAATGTCCTATTTTGAAGAGAAAGAAAAATCTTTACTTTTATTATTTTGTATTATTAAGTCAAATGAATTTGTAGATATTGATATAGGCAGCATGATTAAGATGACAGAATATTATATGAAGTCATAAGCATTCCAAAATATCATTGAAATTAACAGTAGTGTATAAATTAAACTTTCCCCGCGGCTTTGATTGTTTTGATACGCTGTGCTTTAGCCATTAGTTTCTCTAGTAGCAGGCAACTGTAGTTTGTGCGAAGTGCATTGTGCATAATTTATTGTAAACATTTTCCCTGCCATGTGAAAATAGAATTTATTGTAATTATATCGTGCAGTTTCATACCATTTTGAAAAAAATAGTAAATAATTTTTTTCCCATTGTTATTTGGCGTTTATGATGGGCATATTCTACAGTCAAACCTCCGTATAACGACATTTGTGGACCCTAGCAAATTGTTTTGTTGTATGAGAGTTATTGTTCTATTGTTGGGTTGTGATTTACTACATACGAGAAAGACTGCACGCCCAAAATTGTGCAATCTTAAAAAAACGCTAATTTTGTTACTAATTTAATGGCATCTGTTAAATTGTAACCACAGCTACGTTACATCCACACATTAAAATATTACTATTCAGATTGGTTTAACATCACGGATCACGCCACGCTTAGGCACATGCCAGAAATGTCAAACTCGAAGAGGGTGGGAAGGGGTAAGAGAAAAACCAGCAAATTTACCACATAACAAAGCAAAATTAAAACATTTGCTGCTTATGATGTTTCAACTGCTCATGTTGTGCATGTTGAAGCAGCAACCCAACTCACTTTACGTTTTTGCACACGTAAGGGATGATTTTAGCCTCAGTGATCCTATTTTCCATCCCCTAATGAACCCTTCATTTCTGGAATTTCTAGGAAATGTAACAGTTATCAAGCTCCTAGAAAACAATATTGGTGGCTGGGAAGGGCACTAATCAGATACCAGCTACCACCCACAGGGCCAAGGTACTGGTTGGCAGTAATAATTCAACATCCAAATATTGTTAAAAAAGGGTGTTTCTAAAATAGCTTCATCGTTGTGAGTTACATTTAACATAGGAAATTCGCCGGGACCAAAGAAAAATATTGCTATGCGCGTGTTTATCGTTATATCGATCTTCGTTATATAGAGGTTTGACTTTATACCATTTTCTGGTACAATCACAGGTACTACTAGTTTCCATCATATCGCTGAGGAAATGCAAATGTTTTTGACCCCTGTCCCTGACAGTGACCTCTGAAAGCGACAGTGGTATGTAGGTCGTGCATGAACACGCCTCGAGTGTTGAACTCGCGATACAATGAAAGCAGGCAATTATTTCCAACAAGCTGATAACGTCTGTGAATCAGCCGTGCACTTGAAATGGAGAGTTCTGCAACCGGTTAGTTTGGTTAAGGCTCTGGACTCTTCTTCCACAGCTGTGTGATAGTACAATTTCCAAGAGTACAATTTCAGTTAATCACTAGCGGTTGTCTTGTGATCTGAGGAGCTTGGTTTCTGATAACCAGGGCCCGGAAGTGTATGAAAAAAAATGGACTTTATTACATGATATTGTTCAAACGAGTACAATATAGGAAATAAATAACAGAAATTTGATGGTTTCATTTTGCGTATTGTTGCATATTTTGTTAGTTTTGCGGTACTGCGTGACATTTGCTTGATATTAGAATAAGTTGTTTGTACATATTGAATTAATTTGTCACTTTTTTAATGACGTAATTCGGACAGATTTTCAATATTCTTTTTATCTCTGTTAATTCAGTTACAGCACATCTGCTATTTGAATGTTTTCAGAACTGACTGTACGGTAATTGACAATGCATAGTACAGTAGAGTCCCGAAAACTCGGCCTAATGGGGACGGAAGGGTGGCCGAGTGTGTGAAAATGTTGGGTTATCGGGAAAGGTTTTGAAAAATAATAAGTACGAGTGTTTTCTCAGAAAATACAGTACTTGTATGTATTGGTTGCTTGAGAATACATAAGGCATAAAGGCATAAGGAATAAAGCTGTCTATAATGAAAATTAACTAGCCGACTTTGCAAAAACTGGCTCCTTTTTTTTAAGAAATGCGTAATATCCTGTTGTTTTTCGCATTGCATTCTGCGTTTTGCCCTGCCAGGGTGGCCGAGTTATCCGGACTGCCGGGTTATCGAGTACCGAGTTTTCGGGACTCTACTGTATAGTGTTTTCGTCACTGATTATTTATTATCAAAACGACGTCTCACTTCATTAGCTTTCAGTTTACTAACATTTACCGCGTTGATCTTACTTAATTTTTTTTAAATTTTGTCATGTAATTTATATTACTTCTATCCTCTGTAATTTATAATGACGTAATTTATCGGACAAGAGATAGTCACATGTAAAAATTGCTTAAATGATAGAGCATACTTCATTGTTTCCGGAGCATATTTTGCAAATTTTCCAGCATATTTGAATGTATATTTCGTCTTGTGATAGAGTAAATCTGTCAAGCAGTACTCCGAAGGTATGAAATCATTCCCTACTTCACCTTCCAAAGCATAGCGATTGGATGTCTAACCACTCAGCAGGGTTGGAATGTTTAAAACAAAACGTTTAAAACAAGTGCTTGTGTTTTTTTTTTAAGTTTGTTTAAAACGTTTTAAACAATCCGTTTTAAACATGTTTTTTTAGCAAATGTTTAAATCATTTTTTAATTGCGTGTTATATTTAATTATGAAGACAATTTACATTTTGTCAAGTCAGTGACACCCTGTTAGTGTTGTAAACAGAAAAAAAAAACTAGGGCCAGAATACCAGAAAATCATGTGAGGTGGTGTCTTTTGTATCCTTTTCCTCCAGACTTCTCTATCCTCTGTCGCCAGCTTCCAGTGTCTGATTTTGAGTAATTGATTTGAATTTTTTTCTGACTGCATCCTACCATCTATTTTGTGGTCTTCCTTTTTAAAGAAAGTGATTATTAATATTAAATATTGAATGTGTCAATTGGCAACACTGTAGTAGGATATCCCTTGTAAGTTTGATAATGTAAGGCGGCTAAGACCACATAAAGCATGGTGAAAGTCAATCATCAGTTGAGCAGTAAAGGCAGTAATTAAAAAGTAGCTTGTATTATTTTTTATTAATCATGAACTATTTAATCATAAACAAATGCTACTGGTACAAAATGTATTTTCAAATACTATTAAGTCTACGACTCGTAAATCTTGAGCATCTTAGCACAGGATGTCATTGGATTGACAAAATGTAAATTGTCTGTATAATTAAATTTAACACCCAATTAAAAAGTGTTATAAACATATGCTAAAAAAATGTTTAAAAAAAAATGTTTAAAACAAATTGTTTAAAATGTTTTAAACATTCAACATATATATATATATATATATATATATATATATATATATATATGTATATAATATGCCCTCTATACATTAAAATGGTTGATTTAAACAAAATGAACAATTTAAACTTATTTTTAAACAAACAACATTGTTGTAAACATAAAAAACGTTAAAAAAACACGTTTAAAACAACCAACATTGTTGTTCACATATAAAACATTTTAAACAAAAAAAAACATGTTTTAAACAAAAAAAACGTTAAAAAACACGTTTAAAACAACCAACATTGTTGTTCACATATAAAACGTTTTAAACAAAAAAACATGTTTTAAACAACAAAAAACGTTTTTTTTTGTTCTTTTAAAAAAAAAACATGTTTTTTATCAACCCTGCCACTCAGCCTTCAATTAATAATAACAACAACACTTAAATAGGCCTATTTATCTTTGTAGACATAATATCTAGCAGCCCTTGTTTCCAAACTGCTTGCCTATATCTGTCTATGTCTCACAAACACACACAACTAAACTTTAAAATATTTTTAATCGAAATAATATTATAGAAGACCCTACTATAGAATTAAAGAATACGATTCAATGTTGAATACACTGAAGAATAACAATCAAGATGACTGCATTTCTTTAGCGAATGTCTCATCTTGTGCTGGGCACGTTCAAATAATGACTATCATTTGTAATGTTACGTCACTTTGTCTTAACAACATGTCTCCGCAACCTCTCAGCTATGATTACCTTGAGAACTCCTACACCTAACAATGGAACGCACACGACTATGTTATCGTTTTCAACACCTTAAGTGTTGAAACATAAATAATAACTTTATATACATTATTATCTTAAATCATCTAAAATAATCTCTTACATGTTCTCACAGAAGTAGGCCACAGCTCTTCGACTATGCCCAACGAAAGATCAGGTACAGTGAATATACTTGATCCAAATATGTTTTTATATGCAGTGTTGATACAACAAAACATAACCCGTTGTTAATATTACAGGAGAAAAATTCCTCTGACACTTGAGATTTGAACCCAGGACCTTTGGCTATCCGTGCCAATGCTCTACCAACTGAGCGAAGCAAGAGTTCACTTCACAGCTTCACTTCTCTCCTATGACTGATTGCCCTTAATGGTCTACCTCACTGACAGACAAGTTATGCCATATGCAGTACTGTGAGGCACACTAATTTGTGATTTTTGTGAGGTAGACCACTAAAGGCAATCAGTCATAGTAGAGAGGTTCCATCTGCTCTGTGAAGTGAACTCTGGCTTAGCTCAAATCCCAGTGACAGGCATTTTTCTCCTGTAATATTATCATGTAATGTCCAACAGAGACAATCTGTGTTCAATGAATGCATATGCGTATATAAATACTGGTGATCTCCGTCTTCATTATGAAATAAGTTAGTGGCCTATATTGCGTTACAGGCGTGGTAAGTGATTCATTGGATAATACAGGAAGAGTTTTATAGAGAACCATTGTACAGATTTTAACAGGGAATATATGTTATGATAGGTATATTAGTCTAATTTTAAAATATTACCCAAAAGGTAAGCTATAGGGCTAACATACGAAAAGGGAGTATGCATTCTGCCTCTTGAAATTTAACAGAAAGAATCGTGTTAAAATATAGCTGCATTAATTTTATAATATTAATTAAATAATAGGCTGTAACATACGAGAAGCAAGTATCATTTTACGAAGACCTCGTCCCAAACCAACGTCCATCTGCAAAAGAATATAATAGCATTGTTCCCTAATCCGAAAATCTGCACAGACACGACAAAGAACAGGTTTACCCACTGTTGCCGCTGTCATTCACCACTTTTCAAGTGAAGTAAACGTTCTGTGGTAGTAGGCCTATTTGGCAACATTGTACTGGACTGTAGACAAGTGTGAATACTCCTAATTACCTTTCTCTTCACTGATTGACAGGTCGAAGAAGATTAGGATGGCAGCTGGTAGAGGAAGTTCTTGAAATGAAAAAGTCTAAGAAGTGGCACCCACAGTATACATTGTGCCTTTTCTATTTATTGGAAACATGAAACAAATCTTAACTTACTGAAAGCGCTAGATTTAGGCAGCACGCAGAAGGCGTTTCACGTAGCTACCCTACGATACAGCTACTCGACTTTTGGGCGGGACGAGGGGATTAGGGCCGATATTAGTTCATAACCAGTGCTTAAACGTTGTTGAACTAAACTGTATATTGTACAGAAATTCCTTAGTGGCAACCAGTTTGTTTATTGTAATGCCGGAACTATGTGTTCTTTATAATAATTATAGTGGTGTGAATTATGAAATGAATGGAAAGTATTTCTATTGTGATGTTCTTCCGTGTCCCCCACACATTGGCACTAGGAAGATAACGCACTATTGTCTATTTTACATGCGGGCATTCTGGGTATATAGAAAGCTTTCTGTGTAACAAGAAGTTATGAAAAACCGCAACTGAAGGCATTCACTTTCCATTTGTGTACTATCACACTTGGTTTTCCTGTCATCCTCTGTACTTATACCTTTTGTGGTGGCAACGTGGAGGAAGGAAGCTGATATCTGGTTCTCATAAATATAGACTATTCCAGACTAATTTTGGTTCTCAATGTTCAACCTTGGTATACACATCCTACACAAGAAATTCTATAGGCCATTATAGTAAAAAAGTAAAGTGTTCCCTATTACAAGCCATGGAGGCCCAGAGGGTTTCAGGAGGTTGAGACTCCCAGGTGGTTAGACAATCAGAACATGAAGGTGGAAAGGTTATCAGCCTTATGGACCGGCTGCCTTTGCCCCAGGATTGTTCCTGGTACTCATTTCTGTTAGAGGCTGAGTCGACCCCAGGGCCCTAGTGCCACCAGAAGGATTAGGACAATTGAAAATCTGCAGTGACCTCATCGGGGATCGAACCCCAGATTTGTAGCGCAGCGCCTCGACCACTAAGCTACAGAGAACCTTAAAATGTTTCAATTTCATTGCTTTTTTCTCCGCAATAAGTCAATAATTTATGGTGCCACAAGATTTTACAGCCTTTTCAGCGCGCACAATTGTACAGTTGCCGAAATAGTAGCATTTTGGATTCATATTCGGGAGGTCACGGGTTCAAACCACGTGGTTATTTTAATAGTGTCCCCAGTCGTGAAGGCAACTGCCGAATTGGATAGTTACTCACCGTGACCCATCGCCGCTGTTTCATTCTATACTATAATTATTAAAATTGAATATCAGTTCAAATTAATAGAAAACCATCACACCAACAATAGAAAACAGATGCACGTCAATAGTTACATGGCACAGCACCTGACTCGTGATAATAATCCCCATGTTAAATGAGCATAAGTAAATCTATCTCTTTCTCTAATAAGTACGACTAGGAATGCATTATTAAGTGCCAGTAGCCTATGGTACTTTATGAGATTGTGTACGGGACGGGAAAATGTCTGTCCAGCGGTGTGTCTGTACGCGCGATAATTCAAATACGCTTTATCGGATTTTCATGAAACTTGGTATACACATTTATGACGTCCATGGGAAGAAGCCTATTGATTTTGGACCAAGTTGAATGACTGGTACCGGAGTAAAGCCCAATTTAGTGCCTATTTTATGGTAATATATTAGAAAGAATTTATCAAATGCGAATCAGTTATCGTGACAACATGTTTTAATGTTCATAAACGGCTTTGGAAATTGCAATACAGTTAGCTATGACAAATAACCCTTTTCCTTGACATATGCTTATCAAACTAGACCGTTAAACCGAGCGAGCTGCCCGAGATGGTAATGCTTGGACTCGCATTCTGGAGGTCCATGGTTCAAATCCCGTAGTCTGCCAATTTGATATTATTATTTATTTTATAATCTTTCTGCACAACGCAGATTGCCTTGCAGACAAAGAATATCTTCAACAAAATATAGGCTACACTTACACAAAAATTACAAGCTTTGAGATAAGTCATTAATGATTCAGTAATGACAGGAAAATAAGCAATAGTAAAACCATTAAAATTGAAGAAAGGAAACCTGTTCAGCTTAATTGTTGTTATTGTACAGGTGGTTTCTTAATATTTGGATGGATCCCTTAAGTGATAATAACGCCACTTCAGTGTACAGATTTTGTGACAATGAGAAACGTTTACAGAAGTTAACAAAGAACTTTGTTATTGTTCCCCTACTACCAACCATTAGTCCAATGACTTCAACATTTTTCAAATCGTATTTGTTCTTGAAGTACTCAATGGTTGGTTCATATATCTTCTTTTTTTCATTATCAACTGATAATGTGTATTTTTATGTGAGTGTGCTATTGTCAAGATATCACAAATGTGTATAATTTTTGGTGATGCTGGACGATTTTAATCTGATTTTTTTAAACTAGACCTTTGTTCTTTTGTAAGCCCTGCTTAATGAATCGATCTGGAGCTTAACTCGGAAATCAGTTTAAAAAAAAAAAAAAAAAAACTTATTTTCTGCATATTATAATTGCAGTTATAACTTATTAAATAAAAGCATTCTGGCACTTTGTTACATCAGTTTACCTGATTTTATTTATTATTGCTCGATTTTTTTGCAACAATAACGCCACACGTAGCGTAAGAATGCAAATTATTATAACAATTACTAATGACAACTAATATTTTCCGTGACTATTAATACATCCTACTCATTTCTGTCATCAGTAGTTTAATTAGGCCTAAAATACGCAATCTTGTTTCATTAATCTAAGCTTGCCCATTTACTAGCCTTCTCGAGGTGATTAGTTGGGATGTTGTGATGATGGGGGAAGAATACTTCTGGAACTTAATCCTTAAATTCACGAGACTCGATTTCTCACGCAAATTAAAAATCTCTGCCGGACTGCAAAGAAAACAGTAGGCTAAATACAGTGATTACAATCGTGGTTTATTTCTTGTATCATATTCTGTAATTTTACATAAAGTTTAAGGGAAAAAATAGTATCCTTTATGACACTTTTTGCCTAAGGGTTAATAATTATTACAAGTTAGCTTCTCTAGGCTTGAAATGTGGGCTGATTTTCCTCAGGTGCACCAAGCCTAACAAATCACGAGGGAATCGAACTCATAACCTTTCGATCTGTATTGTGACGCACCAACCGCGAGAAATATACGACAAATATACGACAAATATGGAGATCTATGTGTTTTGAACTTTCACACTGCAAATGCACAAATAAGGGAATGTCTTTTAAAGGATGTCTTGAAAACTGTGCCACAAAAATTAAACCCGGCAGCGAAGTGGGGAATTGTTGTATACAGTTTTTTTGTAGCTACTAGTGAAGAACAGTAATTTATATCTTAACGGTAAACTGTTTGACAAATCTGCTCATAATGCGGAATGCTACGGGAGGATCTCGTGGTGACGAACTTTCCACCAAATTGCTCTACGCTCTAATTTGCGGTTGTCGTCATGCCTGATTCAGCCTTAGCACTTTATTATACTAAGGAAATGATTTCTCCGTTCAGAGTAAAGCTCTTGACATAGTTCCTCGATGTTTTGCAGAACAGGTGATTGTTAAGAGCCTAATTTTTTTATGAAATAACATGGCTGATTTTGCTGTCAATTTCCTTCTATTTCGGTGGATATTCCGCAAAATAAGATAGCCTGTTTTATAGACAAAGACATAGAACTCCCTTTTTAGGCCTACCTTAACACTTAAGTATATCGTGAGAAATATAACCATAATTACGAGGGTGGATCAAAAAGATATATATATGCACACATGAAGGGGCATCTTTTGTCTATATAGTCGCCTAATTTCTCAACACATTTCTCCCATCGTGATATCGGTTTCAAAATACCCTGTTCATAGAAGTCCTTTCGGTTGGAGTATATGCGGACTTCTGTTTTCACTTCTGCATCTGATGCAAAGCGTTTACCGGCCAGGAATTTCTTCATGGGACCAAACAAATGAAAGCTTAACGCGATAGGTGATCCATCATTTGCTGGCCCTTGTGGTCATCTGTCAAGTTCTTGGGCAACTAGCGAGCACTAACTTTACGAAACTTCATTGTGTTATGTACAATATCGTACATCGCACCGTATGAAATGTTGAACTGCTGAGATAAGATTCGTCAGATGTAGAAGTAGAAACAGCAGTCCGCAGATGGCTATACTCCAACAGAACGGACTTCTGTGAACAAGGTATTTTGAAACCGGTATCACGATGGGAGAAATGTGTTGAGAAACTTGGTGACTATATAAAAAATAGACAAAAGATGTCCCTTCATGTGTGCATTTGTTTGTAATTGTACATATTAAACTGTTTGTATAGCATTAATTTTCGATCCACCCTCGTATTATAAAACATTATTTAGCAATGAAATTAATTATTATAGTTTCATTGTTGAAAAATAAAACATAATTCTCATAAATCTCAGCAGTCATTGCTACTGACAAAATGAAATTACAGTCAACTAGTAATAATTATGATTTTATATAATATTTTCGTAAACATTATTCAATATTCGTCCTAGAGGGAGCTTATTTCGCTCTTGTTTATTAGTGAAATCTATTAAGTTGAGCGAAATTTCGTGAATGTAATTTGCTTAATGTTGATAATTTAAGCATTCGTGAAGCTAAATGTAGGTAAGAAGAACTGTTTTGTAAATGTTCATTCTTATCGCTATTACCAGGTGGTAAAGGTATTAGTTGGGAGCTGACGAGATGATCCATGGGATGTGTATGGTCCATTGTAGTGATTGTTAACCCTTAAATTGGCAAGACCCAATTTATAAACCCGTGACGGACTGCAATGAAATCTGTTAACACAGTGATTAGGATCATACTTTATTTCTTGTACCTTATTGTTCATCGACAGTTCTCGAAGGTTCAGTAATGGTTTTCATCAAACCAGCAGAACGAAGAGTTACATAATATTAGGTCCAACTGTTAAGGTTCGAGACTCAGTCGAGATGGATGAAGAGAAGAAACACATTTCTATTCCATCTGTTCCTTTTTTACAACGAAAAGTATAATCTTGATGACTTCGAAGTGAGATGTCTTTCGATAGGATCCAGAGGCTCCATACCATTGAAAACTGTAGAAGTTGTGAAAGGTTTTGGTGTCTAATGTGAAGATGTCAAAGAACTGGTGCTTCATGCGTTAGGAGGTTCCCTCGCAATATTAAAATAAAAACAAAACAAAAAAAGAGAGAGAGAGAATTATGTAGCCTACTAGGGTTAGCAGCTAGCTATCCATGATGGCAAGATTTCAACTTTTGATCACAAATAATTAACATTATTTTAGTAGTAACTTGTATATTGTACCTTTGTCCATTTGTTAGTAACTAATTATTTTACTCTTTGTCGATTTAGGAGCCTGTATCTTCAGGAAGAGAGTAAAATAAAACAAAAAAACACGAAATAGAAACATTTCTTTTTCGTTATTTTATTACAAATGTAAGGGTTAAAAATACAGTCATCCTTGCTAGTAATGGCACATAATGATTAGAGCCCGGGTTCGAATCCTGGTTGGGACAAGTTACCTAGGTGGGGTTTTTCCTCACCTGTGAGACAAAAGTCGGGTAACTTTAGGTCCTTGTGGTCCCCGGATATCATATGGCCGTCATTATCATCTTCATCCCATCCTCGCCTTGTTCGGAGTGTGTGTGAATGGTGTGTCTTATCCTATGTGTCCGTGTTGACTCGGCATTGGGTGGCCCCGGCATTGGGCTTGTCACATCCGGGGACGCCCTCCATGTCCTTGTCGGGTCAAAAATATATGTGTGCGATCCATAGATAATCCCTCTCCCGACAGGTCGCAGCCCTGTAAGGCCCGGGCGGCGCGGGTCGCTTAAATGTCCCTAAAAGGTTGAGGTAAAACTAAGTTAATGATAGATACTCTGTTCCTTGATATTTCAAGAGGCGACAGGTAGGCTAATAGGTTGTCGTCACTTCCTGATTTTTAACTGAATATCTTTGACTGTTGTTAGAATGCATGAAGTTTTGTATTTTAGAGTTAAAAGGTCCCGGGCGGCGTAGGTCACATAAATGTCCTTAAAAGGGAGAGGTAAAACTAAGGTGAAGATATATAGAGATAGTTGAAAGGTCACTAAATAAAGTGACGATATTTGAAAGCACCCACATTCTGCTGAATATAACTATTCCTCTCTTTATGTTTTTTCCGTTTGATAATTTCATTCTGATGGCAAGTGGGTGGATGGCTGAACTACATAGCACATGAATGGCTCTTTTATTGGTCGCTCATGTACATCCACACAGTTTTTGTTCAGTAATTTGATGACGACATGGTTCGTTCTGCTTCTTTTTTCTCCGGCCTTTGCATACAATCAGGAATATGGATTCGTTGCACTCGGTTATTGACCTTTAGAACTTGGAGTTACTCTGAATTAATAAAGCAGTAATCTTTATAGGAAATTTCTCATTGAACTCTTATGTAAAGGAGAAGGTATCGTTTACTGGCTGTTCGCTGGCTAAATTTCGTTCTTCAAGTCCACTTAAAAACATCCAGTGACAAAATTGCAAAGAAAAGTGTGAAATTGTTTTTCATCACCATTCAAATGTCCCCCGAACAATATTAGCCATGTTATGTATCCTAAGTTTCTTTCTCATGTGAACAGCGCGCGACGTCAGCTCACTTTTAGATTTGGCCGGTGAGCTGCAATTTTTTGTTCATTTAGCTTTTTGTTTGAGAAAATACTCCTGGCCAGACTTAAACCACTCCTTACTGACATAATTCCCGACCATCAATTTGGATTTCAAGCACAGCACTCAACCATAGAACAAGTGCATAGAGTAACAGATGTCATTCACAATGCATTTGAAAATAAAGAATACTGTTCAGCAGCATTTCTTGATGTTAGCCAAGCTTTTGATAAAGTATGGCATACTGGATTGCTATTCAAAATAAAAAAGTTCTTACCCCATTCTTTTTATAGTATTCTGCAATCATACCTAGAAAAAAGATTCTTTCAAGTTAAATTTGAAGACAGCCTATCGGATCTTTACCCTATCAACTCTGGAATTCCACAAGGAAGTGTCCTTGGTCCTATGTTGTATTTACTGTACACTGCAGATTTGCCCATAGATGTACCGACAACTATAGCCACTTTTGCTGATGATACAGCAGTTTTAGCAGTCCATGAAGATTTAACCACAGCGTCACAACACATACAAGATTACCTAATTAAATTGGAGACTTGGTTTAAAAAATGGAGAATAAAAATTAATGAAGATAAGAGTCTACATGTAACTTTCACGTTAAGACGAGGCACTTGCCCTCCAGTAAGAATCAATGGTAAGACTCTACCTCAGTCAGAAGAAGTTAAATATTTGGGTATCCATCTTGATCGTCGTTTGACCTGGAAAAAGCATATAAGTACCAAACGCAAACAACTAAATCTAAAATTCAGCAAATTGTATTGGCTCCTAGGACCCAAGTCAGAGTTGTTAACTACGAACAAACTTCTAATTTACAAATGTATCCTTAAACCAATATGGACATATGGAATTCAACTTTGGGGTACATCAAGCAACTCCAACATAGAAATTCTAGAACGTTTCCAATCCAAAACGATACGAACTATTGGTAAAATTCCCTGGTACATCAGTAACAAATATATTTATCAAGATCTTGAAATACCAACAGTAAAACAGGAAATAAGTAAATACAGTATGACCTACCAGAATCGTCTAAACAAACACCCCAATTCATATGCAGTGAATCTCCTGAACAATGGGACAAACACGTGTAGGCTCAATAGAAATAGAGTTTTGGACTTGATCTACAGATTTAATTAAATGTCAAACAAATTTGTTATGTTATACAAATATTAGCCACTGGGCTATATTTGTAACATGTTCATTCTTGCATCATTATTACTTATTGTTCATTATAGAACAGATTGTAATGTTGAAGAAAGGTTATTAAAAAAAAAAATTTAGCTTTTTGAGTTGTAATATTTTATTTTATTCAGTTAATAAAATAAGCTTGTGCAGTTCTTGCAGGAGAGTTAATAGGACAGATTTTACTGTAAAATCTATATGCAGATCTCTTCAGTAAGATAAAAAAAATTAATTCAAAATTTTAAAGTAATAGGTTTTTTTGAAGTAAAACTTCTTTAGTGGCGGTAGAGGGTAAATCGGTAAAATCAGTCACACTAAAACCGTCACGAAATCAGTCACAATCAGTCACGAAATCAGTCACACTCAAAACCGACTTGTTTCGGTGCGGACTGCACAGAAAACAATTAACTCAATGATTAGGAGTAATCAAAGGAAATTTTTCAGACCTTACTTCCTCAATAGCAATAGACAATTCCTAAGCAACCTAAAGGTATATTATCTATTTTATGGAACCCGGAGGTTCATTACCGCGCAAATCCAAAATTAAAAAATACAAATTTCCAAACTTTAAAAAAACAAAATTAAAAATTAAAACATCCAAAAATCAAAAATTTAATAAATAATAAATTCCAAAATTAAAAAATTAAAAAATGAAAATACCAAAATTGAAAAAATCTAAAAATCCAAAATTAAAAAACTAAAATACAAAATTAAAAAATCCAAAAAGTAAAAAATTCAAAGAATCAAAATTTAAAAAAAAATTAAAAATTCAAAGATCCAAAATTAAAAAATCCAAAAATCCAAAATTAAAAAGTCCAAAAACCAAAATTAAAAAAGTCCAAAAACCCAATATTAAAAAGTCCAATAATGCAAAATTGAAAAAATCCAATAATAAAAAATTGACAAAATAAATAAATTAAATAAAGTTTTACTTCTGTCGCGTGGCGTTCCACGCACTCTTTTTTTTTTTTTTTTTTTTTTTTTTAACGCGAAGTCCAGTAGTTACAGGCGAGTTCAGGAGACTTCCTTACTTCCCCACTTAGTGTAATCTTATCACCCTCCCGTGTTATCTCAGCACTCCTAGCAAATTACTGGGAACAATGTAAAACACTGAATCAGGTGCATTGACATTCAGCCAGTCAAACCGGTAGGTTTAATACTTTGGAGGTCAGCTTATTTTCTAAACTCTTTCAGCGATGTAATACACAATATTGGTAATAAAAATTAATGTGCAGTCAAGGCTTCGAGTGGTCTTGAGGAAATAGATAAATGTAAGGATTTTTATTGTATGGCTTGGAACGTCCAGTTATATTTAGTTAATGCTATGTGATAGAGACCACCCACTTTTAAATGTTATATCGTTTATGATTTTATTTTTACGAAATTGAGGCTTTTGCGTATATTTCTTATACTTCTCGTGCTCTTTTGAAAAACAAAATTTGCGTTGAACATTATCTAAGAAGATGGAAGACTGATAAGAGCTCAGGCAGAGTAATGTATTGTCCAATTATTTTCGCTGTATCTGCCACAATACTTTCTACAATACATAGAAGATATTGCTGATCAAACTTCAGATCTTCAAACACCTTTACTAAAGGATGATAAAATGCCCGACTTCAAAACTCGTTTTGCCGGGTCTTCAACCCGGGAGCTGCATGCGGCCCTTGGCTTAATTTTTGGCTCCCCGCTAACAAATGCTAATTTTAACTCCAGTGCAAATATTAACAATTTAGTGCCAAAGAAATAGTGTCAGGTCTCACATCAAATTTAAAAATGTAACTGTGCTTCGTCGTATTCATTAACATTGCAAAGCGCAAGACCAAATATAAAACCACACGTGCAAAATATTAAGTAGTACCTACAGGTATTGTAATATAATTGATACATTTCTGTTATGTAACTATCATGTTACTAATGATGAATAATTAAACAAATCAATGCGACCCTCAAGTCTTTCACCAAAAAATAAAATGGCTCTTTATTTTAAAAATGTTGAAGAATACTGCTTTTCCCGAATGTCTCGGAATTTTCTTTAAAAAAAGGTATAAAGTTTTCATAACTTATGCGTTTTTCTTTTCTTTGTGGGCATGAACGATGGGAAGCTTCTTTGTGGAATATGCTTTGTAATTCGAGTAGTACTTATACCTTACATGCTACAACCTTGAGCTGATCGCGGAAAGCATGTTCCACGTGTTCTGATTCCGGTAGATTGAATTACGATGTAGTTTGTGGCCACATTAATTTTTTGTCCACTTTCTCGGTTAAGTAACCGACAAGTGAAATCAAGATCGTTCTGAGCCTACTGCGAAAAAATCATGTTCGCGACTGTACATTCCTTTGGTACATTTCCTCTATGTAAATGATGCACCTACTTTATACGTCACCATTGAAATTGGTATTATAATTTCAGGAGGCTTTGAAATATCTCTTCCATGAGTTTTAATCCTTTCAGAGCTGAATTTAGAAATTAATATAGGCTAAGCAATCATCAAGACGTATTCTTATAACAAGAGTGAGCGCTGAGTTTCAAATTAATAAGGAAAATTTGAGTGGAATAGTGGAATGACAGTCGTATTATGCGGATAAAAAATTTCACATTTTAACTTAAAGTATTACTTTAAATATTTTTCTGCTTTTATACAATTTTTTGAAGGGACGCATTTTTACGTCAGTAGCAGCGAAATGGTTCAAGTGCAGCTATTTGTTCTTTCAGTTAGCTCATAAACACTACGTAGCCTATACTCTTACTTTTCTACCTGTACTATAAGTGCTGTAGGTAGAGGAAGCAGTCTGTTTGACCTGAATTATGTTGAGTCTTCAACATTAGTACACTTTTTGAGATCTCTTTAATCCAAAAATACTATTTTCGGATGACCCTAAATTACATAGAAATCTTAGCTCTCTCTATCTCACTCATATTATTAGCAAGTACATAATAATATTAGTTATTATTAATTGTTTTCTGCGTCATAAGAGTATTTTCTAATAATATTAGTTATGAGTTCATGGTTCTAAAAATATGATTAGTAAACTGTTTCGTAGGCTGCAGAACTAATAAAATTTGCTGATAATATTAAATGTTTTCTATAAGTGTTTTTAGACCAATAACGTATTCTCAAACCCATGTAATCCAGATTTCGTCATCTTAAATATTTGGAAAACGAATCACTCTGATTTAATTATCAATTTAAAAGAAGCTTACATATGCTATGAAAGGAATTTTTGTCATAACTTTTTTTTAGGATTTGAGGTAAGATTTTAGTACATAAGCCTACAGATAAGTTATCTTGAATAAGTGCCTGGCAGATTTATTCATTTCTTAGGGCTAGTTATTATTACATTTATGAAGATATATGTAGGCTGTGTTGCTTTGAAATAGTATTGACAAAAAGACAAAAACACAAACAATCCAAACATAACTTCCAAATCAATCAGCTGGACTAATGGACTAAGGGCCTGTATTACCACCTGCCGACAAATCCTCCAGATACGTGACTTCCAGATAGCTTAACTGGAAGATGCCGTGTAATACCACCGCTGAACTGCTACCGGCAAGAACGCAGTAAAAATTTGTAAAATGGACCTTACCTCGCTGAGCAGAGAGGTGTGTTTGTTGTAGTTCGGTAGGCGTCCGCTAGGTGTGGCAGCTCGGATTTGAATTTCTACAATTGAATTACATAAGAACATATCGTTTTAAGTGCATTAATCGATTTGTGCAATTCTATTTCATTCATAAGTGGACATAAAATGACATTTTTGTGTAAATTAAATCTTCCGGCATCAGTTCTAAAATTCAGATGGCCAAGGACGCTTCGCGGTGCTGCCATCTTGCTTCAACCAAGCTTTCCTAACTAGCAGTTGGAAATTTGTCAGCCACTCCATCCTCCTGCTAGCTTATCTGGAAGTTGTCTTGCCAGACAGATTTTGTCAGGAGATCACAATACGCAATTCTCGGCCAACTTCCAGATAGGTTTTCTATCTGGCAGATAAATATGATATCAGGTGTTCGTCGTACAAGCCCTAATAATAATATTAGTGAAGAAATTTTATGAATAGTGTACAGGTAGGGGGAAAAAGCGGACTGACTCTTGTAGCTGATTTCAGAGCCTTGTGATACGTAAATAAATGTAAGAGATGTAACGGAAACGTTTGTTTTCTCAAGTGATTGCAAATTACGTGAAATTATTTCTCAATTCAATCAATTTATCGACACTAGAACTAGCTAGAACTAGCTATCCTGTGATTGCTGCTAGGCATACGCAGAACTAATATTATTAGCAAGTTCTATGAAACAGGGCCCAGATCAGATTTTGAGGTGGTCAAGGAGCAGACGTGAACTAGATTCGTACGCTACCATCGTAAGATACTCATAAAAGTACAGTTACATCAGAGGGCGGTAATTATAGACCAATGCACTCTAGCACGGGAGCCAGACAGGATTAATATACTTAATTGCTGAACCAGTGCTCACACGATTAAGAGTCTAATTCTATTGTGTGCTAAGTCCATAGACGCACTGAACTGATTTCCCATTGTACAGGCGATTCTATTGAAATGTGTGCGCACTTCCAAATTGCTTTATGCATTGTAGGATTCACTTACAACCTACAGTGATGTTCATTCAACCAAACTAGTTGAAGTTGATGTAGGAACAGTGTTACGAAGTTGTGAATAGCACCAGACTTGTAAATGATGAGACAAGGATGTGTTACCTTCATGCATCATAAACCTGCGGAATGCACGCGTTATATTCGTTAATTTGAGCATCTGAACCATTTAAAAGAATTAAACACAACTTGATCTTGATTTCTAGCAAGTTCTAATTTACTTCTTGCGTTCTTTGAACTAAGATTCTCACAGGTAAATTCCTCCGTTTCGTCCTGCAATATAATGCTCAGTTCACATACAAATTATCTACATTAATTAGTTAAATAAGAAGCTTATGGTAAGGCTTGCGGTTGATATCCGGAAACAAACAAAAAAAAAAATACTATTCTAACAATTAAACTATCTTCAAAAACAAATACTGTAATAAGAAAATAATTTTATCAAGACCTAATTATTTACGTTTTCTAATATTTTAGCGATTCTATGAAGTTTTAATTTAGCGCTTAAAATGGTAACACCAAAATGTAATTTAAAAAAAAATATATTAAAATGTGTTTGATTCCTTAAAAATAAAAAAAAAATTAAAAAATCAATTCAAGAGCACACCTGCAGACAAAAAATTGTTTTTTCTCTTTAGAGATGGAATCTGAAATCAGTATTAGATTTGTGATAAGCGCGAAATTTTACAAAACAGCTTTTCTTTGGTTCATTTAGGTTCATAGGTACTTAAAATATCACTATTTAAGAAGATCATATCAATACATTATCGCGTACTTTGTTGGATTTCCTAAAATTTTTAAATAAGCGCGGAATACGCCCAAATTCCGGGACACAATATATTGAGAAATGTGCACAAAAGTGTGATATAAAGCCATAGTTCTTAGGGTTTTCAATTTCTTTTTCATTCTCTTGGTAACTAGCTCTCATTTTATGCTTTTTTTCTATGACTGCTGATAAGTTGTAATCGATGACAGCAATATCCACCAAAATACAGGGAAATTAGCACCGAAATCAGCATTTGATTTAACCAAAAAGTCTGGCTCCTAGGTATAGGCAATGCCAACATGCAGTTTTGATAGTTTTAGTCATTCACTATAATATCATTTATTTAATTCTTTGTGACCTGTAAAATTTATTTTTGTGGAGGAGTGCCTGTCTTGACTCAGCAATTCACAGTCAAGAGGAAACTGTAATATGTAGCGAGGTAACTGATAAGTAGTTAGATAAAAGACAAACACAGAACTTAGCCAAGTCGTCTCAGTTAATTGCGAATTCACTTTATAAGGTCAGAGTCCATAAAAGGGCGGATGATGTAAACTTCATTAATCTGATGCATTTCCTCTGTTAAGTGGTGTCTCCGTACTCCTACCTACTAGAGTGTGTACTCTGCTAGCTGTACACTGAGCATGAAGGTTATGAACTTATAATGTAGATTGAACTGAACTGAACTTTTCTTAATAAAAATCATTTTACTTGTTGACCATAGCCTCTCCTGAAAATTGCAGCGAAGATTATGTAAGAAATGTAAAATTCTCACAGGTCAAAGTTAGATACTCGGTGATGCTTATGCCCACGGTGCAGGCAGTCCCGGATTCAAATCCCGGTCCGACCTCCAGTTTCAAAATTTACATTTTGATGAAAAATCGTTAGAGCCTTTTTTGAAAGAAAAGTTTTTATAAAAGTTCCCATTATAAAAATCAAATTCTAAGGGAGGGAAACCAATAAAATCCCAACAAAGTTCGTAATAATAAATAAAATGAAATCAATACAATGATCGTTTACCCATTACGGATATAGACGGACATACAAACATACTTCATTCCAAAGATACTTTTTTCGGTTTATAGGCATCCTGAAGTAAGTATGTTTTCCCGTTGTCATCTCGATTTCGATTTTTAGTATTAGAACGCCCATAAAAAAACATGATTTTAATACTTAAATGCGCGGGACTCAGTTTCTCAAAGAATATAGAAACTCATATCGGACTGCAAAGAAAACAGCTAACTCAGTGGGTAGTCGTATAATTTATTTCTTGTGACAATTGAAGTTATTAGGGTGTTCTCGTGTGATCCTATGCAGGAGACCCCAATGTTCACATATGAACTATATACAGTGTTGTCAAATTTAACAGTATAATATGAATGCTAGGATTCTTATTGCTCCAACATATACGCGGATGAAATTCGTACATTCGCTGGGTCCATAGTTGCCTGTATCAAATTATACTATGGTTTACGTACAGGAAATATTAAATATAAAACATGTTTATTTTATTTTTGCAATTCCTTTTCCATGACTTCAGGATTTAACTTCATGGGATTTTGTCTCATACTTTTATCTGCGATTTCGTACCCCCCCCCCAAAAAAAAAAACAAGGAAAACACCAAAGCCTTCAAGGCCTTCGCTGTCGACAGGCCTTCAAATTTATTTATGTATCTACCTAAAGTCTTATTTCTTCTCTGACGAGAAGGAACTACAAAGAGCCTGTAGTATTGTGATGGCAATTTATTAAGTGCCAGTATGGTACTTTATGAAACTGTGTGCGGGGCGGGAAAATGTCTGTCTGTTCGTCTGTCTATCCATGTGTCTGTACGCGCGATAACTCAAATACGCTTTACCGGTATTGGATTTTCATGAAATTTGGTATGTACATTTAAAATGTTCGTGGCAAGAAGCTTATTTATTTTGAACCAAATCGGTTGACCCGTGCCGTAGTTACCGGAGTAACTGATAATTAAAGGTCACATACTTTTAAAATGGGAAATCATGACTATACTACAATGCCGCTTTGCTAATCATTGAGGATTTTTACTCCAATGCAGTCAGATTTTTTTTTTATTTCGTTGATCAAGTTGAAATGAGTACTACATGAATACTGTTTTATACAGAAGGTATTTTACTGTGAAATAATTAGGCCTACGTACATTAAGCGGAGTTCTTTGCCATAAAATGCTGACATATTTTAAGAATTTCTTATATCAGTGTATAAGAGTATGAATTAAGGTTAAATATCAAACTTTAGACTTTGTTCTTCCGCACGCCCTGCTTAATGAATCGATCTGAAGCTTAACTCTAAGGTAGATTGCAAAAATAACTTCTTTTTTGCTTATCATAATTGCAATTATCACTGATTAAACAAAATCATTCTGGCACTTTGTTATATCAGTTTACTTGATTTTATTATTATCTGTAGTAAGTTATGCGTTACAGGACAGAAATCTTTCCGAAGCTCCTTACGCGCCTAGCAGTACGTTCTTATTTTTGGATTCATGATTTTTTATTTCATTTTTATTTTATTAAAGAAATGGGCTCATGTGCACTTTTGCAGAAGACTTATTAAATTAGTGTTTAAACTTCGAAGAATACATTCCTTTACTTCTGTGAATGGATGGAGTTGTATAAAAAGGCACGATACATCATCGGAGTTCCTTGTTAGCTTCATCCGCAGTCACTTTAATTAGCCAGCTGGTTCTGTTGTCGTGTCTGTGCAGTCATTAAATGTCATTCACAACCAATTGCTCCGAGTTTAAATTCCCTCCTCCGAGCATTCCTTTCTTACCACGCTACTGTAGAAAAAGTTAGTACTTTACTAGCTTACACTTTCTAAAACCACTGGCAAAAATGAGTTTTCAGCGAACGAATTACATATAAGTTATTACAGAAGTCCTGTTTCTAATAACCTGAGTTTAAGGAGGGGGCAAACTCAACATACTTTATTCTAAACACAATGATTCTTATTTATTATTAGGCTAAATTATACAACAATCTATAAAAATTATTTTTGCACGATGTAACTAATTAGTGGTACTTACGAATATTTTTGCCGTGGATCGTAACTCAAGACTTGCTGTAAATAAATTGTTGCAATAAATATAATCTGAAAGTTTTCGAAAACAGGGTGCGTAGAAAATATTTGGGCGTAAGAGAGATGAAAATGGAGACTGGAGAAAACTACATAATGACACGCTTCGTGACCTGTACCCTTCACCATATAAAGTAAGGGTAATTAAATCACGGCAGGATGAAATGGGTTGGACATGTTGCGCGCATGGGGGAGGGAAGACATGTCTCAAAAGTATTGACTGGGAGACCCGAAGGGAAAAGACCACGTGGAAAACCTAGACGTAGGTGGGAGGACAATTTTAAGATAGATTTAAGGGAAGTATGATTTGCGAGGGATGTTTGGATAGAGTTAACACAGAATAGGGTTGAATTGCGGGCTCAGGTAAGCGCGGCAATGAGCCTAAGGGTTCTATAAAATAGATAATATTCCTTTAGCTTGCTGAGAAATTATCTATTGCCATTGAGTAAGTAAGTAGGCCTAAGTAAGTAATAATATTTCCATGAAATTATGTTTCTTTCTGTAAACGGCCCATGGGAAACTTACTTTGTGGAGGAGCCTCGCAGTTAGTACAGAATACCCAAAAGGTGTCAATGAGAGAATGCTAATTATATAAAAAAATTATTAAAGGCACATAAAGATACATAGAACTGCATATTGAAATATGGACACATCTTACTGTAATTATCTCTGAAATAATCCAAGGAAGATATTGTATTGTGAGCATTGCCTGCTGACATGACCATGCTCGAAGGTATAATTAGCGGCACGAAAGTTCCCAATTATATCTATAATAGACACTTAGAAATGTCACAAAACAGTTTATATGAACCTTGCCGCTAGCTTTATTGCCAAATTCTCCCGCTAATTATTGCTAACCGTGAGTATTTCTGTTGACGTGTTCCTGGGTCCTTACACCATTAACTCACATTTACACAATTAGCAACATCCACTTTCGTAGGTTCACGCAAATGTGTAAGTCACTAGTTGACAAGGAGGAAAGATTCGGACCAAAACCTTTAATGCGAAAGTAATATTGGAAAACATTTTGTACAGACAGTCAAGATCTTTATGAGCCATTCCTGGTTGACTTGACCTGTTTTTAAGTAAACAAAATCTTTATGTTTTTTAGTAGCATCTTGTCAATGATTTGTAAGGTTCGGATGTTTATGACCTTAAAAGTTGGAAATATTCAAGACAATAAGACCTTAAATATAGCTAAATACAGGGCCTATTCATCCATATAGACGAATTATTCAGCCGCCCTTGGCGAACAATTTTTAGAAACATTTACGGGGGGCAACATTTAGATTTTTAAAAAGCTGAAATTTCCAACGCGACATCCCCATACTATCTATATAGTGATATAACGTCTTCATAAATACAAGCCTTTCTGAAATTAGGGAAATTCGGTCAATTTTATTTAACCATTTACCAATACCAAGCTAAAGAACATAAAATTCCACATTTGATCAAATTGTAAAAAATGGAATGATTGAGGTGGCAATTTAGGGCGCGCCGAAATTATTTCTCTGCTAGGGTGCCAAAATACTTAGAGCTGACCCTGGCAAAGAAGACAAAACCTGTCCAAAAGAACACATTTTAAATTAATTTCACAAAATGTCTAGCATTTAATTTGCTATTTTAACTTTCAAGTAAACCTTTTTTTCTCTCTCTTGCAATGCCAAGCTTCCATATAAACGCCATTTTTTTCTTATTCACTCCATTCACACTTCTTGTTTCTGTAAAGACGTTGATTTTATTAAGCAAACCGTATAAAAATAATTCAATTCATTTTTTAGAGTGACAGATAATTGTAACCGTAGTATTACTTAAAATATGAAAATATGTCTAATACGAGTATGTTAAAAGTTTCTTAAGTAAATTACTTAAATATGCAAATGTAAAACAAAATATATCTATAGAAGTCAATACTACGGCTGGAATGAAAGTCAAGGAAAATATGTCTTAAACATCCGATCCCTAGTAATAAGTATGCATTAAAATAAGATTAAAAAAATATATATTTCATAAGATCGCTTAACAGTGCAGATACATATTTTTTATAAACTGTTTAGAAGGCAAAATTCTGTGCAGATATTTGCAAGACTTTTGGAGTACAGTCCCTTATTTTAATGGACGATAGTTCATAGATGTTTTTCTATTACTAATTTGTGGACTGGTAGATTTTTCTAGAAATTTTCTCAGTTCTTTGAACCGACGTAAAGGGCAACATGTCACAAATATGAAACTTTACAGGACAGGTAATAGTAGGCTATATTGTGATATAAGAGTGGGAAGAATCTAGGAAAAATGAGAAAAACAAGACATCGAGATTTTTCCTGTTTCCGGTATTCTGTTATACACTTACACACGTGTATTTCACATTATTTTTTCTACGGTAACGATTTAGCGAATAATAATCACTAACATCAGTAGTAGGCCTACTATTGTATTTTGCACCACCGTAACCTAAGCATATCAGATAGGGTAGATGAGTAGTTGACAGGAAATTGCTGGAGGGAATTGCATTTCCAAACAGTAAAAGAATAATGTAAAGCTTGTGCATTGCAAAGTAATGTTTTCTTGTTTATTACAACTATCAAGTGATGCAACAACACTAACTTTCCTCCTCTTTTCCATTTTAGGTAAGTAAATCTGCGATGTTACTGCATTATCCCACGAGTGCTGTCTCGATGCATTAAGAGGGGAAAAAACTGCAGTGAATTTATTGCAGAGAGAAGCACTTCGGGCCTTGTAAGTACAGAATTGCATTAACTCTTGACGAGACTCTAACCGAGATCTCATGTCCTATATACGTTAACCAGCTCTGCACCTTTTCCGCAATATTGGGGTTTAGAATAGTAGATCAGGAGTACAGGTAGTAATGTACGATATTAAACAAACACACTTTTAGAATTGAAGGGCCTAGTTCCATAAAGGCGTAAGGCACATGGACATAGTTTCGAGAAATCTTGATGTTTTTAAACAATGTTACCACTCACAAGTAGGTGGTTTAAAGTGTAATTTTATAGCATTTTTGAAGGACAGGCTAAATTAGTGTTCTGCAAATTTACAAGTTAAAGTGTATTGGGATTTTTTTTACAACTAGAGGTTCCTAAACATGTTAAACAAAAACTAGAGTACTGGCAAAATCTTTTTACTTTGTATCATATTATTGTTTTTATTTTATTTTAGTAAAAACCTGTAGACTATTATACAATGACAATTGCATGTTTGTCGATGAATACCAGTATAGTAGAGATATGAGGAGAAGGTTTAAACTTAAAAACTCAAAATTAAAGATTTGTGCCTTACGCCCTTATGGAACTAGGCCCTTCAATTCCATTATTGAATTAAGTCATAGTTGCTGAAATAGGCACTGCAGTTATAATTGTCAGGAATTAACGTAAAATTTTATATAATTACTTTTATTTCCTCACTTCTGTCATTACTACAACAATTCCAATATTAAACTTTAACCTTGTCTTATCTTAAAATCTGTTTAACAAAAATATATGTTATTGTATTTATTCGTACATTTCCAATGTTGCAAGTATAACGTGTTCTGTCCTTACTGTAAATAATATTAACTCATACTTTTCTATATTTTGAAAATTAATTTTTTGAATTAGTGTAAATAATTATTTTAGTCTGTTATTTTACTGTATTGAACTGAACAGCCCCAAAGAACAGGCTTTGCTTCTTCGGGTGGCATTCGAAACCACATTTGTATACACTTGTATTGTAATTTGTAGCAGTAAATTGAATTGAAATGTGCTAGGCATAAAAATTAATTGCTGTAATAAGTACAATAGTAATCTATGTTATGAACTAGTATTAGTTTCTAAAAGTATAATAATTGTAATATATTGTAGTCAGTGAAGTATTAAAAATATATTAACAACTTCAATAACTAACAAAATATATATATATATAGTGTTCAGAATGTTAGTACAATAAAAGATTAAAATAATAATAAGTACACATATAGCAGTCACATTAATCTAAAAGCATATTCAAATTCGATTGCAATATCTCTTCTTACATGTGCACCAGTCAGATTAATTTAAATGCAATATAACTGCTTTTCTCAATTCAATAATTAAACTATAGGCCTACACATTAAAAGCTAAAATTATATAATTTTGTTGTCCTACACTCTATAAAACATTGTTCACAATGGTCGTCACTGTCTATATCGTTTGGCAACGTGCAGGCTTCACTATTATATATTATGCTTTTGTTTATAATCTGCTGTTGTATTGCCTTCTTTTAGGTACCTATTCCCTGTCTAGTTTTGATAGTGGTTTATAGGCGGTTTTTTACATCATACATTAATTTTTAGCTATACCCATATCGGAATGAAATTCATTAATGTCCGTATAGCTAAATTATCTTTACATTAACTGGCTGTGACAGGAGTTTAACCCAGATATCTGATGTGTACTGCACTAATGGATCTGCACTTACTTTCTGCTCGGGTGGATGACAGAGCTTTACATTTCTTATGGTGCGGATCGTCAAAATAACGGGTTGCCAAGCTGTTACGCTTCTCTAGGCACGTAATGGATTGAGATGAGCTATTTTTCCTCTTACACATTATGAAAAGTATAAAATGACTTGCTATAAAACTTGTATTTTCTGGTCACGATCCTTATTAGCCAACAAGATGCCCTCTGTATGCTACTGCTGGCAGCTATCTTTCCTATTCTATGTAATGGCAACCGTTACAAAATTGCTATTTATCATAGGACATTTCTCGAATAAAATAAAAAAATTGAAATTAATAAAACCAGGTATCCTGATTTAAGAAAGTGCCAGAATGCTTTTGTTTAGTCAGTGATGATTGCAATTATGATATGCAGAAAATGAGTTATTTTCGTAATATATCTCCGGGTTAAGCTCCAGATCGATTCATTAAGCAGGGAAGAACAAAGGTCTAAAGTCTGATACTTGACCTTAATTCATATTCGTATACACTGATATAAGAAATTTTTGAAATATGTAAAGATTTCACAAAATGCATTGGCAAAGAACTCCGCTTAATGCAAGTAGGCCTAATTATTTCACAGTAATATACCTTCTGTGTGAACAGTATTCATGTAGTACTCATTTCAACTTGATCAACGAAATAAACAAACAAACATCTGACTGCATTGGAGTCTAAGCCCTCAGTGATTAGAAACGCAGCATTGTAGTATAGTAATGATTTCCCATTTAAAAAGCACGTCGTTACTCCGGTACCGGTCAACCGATTTGATCCAAAATGGCTTCTGGCCATGGACATTATAAATGCCCAAGTTTCATGAAAATCCGATACCGGCAAAGCGTATTTGAATTATCGCGCGTACAGACACACGGACAGACTTTTCCCGTCCCGCACACAATCTCATAAAGTACCATATTGGCACTTAATAAAGAAATATAGACTAATAACATAGAAGAAGGGGTACACCATGGCGCAGTTGATACAATACACCACAAATAGGAAGGTGTAAGTCATGCCTGAAAACTCATAGACATTTCAAAGTAAATTGCTAGAATCTAGTTGTTCTAAATGAAAGATCAAAAATCCTACCATGTAAAATGCAACAGACACAATGTATTGTACAATAAAAATTATTTGAAAAATAAAAATCATTTTTTCGTCATCTTCTCCCCTAAGTCTCTAACACATTGATCAAACTTTCCGTCGAACACTTATTCATGCCTCATTGATTCTACATATCCACCTGTTCCATCTGCCTCCGTGGATTAAAAAATGACAGATAAACAGAGACATAAAACATGAACGTCCCATGTTGATAATATTCCCTTCCAAATGGATAAATACAAAGGATGAGCATAAGTCATGGCAAATGTGTATGCGTTTTTGAAGTGAAACTTCTTTAGCCGCAGTAGGGGTAAATCGAGAGCTTGTGTAACGCTCAAAATCGTCACGAAATTGGTGTTACGCTCAAAATCGTCACTTAATTAGTGAGGTGTGACGGAACGGACTGCACAGAAAACAATCAACTCAATGATTAGGCTTATGCAAAATTTAAGAAATCCAAGAATTAAAAATCCAAAAGTCCAAAATCCAAAATTTAAAAAATCTAAAAAACCAAAATTAAAGAATCGAAAATCCTATATTAAAAAAAATCAAAGATCCAAAATTTAAAAAATCCAAAATTAAAAAATCTAAAATTAAAAAATCTAAAATTAAAAAAATTAAAAGATCAAAAATTAAAAAATCCAAAATTAAAAAGTCCAAAAACCCAATATTAAAAAGTCCAAAAATCCAATATTAAAAAATCCAACAATCCAAAATTGAAGAAATCCAATAATCCAAAATTTTAAAAATCCAAAAAAAAAACAAGTTTCACTTCTGTCGCGTGGCGTTCCACGCACATTTTTTTTAAGATGTGGGACTATTTTACATTTTTTTAAATATACAAATAAAAGGGCAGGGTATGAAATGTATGTATAATGCAGATTATGGGTTCTATAGACTGTGTAGGATAGTGAAAGGAACGGACATCCATAAACAATCCATACGCGACTGCATCGTGACACTCTAATGTATTGCGGTAATTGGAAGCATGAAAACGCACATACCCACTCCATAATCCCTTTATAAGTTCGGTAAGGATGGACATAATTCCCTAAAGCTTCCATCTGCTCCTTGTGGTATTCTCTGACATTTCTCCCTCGGATAGTGATATTTTGACGTTAGAATGCTGTTCACATCTTGTCATATCCATTCTGTACGGCGGTTGACTCACAGCTAAATTGTCATCGCCTCTATTCGTTCGTACATCACAGTGCTACCAAATGATGTGTCCTTATGCTATAATTATATCCCAAGTAAGAATGATCCTGTTCAAAACAAAGAGGCTTGGCGTCGTAGTCCGCACGTGAGAACGCATGTAATCACCGTGATAATGGTAGTTTGTTTATTCTCAGTACAACTCACCCGCAGGGTCGTCGTGAACAAAGAATCCTTTGTTTTGTTTGCTAATTGATATACTATAATGATGACGATGCCAGTGAGAGTTTGTTATTTCACGTGTAAATGTTGATATTATTGTTGCATGAACTTAAGAACACTACTCCACTAGCAAGCCACACCTTGGTAATGGCGCATGCTAATGACATTAACCAATCACATTTTGTCACATGATGCGAATTTTCCGCGAACTCTCTGTGAGTTCTCCTCCCCTTTGTTTTGAACAGGATCAGACTTTCTTGGGATATACTCTAGAGATGCCACACTCTTCCGGGACATATAACATCGCATGGTACTGTCGCCTGATGGCATTTGTGTGTGCATAAATGTGACAAAGAATATTTACATTCATGTATAAAAGCACTTCTTCTGGATAAATTTCCAGCACACTGGTGACTATCACAGTCTAAGTAGCAGCACACCCCCGTCATTCGTGAATCACAATCACAAGAATTAGCTGTTCTATTGGTCATGTTGTTCTATCACTTGAAAACAAGTAATGCACTTGTACAACGTACTTTTCCACCCTCTTGTTCTATTATTGATTTTGAATTAAGAAAGCTTGTCTCAAATAAAGCACAAAAAAGATCGAAGGGTGGTTTTGTTGTCCTTCAGGCTTGAATGTGATCATTATATAGGCTCGCGACATACTTATTGATTCTGTCACTAATGCTGATGTTAAAGCAGAAGTACTATGCATTTATAAATCCATACTTTAGCCCTCTTTTTCCGCCTTTGTGCAGGCATTTTCTTGCTATTGACTTGAAAATGTAATACTATATAATAATGTCTATAGCCTTATCCGTGGTGGATACATCCATGCATGAACCCATGGGTTCAAATCCCAGTGTCAGAGGAATTTTTCTCCTAAAATATTCTCTAGTAATGTCCAACAGAGACAATAGTCTGTGGTTCATGAATACATATATACCCATCTTGAATGTTAACTGTACAATAACAGTGGAAGCCCTAATCACTAAGGTAGACCATTAAGGGTAATCAGTCATAGGAGAGAGGTTCCATCTGGCGCTGTGAAGCGAACTCTGGCTTAGCTCAGTTGGTAGAGCAGTGGCACGGATAGCCAAAGGTCCTGGGTTCAAATCCCAATGTCAGAGGCATTTTTACCCTATAATATCCTCTTATCCGTAGTTTAATATGAAAGCATGTTCGAAAGAGAAGTTATCTAATTTAATAATCGAGCTGGTATTTCCATGTAGACCGGAAACATGACCTAAAAATGCCGAAAGTGACCTAAAAATTGCTCCGAAACTACCTATCTCTTGAAAATGACGAAAAATGCAAAAACCAAATTGCCCTTATTTAATCAATTATTTCATAGTACACATTTACATATATTCAAGTTACCTTTTAACCTTCACATAAAAACTATGCAAAATCATCAAATGCCTTGCCCTAATAATAGGCATAGTTCATAATACACAATCAAGTAATGAACTTGCAAACGAACCATAAGGATGCCCTTAATCATACAGATGTTTGTGGGGTTGAATTTTCTTGTTATTTCCCCTCTCCATTCCTCATACATTACTCCATTACTCTTCATTTCCATTTTCTAAAAACATAATTCCATGCTTAATGTGATTATTATATCTTTTCATTCCTAGTGTAAGGTAACGAATAGCTCTCATTAAGATTAAAGGTTATTCTTGAAAGCACAGGTAATGTAGAATCATAATGATAATCCTATAGAGAAATTAATTATATAATTTATTTAATATTCCGGAAATTAACATACTGACATCGCCTTAGAAACAGGGTAACAAAGATAGGCCTAATTTGTTAGTGCGTTAGAAATTTCCAATCATTTAATTTTAGGGCTTTTTTGTAGGCCTATGCTTTTGATAATCCAGAAATCACTTTGGAAAAGTGAGCATTGAATTGTAGTTCACGCCTTACTGTACAGAATCCTCAATCGGTATTCCACAGGTTGGAAACCCCTGATCTAGGTCAATATGAACGTTTCTTACCGCGCATGAGCTCGGGCGCATATCACTCGCGAAAAAGTTCACAACTCGTCCGCTAGATGGTGCTGTGTACAGACTGCATCTTCGAGCGCCTCTAGTGTTGATAGTATGAACCAAATAGTGCATTTCCTGAGCTCGAGTTTCATGCTGACATTATTATTTAATGCAGAACAAATGCCTTTTATCAAATTCTTTATTAATTACGTTGTTTCTTTAAACTCTTTTAATTACCGTAATTCCATAATTATTTTGTGGAGAAATGAAATAAACCATATCGTAGTACTGTGACTGCTGGTACTGTTATTAAATATATTAGATTAATTATTACATCTATCCTGCTCCAGTATAGCAGGATTATTCCATCATTATTAATTAAATAAACCAGATCGTTATGCTTTGTCTACTGGTACTGTTCAACTACCTAATAATAAAGCTTATTTGATTTTTGGATAATCGATTTTATATTAATTGTGATTATTAAATGAAACCCATTTGAACTAATCAATAAGAATAGCAAGATGGTCTTCAATGACTCGAATTCGAGTCAGAACAAGCTAAGATAGCCTCCCTATCATAGGCACCGACTTCGGGAGGCAATGTACTTTTTGCCCCCCCCCCCCCCAGATTTAAGATTTTATTATATAAGACCCAAGTATAACTACAACAAATCTAGTTCTTCCCCCCCCCCCCCGCCAAAGAAAAAGGAAAGAATATTATTTAAGTCTCCTATTCAAATGAGTTTGGTACCTCGGAATGCTTAAGTTACTTTTAGGTTGTAGGGGTTGTCACAATCTCCATCTTCGAGTATGAAGCGAAGAAGTAACATTTTTCTTGTTTAAGGTGGAGAAAGTTATGTATTTCACATGAGATTTGTATTTCGTCCATTGCCATGTTCGGGATCGGCTGAGCTCTCTTCCTCTACTGTCTGAATAGGCCTACCTGGGAAGTTCATATTTCCAATTATGCCGAACAATTAAGGTCTAAGAACTAGGAAGACAAAACCGGCCTGGGTGGCGAAGTCTATGGATTTTTGTGTACCGAAATTAGCGGGTTCGATCCCGCACAAGTTGATGGCATTTATATGTTTATAAATGACAGATTTACCGGCATATGTGAACTCAGGGGCAAAATTCTGGCATACCGACGACGCTCACAGTCTAAGTTACAGTACATACCCGACGTTAGATAACAGTAAATTAACCTAACATACATCCCGAAATTCTAGCTACTGTAGGTCTATAGATGGTTGGCAGTATATAATTTACTGTAGAAAGCCTTTCATTGATAGCTGACTTAAAGTTCAATATAAAAATATGAATTTTGAAAATTAGGAAAAAATTCTCATCTTAAAAAATATATATAATTCTTAGAATTGTTTTGATTTGTCTGTCCCCAGTTGACACCCTTAATTTAAGGCAGCTATCCTACTAAAAGGATTCCCCCCCTCACCGCTCCCCCGCTCCCCCAAAAAACCAGGGCCACATAATTTTGTTTAGAATTTTTGTCGGTAGTTATGTGAAAGTAATTTTAAGGTTCGTAAACTACCGATATTGAATATTTAAATTTATATGCTGCTCTTTTTTTCGGGTAAGGGTAGGCCACAATCCTTGGCTACTGATATGTAAAATATAATTTAAAAACTAGGCTGTCTTGTCTGTATTTTCTCAGGAGTTCGTTTTCAGTAAATACCGGTCATGATTGAAATTGAAAGGTTCCGTTTTTTTACACACCTCAAGAGGTGCGTGATATATAAACTAATAGGCAATGATGGGAGTGTTAGTAATAGAGAGAATATTTTTTAATATCTACTAGTTAAATAGCTAAATTCATATTAAGTCACCTGACAATTGATGCAATAACAGAAGTCACTATTCTTTGTCAGAAGTGGCAGCGCAGTATGTGCAGAAGTTTATAATTAAGAAAGGTAGGCTAGAGAAACGGCGGTATTGAATTTAAGAAAATCTCAGCTTGCGGTATGCAAAAGAGTGGAGTTAGAAATCCTCTCACGACAAGCTGAGTGATTGCACGGCTTTTGAGTGTGATGAAAATAAGCTGTGTGCCTTGCAGCGCAGGGAGGGAATTCTAATATGCGGAAATTGAACTTCATGGAAAAGACTATTCATGCGCAAAACATTTGACCTCCGTCAGCACTGCGCTCACCTGCGCTGTACAGTCCTTTGGACATTCTCTTATTGTGTTGACGTTAGTTTTTTGTTGTTGTAATATTTACTGCCTGTAATAAAAGGTTAGTTCATTCTCACCTTTGTATAACCCATATTTGGGATGTATTATTTAAGGGACGATTTACAGGGGGAAATGAGTCAAAATGGAATTTGGTTTATCATAAGTAGGCCTAATCCCACGAGAGTTTATAAGATACCGATAGATTCGCGACGCGCAGCAGGAGTCCAGCTATCTCCACAATAGCAGGATAGACTAGATTATTAAATAGAATAGGAATAGGCCTATATATGTATATATGATTCATTAGTTCAGAAACTCTCATCGTCTCGTTTTCTGTCCAGAAATCTAAAAATTAAGATTTATAAGACTATTATCCTGCCTGTTGTATTATATGGATGTGAGACATGGCCGCTAACTGATCAGGAAGAACGTAGTCTGAGAGTGTTTGAAAATAGGGTGCTTCGAAAAATATTTGGGCCCAAGAGGGATGACAATGGGGACTGGCGAAAATTGCATAACGATGAGCTTCAGGACCTATACGCTTCACCAGATATAGTAAGGGTAATTAAATCGCGAAGGATGAAATGGGCTGGACATGCTGCACGCATGGGAGAGGAAAGACATACCTCAAAAGTATTGACTGGGAGACCCGAAGGAAAAAGACCACGTGGAAGACCTAGACGTAGGTGGGAGGACAATCTTAGAACGGATTTATGGGAAGTAGGGTTTGTAGGGGATGATTGGCTGGAGTTAGCACAGAATAGGGTTGAATGCCGGACTTAGGTAAGAGCGGCAATGAGCCTTCGGGTTCCATAAAATATATAATATTCCTTTAAGATAGCTTGCTTAGGAATTGTCTATTGCCATTGAGAAAGTAAGTCAGTAAGTAAGTATGATTCATTATAAAAACACAATCTGAAGAGCAAAGCCCCCAGTCTTCTTAAAATGATGTTTGAGAGGAGCATCTTGCTTCAATGAAATTATCCTATTGAGAACATCACTAACATTATTATTATCATCATCATCGTCATCGCCGTCATCATCATCATCATCATCATCATCACAAATTTCCATCTGACCTTCTGTTGATAAAAAGTTCGATATTCCATTTTTAACACGTCACAGTACAAAGCATTTCATTTAACTTTTGAAATTCACAGTTATCGTACCAGTAGGTCTAATTATAACTGAATCTGCTCACCGACAATATTGGATTCCGCGTGGTCTTACTTTTTAAAGCGATCGTGTGAAGCGCTGTAGCAAACGAGTTTTAAAAAAGGCATTCCGGAGGTCAGCTGATAGCATGACAGAGAATGTAACATTGGTTGTTGTTACTACAGTGGTATACAGAACTAAACGTACTAAATTGGTTGGACTTGCGTGATGACTTGAAATTACTGTTTTTACAGACGATTTTATCATATTCTGTCATTATGAATCCTGCTGCAAACTTTGTACAGCGAGATTATGACTCGATTCGGCAAATGTAAAGCGACGCTGAAAACTAATCCATTTGAAATCGTTATCCAGTTTCTGTTATGTACGGCGAAAACTAATTAATTAACCCAATCAACAATTTCAAACATTGTGTGTGAAGTATTAAAAACATTCTTGCATTCTTATCACTAATTGGACCACATTCTGTAGAAAGGAACCAACCCTCAAATTAAAAAAAAAACCGGAGTGGATGCTAAATTTTTGCTACTGAACTATATATCTATATTGTGCAAACTAACCAACTGTCCTCTTCCAAGGGGCAATTACATGGTCAAAACTATGGTTTGAAATTGTATAACAATTTTATTGCTGAGTACCCTGAATATGTAAACTACAATCTTAAACATTTTAAGAGGAAAATAAAAAAAGAAGTTATTAGATAATATTAATAGCACACTTTAATTTTGTTTGGTCTTTCAATGTTTCAGTCCAATTTATTCTATTTTTTGTTGTAAATGCTATTTTTAACCACTGGTTAATGCTAAAAAATTATTTTTATTTACATGTAGGCCTACTCATAAATTTAGAACTTTTTCGTGTATAGTATACTGTGCAGTGATATGTAATTATATTTATATTAATCTGCTATATCCCCTAAACACGAGCGTTGCTCATATATGGGCATGTTTGGTTTTATTTGCTTTTACTTGTATTAAATATGTAATAATAATATAATAATAATGTAATGTAAGTAAGTAATGTTAATAATAAAAAATGTACAATAAAAATCTGTATGTCATCTATGGAGCAAACAAAAACACACTGAAAAGATCCAGGTGGCTTTTTATTTAACTTTAAATGTTTTTTTTTTCTGAGTTTAAAAATCATGTGGATTGCTTCCTATCTGCAGAATGTGGTCCAATTGAACTTAGCCTAAGTGAAAACGGGACATTAATTAAAATCATTCTGATCTGGGGGACTGGGAGAACTTTAGTCCCCTTAGCCCTCTCCCCCCCCCCCCGTGGCTGCGCCACTGAAGTCCCATCTTCGAGAGAAAGAGAAAATGGCGTTGGGGACCTCATGTGGCCCAAGGGCCGTCAGCTGATCCCAATTTTATACGCTATTCAGTAAATCTTTAATAAATGTAGGCTATATTAAAATTCTGGAGTTGTGTTGTATATGATTTTGCGGGACACTGTGAATTTCAGAGCAAAGCTTTAGGGCAGAGACACGAAATTACTAACACGTGACCTGGCAGTGGTATCCCAAACATGTTTGTAATTAAAGGTTTTTGTTATATCTGTTTACTGTATACGACCTGCATGCATTGCAAATGACTAATGTTTGTTCAACTGATTTATTCCTGGTGAATGAACAGAATTATTAATTAAAACACGAATGTAATTACATATCATAACGTGCATTGCAATAACATTTGTGACGGATGATGTGTGGTGTGTATCGATCTTCTTATGAGGTAATTGCATTTTCTATAGCGACAATGGATTACACGATTATTCGGTAAATACAAACGTAAATTAATGGTATTAAAAGAACACATCGCAGAGGTTCTCAACTCCTCGGCCCCAAGAACAGATGAGGACAGTTGTATTTATTAAGTGCCACAACCATATAAGATTGTGTGGTGGACGGAAAATGTCGGTATGTACGCGCGATAATTCAAATACACTTTATCGGATTTTCATGAAACTTGGTACACACATTTATAACGTCCATGGAAAGAAGCCTATTGATATTGGGCCAAATCGGTTGACCGGCACCAGAGTAATGCCCAATTTAGTACCTTTTGTATATTAGAAAGAATTTGTCAAATGCAAATCAGTTCTCATGACAACTTATTGTTTTACAGTGTTTATATACGGCTTTGGAAGTTGCACTATAGTCAGCTTTCACAAATAACACTACCCACATATTCCTTCACATATGCTTATCAAACTTGAGACCTTTGTTCTTCCGTAAGCCCTGCTTAATGATTCGATCTGGAGCTTAACTCGGAAATCGATTTCAAAAATAACTTATTTTCTGAAATTATCACTGATTAAACAAAAGCATTCTGACACTTTGATACATCAGTTTACCTGATTATATTTTTGTGCAGTGAATTTCTATGGTTCAAACTACAATAAATTTGCACAAAAAAAAGTGGTGGGCTTTTGGGATGTCTAAAATAAGATTCGGACAGCCATAAATTTTATTCTGCGAATTAATGTGTGTTATTATTGACCAAAACAACACGGATATGCAAGAGATCAACTACCAAAGCCGTGTTTGAACACTGTAAAACAATGTGTTGTCATGAGAACTGATTTGCATTTGCTAAATTCTTTTTAATATAGGCCTATTACCATAAAATAGGCACTAAATTGGGCATCACTCCGGTGCCAATCAACCGATTTGATCCAGTATCAATAGGCTTCTTCCCATAGACATTGTAAATGCGTATACCAAGTTTCATATAAATCCGATAAAGCGTATTTGAGTCTTCGCGCGTACAGTCAGACGGACATACATTTTCCCGTCCCCCACACAATCTCATATAGTACCATTCTGGCACTTAATAACCACAATTCTTGAATCCATCGTTCCTAAAAACTAGGAATCTCTACAAATCACTTTCATCAGTCGTGGCATGATTCAATATTTTCTTAGTGGTGTTTTTTTTTATTTTATATATATATATATCTTTTTTTATTAATTTTTATTTTTTTAAATGAATGCAATCGTATTTCGCGTTTACGCAGTTTACATAGTTTACCACAAAATTGTGCATTATGTGCACTGCAGTACATTCATGACCGATAATGTGTGTGTCGCTTTTCTTATCTGAGATAATTGCATTCTCCATTATAACATTAGCTTCCACGGCGATGTAGTTTTATACACACCCCGTGAAAATTAATTTCCGCTGTTGCTTATTCCATATCCCGTTGGCCTTCTACACGCATTTTTGCCCTTAATGGCATTTCTAGTTTAATCTGTTTCCTGAATTTCTTCTTGTTTCCTGCGCTGCACCCCTTTCTAATTGTTAATGCAATTCTGTTGCTTTATGTGCATGACTGTACACTAGAATGACAAAGTGTTGTGCCCGGTAGCAGACATTCACTTTCAGCTCTGTACGTCATTCCATGCAAATGTCATATGGGGAAATAACCCCGGGAGAATATTGTTCCGTTTAAAGTGACGAGAGACAAAGTTGACTGAATAGAATGTTTAATTTATGGGCGGGGAGTCCACTGGAGTAATCAGAAACAGGGCGAGAAAAAAAAAAATTGCTTTGAAAGAGGTCTTAGCAGGGTTGGAAAAAAAGTTAAAAAAAGTTTTTTTTGTTTAAAACTTTTTTATGTGAACAACAATGTTGGTTGTTATAAACGTGTTTTTTTAAACGTTTTTTATGTTTGCAACAATGTTGTTTGTTTAAAAAAAGTTTAATTTGTTAATTTTGTTTAAAACAACCATTTTAATGTATAGGGCCTGTTATATATATATATATATATATATATATATATATATATATATATATATATATATATATACGTTTTAAACAAACTTAAAAAAAACACAAGCACTTGTTTTAAACATGCTTTAAACACTTGTTTTAAACGTTTTGTTTTAAACATTCCAACCCTGGCTCTTAGTAATACTAACGTACATCGGTGAAACAGAAGGGCATTAAGGACCTTAGACTAGACCAGACATTAAAATCATATAATACATAAACCGTGTCCCTAAAGTCCGGTAACACTTTTCTTAATTTATTCCACAAGAAAACTACAAATGATAAAGGTTTCATATATATATATATATATATCTGTATATATATGCTTTGTCCTGACTGACTGACAGGAATCAACGTAGAGCCTAAACTATAACAGGTAGAGACTTGGAATTTTGACAGTACCTTCGCTTCATAATGTAAGTGCTCATAAGAAAGGATTTTGCAAAATTTTTATTTTAAATGCCCAAAATAGAATGTTTTTGAGAATAGTTAATCCTTTTTTACACAGAATTAGCTATCAAATCCAAATCACAGTTCACATGACAACATATTGTTGCCAGTGGTCTCAGATGGGTTTGGAAATAAATGAATCGGGACTTTGACCAATTAGAGAAGCTATCAATATAATTCATGTTACAAATAAATATTAAAGAATGAAATCCACGAAAATAATGCAGTCACATAACTTTCTGTACCTTTGACATAGAGAAAATGATATGAGGTATGGTAATATGTTTTGAGGAGATAAGTATGAAAGTGATATTGCATTTCTGTTTAATTTCATCCCCAAAATGTTTTTTATGGTAACATGAGAGTGAGAAATAAATATTCCGCATAGACAATACAATTTTATGTTTCCGGAATATCTGTTTCTTCTTATTTGAACCCCTACCAGGCTTGCTGTGTACTGTACAAGCGATGGGATGCAAAATTCTACATCTTCTATGAGCCGTAAAAAGCTATATCAAGTGTTTTCCGAGGGAATATTTTGAGTGTGATAAGTCTTTCTTCCTATTTCAAATTATAATTACCTATATAAGGACCTAGAATTTAAAAATCGAAAGTCCTTCATAAGTTAATTTCCAATTACAAAATAAAAACCCCGGGCGACGCCGGACTTTTTGAACTATATGTCATATTAAAGAGGAACTTTTTTTTCCTGCCAATGCTCGTAGTTTCCGCATTGACCGCAGTTGGCGTTTTTTCAAGAGGCGACTTCCCGGATATTACTCCCTGTGACTTCTTCATATGGAGGATACGTGAAAGATTGTGTATATAACAATATTAAATTGCCTCTGCAGATATATTTCAACCCTGTTGTGGTCTCTAAATTGTGAAAGAAATAAAATGAAATTACATGTAGCAATGCTGGTTTCATCGTGGATCTTAATTACTTTAACGTTCGTTGTAAAATAAAATACTAAAATAAAAAAAAAGTAAATAAAACCTTGATATCTCCATCTTGTAAGAAAAGGAGTTGTTAGCATAAGAAATTTGTCGCGAATAGCGAAGCCATGGCAACTTAACCGTCGATAATTCTGAGTGTAAAACCTTTAATTAAGGTGTTACACGTATGTGCATTGTCTTTTTCACAAGAATTGAGTTGCTCTCTTTGTATCGGTGTTTGATTAAACGAGATAACTTTTACCCACAAGCCTTTCCCACTTCAGCGAAACTAGCTTGTTCGAGCTGGAAGCAAAAACCCACGCATCATTTGTTTCTTATTGGAAACGTAAGCACCACAAACATCTCTACTCCGGCTTTTTATAGCACCCTTCTTCATGGCTTCTACAGGTGGATCATCCTCCGAAATCATTTTATCTCTATCAGTAATTTCTGTTTGATGCTGTTATTTTATAACTTTCCTACAACGCGCCCTTCAAGCTCCTGTAGGACGAAGTATTCAAAACTGCCGGTCTCCTCGGGCATGGGTGTTTGTGTTTCATAAAGAAAAAATTGAAAACAGGGGTGGGGGAGAAGAAAGAGAGAAAAAAAGGGAAGAAAGTAGTACAGGAAAGACGAATAAGAAGACAAGAAAACTGCCGGTCTTCTTAGCAGCGGTATCTAAGGCAAGCTGCATTGGGACCGTGGGTAAGGAGGCTGTGGGTTCGAGTCGCCTCGGGCATGGGTGTCTGTGTGTAATAAGGAAAAAAGGAATTCAAGTGAAAGAAGAAAGAAAGAAAAATCGGCAAAAAATAAAGAAGAAAAAACTAGAATTATAATTTAAGTTCTATTTTTATTATGTTTATTTAAGTTTTATTTATTTACATTACATTACTTGCATTATATCACATTTACTACAAGTAAAAACAAATAAAACCAACAGAAAATACTATTTCTAATTTAGCATTTAAAATGTAAGGTATTCCCCTATATGAGCAATGCTCGTGTTTAAGGGGTATTTATCGTAGCTCATAAACTTCCCGATACGGGCAAGGGCCTCATGATTAAGGACCGTACTTTTTTGGTAACAGTAATATGCGCGAAATTTTTATGAATCAAATTTCCTTAGCTATATTTAGCTTTATAGATGCTTAAAACTTCTCTTTTAAGATAATTATATCCATGAAATATCGCCAAATTTGTTGGATCACACGAAATGTGTAAATTAGGGCGAACTAGCCAGACTTTCTAAGAGTAGGCAGTACAAATTACAAATTAAAATTAAATCCTTACAATATATTATTTATTTTACTAAAACTTCTATTTGATCGTATCGTATATTTTAATCAAAATTTTTAAATTAATGTAATATTTTTAACTGACCTCGCAGGCCGCAAGTTGGAGATCCTTGATGTGCAGGAGATATATTCTAAAGCTCTAATATTAATATTAATACTCTTTCAGGAGAGTATTATGTTCCACTTCTCTCTTCGGCTACATCACATTTATTCCCGCATATAAAGTGACAGTTTAGGAAAGCGACATTTTTGGCTATGTGATTACGGGGGAAAATATCTCCAATGTTCCTAGGAGCGGAGAAGCACTTTGTCTTACAGACTTAAGATTATACGGTTTGACAGCAGTAAGTTAAAGCTTTAGTTCTGTGCTTTAAGGTACCTCCATGCGCGAATGGTGGTTATAACTTTGGTGTTAAATTTGACATCGTTCTTTGCATTTTATTGGTAGTCAGGTGTTGTAATAATGTACTAAGGAGAATTCCTCAGATTGCTCGGTCCCCAGGAACGCGAGTTCTCTTGTTTTATCTGGGAATTCACAGCTTGTGGTGTGACTGAGAGATGAGGAAATACAGCGTGTAAGAAAGTAGCAAATGTGAATAACAAATAAAATATAGGCTATTTCAAATTATATTAAATAGTTGTATGTGCTATTATTAGGGGTACGCCGTAGCGTAGTGGTTGAGGCGCTGCGCTACAAACCTGGTAGTCGCGGGTTCGATTCCCGATGAAGTCGTTGGAGTTTTTCAATTGGCGTAATCCTTCTGGTGGCACTATGGCCCTGGGATCGACTCAGGCTCTAACGTAATGAGTACCAGGAGCAACCCTTGAGGTAAAGGCGGCCGGTGCGGAAGGCTGACAACCTTACCAACTTCATGTGCCGAATATCCAAAATCTGGGAGTCTCAAACTCCTGGAACCTTCTGGGCCTCCATGGCCTGTATAGGGTTCACTTTACTTGTACTTTACTTTATGTGGTATAATTCAGATGAATGTCTTGATATTTTTACATTTTCTCTTCTGCTGGTGTATAAATGCGTCGCTTCAAAAATTTTATAAAATCAGAGATAAAAATTAATAGCATATTGCTTTATGTAAAAATATGTGTGCTGGAATTGCCAGTTAAGTGTGCATCGCCAGGAACTATAATAATAATATAATAGTATGTTTTTCATAATATGTTTTCAATATTAAATTTCTGCAAACAATACATAAATAATTTTTTGTTATTTAATTACAAAAACGCATCTCATGACTTGATTCTCCCCCTAGTAAATTTCCGAGCGACTAAGTTATTATGAATAGTACGGTATCTCTTCGGATTTTTCCGACGTAAGGACCTCTGGAACGATTGCACTCATCCTTGTGAGGATAGCTGACCAACCGCTTATGAAACAACGCACAAAAATTTCACTGAAACAGTTGACTACCACAGTTAAAGCTCGCTGGTCAGGCTTTGATCGTCTTTTTTTCTAAGTTGATGAAGTTCAATCCTGGCAGAGGAAGAAGGATCAATACGGAAGGTGTGAGGGGTTCTGAGGCTTCCCCTGCTGTACTCCAGACTCCGGGAAACTAGGATAGAGCTGCTCCTATTGTATCCTTGTCCATTCATAGGTCAAAGGTCACAATCTGTTCATTCAGCCAGCATTAGCTACATCGATTACTAGTAACCATGTTAGCAAACAAATCTAGGAGTCCATGAATTACACCTTCCTGTAGAGCTGTTGGATTATCCTATTCACTGTAACACCTGCGACTATCCTTCGTTTATATGAAAATCCACCCGCAATTTACTGGCATAAGAATAGTGATCTCCGTCTCATCCTTACAAAATATTGACAGTGAGTAATGTTTTTAAAGGCGTTGTCAACTAGATTTTGGCTTGGTCATAACCAGGATTTCGAAACTGGTCAATAACACTTTCTACTACATAATAATTAATATTTCGTAATGTGTATTGTATTATCTTGCGTTGGAGTCGAAGTTTCAGTTGATGAATTATTGCGATGTGATTTTATTTTAGTCAGGGCCTTAAATATAAATATGATGTGAAAGAGGTCTAGTAGCATGACTTTCTCTGCCCTCTCTATCGAGTTAGGCATATCTGCCTCTTCATCGTGGCCCAATGCAGAAGTACGCATTCGTCTTCCTAAGCCTTACAAATTTCGAAACAGGACTTAAAACATTAAAGTGTGAAAGAGATTGTCAGCTTATGACTATTCTCTAGGTAGTTTCTACAAAAAAAAATACAATTTCAGTAAAAACATTGCCGAATAATCAGTTTCTTAAACAGTAGGCCTATACAAACATAGACTGCCGACTGCCAAGAAAACAGTTAACATAATGATTAGGCCCATCGTTTATTATTATTTTAACTTATTCTGTTATTTTATAGGAAATTTTTCTGTCAGTTTTTTCCCGCCATTTAATTACATATTTAACTATCCTGTAGGATACATTAGCCTATGAATTTAAGAGATAAAATTTATGTTCGATGGGTTTTTGAGTTAGATGCTGTTCACAGACAGGCATATCGAGATACTGATGCACACATTTTCTGAAGGTATTTTTGAACTAGGGGTCTAGTTACCTGTTTAACCCTGAAAGAAATCAATCTTAGAGTGGCACAAAATACTTTCCGTATTTGTGTGGTACCTATAACACAGGTAGAGGAGGTAAAACTTGTAATAGATCACACAACTGAAAAAAAAAGAAGGGATTAATTGATTAACAACGATGTAGTTTGATTTTCAGAATGGTTAATGGAAATTTTTCCTTCATTTGCTATTCTTTCAGTCATAAGCCCTAATTTGTATTCACTTTTTGTTCCCCTTTAAGTAATCATTTAAAGAGTGCCGGTTTCTCAAGAGTTGGAGTCATACTTATTGTAAATGCACGTCAGGTGCGTCTGTTCGTCCTTGACTTGAGATGTAGAGGCAAGATGACATGTATTGTCACAAGAATGTTCATTTGTACATAATTGTGAGAACTCATGGGCAGGAAGTCCATTTGTCTTGGCTTTATCAAGCGCATCGTAACTCCACGTTGCATCTATCTCTTTGATATGAAATCAGGATGTGAAGCAAGAATTACGAAAATGATTTGTTTAAATATTAAATCTCCTATCTAGAAACATTGCAATGTATGTTATCAGTAGGGCAAGGCATTTAATGACCATAAAATGGTAAAAAAATAAAAAATGAATTTATGACCTAAAAATAGTGAAAATATGGCACGAAATTAAAAAAAATACCAATAAATTTGCCATTATTCCGTATAATTAGTTTTTTAAAGTAATTTTAGCAATTTAATGAGTGACAGTGTGTTATATAAGAATTTACAATATAAAACACTTTTTTTTACTAAAGAAGTAAGTTAATTTATAGCCTACCACTTGGGACACCCTTAGCGAGAAAGAAAGTCTGTATGAACAGCCATGCCCATCAAATTGCCCCTAGCAAATATGTGCCAGTTAAAAAGAAAAAAATCTCTGTTGCTACAAGACAAACTGGGGTTTACAATATGGGGTTTACAATAAACCTGAATTAAAATGAACTATGAACATTGGCGGAGATTCCCAAGTAAAAACGATTTGTACTTGGAAAAGCTCCTCTCTACCTCCACTGAAACATGTCCTAAAAATGCCGAAAATGACCTACAATTGCAACAAAAAAAAAAAAAAAAAAGAATGCAAATTAAATATATATAAAAAACAAATGTACTTATTTAATCAATTATTTCACGATACAGTTTTATAGACTATATATTCGAGCTATCTTTTAACCTTCATATAGAAAGATGTAAAACCACCAAATGCCTTGCCCTAGTTATCAGATCATAAGTGGATCCTGACTCCTCAGTTCTCATTGGAAGAACCAATGTTCTTTAATAACTTAATACAAAAAAGAATAATAATTTAATGTCATTTCACTATGAAATAAAGATCTATTTTCATCTGATCAGTAAACACGATGTGGAATTATTGATATTGTACCCGTTCAGTCTTCTTTAAATAATTTTTGTTGACGAAATAAACATTGCAGCGTGGAGCCTACTGTTATTTCATACATCGACATGATCACTAGTCCCTGATAAAATTAAATTGACAGGTGAACTTCAGATTTGGAAAACCCCTTTAACAGACACAATCCTAAAGACCTAAATATGAGTGTTTATTGATGGATTATGATTTTAACCTACTTATAATCAAATTAATAGACTTGGTATGAGAAATTGTAAAGTTTTCTGTACGATGAGTTCACACACACACACACAGATATATGTGTATAAAATATATATAATTAAGACTGCAGAGGCGTACGGACCTCAACAGTTGGTTCTTCCAAGTCGGCTTATAAAACATGTTGTTCAGTGATTTATATAGGTGTTTGTTTCTGATCCATAATCGATTAAAGTTTCTGTCTGCTATGTCGTTCCTGGATATTATACCACTTACTTGCTTACTTACTTCATTGCCGCGCTTACCTGAGCCCGCCGTCCAGCCCTATTCTGCGCTAACTCCAACCATCCCTCGCATATTTATCCTAATATTGCCCTTCCACCTACGTCGAAGTCTTCCAAGTGGTCTTCTCCCTTCGGGTCTCCCGGTCAATACTTTTGAAATATGTCTTTCCTTCCCAATGCGTGCAACATGTCCAGCCCATTTCATCCTCCGTGATTTAATCACCCTTACTATATCTAGTGAAGAGTACAGGTTATGAAGCTCGTCGTTATGCAGTAGCTGTAGGTACCATAATGAGATAAATCTTAATAAACTATAAATAAAATCAGCTTGAATAATTTGCACGTTTGGATAGGGTTCACTGTGCCAAGTTCCATCAACAGAAATTTGTTTGGAATGTATTTAAAATTCCAGCGTGATTATTGGCTTTTACTTGTCCTTTCGCTTTAGTAGCTTGCAGCTCTTGGCCGAGATCAATATAGGTCACAGTTCTTACGAAACATCCTGCAGTTCATAGGCCAAGTTGAGCATATAGACATATGCATTATATAACTTTTATATTTATTGACAGCTGACTGAGACATATCTCTTTTCAGTAATAGCCCTAGTGCAATAAAATTGCCACACACTCTACTTTCTCACATTCTTCTGTTTAATTGCACTTTAATCCAAGTTGAAGCATTTATGCAGATCGTTGAGCCCCGTTTAACTGTTTGTTCGTGTAATTACTTTTAGTACGCCTTTCACTGTAACAATGTAGGCCTATATGTTAAAGAAAAAACTCCCTCTTATTCAGGCCGTCGTCATAGAAAAATGCTAAGGTTGTCGGCTTCGAGCACTGGTCGCCCATATGCCAGTTTTGCTTCTGGTAGTAATTTGTTAGAGACTGAGTAGATCCCAGGGTCAAAGTGCCTCTAGGAGGATTGTCCCAGTGTCCTCTTTGTAAATAGAGGTTTGTAGCGCCGTGCCTCAGCCATTTGCACTTTTTTTTTTGCCCACCCTTACCCCCGGAGTGCCAAGCAATTAAGCCTAAACCTCCGGTCAAACCAAATTTTGGTAACCATATGTGATGTGTGTATACCTATTGTGCCCTTCCGTAGGGATGTTGATGGTGTGACGTGTTTGGGCTGTGTACTTGTGTCTTTATATTTTGGAGCAGGATTGACCTAAGTGCGGATAGGTCTTATGTGCTATATTTTTTGAGTGTGTTTTTTTTATTGATTTTTAGTTATGTATTCTAGATATTTGTAGTGCTTGTATCTGTTTGAGGGGATTATGGCGTACACCTATTTTGGCGTGGAATATATAGCTGGCTATAAATTCGCAGGCCCGGGTTTGATCCCGGTACCACCTTGGTTTTTTTCTGAGGTATTTAGATCTGACCACATGCCCCCAACCTGCCTGCGGTCGGGCGGTAGGCCTATCCCTTCAGGGATAAAACGCCAAGGGGTTTAGTTTTAGTTTATGTATAAAAATTCAGCACACTTGATTAATCTTTCAGAGTACGGTAAATGTGAAAATCACCTTTGTTCTCAAATAAATAATAAGTAGGGATATAGCACAGTAGGCTGTGCCGTATCGTATCGATTCCAGATTCTCACTTTTCAGTCATTCTTACTTAAGCTAATGCCCCACGATACATTTTTTTTTAGCAGTCCATCAGATTGTTAATTGTGCTACATCGTTACTTGCTGTTATACACAATTTTTTTTCCTATCCAGTTCTGTTTGTACTGCTATATTCTAATTGTCCGATTAAAAGATGTCAAGCAACGAGCGTCATTCTCTATTCATGTGACCCACATGACGTTGAAACATTGCAGCTTCCTTCTAACAGCTGTTTCTTTGAGCTGCGACCTTGCGAACATTACGAATAAACAAATTATAAATTGCGATTGACGCCATGAATTGCCTCGAATTTAAAATTATAAAGAAGCATTCGTGTTCAAAAACATATACGAAGGGATGCTGTGCAAAAGATGTGGAAGGATTTATAGAATTTAAGGGCAGAAACTACGTGTACATAGATCATCCACTTACCTACTTACTCAATGGCAATAGACAATTCCTCAGAAAGCTTAAGGAATAATATCTATTTTATGGAACCCGAAGGTTCATTGTCGCGCTTACCCGAGCCCGCCATTCAACCCTTTTCTGTGCTAACTCCATCCAACCATCCCTCACAGATTCTACTTCCCTCAAATCTATCTTAATATTGTCCTCCCACCTGCGTCTATGCAGTTTTCTCCAGTCCCCATTTTATCTCTCTTAGACCCAAATATTTTTCTAAGCACCCTGTTTTCGAACACAGTCGGATTATGTTCTTCCGAAGAGTAAGTGACCATGTCTCACATCCATATAATACAACCGGCATGGTAATAGTCTTATAATTTTTTTAATTTTTAGATTTCTGGACAGAAGACGATAATATAAGAGTTTCTGAACTGCATAAAAGAAAGCATTTCCTGTTCGTCCACAATGCTTTGTAAAACGATTATTTTGAGTTTCATGTGAATAGTTGACGTATTCGACCAAAACGGACTTTATGGGCACACCGAGAAGTATGCAGGCTTCCTATAAAAGTGTGATTTATACAACTTCTTAAATCAAAATTGGATCCTGTGTAAAAGAAACGAAAATTTCATCAGACATACGTTTTGAGTTCATTTAGGAGGAGGAAATCCTTTTTCGTGTAGGTGGAATAGTTTGAGAGGGATACGTACCGTATAACTTGAAATGGTGAATGAAATGGAAATTTGCTTCGCCTTAGTAAATGTATAAAAGGAAATATTATGTAAGATTAATAAAGTAATGATTCGTGCAAAATATGAGGAATTTTATGCAAGTGTTATGTTTGGCATTCATGGAAACCAGCTATTTCACTTAAATTTTCCTCACAGATCTTAAATTTGAAGCCCACGGATGTTTTTAGTTGATGGCTGCCTTATTACCAGCGTATCAAGTCAGGTCTGAAAGGAAATATTGACGCTTGAGTTTTCCTAAGTAGCCCAGTGGTTGGGGTGTTGAATTCGGAATTAATTAGGGGAAAGCCGGAAATTCTTTTAATCTCTTCAGTTTAGGTCTGTAATGAACATACTAAGTTTTCCCCCTCCTGCTAGGTGAGCTTTAGCTGTAGCGTAGTGATTTATAGTCTGAAAGCAAGATTTTTTAAACTAACAATATTATCTAAAAAACAATCAACGCTATCAAAACCATTGATCATACAAATTTTGTAGAGCTTGAAATTCTGAATAAAATGAGTACCCACACTTAATACCTTCTTTGAAAATTAAGGTCACAAATATTTTTTAAAGTTTTGCTTAAATTGCTAATCATGAGTTTCGAGCCAGAATGTACCAAGTTACCAGTTTGATTCATTTTGAGATATTTTTATGTTAGTTTAAAAAACTTGTTTTCCGACTATAAATCACTACGCTACAGCTAAAGCTCACCTAGCATGAGGGGGAAAACTTAATATGTTCTTTCCTGACCTTTACTGAAGGGATTAAAACAATTTCCAGCTTTCCCCTAATTAATTCCGAATTCGGCCTATTTTTACTCCCCAACCACTGGGCAATAATCTTCTCAGAATATCAAATAAACACATATGCCTCACCTGGGTACGTGGTCATTCCGCAATTGAAGGAAATGAAAGAGCAGACTCACTTGCTAAAGAAGCTGCATCTCTACAAATAGCCCCAGCCTATATTAAGTGCCCCATTTCCTACTTCAAAAAGGAACTTCGAAACAAAACCATTGACAACTGGAATCAAGAATGGCAAGCATCCACTTGTGGCTCTACTACAAGAGAAGTTTTCTTTCCAACGGTCTATGATCGCCAAAAATGCAAACTGTTGAAACCAAACTTTATTTTAACCCAGTTCCTTTCGGGACACGGAAAATTTGGTGCTTATTTTGAACGATTTCACATAGAAACTCCGAGTAATAATTATAACTGTATATGTTCTGAGTATCCACAGGATGTAAAACACTTGATTTTTGAGTGCCCTGTATTTTACAGGAAAAGACTAGAACTGGAACTTCATCCACACATCTGCTTTACAGTATCTAATAGGCAAGTCAAAACAGATACATTTACAAGCAGCTGCTGTTATAGCACATTTACAAAATTCATCATACATATATTTCATAGATTATGAAAGACATTAGGCTAGGCCAACAGTGAATCATATAATACAATTATACATACTTGTAATTAAATATAACCCTAACATACCCGGTAAAGTAGGGTTTAGAAGATTCGGAGATTCAATAATAATAATAACCACTGGGCAATGCCAATTATATTTGATAGGATTCTAGAACTCAACGTTTATAATTAAGGCTATGAAGTTTAAACAACCGAGCGTGGTGACCGAGATGGTAACGTCTCTTATACTGTGTAAAAATATCTGGGTGGACTTATCTAAATATTGTAAAAATGCTGTGAAAATAAGTCGTTATTTGTCTCTCCTAAAACTTTGGAATTTGACTTATTCGCCTTTTCCCTATCACTCTAGAATTAATATAACTTGAAATTTACTCCAAAAAATACACAAACAAAAACAATTGACAAGCAATAGTTCCTTTGCCTACCTTACTGTGTAGACACAGATTCCCAACTCCTGATATGACCTCCTAGCTGAAAGAAGATAAACACAGCAGAAATAAAAAAAAAGTTTAAACAATAATATACAGAAAGAATAAGGTCCGTGGTCACGGTCTTGGCACATGTATGGAAAATTAAAGGTCGGCGAGATTTTCGATTCCTTATTTGAGAGGTGGTTCTATAATGTGATGGTATGAGTTCAGTTTTATCCATGACAGGATGACAGATGATGATGTCGCAATATGGCATGATGACGTCACGGATGGTATTTGATTGCAACCTTGGTGGGGAATTGTAATTAGTAATTACTTTCCTGGTTTACATCCAGCAGTTTGTGGCGAGTAGTGTTCGATTAGGTCCCGTGAATTGAATATTGGATACACTATTGCGTACACCAGGCATGTCAAACCCGCGGGCCGGATTCGGCCCTTTGCAAGCAAACCTTCGACCCACATAAAGGATTCATAAGCTGGCCTAAATTTATTTTTCAGTGTTTAACGGCGATTTTGGAGGTACCTGTTTTCTTTTCCACCTTCTTGAAAAGTTTAAATACTTCAGAAAGTTTTCCATAAAGATTTTCTTCATGAATTAAAGAAAAAACTTCTCATAGATCAAGGCTGACTGATCAACACTTGTTATTTCTGATCAAAGTTGAAACTGAACAGACAGTTGAGCCAAACGTAGCGAAAATTGCAGTTAAAAATGAGTGTCTATTCTCAGGACAAAACACAAAAATAATACATATATGACGGGACTAATTCCTTAAGGGCATGAGGCACAAGGACATAGTTTCGAGAAATCTTGATGTTTTTGAACAGTGTTACCACTCACAAGTAGGTGATTAAAAGTTTAATTTTATAACATATATTTTTAAAGGACAGGATAAATTAGTGTTCTGCAAATTTACAAGCAGTGCTTTAGTTGGGCCGGTGCGCACCGGTACTGCGTACCGGTATAAAATTATTTTCCTTCTGCCATACCGGGAAAAAGATGTGCTCCGGTACGTCGTACTGGCAGTACAGGAACAATATTGTCCTAAAATACTTATTAAATGTCCAATTCAATAAGAGAGTGTATTTGTTAATAATGACAAACACTATTAAATTCGCAGTAGATATGCGTTCTAATGTTCACCTTCGTGCGCATTTCTACAATAATTACTTTCCCCTTAGATTACATGTTGGCTATCCTGATAAGGTGCTCGGTTTTTTAAAACTCTTTTGTATGAGGCGATATGGAAAATTTTGAAGTAAGGTGAGTACCCCCATAAAATATTTTCCAACTAAAGCACTGTTTACAAGGTAGAATGTATTTTGATTTTTTTATATCTAGAGGTACCTAAACATGTTAAACAAAAACTGAAGTAACTTACTTCCACAGTAGCGAAATATTTTTACTTTTATAACTAGAGGTACCTAATTCATTTTAATTGCTCTTTATTTTTACGCTTTGAAACAGTTCACTTTCCTATCCATTCTATTGTACCGTAGCCCATGTTAAGTAATAATATTCTACAGGTATAAAACACTCGCAAGAACTGAGCCGTCAAGCAGGCGTTTTTTGCGGTACAATGGAACATGGGTACATTGTGCATGGGAGGAAGAATTCCCCCGAAGAGACTTCTCCAAGATACCTGCATCAGAACTTTAATTTTACTTCCTAAAAGCAAAACCGTGTGCTTTCCGTTCAGTTCCCTTTAAGACGCCTAAGGGATGAAACACATTGGTTGCAACATCGTTACGCTGCTACAGAAATCAGCACAAGATTTCGAGAGGAATGAAAAGCAATTACACCCAGAGATTTACTCTTGTTTGATGATGTCGAATGAATTATATTGAAAGGAAATTCTTCCTAACGGCTTGATGAACTCGGAGAATCTGTAACATGCACTCGGTAATTAAAATTAGTTCTGATGTTAAATACAGGCCCGACGAGAGGGAGGGGCAGCCGGGGCTGCGGGCCCGGGCCTCGAAGGGGGCCGCCGACCAGGTTTTATTTTTTACTTTCTAAATTTACTCTAAAATAAAATTGGTTATAAGTCAGTAAACAGCTTAAGTTATGTTTTATGTGTTTATTTTATCAGCATTGTCCTGTCGTATAACGGTGACACGGAATTATTCAGTTAATCTGAAATGGATTATTCTTGAAGAAAAATTGCTATTTTTGAAAAGTAGAAGCAAAAATCCTTTTGGACTCAACAGTAGGCCTCACTAACGTTCGGCATTTAAAATCATAATTTTCAGAAGATTAAACTGGTACATACAGATAAAATTGTTCCTACTTAGAACATTTTAATGTATATTTCTGTTTCGTGCCCGGCATTAGTTAACCGATTTGGTCCAAAATCAATAGGCTTCGTCGCAAGGGCGTTATAAATGGTATACCAAGTTTTATGAAAATGCGATAAAGCGTATTTGAGTTATCGCGCTTACAGACACACAGACAGTACTGTCTACCAGACAATCTCATAAAGTACCGGTACCATTCTGGCACTTAATAATTAAGTAATATAATTACATAATCTTTTTGTTGCATACATTATAAAAGGCGATTTGAGTAGTGAATTTAAAATTTGTCCCTGGGGCCCGGAAAAATTTGTCCCTGGGGCCCGGAAAATTTCGTCCTTGGGGCCCTTGCTTTCTTTCCACGGCCCTGGTTAAATACAATTTCGGTGTATACAGACAGATTTAGCGGCTTAGGTAACCGGATCTTAGCTGTCCTATGCTGGTTTTTCTTTACCGTAAGAGTGAATTTTTTAAACATTTTTCGGCCTTAATTATGAAATAACCATTGATTACAATACTTGACTATTCCTAAAACATGTAGACCTGCGCTAGAAAATACGATGTAAACAGTAGTGAAATCTTTATTTATTTAACTGTAAAAACTTCCCTTGTTAAAGGGCTGCCATGTGAACAAACTGATACAATAAATGTAAATTTAGATTCACACAATGGTACAAACCACGGGCATTTAAGTGAATACAATGAGTTGATTTCCAAGTTAACATAATACGTGTAAAGATGCACTTTTATTGATAATAGTAGATATTGTAGTTTGCCATGTGCCAATATACGTATAAAGGCTGCCGAACACTCAGAACGTTCAAGATGAAGTTAGTTAACTACTTAACCACCAACCATCAACATGTATGTTATATACTACTTTCATGTTAAAAATTGTTGTTTTTATGTTGTTTTTATTTTACTTTCTATTGAAGTGAAACTTCTTTAGCCGCGGTAGGGGTAAATCGAGAGCTTGTATAACGCTCCAAATCGTCACGAAATTAGTGAAACGTTCACCTTACACCTAAAAACTCTATTTCTGGAAAATAGATACTTAATTTCTGGACACATTGTATTTCAGAGACTAAGAGGTCTAGAATGAGGAATTATTTTGCGGAAGGACTTCTGTAAACTTTTACATTCTATTGTGTAGTTGGTAAGGCACGGAATGATCGCGAGTTAAACATGTAAAGCATTAAAGTGGGGATTGTGCCTGCGCCTGCAAGTTACGATTAGACTACACGCAGTACTCCAGTGGTGAAGAAATTGCCGCCTGAGTCGGCAGGGGTTGTGCATGCGCCTGAAAGATACGATTAGACTACACGCAGTACTCCCGTGGTGAAGAAATTGCCGCCTGAGTCGGCAGGGGTTGTGCATGCGCCTGGAAGTTACGATTAGGCTACACGCACTACTTCCGTGATGAAGAAATTGCCGTATGAGTCGGCAGGGGTTGTGCATGCGCCTGCAAGATACGATTAGACTACACGCACTACTCTCGTGGTGAAGAAATCGCCATGGGATGTGCTTGTATTTAAACAGAGGGGCTAGCTGCTCACACGTTGGTTAGATCATTCTGCCCGTGGAACATTCACGGCTAATAGTAATAGCTGCAAACAAGGCACTCATATCAATCCGTTGTCAATTTCTTTTAGCAGCGGTAGGGGTAAATCGAGAGCTTGTGTAACGCTAAAAATTGTCACGAAATTAGTGAGGTGTGACGGAACGGACTGCGCAGAAAACCATCAACTCAATGATAAGGCTTATCCAAAATTTTAAAAATTAAAAAGCGAAAATTTAAAATTTAAAAAATGGAAAAATCAAAAATTAAAAAATCGAAAATCCAAAATTTAAAAAATCCAAAAAATTAATTCAAAGGTCCAAAATTTTAAAAATCTAAAATTCCAAAATTTAAAAATTTAAAGATCCATAATTAATAAGTCCAAAAAATCCAAATATCCAAAATTTTAAAGATAAATAATTCAAAACCCGAAAATTAAAAAATCCAAAATTTAAAAAATAAAAAATTTCAAAATTCAAAAATGAAAAAATCCAAAAAATAAAACATTTCAAAGATCTAAGATTTTTAAAATCCATAATTAAAATACCAAAATAAAAACAATCCAGAATTTAAAAAGTCCAAAAACCCAACATTATGAAGTCCAACAATCCAACATTTAAAAAATCCAATAATCCAAAATTGGAAAAAATCCAGAAATTAAAAGAAGTTACACTTCTGTCGCGTGGCATTCCACGCACATATTTTTTTCCTACCTATTTTTTTCTTTAATTAATTTTACTTACAGTGTTCAACTTTTTTATTATAGTTTAATATAGTTTTAATCATTGTTTCACTAACGCAATTTACATTTATACTATAGCCTAATATAATCATGTCTCTCTTTCTTAAAATTCTTAATTAGGTTATTTGGTAACGTTTGAATATATCCACCTCTGGTTAGTGGAAGAGAAGGCCTTAACTACACCAGAGGGAAATATAAATAAATAAATAATATATAAAAAATGATTGAGGGGTTGTATTGTGAACCCTGTGGTACACCTTACTTTATTATTTAACATTGTTATAATATATAATACAATAGTATGTGAGATTATTAATAAAAGCGATATAATGTTATTCTGCTTTTGTTTCAGGTAAGTTCACATCCTCCTCCCTCTGATGAGATAATGCTGTAAATTTTAGGCCTAACAAAGTAAGTACACAGATTCATAGACGCTCAATTGTGGTCCAGGCAGTTTTTTAAAAAAAGTTATGGCTAGTTTAGTCTAAAAATAGCCAGAACTGAAATATGCGGGTAAACGATTAACGAATGAAACGACCGAATCTATAGAATCTATAAAGATGTTTCTGTGTTCTGCCCTTATGAATTTACATTTTAAAGAATCTGATGTGAAATTCACATAACTTCCTCTGCCCAAATAAAAGTTAGTCATTTAATACGGAGCCGTTTCGAGAAAATCGCGACAAACGAAATTTCCTTCATGTAAAGTCCCCTTAAAAATAAGAGAAAGTCGTCGCCAATCTTCGTGTCACATCCCCTAAAGGTATCTGACCCAATTACAAAATGTTTGTTTTCGTACGATTTTCCGTTACAAGATGCCGTATTGCAGAGAGCGTATTTAGAGTGGGTGGCTTATAACTACCCTTCAGAGATTTTTCGAAACAATGTTCCAAATAAAAGTTTTAGCTCTTGGTATAAGCAACCCATGTGCAAATTTTAAAGAAAATCGTTGAGCCGTTTTCGAGAAAATTACGAAAAACGAACATTTCTTCATGTAAAGCCCCCTTAAAAATAAGAAAAACTTGTCGCCAATCTTCGGGTCACATCTGCAGAAGGTACCTGACCCAAATACAAAATTTTGTTTCCATACGATTTTCCGTTCTAGAGCTAGACTGTTCACAGACATCCACGCTGACTCACACACAGAGACATGTTTCTGAAGTCCTTTTTTGGGTTCAGGGTACCTAAAAACGTGTATTTATGTTAAACACTCAATCTCCAATTTGGGGGTCGATAACAATACTTCCTCTACCTATAGTACCTATGGAACGGCAGATGAAATAATAAGTGCACGTAGGTGCGATAAAATAAAATTTGATTTAAAAAAAAAAACGACAGAATTGTGATAAGACACTTGCGATTGGTTGAAATTCCACATATTTTTTTACTGGATTGATCACTTATTCATCAGTCATAGCAATTTGTGTATTGTAGGGATACCTTTGTTAATTATTTGAGTTGTAACTAAGTATAACTCGATCGGTAAGACCTGAGCTAAACATGCGCAGATAGCTTATCGTCCGCTGGTAGCTATGGAGTAAGGGCAAAAGAGAATGCATATACTGTACTATTCATTCCAAACTATTCGGTTCCTAATAGCCTATAACTATTGAAAACAAAAATAAAGTGAATAAAGTGTTTGTTTTTTTTTAGTTATGAAATATTATTTAAGTAATGGTATCACAGAATATCGCTGTTGGTTCTTCACTATTGTATGATCTGAGGCTAACTAAGATGTTTTTACACGGTCTGTACAGTATGAACTGGCAAAGAACATCACGTGCTATGAAGGCCAGGCAGGTCTACAATACGTCATCGTAGACTATTGCGCAGCCGTTTGTTTGGCTCGGGTCTTACCGATCGAGTTATATATGTTGTTAATCTTAGTCAAATTGGCAGTCTGTATTTTCAGGAGAATATTACAAATGAAGAATTAATGAATTACCCATATCTTTGGATAAGGCAGAAGTTAGGCCTACATTTTTCACTTTTTCGTGGGATCTCTTACTCGAGTATATTGCTATCGCGTATAAGAATATGTGATACTGCTTGTTTCATGTGTGCGTGCTACTTTAAATCTTACCAAAACAATGTAGGTGGCTTATTCATCGCCTTCCCATTTTCTTTATCTCAGTGGAGTGGACAAGAAATGGTGTGTCTCGACTGTCTCATCCCTGGAGAATACCCAAAGCTTTTACCAAATTGGTGTAGTTGTGCTATGTTTTTCCATCCTTCTCTTTCTGTTGCTCCGTTCTTGCTGTGTGAGGATGCTCCTGGTAGTTACAGGAATAAAGATACCAATAGAAATTATTGTTTTCGTATACAACCCTATACCCACGTAAATGAAAATTGTATTTTTTTAGTAAAATTTACAGTCTAAATTTACACTGCATAAGAGTAATCATATTATAGTGTATGTTAGCTTTCATTATATAGTTAATAGTAAAAATTATGTATTGTTATTCGATGTCATGAACTTAAAACTAAAATTGTTCCCACAATAATTTTTAAACAAGAACTTTTTGTTATTAATTTTTAGCAATCTTGTTTAATGGCTTCATAAATTCCATTAAAAACGAAATTATATTACCGAACGAAGTGGCCGAGATATCATCTTGGACTTGCATTCGGGAGGCAAGGGTTCAAAAACCGTGGTCAGCCAATTTTTCTCTTCATGGTTTCCCCAGACGTAAAGGCAAATTAGAAATTTACTAACCTAGACTCGTCATCGCTGTTTCATCCTGTATTGTAATATTAAAATTGAATATCCGTTGAAATTAATAAGCCAAACCACACCAACAGTAGAAAACAGTTTCTGGCTAACTCTGGTGTACCTGCAGAACCTTAACTCCTTATGTGACCTCGATGCTGAAAGAAATATAAATAAAACAACTTGAAAAACAATGATATCGTAAGGAATATTTTTCAGAAACGCTAAAAGCGTTTTAAGAAAACGTAACTCCGAAACCGCTTCACTTATAATCGTCTAACTTCAGTCAATAGATTTCGTATGGATTGCAGTTTTACAAGAATTCGAGTCTGTGAATGGTGTTGAATATTTCACTCTTCAACTTGTATAGATAATATTCAAGTTTTATACTGGCGGTTGTCCAGAATATTTGTCACAAGGTTAGTTCATAAAGCTAACATGCATTTATCTCGAACGTGATGGTGAACGTATAAATATGCCATTGTATAACTTCAGTTTTACATAACATGTTAGTCATCACTAAGACTGTTTTCAAGTCTGTCATACCATCATGATTTCACATAAGATCTAGGCGATCTTGTACTCGTATTTTTCCATTCGAACTGCCTATTTAGATAATAATTGATTGTATGTTTTTCTAAAGCTAGTAACTTGTACGATTATAGTTGATTAGCTTTATTTTCTCCAGTGGTATAAATATATAATTAGTTAGTTTAGGTAAATTCCGCCTATATACCACTAATATTAAAAACAAAAAGCTGAAGTTTATATGAGAAGAAAAAGAGAAATTATAATATGCTGTAAATTTAGCTTTTATTGTGTATTAAAATACTTAATAAATTAAAATAATTCATTACTTTATAAGATAGGATATTAAAACGACATTGAGCTCAATGTATTGTCAAAATAAAATATATACAATAATCAGTAATAAAATTATAAAATTGACCTTGTCACTTATTATTTGAAATATAGCATAGATTAAAACATATGTGAACTTGAGCTGAGGCATTCACATATTATCAATTGTTAAAATATCGTGCAATGTTTATGTGTGTCACAAAAATTGTATAGATGAGATGCACCCAGCTCCCTCCTCTTGTACTTAGTGCGACTGTTCACTACTATGAAAGTCAATTATAATATTGTCAATATTAAGAGCAATTATTAATCCATGTAGCTCCCCTTCTTGGATCGACCAGCAGATCTTGAACAGTATGTGGTGAATTATCTCCTACACTTCACATACTGTTCAAGATCTGCTGGTCGATCCAAGAAGGGGAGCTACATGGATTAATAATTGCTCTTAATATTGACAATATTATAATTGACTTTCATAGTAGTGAACAGTCGCACTAAGTACAAGAGGAGGGAGCTGGGTGCATCTCATCTATACAATTTTTGTGACACACATAAACATTGCACGATATTTTAACAATTGACAATATGTGAATGCCTCAGCTCAAGTTCACATATGTTTTAATCTATGCTATATTTCAAATAATAAGTGACAAGGTCAATTTTATAATTTTATTACTGATTATTGTATATATTTTATTTTGACAATACATTGAGCTCAATTTCGTTTTAATATCCTATCTTATAAAGTAATGAATTATTTTAATTTATTAAGTATTTTAATACACAATAAAAGCTAAATTTACAGCATATTATAGTTTCTCTTTTTCTTCTCATATAAACTTCAGTTTTTTTGTTTTTAATATTAGTGGTATATAGGCGGAATTTACCTAAACTAACTAATTGTACGATTATGTACAAAATAATTAATATTAGCATTATTATTATTATTATCATCATCATCAACATCAACATCAACATCCATTTCTTAAAAATTGTTGATCTTAACCTCGTCATCTTATTTCGTAATTGAACAAAATCAGTACTTAAAATTAGCTTTATTGTGTTCAATGTTTTCCGTTGTCCATTTTTTTCTATATAGGCTACATTTATATTATTGTCTCTTTATAATACTCTCTTGCTATTTCCAATTTATCTGTGCCTGATTTGTATTTGTCTTTAACTTGTTATTTTATTTACAATTTTCATATTCGGCTTCCCTCAATTAAGTGTTGCCCCAAGACAAATCATACTAAAAACCACAAGTAATTACATCCACAAAAATATAAATAAATATTTGCAATTATCACTAGCATATATACAAGTAAAAAAATTAACGGTATTTTAATAATTTAACTTATATGTTTGTATTTTTAAATACCGGTACTGTAAATGAGTTCACTCCTGATTGTGTGTGAGAGACCATAAGGCTGCAACTCTGCCAGTAAAATAAATATTATTATTATTATTAGTAATTATTATTATTAATTTCTGCACTCTTCATCGAATATATTAAATCACGGAGGATGAAATGGGTCGAAGAGCAAAATATTGACTGGGAGACCCAAAGGGAAAAAATCGCTTGGAAGACCTAGACGTAGGTGGTATAGGATAGATTCAAGGGAAGTAGGATTTGCGAGGGATGGTTGGATTGAGTTAGCATAGAATAGGGTTGAATGGCGGGCTCATTTAAGCGTGGCAATGAACCTTCGGGTTCCGTAAAATAGATAATATTCCTTTTGCTTGCTTAGAAATTGTCTATTGCTATTGAGCATAGGCGTAGCCAGGCCGACCATATGGGGGGGGGGTTTCAGGGTCCTCCCCCGGAAAATTTTAAAAATTAAGATGCACAATAACGAGTTTTAAGCTTCCCACGCTTTAAACTCATATTAAGTCATTTATAAGCAGATTTTTTAAAAAGGTGTTATATCACAATAATGAAATAAATTGTACAATTTTCCTTTTTTTAATCAATGGGGGGGGGGGGTTCAAACCCCTAACCCCCCCCCTCGTTACGCCACTGCTATTGAGTAAGTATTATTCATCTTAATTATTAATTATTACTATTAACATATGGCTACGATTTTGCTCTCAAAACATGTAACTGTAATGTGTTAATGGCATTACGTTAAACAGAACTTACCAGTTTTCCTAAACTACATTTCTTACAGTCTTCCCTTTTGAATCTTAAGTTTCAAGGAAGATATCTGTTATTGAGAGTTGCGCTAATGAGCAAGATGTTTGTTTGAAACACTTGAGACAGTAAAGCCAGCAGTTTTAAACAACACCAGCTCCTAATTAATTTAGTTTAGATTGGGTAATACCACATAAGCTGCCTTATCAGAGTAGAAGTTGGCAACAGCTCAGGTATACGTGTTGTTATGGTTATTAATTAACGCCTCTGGCAGTGATAATACAAGTAACTTGAGCTTGAGTCTACTGTTTCTCTTGATGTCATTTTCCTTTAGGCCTACATTGCATATGTCTGCAATCATGCACATCTCTGCAGTGGCTTTGTGCGCGGATTAGTACGTAATCAAAACCGGTCAGTATCCTCATTACTGTAACAGTGGATTAGAGATGATAATAATTATTATCATAACATAATCGATAGCGGTGTTATTTTGCCCAATTCAATTTACAAAATTCACATCACAGCCAGGTTTAATATTTTGATAACCAACTCCAATGTAAGGCTTGCAAAATCTAAACAGTGGTATAACAATACTGCAGTGGATATGTTTAACAGATTACCAAGAGAGGCACACTTGAATTAGCTTGAACAGATTCAGAATTGTGTTAAAATCTTGACTAACTGCCAACCGTTACTATAGTGTACAGGAATATTTTAGTGCAAATGTTAATTTAATATTTTGATATCTTGGCCCTATTTCATTTAAGGAAAATAGGTGAAGTTTCATTTTTTTTTTTCCTCAGCAGTGTGTTGTTATGTAGCCTTGCAATCTGTCATGCTCTGTATTGACTAGTTCTGCAATTGTAAACTATTTTCATAATTAATTCTGAAAATAGTATGCAATTGTAGAACTATTCGATATAGAGCATGCCAGATTACAGGGCTACAGGAAAATTTATTGCTGAGAAAAAAAAATGAAACTTCACCTATTTTTCAGCATTTAAAGCTGTATGTTCTCCCTTAATCGTTTATTATATAATTCTGGATCATGTATTTCGATGTGTTTTTTATCTGTAACATGTGTCTACATTTTATTTGTATCATGTAGCTACGTTTTAAGTAGTAATTTACTGATTATTTTTTAATTCTTTTGCATTTTTCATTTTCAAGATATAGGCCTTTTTTGGATATTTTTAGGTAATTTCCGACATTCCTATAATATTTAAAAAAAAAATGAAATGTTACATTACGTTGTATTTAGAATCTTTCATTGTTATTTCTGTTTTTAATGCTTGTCTATTATAAGTTTATAAGCAAGTAATAGCAGACTTTCAGAATAACTGGCATATCAGAAGGACTTTCACTGTGGCATTCATTTGTGTATAAAAATTGAGTGAGGAATTCGATAGGGGCAATTTGATGAGCATGACAGTCCAGAAGTAATTTCTTTTCGCAAATCGATACGTTATTATATCAGCTGAATAGCCTGTATTTAAAAGTTGAGCATGTATCTAGTCAGCATCGCGCCTTTACAGTCAGCAAAATTAAAAGAAGTTGAACTCATTTGTTGTGTTTGCTAATAATTAGCGCCTCTGGCAGTCAGCCTGTTTCTGTTGATGCGAATTTCCACCACACTGGATATGCGTGCACTGTTGCACATCTCTGCAGTGTGTCTTAGTTATGGATGTAGGGAATTAATAATCAAGGCTGGACAATGACCTCATTACAAATCAAGCGATAACGATATTGACGAAAGGATTAGTGACGATAGTTCAAACAATAACGTCAATCCCCCTCGTGCATCATCAGGCATGAACCCCTCTCCTACCTCCCAACCTATCTCTATCACTGTATTGTCCACTTGCTGTCAAGTTGGCCGGGATTGTTATAGGGTGACCAGACTATTAAACGAATGGAAAAAGTTGTGGTACACCTCTTCATATGGAAGCATAGATTAAGCGGGATTTCATGGAGTGGGTATTCAATTCTCTAAGCTTCATGGCCGGTTTCTATAAACTCGCGAATTACCTATGGGTAAATTATCCAATGGACAGAATTTACACAAAAATAACACCACACAAACACAAATAATTTAAAGATAGCAATCACTTACACTTGTGGCGAGTTTCTAGATAAATGTCCTCTGGGTAAATATGAAAATGACAGAAAAAAATGTTCCTACAAACTCGGGCTAGATCTTTCCAAGGGTAAATCTTCGGGTTAATTTATCCTTTCATGGATGGCTGGATAAAATTTAACCTTTCATAGGATCAATAGTAATATTTAAACAATGAGAATCAAAGCCTTCTGAATTAAATTAACTGTACAACTCCAAGGCCTTGCTCATTATATCATTGTAGGTTAAATGGAACTAATTTGTCCATGGGTAATTTACCCATAGGTAATTCACTAGTTTGTAGAAACCGGGCATAAGAGTGGTATTCAAGTTTTAGCATTTAGTCACTTACAGTCTTACTAATAACCCAGTTGTAACATTTATACCAGGAATATACACAGCTGAAGATAAAAAGTGTACTAATAATCCTTGCATAAGGCTGAATGTGTGCAACGCTTTACACAGGCTGGCCCCCTTATTTAAGCTTCACGTAAATAATCAAGATGGCCGATATCCGTAACAGCCGGTCGTTTCGTAGATGTCTGAGATTGAATTTTGAGGCTATGCATATTCTGAGCTGCTTTTGGGGAATTATAAACATTGTTCCTACGTAGGCCTATACTTAAATGCGTTTAAATAAATGAAAAGTATAAAAAAGTTAAATTACTAAAACAGTGTGTCCCATTTGTTGCGACAAGGGACACGTGGAATTGCACTGTATTTTAATTTTGGCAGCAGTGGCAAAGTTTGAATTTAAATATGAAATACTGTAAACTAATACTTTGCCTGTTTCGGTTTTATAATTCTATGAAATGCCTAATTTTATACCATACTTTAACTACTAATTTTTGGCATTTTATACAGTGCCTAGTCATTTTATAGAATGCCTGATTTCAAACATTGCTGATAAACAAATGCACTTTATGAACAGAATTTAAACAAAACAGTTAATAGTCCAGTCACCAGGTACTTTTGCCTGGAAAAAGGTCCGAAGTTAATGATTTTTAATGTGTTGTACGTGGGTATTCTGTAGTGTAGAATCTAAGTTCTCCAATTCGAGAACCCTGAGCGAAATTCAGGGCAGCGGAAAAACCCCGAAATTTTGGGGCTTTTTTCAGTGTTTTCCTTATAACTCCTAAAAATACATTTTAGCCTGAAACACTCCATTACAAAAGTTAAAGAGCATAAAATTTCCTATTATTTTCATTTTTTACACGTTTTCTAAAACCAAATATGTACCGAGATATGGCGCTTCAAAGTTTTGAAATTTTTTCAAAATATCGAAAAACTGCGAAAAATGCAGCATTTTCCCTAGTAACTTTCATCTTTAAACATTTCTGCATGACCAACGTTCAATAACCTACACAATAGAAATCCCATCCTTAATGAGATATTCATTTAAGAATAAAGTACACAATTATCGTTGTATAAAAATGTATTTTATAAAAATTTATACTACATGTGATATGTGGATATATTAACTAAGTAGAAAATGTGTAAATTATTACAAATTATCCATTAATATTGATTCATAAAAGCCTTGTTTCAGGCTAAAATGTACGGCGTTAAATACGTGATAAATCCCCTTATAGCTTCCTAATGCAACCCGCATTACTCTTCTGGTGAAGTAGTTGCTGCTTCCTGAACTTGTACGGCGTTACATAGATGATAAATCCCCTTATAGCTTCATAATGCAACCCGCATTACTCTTCTGGTGAAGTAGTTGCTGCCCACTGAACTTGTACGGCGTTACATACATGATAAATCTCCTTATATCTTCCTAATGTAACCCGCATTACTCTTCTAGTGAAGTAGTTGCTGCCCTCTGAACTTGTACGGCGTTACATACATGATAAATCGAAAAATAGCTTCCTAATGCAACCCGGATTACTCTTCTGGTGAAGTAGTTGCTGTCCCCTGAACTTGTACGGTGTTACATACATAATAAATTCCCTTATAGCTTCCACCAGTCACCAGTTACTAGGGAAAATGCTGATTTTTCGCAGTTTTTCGATATTTATAAAATTTTTCAAAACTTTGAAGCGCTATATCTCGGTACATATTTGGTTTTAGAAAACGTGTAAATAGTGCAAATAATAGGAAATTTTATGCTCTTTAACTTTTGTAATGGAGTGTTTTCGGATAGAATGCATTGTTTAGGAGTTATAAGGAAAACGCTGATAAAAGCCCCAAAATTTCGGGGTTTTTCGGCTGCCCTGAAGTTTGCACAGGGTTCTCGAATTGGAAAACTTGGATTCTACACCATAGAATACCCACATATAATATATTAAAAAATTATTATTTCGGACCTTTTTCCAGGCAACCCCAATTTTCAGTACCTGGTGACTGGACTATAAACCCGTTTTCGAGAAGATCATGAAACTTGAATTATTTGTATTGGTAGCGGTAGTAAGAGAAAGTCGTCTCCATGCTCGTGCCACGTAGGCGAGAACTATCAACGCCAATAAAAAATGTACTTTTTATACTTGTTCTTTATTATTATTTTTTCTTGTTTTCGATTTGTTCTGTTCTCTCAAACATATGCTGTGCTATATTTTTAAACAGATGGAATTTTAAATATTTCAACTTCCCTATAATTTTGCGATCAGGAAACGTAGAGTATAAATGGTGGTTTCCAACTCGTTGGTCACTGCGGACGTCCTCGCTATTGAGAAATAAAAAATAAAAATAAAAAGCAATATTGGCGGAAAATTTGATGGCACGAAGTAAACTACCTTGCGGTAACCGTCTGCGGCTAGGAAAACATTCTTTGGGTGCCTTCAGGGTATTGTTTAGCTTTATATACTTTAACTGACCGGTCACTGATTATCCTGACTTCTCCGTTGGAAACTCACCACATGTTGGTTGTGAGAAAATTTAGGCGGCAATTTTAACTCCTGGTGTACCGAACGGGGGGAAAAAATAAAAAATTTTTTTTTACTATTTAAAAGGCCTCAAAATTCAGGCATTTCGGTGTCCACACATTATTGTACTTGACCCATTTCATCCCAAATCATACAGTTTAGTACCAAATGTGTCACCTTAGGATTTCAAAATCAGCTTAAAAAATATTATGTTAAAGGACCACATGTCTTGTGTTCAGAAATGATATATTTTCTTTCTCTGTTGATTTGTAACGATGTTACAGGCACACAAAGATTAGGGATTTTTGACAAAAAGTTGTACGCAAGAAAAATATTGCAATTTTCAAAACACTGTAAATCAGAAACCAAAAGTGTTATGAAAAGTTGAGTTTTTTTTTTTTTTTAATGTAATTTAAAAGCCTGTTCATAGTAGTTTCAAATCTTGATATAGGAAGACATTTTTGAATTTCTCTTTAACTCTAAACTTCAACATGTAAATACAACAATTTGAATTTCTTTTTCCAAAGTTCATACATATGAACTTTCCCTCTTGTAGGAGGCCCTGGCCCTTCAGGGACACAGTGGGCTCATTCATTCATATATGTGAAAATGTGAACAGTCATAAGTCATTACTTTTATTGGGGTAATACAGTATGGGAACTGGACTAATTGTAGCAATAAAATTTCTGCCCTAGCTTCTCACATTAAGTAGATAAATCTTTGTAAAAAGTGAAAAAACACATTTATGACTGTTTGTTAGAAATTATTTTCTCCAAAACACCCATCTCAAAAGTTTTGAAAATTACACAGAATATTCTTAGGTGGTTGTTCTTATAAGTAGTACAATCATATTGGGCGATATTTATGTGGGAAACCCGAGAGAATTTTTTCAATACTACAAGTTTGTAGTTTGTGCAAATGTTCAAGGACAGTGTGATCTAATGAGCTTAAGGTCGTGCTAGATTGTAACTTTTATTTAAACATGAGCCAAGAGATGATATCATCTATTTAAAGTTCCTTGTAATTCTGTAAGCGCAGATTTAAAACTAAGGTTTTTCAAAGAGCTTGCGTATGACTCTGTAATTGGTACCAGGCTTCACGCTTGGTAATCCATTGCAACTCTCCTTTGCAGTCCTAAGCTCACATTCCTAACAGATTCCTAATTGGACGGAGATATGTGTGTAGGCTACATTACTTTCTGCTTGACCCAGCTCAGTGAATGTGAGATAAGAAGCCACGGTCATGTGTGAAGTGGCAATTAATATAAGTTTCCTTTACTCCCGAAGGAAATTAAGCTGGTCGCTGTTCGCCGAATTAACCATATTTTTTAAAATTTACCTTGATACTCCTTTGAACTTTTGAGGTCATATAAGCTCGGGTTCTGTGTGTATACCAGTAGGCCATTTTGATGTGGAACTGTTTTCAGTATTGTTGATGTTTTATGGTGTCTGTTAATTTGAACTAATATTTAATTTGAATGAATTTGATATAGGATGAAATATCGGCGATGAGTCATTTTAAGTAAATAGCCAATCCCGCATTTGCCATTACGACTGGGAAAGCCATGAAAAACACAAAGACAAATTACCGGCCACGAGGTTTGAACGCTGGACCTCCCGAATGCAAGTCCATCTCGGCCACCTCGCTCGGTAAACCAAACTAGTATTCAATAATTATTACTTATTTATAATTAATATATTATACATATAATTAATTACTCACAAACACATGAGATACGATATGCACATAGCTTAGGCCTATGTGTGCAATAGATTAAGAAAGATGATGGGCTATATATTTTGTACAATTACGTTCGTATATTCCACTAACTTTATTGCATATAATTTATCATAGTGCTAGCACTCATGCAATATGGCATTCTCATATGGGGTTGTATCTAATAAAAAAAAACACCCATTGATCATTCCAGAAATGTGTTGTATAATCTAAATATATTTAAGGAAACCAACTTCTTTGTCTAACTAATTTAATATTTTCGGAATATAAAGACTTTGATCTAATGCAATTATATAAATATTATTTGCTGATTTGTATTAATAAAAATAGACAGATCATTAAAGTTGAGTCCAAATCGTTATAGCACTACACGGAATATGTTAGTAAAAGTAAAACAACTTTAAATGTAAAAACCATTGCAGAAATTTTGGTTTATTATAATAAGAAGAAAATTCCACGTGTAAGAAACAATTATTTAAAATATTTTATCAAATCGAATACTTAGCTTGAATTTTTCTCCTTCTCCAGTCCACTTCCTAGTATTATTTATTGGATGTCTTTTAATTTTAATTTTATATTAAATGTGTTATTCACATGTTCTTTTATTCTAGTTCTAATGATCATTATGTACAGTTGTAATTGTGATTATTTCCCTCAAGTTTCCTTGTATTCTAAATATAATTTTAGTTAATAATTACTTAGCCATATTGTTAGTTATGCAATGCTCATTTGGATATTAAACTTAAATTTAATAAATTATGATTTGAATAAATTTTATTTTGATTAACTTAAATACTACATTGTATTTTATGTTACAATTTTCTAAAGAATGATGCGGAGTTGAGCGAAATGAAATAGAGCAAAGATTAACAACTTTTCATCATACCTATTTTATATGAGATTATGTCATTGATTTATGTAGGCCTACTTTTTAATACCATAATATTTTAGGCCTACTTTTTGGCGGAAAAGGTTACTTCAAATATTTTTGCGATTGGCGAATAAAGATAAGTGTTTCATAACTTATTCGGTAATAAAGTGCATAATGTTGCTTCCGGGTGAATGAGGACAAAGGAATCGTGCTAGCGTGCCAAAACCGGACCGTAGCACTATCCATCCCGTTCTCTTCGCAATAAAAATACTATCGTGCCTTCGCGCCCAGGTACGCATTGCATAATTATATAGCGACACAGAAATCATCACTTCTACAACGGCAGACGTACGAAAGCAAGAGTAAAGCGAAATGATACAGTCAGCGTATGCAAGTCCTAGATTACTTTTGTAGTGATAACTGTATTAGGACTAGATTATATAATTACAATCTGCAGATACTGAAAAGTTTGCAAACTAATCCTTATGGCATTGTGAAAAATGTAATCTTAAAATCCACATTTTTAAGGATTCTATTATGTTTTTTTAGATGGAAACATAGCTCTGCTACATCCAGCTAACTTCTTTATTTAAGATTAGATCAGTTGATGCCAACACATTTATCTGTCTTAAAAGGATAGTTGATGTTATCAAGAAGGATTAGCATTCTTTAGTTGAGAGATTTTATCTTTAAAGCGGATTAAAAGAACAATCGTTTTGTATCATAAAATGCGTGAAAATGTTTTATGTTCTTGTCATCGTTCTAGCTTTCAACTTTTTATGGTCGTTACGAAATGTGCTGTAAATACCAACTTTATTATGGCATGACACAAATTTATTTGAATTCCTTGAGAGTGATAATTGGTTGGGAAATAATTTTCGATGTGTTAATACAAATTTTCAACATGGATAGTTGAAACATAAATATTGTGCATTAAGTCGGATAAACTCAAGTTTGAAGGTTTAAACTATGGCAAATTTAATTTTTTGCATGAAATTCAGTTATGTTGAATTAATATTAGCCTATAAAATAAGATAAAGTTGTACTATTAGCTCACTTTTTTAATTTTTTAATTTTGCAACTCTTAGGCCGGTGATGTCAGATCATATTCAGGGACCCTTAAGATATTTTTTCGAATAAACATACGTTTTAGCTCTTAGTATAAGCACATCGTTTAAAAAATTAAATTTAGAGCATTATAGAGAACATTCTTCTCATGTAAGTTAATGATAAAAGTAAGGTATAATCGTCACCAATCTTCGTGTCACATCCCCGAAATACATCTGACAGAAATATAAAATATTATTGTTATAAGAGTTTTCGTTCTCGAGATATGCTGGTCATAGACATACACATACAGACATGTTTCTGAACATTTTCTTTTGGTACCTATGTTACGGGAGAGAAAGTAAACAAATATTTACATAACTATCAGCTGATAAAAAATGTTTTGGTTCCTTCTTAACTCCATACTAAACAGTTATACGCGATATTATTTTTGTAAAATCTCCTTAATGATCTCCAGTTTACATAGGGTTTGTGCTAGTTAGCATTGAAAACAAAAAGACAACGATAGGAAGTGTTAGAGCCATAAAAAGGAATAACAAATGAAACGTTGTGTAAAACAAAAATGTGTAACGAAGGTCGCGATGAAGGAGAAGGTGACACGAAACGTTGTGTTGACACGAGTTGTACAAACAGTTCATTTCTTCCCCTCAATTGTGATGGAAATTGTTCGCAGGAGTCTGACGTGTTCAGCCTTATATAACGAATTCCGATGTTGCGACATTTATCTCATCTTATCTCCCACAGAAATACATATCTTGGCATTAGCACCAGTTTCACAGGTACCTCTGGTGAAAGTGTTTCCAATTAAATGATGTAGGCGTGACGAATTCCAGGCTTGTTACATACCTTTGTATTTATGATGTAGATAGAGGTCTCAAACGTCTTAGAAAGTGTAAACAACGAGTTATCAGGTGACGGTTGCCATTGTAAACGTGTGGGTGGAATAGTGGCATTGGCTGATACTGAGTGAGTCAGTTTTCTGAAATTGCTATGTGGGTCGTGTAGGCTATGTGTCATTTCTGTTATTCCAAACTCTGTGAACTGTTCGTGGACGACATTGTTTTTTGTGAACTTTTAGTTAGAAAAATGTGGTTTATCTAAGTTTGAACTTAGTTTTGTGATGTTAATGAACTTAGTTTTGTGGTGTTAGTGAACTTCATTTTTTCCTGTTTAGGATGTTATTGATGTTAAAATATAATCTAGATAAAAACAACCTCAGCCCCTTAACCCTAAAACTCGTGTAGGTCCATAACACACTCGGTTTCTTAGGGTAATAATGTATACGTTTATTCCTGAGTTCCACCTCAAAATTGTATTTGAAAGGCTTATGTGTATAGTGCTGACGGCATTGTTCCTAATATGATGCTGTTTGCTACCATAGCGTACCTAATAATTCTTATAGTAAAGCGAATTTTATAACGCAAATGGTTTCCTGGTAGTTACGACGTTTTCTGGAAGGTAATTTTCGGAGTACAACCGGAGTATAACCTTAGGCAAATCACCTTAATGGTGTATAGTATTCAGGTAATTCAGCACAGTTTTATACCATATTACTGCAATAATAATGTTTACAACAACCATTTATTACATTATAAATAATTTCCTGGAAGTGAAATCTTTAATCACTGTAATGGAGATTTTAATATGAAGATATTTTATTCACGGATGTAATTGAATTATGAATTCTTGGTAGTAGTATCAGAGGCCTGCTAGGAATCCTGATCTTGTAGAATGCAAGTCATGAACTTCAGTTGATTTTAGGTCACCTCGTGAGTGACATTGTCGTTCGAGTGAAACTGTGTCGATAAGGATTGAAAGTTAATTACTAATGATTCCAATTATGGTAACTAGTTTATTTCTAATGAATGGTACCAAATATACAGTTCTTTGCTGAGAATAGTGATAGGCTGTTAGCCTATTTCTTAGTACTGAAAGATTTAGTTATTAAATGCATTTTTTTAAATAATGAGCCATTTTTGTTTTTGAATATTGGGTTCTATTAAAATTGGAAACTTTTCTCAGCGAATGATACCAAATAGTTACTATTTTCTAATAGCATTGCAGAGATGAACAATAATTAATGTGATGTTCCTTATCAGAACAGTTGAGTTAATTTCTCCTGTTCAAGTTCACTAAACCTTACCATAGATAGGCTATTTTGAAAATGTTAGTGCATAGATGCATGCATATTTTAGATGTTTTTATTGCATATAAATCCTCGGTATGGTTATCACATAGGCCTACTAAAATAGTACCAATCGGGCAATAAGGTGATCGCAAAAATTAAGCTAGAGTTTGGGAAAAATTTGAGTGTAAGGAGAAAACTATTTACTCGTAATTTATAAATTCACAGTCAGAAGTATCTCTAGATTTTTCTATTAGCGGATCATTAAAGCTAACGTTATAATTATTAGGCAGTACATTAAGACACAGACCAATACACCGGAAGGAAAGGGGACTCTGTTCAATTTCTTCTCGAGATTTTTATAATATTGAGGTAGAAGTTAAGCGTCGACTGTAATCAGAAAGTGCTTCTTTTTTTGCAGTTCAAAAACTTTTATCTTCTCGTCTTCCGTCCAGAAATCTGAAAATAAAAAAAAAATTATGACAGTTATCCTGCTGGTTGTGATATATGGATGTAAGACACGGTCGCTTACTCTTCGGGTAGAGCATAATCTGAGAGTCTTCGAAAACAGGGTGCTTAGGAAAATATTTGGGCCTAAGAGAGATGAAAATGGGGACTGGATAAAATTGCATAACGACGAGCTTCATAACCTGTACTCTTCACCGAATGTAGTAGGGGTACTTAAATCACGGAGGATGAATTGGGCTGGACATGTTGCGCGCATGGGTGGAAATACATATCTGAAAAACATTGACTAGGAGGGCCGAAGGCAAAAGACCACTTGGAAGACCTAGACTTAGGTGGGAGGACAATATTAGGACACATTTACGGGAAGTAGGATTTGTGATGGACCGCCGGCGTGGTCCTGTGGTTAGCGTTGCTGACCGGGTTCGATCCCCGGTACCTTCTCGGATCTTTCTGAGGTAGGGAGGTCTGGTAGGGGTGCACTCAGCCTCGTGATTCCAATTGAGGAGCTACTTGATAGAGAAGCAGCGACTCCGGTCATGGAAACCACCATTAACGGCCATGGGTGTCGGCATGCTGACCACATGCCCCAATCCTGCCATCTGCCTGTGGTAGATGACGCAGCGGTCGGGTGGTAGGCCAAGTCCCTCAAGGGATGTAGCGCCACGGAGTTTTTTTTTTACCTATGAGGAAAGTGTTGGGATTATGGTACTCCTTCATGGATAGCAGCCTGTCAAACTGTTTCTGGTAACAGTAGTTTCGGGTACTTGCTTAATGGTACGTTACAGCTTGTGAGGTCTGCCTGGGCGAGTTGCTCAAGGCCCAAGGTTCGCCTTCAAGCTGGTTGCTTGTCCGTAGGAGAATACCAGATAGATCGTGTGTTGGCTGAGGACCGGAGCTGCTTGCGTGGTATCAGCATGTATGTGTGTGTCAGTGTTGAGCGATCAGCTATTGCGGATATATCAAGTGCACTTTCTCCATCCACATTGTGAAGTGTTAGTGCGAAGTGGCTGTCACGTTTCATTCATTGTGATACATATTTTAAAATTACTGCTATTTGTAAGTGGAGTGTTAACAGTTTTTTTTCGATGTTTAAAGTGTAGAATAATATATTTAATCAACCAAGTGATTTTGCAGTAAGGAAACGTGTTACGTTCTATGGAGGTAAACTTATTACGGGCGAGAAAATTGGTGTTATTTATAAGCAGAGTTAGGATTTTTAGATGAGCACCTTTTTTGTAGGGCAAAATAGAGCTTCTGTACAAGAAATTACAGTATGAATGTTGTCGCTATTTGAGAATGGAAGCAATTTTCTAGCAGATTTTCCCCTTTTTAGGATATTTATCCCCTATTTATCCACGATGCTCATAATCCCCCTTTTCCCCTTTTTTATATTTTTACTGTAGCTTTCTAAAATCTTCTTAAGCACTTGTCATCGTTTATAGCCTATGGCTTTTGAGTTTTTTTTTTTAAATATATATAATTATCTGGGTTTCGTTCCAATATCTAAGACCTTTAAGTAGCTTTCAGTGAACTAGTCATCAGCTTGCAGTGGACGTGGGAATAATGAACCTGTATGCTTTCAGCAAACGCGGGACTAAATACACACCAAACACTTAGAAAAATAATTACTAAATATTCCAATTGATTTTCCACTGGAATTAGTCAGTAACCTACTGTTCATGAATGTAGGCTGTTTGTTACGTGAGCTTAATAGCACCTTTTTGTCCCCTATTTTGCCTTATTTTTAGCATATTTTTCCTTGTGGAAACTGCACCTAAAAATCTTAACCCTGTTTATAAATAGTGTGTTCACATTTTTCTCTCTACGTCTTACTATCAGATGAATTATATTTAATCAGCCCAGTGGTTTTGCGACTTTGCAAAAGATAAATTATATTTAATCAGCCCAGTGTTTTGGCGACTTTGCAACCAAGAAAACTTATCAATAGAGGATGAAGAGTTTTTCGGTGTTGAAAGCGTAGGTTACAAATTAATATTATTTAACGAGTCCAGTGTTTGGCTGAACTAGCAATCAAGGAAACGAGTTACACTTTATAGAGGTAAATTTGACATGGACAGGAATCGAACTTGTGCTCTCTGCTCAGAATCCTGAGACTGTTTGACTTCCTATTTGGGTTTGATTAGAATAAAACTTGTTGAAGCTTTTAATTGATTTACCACAATAGCAGAACTAGAAGGCAACGCCGTTTTAATTTTTACTTATTAATACATCTATATCTGCGTAGCAGGATGCCTGAAGATGATACAAAAGTGTCGAAAGGCCTAGGCGCAAAATAAAATATTGCTGGTCTGATGGTATCAGTTATCTATTTTATTTTATGTATTGGTTGTGCTCAACGGTGCAATAACGAGTATTTTAACTCTTTAGAAGCGAAAGGCCTAAAAGGCAGCGATACATATAACAGGAAACTTGTAATTCAGTGCTATTGCACTCTCATTCAATTTTGGTAGTCCGGGTTCTGTACCCGAGTATTTGAAGTGAGAATTTATGGTAGATAGAACAGGTGATACGAGCTGGTTTCGTCGGTATATCTCGTGTACCCTTCTATCTGTTGGGTCGGCCTGGATGGCGCAGTCAGTATCGAACCCCAAAGTTGAGGGTTCGATCCCGGTCCAAGTCGATGCCATTTATGTATGCACAAATGTGACAGACCTATGTCTGCAGCCTAGTTTTACAGGTACGTAAAAGAACTGCGGAACAAAATTACGACTCGCCGGTGACGGTCATAGGTTTAAGTTGCGGTATACTCCCGTCGTAAAATAACAATGAAACCAACCAACCTGCCATCTTTCCATTGTTTCTCCTTGTAGAAAACGTAAGCGGCAAGGATTCTACAAAAGTTCGTGGTATGCAAGGATAGTCAAAACATCGATGTTCAAATCTGAGGTAACCATCGAAGTGACGATAATATCGACCTGAAAACATCGATGTATTTTGACGGAAACCATCGATGTCTATATTTAAAAATGTAGTGATTTCAGAAAATTAGGCAAAATTCATAAATAAATAAATGAAATATTTCCATATAAACTATCGATATAAAAATCGATGTTTCGGGAAAGTAGGTTGCTATAAATAAAATTATATCTTAGAACCAAGGTAGACCTATGAATCTTGTTTTTATTATAAAACATAGATGTTGAGGAGAAAGATCAACGTAGCAAAGCATCGGTTTTTTCCATCGATGTAGAAAATATCGATCATCGACATGAAAACGTCGGCCATCGATACTCAACCCTGGTATGCAGTGCAAACTTGGCTTAATATCTTGTACCACCTACTTAGCATAGTTGTGTAATATTAGAGCATTTAAAAGAAATCGCGTAGAGGTAAGAGGCGATAATAATAGTATCGGTGAAGTAACGTTTGATACAGGAAATACTGGCATGTTATTAATTAGTAGACCGAAGCATCCATGCGCTGTAATTATGAATTGATTAGTCGCTCAGGATGTCGATGCACTGCCATTTTAAATACCATCATGCATGGTAATTCTAGCGGCACTGAATGCTAATAAATCATCGGAGGTCTCTTTCTAGGTTGTCGTGGAAACATCGCTCTGTTCGTGGAATCACGATTTCTGTCAATTTGTGCAGTTACTGCAATGATCGCTGTTGAAAGCAACATTTGTCATTTTGTCCGATTTATGAAACCTCTATCATTGAACTTCATTTTAAGGGGGGACATACAGCTTTCGGTGAAATTCATAGAAGAGAAATAGATGAATTTCATTATTTTTTCTCTCAGCAATTAATTGCTCTACAATCTTGCAATCTGACATACTCTTTATTGACTGCTTTTACAATTGCATACTATTTTCAAAATTAATCAAACTGTTACAGTTATGGGTAATTATCATTACAAAATGGCAGCCACGTTTCGTGCACTAAAGTGCCGTTTCCGTGATAATTTCCACAAATGTCAACATTTTTTAGTGATTCTTTTCTCTATTTGCAAACATCATATGGACATCATCTACAATCTTTGGAATATCTACAGTATAAGTATTGTCAAAACATCAGATTTTTAAATGTTCTTTATATATACTGTATATATATATATATTTAAAAAATAAAATATTAATGTTAAATAAATGATTGTAGATAGCGTTGTTCATATGATATTAACAAATAGACAGAAAAATAATCCCTCAGAAATATTGATATTTGTGGAAGTTATCAAGGAAACGGCATTTCAGTGAATGAAACGTGGCTGCCATTTTGAAACGATAATTACCCGTAACTGTAACAGTTTGATTAATTTTGAAAATAGTATGCAATTGTAAAAGTAGTCATTAAAGAGTATGTCAGATTGCAATATTGTAAAGCAATTCATTGCTGAGAGAAAAAATAATTAAATTCATCTATAATTAAACTATTTTAATATGTTTAAAAACTAAAACAGGGTTTATAAAAACTTAAAAATCCTACTGATAAATGATACCATATGAAGAAGTATTAAGTAGGTCGATATAAGCTTCTGCACTCGCAACATTGGTCTCCTTCAGGTGTACACAGTGTACTGTTAAACTTAATAAGCTGTAATTTTGCAGAATTTTTTTTACCATTTCTTCAGGTTTTGAGCAATTTATTTCGAGGTCAGTTTAAAAAGCCTTGCTTTCCTGTGTCGGGTGGAAAATTACAGTTGTCAAGAATGTTCTGGCGGGTGTAACGGGATGCAGTTGTCTTTCAATAACACGTCACTCTACAAGTTGTTTGTTTATATCGTAGGAGTTTCATTAAATGTCACTGATATCGTAGGCGAGAACAAATAACCGGTGATCGAAATGCAGCCTAAGAAAGTTTTACATCCTGTTGTCAAGGGGAAGAAGTTATCAACAATTGATGGTGGAGACTGGGGATATTTTGCGTGTGTGTGTATCAAAATTAAGAGCCTTTTCACACTGGGTCACTTGTGACGGTCACCGCATTTTCTGATTGCCAACAATTCAAGTTGTATATACATAATTCAGTTGTATAATCGAGCTCAGCGAAACCAGTTATCCAGCCATGAGTTTAGATTTGATTAATGCTGAAGATTTCATAAGTGAAGTGGAATCCCATTTGGAATGTCAAAAGCGTTTACAAATTGTTTTATCATGTAGCTGCTATTGGCAATATTAGCGGTGGCCGTCACAATTGACCCAGTGAGAAAAGGCCCGAGTTAACTGCAGAATCTTCGATACGTTTATCCGTAGGCGTGTTCTTTTTCATGTCAGAAATTTTTAACCCATACTGTATTGCCAATGGTTTTCCCCTTTATTTATTTATTTATTTTGTGAATTTTACGACAAAGTTTTATCGTAAACCCCTCACAAATTAAATAAGCGAGACTTTAATAATACGTAACACTAACAACTGTAAAATTTAAGAGGGAGATTTCACAACGCTAATTTGTCAGATTTCAAGATTTTAGTTACATACTTTAACAATGGCGTCAACATAACCTATAATAAGTTGAAATTAATCTGAAAAATTCAGCAGAACTATAACTTATTTGGCAGGATTCTTGAGGAATACGATATAATATAGGCCTCGGTGGTGCTGGCTTTCTGTGTCCCGAGGTTGCGGGTTCGATCCCGGGCCTGGTCGATGAGATTTATGTGTGCATAAATGTGACAGGCCCATGTCAGTAGATTTACTGGCATGTAAAAGAGCTCCTGCGGGACAAAATTTCGGTACACCGGCGACGGTCACAGGCCTAAGTTGCAGTACATCAAGTCGTTAAATAACCATATACCTACCTACCTACCTACCGACGATATAATGTCTGTGGCTGGTAACGACTGACCATGTAGCCTGTTACAGACAATCGTGAAACAGGCATACTTTAAATATGATTCGTTAATAATTTATTTTACTTGTAATTAGGGATGGGTCCTCGATACTTTCGATACCTCGATACTCTCGATACTTGCATGGTATCGGCATCGAACGATACTTCAGAGAACTCGCTCGATACTTTTCGATACTTTTGTAATCCTGCAATTAAGTGAGAATGCTAGTATTTTTTAACAAAAACTTGTAAGTGGCCTGTTTAAAAAACTAATTTTAGTTTTAATGTAGAGTTTAAAAATAACTATAGGCTACTTATGATATTAAATTTGGTCTCATTATATATGCAGACTTAATTAATTTAGTTGGTATTAAGCAGTTCTCTCAAATTTTAATTTTTAATGTACCTATTTATTGAAACTGGAAATGTTGAAGGTGTCGAGTATCGAAGTATCGAGTATCTAGGAAAAAATCATGTATCGGTATCGAGTATCGAGAAAATCTGCTATCGACCCATCCCTACTTGTAATAAAATTGCTTTTTCACGTATTACAGTTTTGATTTCCTAAATATTGGGTGCGATAGAGATTCTGTGAATGATACAAACGTCGGAAGTGTTAACCAATAAGTGATTAAGATATACGACAATGCAATACATCCTGTTGTCGAGCTTATCAGTCAGCAGATGATGGCAGTGTGCAAGTGATATGTACAGCTGTTTGCAAAGAGAAACCGACTTGGCATTACTTAGTGAAAACAATAGTGTCAGTGCGTTGATATGCTTTAACGTGTGAAGTGGTAGAAGAATACAATACAACAAACATGGGCACGGAGGAATGCTGCGACGATGAACGACGTATTCCTAGCAACACACTGGCTACTCTCAGAGGAATCCTTATCTCATCCCTCTCTAGGGAAAATCTAGGCAACATCGATGTCCAATCTCTCCCGAGTCGGCGCAGGAAAGTGACTTTCCAGGAATTGCATCAAGCAGATGGTGAGTGTCCGGAAATTGTTCATATCCTCTAATTCTGTCTCACTCTTCATATTCTTAACCCTCTCCACTGTACGTGTGAAAATGGAAATTTTCAGCTAACCTGTAGTTATCCATCGGGTTTTCTACCTCGTTATCCATGCTGTTGGAAAAATCTGACAGAGTCGATTTCATTTCCGGCGTTTATACAGAATGTCACGGGAATATGGTTTAAATTTTGCTTTTGCTCTTGTCATTAATTCACTCGGTTCCACAACTGAGTTAAAACAGTTGACATAGTTCATTGCTATTTAGCAGTGTATGAAATTAAGATTGAGCTTAATGCTGGTTGTCGACCAAGAGCTAAGCTAAGTTAGTTTAGCTTAGCTCACATACAGTGCGGGATTTCATAGGTAGTTGTGCCGACAAAACTACATATGAAATCCCTCACTGTATGTGAGCTAAGTTAGCTTACCTCTTGATCGACAACCGGCATAATTGTGTTGTATTGTCTGTCCACCTTGCCTACTTCGATATAGTGTATTATGCAACAAGCCTATAATTTTTTCGCAAAAATTCACTGAAGGGTTTTATAAGCCATTTATAAATTGCACGAACTCAGACTTTTGTTAACAGTACACCTTTCCTTGAGGCTTGGAACAACAGAATGCCCGGAGTACAGCATCTTATTCTATAAATATCTGAAGTGAAAAAGAGTTCACACTTAACGTAGAGAAAGTTATGTGAACAATACGACTATTTAAAATATTAAAATGAAGTTTGTAATTTCAGTCATTGTTTTTCTTTGAATATGGAAAGTGATTTTGGGTACCCAGCGATCACGACCCTCGTGACGTTATAAAATTAGTCTAGCTCGGGTAAATACCACTAATACATCTGTATATTTTGCACAATAAAATTAAAACCTCATTTAACATTGAATTCTTCTTTTGTTGTTTCTAACGTCTGTCTCGTATGAATAAATTTGTAGTTAGCTAGATAGTTACATAGAGAGATAGATAGATAGGCCATTTATGATGAGGACATTTTGTAAAATGTTTTGCATCGTCACATAAAAAAGGTAGGCCTATATAAAATTACCACTTAAAGTTAAAGAATTCATCTAGAGAATAAATAGGGTTAGCCATCAATGCAGATTTGAGCAATCTCTTAAAGTAAAGTCCTTTAGTCTGTCTGGCAAACTATTGAAAATTCTATTGAACAATGGACACGTGAAGTCAGAATGAAAAATTCAATGCCATAGCCGGGATTTGAACCAGGATCTTCAGCTCTCCGTGCCGATGCTCTAACCAACTGAGCTACCATGGCAACGTGCCGGTACAACATTAAATTCTCCAACTGACTCACAATCCCAGAATACCACCAGGCGTTCTCATTACGAGATACGATGAGATGTGAGTCAGTTGGAGAATTTAATGTTGTACCGGCACGTTGCCATGGTAGCTCAGTTGGTTAGAGCATCGGCACGGAGAGCCGAAGATCCTGGTTCAAATTCCGGCTATGGCATTGAATTTTTCATTCTGACTTCACGTGTCCATCTTAGCCTACACACGGCCAGTGTGAAAGAATCATCATTCCTCTATTGAACAATGTTTCAAAGTTATTCTGAATGGTTGTAAAATTATTCTGGTTTGGGTACAAATTACTTTTCTTTCTAGTAAAATGATTAAGTATCTTACTAAGAGTAGTGTAGTTATTAATATTGTTTTTGAGGCATCTCAAGACATACAGTGATGATAAAGTAATTACATTTAGTTTAACAAATGTGATGTAGAGGATCGTGGAGCAGCCGTGACTAAGTCATCATTTCCCAGATTAAATAAGCTACAGCAATGAAAGAGTTGTCGCACCCCATCTTTGTATGAAGAAAGTCGAGAACTCTTGTGTTATTTATATCATTCATTAGTACGAGGTAATAGTGTCTCCGCGTAGAAGAGATTATAACAGGAGATTATGGGATACATCGCTCGGCATGGTATATAAAATACCTTTGAAAAATCTTCCACTTTTTTCCACGTCCTTGCAAACTCGTCTTCGAGTATAAAAAGCACTTAAGAATTCATGACGTAGTTAATCTTAATAAGGCATGATACAAGCGCAGCGATGCTGCTGCTGCCCCCATTCGTCATCATCGAAATTCTTGTGTGATGTTGAGGATCTGGAATGAGAACTTTCACGATATACTTACCTGCAGGTGGATGTCGGCCTTGGTGCAGACAGATCACAAGAGAGAGAAAGAATATCTATCCTAAGCACACGCCATTCATTCGCTATTCAGATTATTAATCTAACCGTGGTTTTTTACCAAGCCTTTCTTGTGAGTTTTTATTTTTTCCGATGACGTCATTTTTCTGCTTTGAAAGTATCGAATCCTTGGCAAGCTTTACTTGTTTGAATTCTTTGCTGTACAGCTGTGTGGGTTAAACTTGTTTTGTTTGAATTGTCGGTCTTAATTAATCACAATTTTAATGTAAAGCTTTTAGCATGAGGATGTTAATGAGAAAGATTTCTGTTCAGAAATACAGCATGGGAATAGATAGAACAAAGAATAGAGATGGGGAGAAATTAAAGTGATTGTGTAACACATTGGAATATAAGACAAAAGAGCAACTGAGAAGTAAATGAAACCCAGGTTTCCAACTTTCATACATTTTAAGAAATTGTACATTTAGTAGACTTTAACAAATAACTAGATAATAATAATAATAATAATTTATTTAAGCCTTTAAGTAAAATTTACAATTGGCCATGTCAGATTTCATAAATGAAGCCAAAATTGATCATTACTGGCCCCAATAAATGACAAAAGGTTAAAAGATTAAAACTTGAAGTCATTGTTGAAACATTCATGCATATTATAAAAAGGATTGTTCTTCAACCAAATTTTGATTTTGGTTTTAAATTTACTTCCATTTAGGTCCTTTATGGTGTCAGGAAGCTTGTTAAAAACCTTTACAGCATTAAACACATGATTTGAATTTACTTTGCTTAGTCTAGAAAATGGCATTTGAATGGCATTATTATGTCTAGTGTTGTATTCATGAATAGCACTCCTAAGTTCATAATTAGACATTCTTCTTTAAAAACATTAAACGTTCAAAAAAATACAAGTTATATACAGTAAGAATCCCTTCTTGTATAAAAAGTGGTCTACAATGTGATAATAATGACGACCCAGTTATTAGTCTAATTGCCTTCTTCTGTATCAGCAGTACATCTTTCAACCCAGAGCCACATCCATAGAGCAATAAACCATATCTCATGACACTCTCGAAAAAAGCGAAATAGGCTTGCCTCAGATAGTGTTTAGGTAATTTGTTAACTAGATTCCTTAATAGGTAACTACTTTCGATAGTCTACGGCAGACGTAGTCAGTGTGAGCAAGCCAGCTTTCATTTTGGTCCAGATTTATACCTAACAGTTTTACAGGACTACAGTGTCGTTCATTTCCTATATTCTTCAAGCTAAAAGTTTGCGTCTGAGTTTTGTCATGGTTAACTAAAAAACCGTTAGTGGAAAACCAGACATTAATTTCTCTTTGAACGTTGCTACTATGAAGAATTAGTTCAGTAATATCATCATGAGTGATTAAAAATGTTGAATCATCGGCATAAAGTACAGCCTTAGCTGATACATTGTCAGGTAAATCATTAATTAAAAGAGGAAAGGCCCCAAAACAGATCCTTGGGGTATTCCAAATTTTACATCCCCAGGACTAGATCGTACTCCATTAACTTTAACAACATGCTTCCTACCACTTAAGAATGATTCAAAAAACTTATACTCATTACCATGAATTCCATAGTACTGCAATTTCATCAGCAACAGATCATGAGATATAATGTCGAAAGCTTTACTCAAGTCATAGAATAAAGCATGGACAAAAGTACTGACCTCGAATACATAATAAACAGTTGACAAAAGGCAATTAATTGCTTCCGTTGTTGATTTACCAGGACAGAAGCCAAATTGAGACAGAGTTAAAATATTATTGCTAATAAAATATGGTCTTAGTTGGTTCAGAGCTATACACTCAATAACTTTACTGATAACGGTTATATATATATATATATATATATATATATATATGCCTATATATATATATATATATATATATATATATATATAGTTACATATACATGTTAGTTATATATATGACTTTATTTTGAAGACATTATATAAGCTTTTTGGGATTTTGTGCCATGAGAAAGGTATTTTAAATATCACTGAAATGCAGTTTTATGTGTTTTTTTACATAATCTTTTCTTTCTTTCCAGGTAAGTGGAATTTGCTGATTTGTACAAGAGTTTTTGCACTACGGTAGTTTTTCAGCGTCTAGTAAGTAGATGAAAATCAAAGTATTTAGAACTAGCCTATATATAGACCGGTTAGTAGACACTGCTCACTGAGTTTTGCACTACGGTAGTTTTTCAGCGTCCAGTAAGTAGATGAAAATCAAAGTATTTAGAACTGCATATAGACAAGTTAGTAGATACTGGTCACTGAATTCTTATTATTGTTCAGACATAAGCCTATGTGGTGATGGAGAAATTCGATTTCACCCTGAGAACTGTTAGATATCCAACCAGTGTCCGGTGAAAGTTTTGTAACTTCCTCTATTTCAGTAAGATTCTAAAAATATGTTGTCACTATTGAAATTAATCCCTTGTATTTATACCTTTCCTATGGAATTTGCCCCTCAAAATTCTTATTTTGGTAATAAGAAAAATACCGCTGGATAATTATCAGTGATGGGGAAAGTACAAAAAGAAAGTAAAAATTGTTCCCTATTACAGGCCATGGAGGCCCAGAGGGTTCCAGGAGGTTGAGGCTCCCAGATTTTTAGACATCGGCACATGAAGGTGGTAAGGTTGTCAGCCTTACGCACCGGCCGCCTTTACCCCCAGGATTGCTCCTGGTACTCATTTCTGTTAGAGGCTGAGTCAACCCCAGGGCCATAGTGCCACCAGAAGGATTAGGCCAATTGAAAAACTCCAACGACCTCATCGGGGATCGAACCCGCGACCTTCCGGTTTGTAGCGGGAGTGAGTAGTGAGAACTGTTAGATATCCAACCAGTGTCCGGTGAAAGTTTTGTAACTTCCTCTATTTCAGTAAGATTCTAAAAATATGTTGTCACTATTGAAATTAATCCCTTGTATTTATACCTTTCCTATGGAATTTGCCCCTCAAAATTCTTATTTTGGTAATAAGAAAAATACCGCTGGATAATTATCAGTGATGGGGAAAGTACAAAAAGAAAGTAATTGGGCTGAATTACAATTAGCTGAGAGACAGTTTACTTAATTACAATTAGAATTTACTTTTCAAAAAGTAATCAGTAAAATTACAATTACTTTACAAACTGGCAGTACCTAAAAATTCCTTGTTTTTGGTATGTTTTGGGCACAAGCCCAAATTATTCATGAACAAACAAAACAAAACAAAAACACATCAGTGTGAATGTTTTCGGAAACATTGAGTAACTTTTTGTTAATATTAACTCTAATTTGGATATTAGTTGCATAAGCAGTAGTGGTGACGATATAGCAAGCGAGAATGATACTAATACAAAAATTGTAACAATTACAATTTTATTTCCAGAAGTAAATTACAAGTAGAAATTACATTTTTTTTAAAGTATTGATTACAAGTAAATGGGACCAAAAAAGGAATTGTTACTGTAATCCGATTACTTTTACTCAATTACTTCCCATCACTGATATTTATTATAATCATCCCGACGGTGAGTAATGTAATACAATTACAAGTTACCTTTGCTTCTATTGTAGCTCTACCGTCCGAAGCAGCAATTAATATGGTTGAAACATCCCCTTAGGTGCAGAGACATTGAATCGAGGATCTGCACGTAACTTTAGATTTGTTGCAGTATACCCTGTGGCCGAGCACACGTTGAAGTCATTTCGTACCATGCGAACTTTAATTTCCGTTAATTCTGAAAGCGTTCCTGCTTACAAGATGTCGGAAGCAAATTAACTGTTAAATTGCCTGCCAAAAAAGAATCCGTGCACTTTTTACACACTCCGCTTGTTTCAGCAGGCACGCTATGATCTGATTTGTGCACAATTTCTATATGTTGGTCGAAATAGTTGAAAATGTACTTTTTCCTATAGTACGATTTCCCAGCTTTCCGAGTGGATAGTACAGCTGTAGCTGTAATAGGTGTTTTACCTATGTTTTTATATTATTTTATTATCGGGTACCGGTAATGTTACAAATACGATTAAAAATCACTCGGTTTAAATGTAACATGATTGGTAATAACTAATAACGCAAATCTACTAAAGAACATAAAACTTAATAAATTATAGCCAGAGATAACAAGAGAAGAAATCACCCGTATCTTTTTTTAGCTATAAAAGCAGAATGTAAATATTATGTTCAGATCGTGAGACATAGCACATTCCCAACCTATACTGTCGCAATCCTTATATTCCTCCTGTCCTCTTCTCTGCTTCTTTACTTTCTTCTCTTCTCTTATTTTTCTACTATTCTAATCTCTTGTCGTTTGTCTTCTTTCGTCTTCTCCTAGCTCTCTTCTAACTTCCTTTTTTCTCATCTCTCCCATCCATTACTTTTTTCCTTCTCTCTGTTACTATTTCTATGTTTTTATCTGTATATATTTTCTCTCTCTCTCTCTCTCTCTCTCTCTCTCTCTCTCTCTCATCCAATATCATGCCTACACAAATATTATTTTACTATCGGGTACCGGTAATGTTATAAAAACGAATAAAAATTATTCGGTTTAAGTGTAACATGATAGCTAATAACTTATAACGCAAATCAACTATAAGAACATAAAACTTTAGTTAATAAATTATAGCCACAGATAACAAGAGAAAAACTACCAGTATATATATATTTTTTTTAAACTATAAAAGCAAAATGTAAATACTGTATTACGCACTGTTCATGATACATAACACATTCCCAACCTACACTAAGGCACTCCTTATATTCCTCCGTATTTTCTTCTCTTCCATTATTTTTCTCCTATTTTCTTCTCCTTTTGTCTTCTTTCGTCTCCTATCTCTCTTGTAACTTCCCCTTTTCTCATCTCTCCCATCGATATCTCTTTTTCCTGTTACTATTTCTATGTTTTTAACTATTCTCTCTCTCTCTCTCTCTCTCTCATATCCAATATCATATACACTCATTCCTGGATAAAATATGTCAATCCTCCACTGCGTAAATATTATCTTATAATGCCGTTTCTGAATACGAGACAGGGTCTAGTATGGATTTGGTAGATTATCTGAAAATTGAACGTGCATACACGGAGGGTCCAATAAATATCGGATTTATCCGTCGCGTAATACCTGTCTGTGTACATAAATCCCACTGTACTCCTAGCATTAGAGCAGAGGCGTTCCTGCCTTACTCAACTACAAACACGAGTTACAAATTCCCGTATTTCCATACACAGGCAACCAAGGTCGATCAGGTTTATACTCACAACTCGAGCCTTATTCGTCTATTCGTTTCGCTACTATTATCAAACAAAGAGAAATTATTATTATATTATTTTAAGATATTATGGAGTTTTAATAGATAGTAAGGATAGTTTAAAAATAATGTTATTTGCAGACGATATTGTGCTGATAGCGGAATCTGAAAATGGTCTACAAAAGATGACATATAAGTTTCAATTGAAAGGCAAAGATATAATTGTAAAATATCAGTAAGTAAATCGAAAGTAGTGGCATTTATCGGAATTTATGGGATTAGATCCAAAATTGTTTTAGAAAATAAAATAATAAAGCATATACCACATCTTCAATAAGTGGGATGTGATATAACGTATGAAGAATATAAAGATACAGAGAATAAACTATAAAAATTTCAAGCAATCTGCGGAACCATCATGAGAACTTTAAGTCGGAACACTAGAAAAGACACAAAAGATTAAATTATATCGTCACATTGCTTATCGAGTGATTCGCATTTCGTTTCTAAGAAAACTAATTTCTTCTCGAAGGGGGCCAAAAGCGTTTTAAAACTTAGAACGCCGCAAACTAATTAATAGCATGGCAAGCCCTCATATTCACTTCCTATATCAGGAATGAAAGTAGAAAACTGATGTTGATTCAGTCCCCTGGAACGAATAAAAATTCACTGTTTACGAATTTTTAACTATAGTTAGTTTTTTATTGTTTTGGGTGTAGTGCTTTCTGGTGAACAATGTATTGCACAGACACTGCACTATTGTGTATATGCTACGGGTATTTTTTTAAGACACTGGCCTTGTGTACTGGTAGAAAATAAGGTTTTTAACAAATTTTATTTTACAGTACATTTCTTTGGCGTACATATTAATTAAGGATGGGTCCTCGATACTTTCGATACCTCGATATTCTCGATACTTGCATGGTATCGGCATCGAACGATACTTCAGAAAACTCGCTCGATACTTTTGTAATTCTGCAATTAAGTGAGAATGCTAGTGTTTTTAACAAAAACTTGTAGGGTCTAAGTGGACTGTTTAAGAAACTAATTTTAGTTTTAATATAGAGTTTAAAAATAATTATAGACTACTGATTATATTAAATTTTGTCTCATTAAATATGCAGACTTAATTAATTTAGTTGGTATTACACAGTTCTCTCAAATTTTAATTTATAATATACCTCGAGTATCGAGGAAAAAATCATGTATCGGTATCGAGTATCGAGAACATCTGGTGTCGACCCATCCCTAATATTAATACATTGTACCTAAAACATTGGGGGCCACATGTTTGAAACACCTGCCCTAAGAGGAAACATGATGACCTCTTGTACCATAGAAAACTTTATTTCTGGGGCACTTTTTTTTTTGTTACTAAAACAAAAAAAAAAAAACCTCCGTGGTTTTACATCCCTGGAGGGACTAGGCCTCCAATCCTACCGCTGCATGATCTACCTAAGGCAGATGGCAGGATTTTGGGGCATGTGGTCAGCATACCGACACCCACAGCAGTTATGTATGTTTTCACGAAAGCGAAGTACTAAGTTCATTCATAAAAGAAAAAACAATTGGAAAAGTATATTTTTAAACATCAATTGCTAACGCATCAATTGCTAAACATCAATTGTTATACTTACAGAATTGTTACGAAACATTACGTTTTCCCCCTTATAATTTTTACTAGAGTCCCGACACACTGATTTGGTCACAGAACTACCTTCACTGGCATCGTCCTGATTCCTAATTAAACATTTCAATATAATTACATGTCTCAGCTCTTGGAGCACTCAAGCGTATAATGAAGTAATAATTTTTATATCGACTTTAATGCCCGCTATCAGATGTAACATCTAATTCGTATTTGTTCAGCGAAAATCAATCAGCTTTCTTATTCAGCTCATCAGCCTTCAGTAGTGAGGTTGTAAGATATTACTTTTACTTCCTTGAACATTATCTCAACCATTTTTAATTTGTGTAGTTAAATATGACCTAACTACGTGCACCGAAATAATCAGATTTATCAACATTTTCTTAATGTTAAAATGTAAACTTAACCATCATTCATGATGGTTTTCCTTCGTGTGCTTTAATTAATTCCAGTTTTTGTTTTGTGTATTAAATGTCGTGTTAACTAAAATTATGAAATTCGTATTTATTTAGCAGCGCTGAAAGATTAACTAAATCAATAGTCGAAAAGTAAGCTTAATCGAAAGTCTCTCACTCATTACTCTATGTCCAAATATCAAACGAGAAAATTGGTTACGCTTAGGCAACACGTAGTACCTACAAAACATGAAATAAACAAAAACCAGTAGGCCTACTTCTGCCTCACTCTAGCACATTACTCGTATGACTTAACAATGAGACACACATAATGGTTTTTGTTTACTTCAGGTTTCTTTCTTAGGTCGTCTCTGGTATAGGTAGTATGTACGAGGGTTGGAAGTTTAATAGTGGCAACACATCTTGAAACTCAAGGTGAATTACAGGAAGTTCAAATGGCTTTTGTTGGATGTTGGTTGGATATCCAGCATATTTAAAACAAATAGGAGCCTTCTATCACTACGAATGCCCGCACAATAACCAGAAGAAATTAAGCTGGCTCTATCAACCGTTCTAAAATGAATTTTGGACCTGACAGAAAGTCAATGATTAAAAATAATTCAATACCTTAAAATTATTCTCGATTCACAATAATTCCACATCGAAAAGGAGCAAGATGGGTCAAACCCTGTCATTTGTCTTTCACTTCCTTCCGGTGGAGGTTCAATGAGTATTTTTTAAACCAATATTCACACAGTTCATTATGTTATTTGCATAAATAAGATATTACCTGTACATGCCCGGGAGGCCTTTAGAGCTCCAAGAGCTAGGATTCAAGGTTTTTTGACATTCGCATTTCTATTAGAGACTGAGAAAATTCCAGACCTACAGTGCCATAAGAACGATTTGGCAATAGAAGTAGCCCATAACCCTTTCGGTTTTGTAGAATATCGTCTCAAACAACTACATTAAGTACCCCACATACAATAGGCCTACGTGGTTAGTGAATTTGGCAATTGAAGCTATTTTTGGCTAAATCATATACTTGATTTCACTGAAATGTCAAACTACAGAGTGGTTGAATGTGTGGTTATACTTTTAAGAATTATTTTACATACCTTCAAATCTACTGACATTAGGTTGTCATATGCATGCATACACAAATCCATCGGCTGGGCTGGAATCAAACCCGCAACCTTTGTTGTTTACTTCCTCTGCCCGTACAATAGGTACTATAGGTAGAGGAAGGATTGTGTTCGAAACCGAAATTTGATGTTGAATTTTTAACATAAATACACGTTTTGAGGCCCTCCTGAATTCAAACATATATTTTGAGAAACATGTCTGTGTGTGTGTAGACAGCCTAGCCTTCCAGATTGTGAAGGAATGGAATCATATTCATATTTTTTGAATTCCACATGCAAACATAAAAAGTGTTTTAAATCTACGACCTTATCATTAGCTTATTGTCAATGAATTAAAGTATGTTTGAAAAAACGAATTTGGTGTATGCTTATGTTTTAAGAACATGTTCTCATTTAAATATATGTTAAAACAGCAGATAATTTACTTTAATACTGGAGTTAGTCACTTAGACTTGCGAGAGACATATACAGTATATACGAGAAAAGGAGGAAAATGCAGTCATAATTATTATTAAACTCCTTTGTAGATTAGAAAAAATGAAATTTAAGTCAGACGGTCTGAATAAAATTATGCTTGTGACTGACATACGTGAACCTGGAGATAATAGGAACCTGTCATCTACATTTTTATTCAATCTGACTTGCAATCTGTAGCATTAACTGCGTATCTGCCAGCTCCGAACCTAGCTGCCACATATCGATTTGAAATCTCCTGTTTAACTTGCGACACGTGTGTCTTTTTTTGAATTCACATTCCTGTGATTGGAACAAATACTGTTTTCTACTTTATTTCACTGAAATCCTGCGCAAAGCTCACAGTTTCTAGTTGTTCATCACTTTGACGTGAATTTAGGGCAGAAAAAGGAAATATCTTACACGAAACGGCGGCGGTAGTGGCGATTTTTTAATTAAAAAGTGATTACATTAAAACTTAAATATTTTAATATCGAAAAAACTGCAATATTGTCCAAAATCTGGGAGGCTCGACCTCCTGGAACCCTCCATGGCCTGTATAGGGATCACTTTACTTTACTTTACTTTACTTTACTTTACTATGTATCCATTGAAGAATAAATCATTATGTAAAGATATAACCATCTTAGACCTCCATATAAAATAAAAACACCCAAGAAATTTCGGTATTAATTTACAATCAGTTTATTATTTTACATTTAGTTCTTTACTAAAACACAATGTATTGATTGTAAATTAATAGCAAGATTTGTTGGATATATTTATTTTAAATGAGGGTATAAGATGGTTTAATAGTGAGGGTATAAGATGGTTTTATCTATTACATATTAAGTATTTGGTTTCGATTCGTATTTACCACGCCTTTGCTTATGCCTACACCCACTTAAATTGAAGGTTTTTAGTACGCTAAAAAATGACACAGAACGGTGTGTTTTTCTGCAAAGAATTCTGAATTTTCAGATAAAATTTTACTAAACATCATAGTGGTATTTTTGGGGGATATTCCTTTCACACACACACACACACACACTTACCACATATGCCATATCACTATTAGCCTATGACACATGATATGGTAATTTTGTTTTCTATTATAAGCACCGGGTGAAATAAACGCATACAAGCTATCGTCAGTGCACTTTGTTGTTAGGCCTATCATCAGAGACACTGAAGAAATGTGACTGCCGAAAGATTTCAATATATTATCTCCACCCGGTGATTTCCTCACAATTTGTGGTTGCTAGAGCTAGTACCCAGCAGGACATTCTTAAAACTCCGTATTTTATTCCATATACAGTCCAAGAGTCGGCCCATTTTTTTTTCCAGCCGGCTATACATATTGAAATTCATATCGAGCCCATAAATTAACTAACATGGACGTTACTGTAAAAACATTCTTTCCTGTTTTCCATATGATACCTGCATACATGAACACACTGCTATTCATTAATATAAAATTACTTTTGTTCAGTCATGTTAATTTTTCATTAAAAAAAGTCTTCAGCATGAGGCAATCAATCCTGTACTCTATAAAATTTATTTTTTCTACGGTATTTACGATATTTAAAAACATAATTCATAACGTATTTCTTCATACCTGAAAACAATTGACGAAATTTTATTCTCGCAAAATAAAATAAATTTCATTATAATAGTTCAGTCGTTTTCAAATAAATATTGAAATTTATTATAGAATATTTATAAAATCTATATTTTATTCCCATATGAATATATTATTATGATTTTGTTTGTAAACAAAACAATAATTAATCAAACATTTATTCGAAATGTGGAGGTGATGGCTGCTTTTTTCAATGTATAAGAACAATAATTACAATGTTAAATAGTTTTTAATTAGTTAAAATGTAATAATATACCAGAAATCTTTTAATATTGTGTTTATTGAGTTATGGCGACATTACGTTAAAAAATAAAAAAAATATGGACTTCAAGGGGGATCGATCCCCTGATGTGCCAGCTCCCGAGCTGACGCCAAACTGACAGAGCCTCTTAACCACATAACCACGATAGCCCAACAAATGTTGAAAGTTATTTTAAGTACTTAATTGAATATATATATTGTTTCCTGGGAAACAAGTATGTCTATTGTTTTACTTTCATGTAAATAGATGGCATTACGAGTTATTTAGCTCTGTGGTTATTTTATTTCATTTTTTAACATATTATTCGTTGTTCGGTGTCACTTGACTTCGCGCCTGTCGTTCATTATATTTTTGAGATCTTTTGCAGATCAAGCTTAGTAGTTCTGTTTCATCATAATTATACTCACATTTTGTAGGTACCTTTTGTCGACATTTGATATTTAAAGGAAGTTGTTAATACCCATCTTCCCTCAGATATCCCACATTTATAGCTGTATTCTTTTTTAAAAATGAAAGATTATAGTGTCTTCGAAGCCGCTAAGAATCCCACAACATGTAAATGTATGTAGTGTTCTCGAAAAACTAGAAATGAATCGATTAGGGACTTGGAACTTCAGAGAAGAAAATCTCTCTCGTCTTGGGATTTTCCAACAACATCGATGAAATATCTCTCTTGCTATATAGCCTATATAAAAGGCAAAAAGGAATTAACATTAACAAATACTTCGCTACGTAAAGAAATTGCAGACTTTGAATGTGTGGGGAGAAAATGAAGGTCGCAAGTAGCCTAATGGTTTGAAGAAATCTAAAAGTTGTACTGGCTTACATTGTATTTTGTCAAACTACTAATTTATGGACCAAATTTTTATTGCCGAAATGTTTATGCTTTATGATTTTAAATGATTGTTAGGGGCCGTATTTTTTATTAACAACGATAAGCGCGAAATTTTATAAAAAAAACCTTCCATAGCTATATTTAGCTTTTACATGCTTAAAATACCAATATGAACCAAATTGAATCCACGAAATATCGCGAAATTTACTCGATTCCGCGAAATATGTCCCTTCTGTCCGTAAAGTGAGAAAGGAGCACGAAAATGTGTCTTAAAATCACAATATTGTGTTTTGGTGTACTGTATTTTTTATTTCATAGCAGCATGATTTTTTTTCTGCTGTTTCTGTGGCTGTCGAAGATTTACCGATTTATCGATATTTGTGATCGATTACAAAGATTGCAGAATTTACTCAAAGATTGTCTGTGACCTGGTTTGTACTGTTGAGTACACTCCTTTCCTGCTATGTCTTTGCCAAGTTAGCGATCCCTATGATCAATTACAGGCAAGAGTGTAGGATGTTTGTTACTTGTATTCAACAGATTTCGTCTTTTATCCCCAGTGCAGTGGTATGGTTGGCACTTATGTTTGAAATGGCTATCTGATGGTGTTTAGTAGAAATTACGATAATATTTCTGATCGTTATATTTGAACATTAACTCTAATCATGCCTAAATCGAAAGTTACTTCAGTTCATACAAGGGCAGAAGAATATGGAAATGGGTGGGGGAGGGTGCGAGTTCATGTAAATGAAGAAGCAAAGTTTATCATTGCGCAATGTTCCCAATGTAATACAAGTAATTTATTTCACGAAATACCCACCGAAATAGAAGGAAGTTAACACCGAAATCAGTCATTTTATTTCACCAATAAATCAGGGCCCTAATGATTGTATATACACAATCATAGTAGTAGCAGGAATAATAGTATTTGTAGTGGTTAAAATGAATGAAGTGGATAATTATTTATTTGAACGAAGGGGAAGAGAACGACAGCAACATCTGGTAATGTCCTCAATAATATCTATAACGTGCTGGCCCCTTTTTCTCTAATTTTAACGGTCTATCAACCATTTGTTACAGTTCAGCCCGTAAAAAAGAACTTTACAAAGGCAGAGAGAGAGAGAGACAGAGAGAGAGAGAGTTCTGTTAAAAAAGATGTGCAATTTAAAAAGACCTTTGTCTTTTAAACAATCAGATACTTATGAAGCTTTTGTGGTAAGTTAGTTCGTCTGTGATGGATTCCATATGTGTCGCATATCAATATGAATTTCGACACAACTGATGTGTTTTATTGATTAATCCTCATAAAGGAACTGAAATTTCACGAAATTATTTTTTTTAATCATAACTAATTTCTTTATACCGGAGAAGGATGACGAAAATTTATTATCGCAAAACGAAGTTAATTTAATTTTTGTAGTGCACTCATTTTCAATTAAACACCAACATTTATTTCAGAATATTCATTAAAATCTTTATTTTTATTCCCTTATGAATACACTGACCTTTTTTTTATAGGTAGATAAAACTCTGACATTATTAAACATTTATTTTTAAAAAAAGATGGCTGCTTTTTATATTACGACAATAATTTTCATGTTTAATTTTTTATTAATCCGTTAAAATGTTATAATATTCAAGAAATATATTAATATTGTATTCCTTGAGTTTTGGCGGCATTATGTTGAAAAATAAAAAAAAGGACCTCAAGGGGGATCGATCCCCTGACAGTGCCGCTCCCGAGCTGACGCCAAACTGACAGAGTACCTTATCACATACACCACAATGGCCCAAATGACTTTTGAAGTTATTTTGAGTGTTTAATTGAGTATATATTGTAACCTAGGAAACAAGTTATATTATTGTTTTCCTTTGGGCATCATGAGTAATTTTGCTCTATAGTTATTTTATTTTTAAAAATAACTTTCGTGGTTCGGCATTTCTTGATTTTTACGGTTATAGTTCTTTATATGTTGTTGTTGTTGCTTTTTTTTCTTTTTCTTTTTCTTTCTTCTAAATCTTTAACAGTCCATCGGATGGCTTTTATACGAAAAGGTCAGCAGGCCGAAATCTAAACAATCTTTCGACCTAGCAGAAGGGGGCGATGCTATTATAATGTATCAACATTTATTTTGATTCTTTGGACAGCTAGAGCTTTACATTTTAGTTCTCTCCCAGGCTAATTAATTAATCCGTAGCTCGATAGCCCGTGCAAAATCAAAACTGCCAATCGACTGCTCGCCTTACATCTACTAGTAGCTTTAGATAGTACTCAGAGATTTAGCTTTTGCAATGGGATACGGAATGCTCCATCCTTACAATGTTAACTCAGGCTTTAGAAAAGGAAGCTTTTCTCAGAAACTACCGTTGGTTTTTTTTACAGTTATAGATAAAGATCAATACTGAAAAATAGTTTTTCATAAAACTAAGTACTTGCTGAGATATGAATTTTAAAAATAATTTCAGTGCATTTCATGTACAAAATTCTTCAATCTTACTCAATTCCAAAACAGTTGTTTCAGCAAATGCAAAGCATTAATATGATAAAGTTCTGAAAAGTCATAAACTTCTGTGTCCATTAGAAACTATAATAACTAGGGGGCGGATTTCTATGACCTAAAAGATATGATAAATGCATGCATTTATGACCTAAAAGCATTAAAATATGACCAATACAATTTAAAATATGACTTTATCACTTACACATTGTGTATATTTTTTAAAGTTTCATTACAATACATTTTATTAAAATATAGTGTTAATTATTTAAAATATCTGTAAATTTTCAAGAAGTATCATTATAATGCAAAATTTACAAAATATGAAATGTAACTTCAAAATTTCTTTAATATGCACACAAATATGCCAAAAATATGACCTAAATTTGCATATTCATACTAAATATGCTAAAGAAGTTGAAAATTTCCTAAATATGCAGTTATATGCACAATAAAAGCCGTTCCATTTTCACCAGGATGCTTGGAATCTGGTTTAAATTAAATTAATTATGCTTGTGACTGACATACGTGAACCTGGTGATAATAGGAACCTGTCATCTACATTTTTATTCAATCTGACTTTCAATCTGTAGCATTAACTGCGTATCTGCCAGCTCCGAGCCTAGCTGGCACATATCGATTTGAAATCTCCTGTTTAACTTGCGACACGTGTGTCTTTTTTTGAATTCACAATCCTGTGATTGGAACAAATACTGTTTTCTACTTGATTTCACTGAAATCCTGCGCAAAGCTCACAGTTTCTAGTTGTTCATCACTTTGACGTGAATTTAGGACAGCAAAAGGAAATATCTTACACGAAACGGCGTTTGTCGTGGCGGTTTTTTAATTAAAAAGTGATTACATTAAATTCTTAAAACTTAAATATTTTAATATCGAAAAAACTGCAATATTGTCCAAAATCTGGGATGCTCGACCTCCTGGAACCCTCTGGGCCTTCATGGCCTGTATAGGGATCACTTTACTTTACTTTACTTTACTTTACTATGTATCCATTGAAGAATCAATCATTATGTAAAGATATAACCATCTTAAACCTCCATATAAAATAAATACACCCAAGAAAATTCGGCATTAATTTACAATAAATTTATTATTTTATATTTAGTTCTTTACTAAAACATAATATATTATTGTAAATTAATAGCAAGATTTGTTGGATATATTTATTTTAAATGAGGGTATAAGATTTTATCTATTACATATTAAGTATTTGGTTTCGATTCGTATTTACCACGCCTTTGCTTATGCCTACACCCACTTAAATTGAAGGTTTTTAGTACGCTAAAAAATGACACAGAACGGTGTGTTTTTCTGCAAAGAATTCTGAATTTTCAGATAAAATTTTACTAAACATCATAGTGGTATTTTTTAGGGATATTCCTTTCACACCCACACACACACACACGCTTACCACATATGCCATATCACTATTAGCCTATAGCACATGATATGATAATTTTGTTTTCTATTATAAGCACCGGGTGAATAAACGCATACAAGCTAAGCTATCGTCAGTGCACTTTGTTGTTAGGCCTATCATCAGAGACACTGAAGAAATGTGACTGCCGAAAGATTTCAATATATTATCTCCACCCGGTGATTTCCTCACAATTTGTGGTTGCTAGAGCTAGTACCCAGCAGGACATTCTTAAAACTCCGTATTTTATTCCATATACAGTCCAAGAGTCGGCCCATTTTTTTTTCCAGCCGGCTATACATATTGAAATTCATATCGAGCCCATAAATTAACTAACATGGACGTTACTGTAAAAACATTCTTTCCTGTTTTCCATATGATACCTGCATACCTGAACATACTGCTGTTCATTAATATATAATTACTTAGGTTCAGTCATGTTAATTTTTCATTAAAAAAAGTCTTCAGCATGAGGCTATCAATCCTGTACTCTATAAAATTTATTTATTCTAGGGTATTTACGGTATTTAAAAACATAATTCGTAACATATTTCTTCATACCTGAAAACAATTGACGAAATTTTATTCTCGCAAAATAAAATAAATTTCATTATAATAGTTCAGTCGTTTTCAAATAAATATTGAAATTTATTATAGAATATTTATAAAATCTATATTTTATTCCCATATGAATATATTATTATGATTTTGTTTGTAAACAAAACAATAATTAATCAAACATTTATTCGAAATATAGAGGTGATGGCTGCTTTTTTCAATGTATAAGAACAATAATTACAATGTTAAATAGTTTTTAATTAGTTAAAATGTAATAATATATAAGAAATCTTTTAATATTGTGTTTATTCAGTTATGGCGACATTACGTTAAAAAATAAAAAAAATATGGACTTCAAGGGGGATCGATCCCCTGCTGTGCCAGCTCCCGAGCTGACGCCAAACTGACAGAGCCTCTTAACCACATAACCACGATAGCCCAACAAATGTTGAAAGTTATTTTAAGTACTTAATTGAATATATATATTGTTTCCTGGGAAACAAGTATGTCTATTGTTTTACTTTCATGTAAATAGATGGCATTACGAGTTATTTAGCTCTGTGGTTATTTTATTTCATTTTTTAACATTTTATTCGTTGTTCGGTGTCACTTGACTTCGCGCCTGTCGTTCATTATATTTTTGTGATTTTTGCAGATCGAGCTTAGTAGTTCTGTTTCATCATAATTATACTCACATTTTGTATGTACCTTTTGTCGACATTTGATATTTAAAGGAAGTTGTTAATACCCCATCTTCCCTCAGATATCCCAGATTTATAGCTGTATTCTTTAAAAAAATTAAAGATTATAGTGTCGTCAAAGCAGCTGAGAATCCCACAACATGTAAATGTATGCAGTGTTCTCGAAAAACTAGAAATGAATCGATTAAGGACTTGGAACTTCAGAGAAGAAAATCCCTCTCGTCGTTAGGATTTTCCAACAACATCGACGAATTATCTCTCTTGCAATATATAAAAGGCAATAAGGAATTAATATTAACAAATACTTCGCTACGAAAAGAAATTTCAGACTTTGAATGGGTCGTAAGTAGCCTAATGGTTTGAAAGAATCTAAAAGTTGTATTGGCTTACATTGTATTTTGTCAAACTACTAATTTATGGGCCATGTTTTTATTGCTGAAATGTTTATGCTTTATGATTTTAAATGTTTGTAGATACACGATAATAGTAGCAGCAGGAATAATAGTATTTGTATTGGTTAAAATGAATGAAGTGGATAATTATTTATTTGAACGATGGGGAAGAGGACGATAGCGACATCTAGTAATGTCCTCAATAATAATAATATATAAAAATCAGATACTTATGAAGCTTTTGTGTCGTAAGTTAGTTCGTCTGTGATGGATTCCATATGTGTGTCGCATATCAAGATGAATTTCGGCACAACTAATGTGTCTTCTTGATTAATCCTCATAAAGGAACTGAAATTTCACGAAATTATTTGTTTTTAAATCATAAGTAATTTTTTTATACCGGAGAAGGCTGACGAAAATTTATTATCTCGAAACGAAGTTAATTTAATTTTTATAGTGCACTCATTTTCAATTAAGCAACAAAATGTATTTCAGAATATTCATTAAAGTCTTTATTTTTATTTCCGTATGAATACAATAACCTTTTTATAAGTAGATAAAACTCTGACATTATTAAACATTTATTAAAAAAAAAAGATGGCTGCTTTTTATATTGCGACAATAATTTTCATGTTTAATTTTTTATTAATCAGTCAAAATTTTATAATATACAAGAAATATATTAATATTGTGTCTCTCGAGTTTTGGCGGTATTATGTTGAAAAATAAAAAAAAATAGGACTTCAAGGGGGATCGATCCCCTGATGTGCCAGCTCCCGAGCTGACGCCAAACTGACAGAGCCTCTTAACCACATAACCACGATGGCCCAATAAATTTTGAAAGTTATTTTAAGTATTTAATTGAATATATATTGTAACCTAGGAAACAAGTTATATTATAGTTTTACTTTGGGCATCACGAGTGATTTAGCACAATAGTTATTTTATTTTTAAAAATAACTCCCGAGGCTCGGCATCTCTTGATTTTTACGTATATAGTTCTTTATATGTTATGGTTTTTTCTAAATCTTTAACAGTCCATCGGGTGGCTTTTATACGTCATTAGCAGCGAAAAGATCAACAGGCCGAAATCTAAACAATCTTTCGACCTAGCAGAAGGGAGGCGATGCTATTATAATGTATCAACATTTATTTTTATTCTTTGGACAGCCAGAGCTTTATATTTTAGTTCTTTCCCAGGGTATTTAATTAATCCGTACCTCGATATCCCGTGCAAAATCAAAGCCGCCAATCGACTGCTCGCCTTACATCTACTTGTAGCTTTAGACAGTACTCAGAGATTTAGCTTTTGCAATGGGATACGGAATGCCCCATACTCACAATGTTAAATCAGGCCTTAGAAAAAGAAGCTTTTCTCAGAAACTACTGTTTTTTTTTTACAAATATAGATAAAGATCAATACTGAAACAATAGTTTTTCATAAAACTAAGTACTTGCTGAGATAATGAATTTAAAAGAATTTCAGTGCATTTCATGTACAAAATTCTTAAAACTTACTCAATTTCAGAACTGTTGTTTCAGCAAATGCAAAGCATTAATATGATGAAGTTCTGAAAATGTCAAATTTCTATGTCCATTAGAAGCTGAAATAACCTTTCTTTTGTATGAAAAAATTAAACTTACGGAAAACTAGCCTCAAAATTGCGACATCTCTTGCTTGTGGTTGGCTGAGCCTTGAGGTTAGATGACCCAGGTTCATCGTGTGTGCAATTAAGGATGCTAGCAATGTAGTTTTATAATCGTTTTTATTAAATTTGCGTTTCTTCTGCCAGTATATTAGTTTTTTAAATAGCTTATCATTAAATTTTCGCATATTCACAAAATTACACTACACAAAGTAAAAACTATAAACTGACTCCTTAATAAAAGAAATAGGCCTATCAAGCCAAGCCAAGGTTGTACAACACAAAAATATTCCTCCAACAACTAAACTTAGCACCAAAATGGCGAAATTTTTAAAAGGCTAATTCGCTACTAAAATTGGCACCTGCCAGATCACACATGCCAGAGAGCGGATTACTCGCGCACATCATCCCATAAAAATAATAAAATTATAGACTTGTGGTTATCGTATCTTCATTTTCTCTATATCATGTATCAAATATTTTCATCAGAAAACCCATTCCGTATTTTCTCACAATAAAAAATTCAACATTTTTCATCAGAAAACCCATTCCGTATCCCAAGATACTACGGGTAGAGTACATTGACTTCATAGAATATTGCACATTTGATCCTCTAAAAGGACAAGGATATTCTTGTTTTTGTATACCCGAGACTAGTTTGTGTTGGTGTAATCATGTTGCACAAATAAGAAAATAATACTAGTACTGTGCTATCATATTACTATACCAGCATTCCCTGCGGGCTTCTGTTAAGTAATGAATTTCACATGGCACATCCCACTCTGCACATGTTAATATTATTAATGTACATGCGGTACTTCAACTGAAATGAGTTTGTCATGCACTTCTGTTAGTAGTTCCGTAGTTAGGGATCACAAAAATTCTCCAGTAAACTTTTCGTATGTTATCGTTTATTATTCAGCATAAATAAAAATAAAAAATCCTGGATAAACTTACTTGCTGTTTCTCTCAAGACACATAATCTAACAATTAAATTCGTTATTGTACCGTGAAAGTAAGAGTAAATTTCCACAAGAAAGGTACAAAAGTTATTTAGAGAAGATAAATAGAAGTGAAAAATCGTGAATGAACGCACACGTTTAAAAAAAAAATTGAATATCCTTGAGAAGAAAAGGTTTGGAAACGTGTTTTATACGAGTTAACATTTTGTAAACCTTTTTGAATACAACACTCATAAGTAGACCTGGGATTTTAAGGCAGCCTATTTTGTCCCTTATGAAATAACATGAAATTTTCGAAATATGTGGACGTTTCATGATAAATCACTTACATTTATAGAGTGTTATAGTGCCCTAAAATGCTTATTTGTACCTTTAGAGCCTATTCTACTATTTTAGTGCCTAAAATGCCTATTTTGTAGCCTAAAATGCCTATTTTGTGCATTTAAAATAAAATTCAATTTCTGTAATTTTTACAATCTTATAATGGGCATCCCTCAATGAAAAGCAGAACAGCAGAGGTAGGTGTTTCACAGAAATTAGATTATTCCAAACAATTGTTGCTAAAGGAATGCTGACTGACGGGGAGGGGGAGCATGAAGGGGGAACGGCTACTGTGTCAAGTCACCAGTGAAAGAACATCTGTTAAAGTGAATATAGTTTGCGATGCCTAATTTTGCAGTTAATTCTGTTAAGAATAGGTATACCACGTTTCTTGCAGTAAAAAAAGACCATGTTACAGTTTAAGTGTCTATTGTAATATTTTAAAGTCAATTTTCTATGTATTTACACATTTTTAAAGCATATTTTAAGTGCCTATTTTCTCTTTTAAAAGCCTATTTTCTTGTTTTAAAAGCCTATTTTAGGTGCCTAAAACTAATTTTTTAGAGCCTAAAATCCCAGGTCTACTCATAAGTTAGTCATTGGGATGTGCAGAAGAGCTGAAGCTAAGCAGAAATACCAAGAAACTCTCATTTTGTTTTACCAGTATGATTTTACTGAGCTGTAGTAATATTACCAGCATTGAAACTTATTGATTAAGTTAGGGAGGTTTATTATAATGTAAAGTAGAACATGAAATACTTTACTTCCAACACTGTAAGCAGGGAACTAAGGCTTGTTTACTTGAGGCAAATATTTATGAGAGAGCACAGTATACATAGTAATTAAATGTCACGCGCCTGCCAAGCCTCGACCTAGATAGGAAGCTAAGACGCACGTGCTCTTACCTATTATTGGTTGTGTACACGATTAATGCCATGATCTGGCCCAATCCTTGTGGCAAACCAGATTTTGACCGAAATATGTAGATAAAAATCCACCTGACTACATGAAAGCAGACCTTAGCATCCTATTAAGCTAAATTGTAAGGAAAATAAAACGAATTAACCTCTTAGAACAGTGGTTCCCAAACTTTTCAGTCCGCGGACCCCTTGAAAAAAATTAAAATTTCGCGGACCCCCTCTGGGTTTTGGAAAACAAACTAAATGAATACTTTGATTCAAATGTAGCCTGTTAAATTCAATAGACAAAATAACAATATCAATGGTAACAAACAGAGTTTACTCCTTAATGTGAACAGTGAAGCTGCTTTAGAAAATATGTAATTTGAGAAAATTACGAGATATCCTATTTCTTCTTAAACCCCCTGCGGACCCCCTGATACACCACTTTGGGAATCACTGTCTTAGAACCTTCAGTAATTGTATGATATCGTGGGAGAGGAAGAGTTAACATTTGCTGTGATAGTGCGCAAACTTGCAATTTGACCATTTGTTGATAGTGCCTGAGGTAAACCTTTAAAACACAAGTGCCTAAAGATATCAAGTTATAGCTCTACACACTGTTATTCATTTTACCGAAAAATAAGTGCAGTTGACGATCTCAGTTGGACAGATTACACTGTTTGCCGTCGACCGGGTTCCCCAAGCCATTACCAAGTTAAGCAGCTGGGTTCGGTTCTCCTCCAGGGCAAATTTTCCTCTACAGAATATAGAGGGAATGCTCTTCAATGAGGTAGGCCTACAGTTAAAATCCTGTCATTAATTGAAATGTTTATTCAGAAGTTTTAACACATTTACATTATATCGTACATTAAATTGCATTATTTACATTGCTTTTAAAGAGATTTACATTAAATTATATTTATGAACTAAAAACTGTACATACTCTAATTCGTGGGTATTTCTCGAAATAAAATGTTTTATACAATTATACTGCATTGTACACCCATAAATTTTATATGGATTGTACGACTCACTGCACGTTGTGTTCTTTTTTTAGAACCACGAGAAACTCAGTTTGTTGGTAAAAAAAATATGTTAATTGAAAGAAAAATATAATCCTACCTTAACGGCGAGAAATACAAACTAAATTATTTTTAATAATACTGTTAGAGATATCTAGTGGTCCCCGCCTTTCTGAGCAATAATATATTGAACAATAGAAAGTAAATTAAAAAAATTAAAAGATAGTCATCTGAAAACAAATGTGCCAGCTTCTGTGGATAAAGTACGAAACCTGTTGAGTCTACTTGTCTTTGCCGCAATCTAACATAAACATCCTAAATTCGGCAAAGATAACAGAAAAGGAGTGTATCGTAATCACTGAATAACGTTTTGCTGTAATCCATCACAATTGTTATCTATAACTTCTCGGCAGCAATAGAAATAGCAGAAATGGAAGCATGTTTTACGAAGTGAAGAACAAATCACACTAAAACGAAATATTACAATTTTAAATCAAATTTTTGTACACATCTTAGTTATGGAATGGTCGTATTTCACACTTATTTAGACATCTCGCACAATCGAACAAATTTCGCGCTATTTCGTGGATTCAGTTTGCTTAATATTGGTATTTTACGCATGTACAAAGCTATATGTAGGCTATAGCTAAGGAAAGCTATTATGTAAAATTTCGCTCTTATTTATTAATATTTATTTTCTCTCTGGTGTAGTTAAAGCCTTAAGGCCTTCTCTTCCACTAACCAGAGGTGGACACATTCAAACTTTACCAAATAATCTAATTAAGAATTTAAAAAAAGAGACTATATTATAAAAAAGTAAATTATGTTAGTGAAAACTATAATTAAAACCATATTAAACTATAATGAAAATTAAACATCGCTCTTACAAACGAATATGGTCCCCAGATATCACTGAGTAATATATTACCGTACTTTATCACGTGAAATGATGTCGATATCCTGTTAGGTGATTAAAATAATGACCTTATTCTAGTGATGGATATCATGTTGAGAATAAACTTTGAACTGTTGGCTTCAAGTTATCCATTCTCGTAGGTTATCTCAGGGGTTTTCAAACTCTCCTTATTCGAAGACCCCTTTAATTATTAATGTTGTCATTGCGGACCCGTAAAATGACCTTTTACTATTTTTACTAATTTTGTTGTAATAACCATTTGAAATATATTTAATTCAAAACGAAAAGCTATAGGATAGAAAAAGAAAGTGCCAGTCTGTTTGTTTTGATACTTTTTTTTTATTTCTAAAATTGAATTCGATTGCAAAACGACAGGACTCTTTGTATTAATTGTAAAAAAATTACCAATGGAACAGTTATATAGTAAAATACCGGTACCACTAATTTCAGTGAGAAGGATGGTGTTGTTTTCTGCTTTTGACAATCTCTGAAATATTGGGTTTTATTTTTGAAAATTTCAGCCTTAAATCTACTTCAATATTCAATATTCAAAAATCTCCCGCGGACCCCTCAAACCATGCCTGCGGACCACAGTTTGAGATCCCCTGGGTTATCTCACGAACACCAAATCAGAGTTACCTGCAATTAAGGAAGTCCACGGATTTCCAACTATAAGAGCCTCTTCCTCTGTAGATGTTTCTGACATCTAAGAGAAAGTTACGAAATTGCAGCTATTTATCACGGGAAATTCCATTTCATCGATTCCCATCTGTTGGTGATCACACAGGTGTAGAGAAGCACAGATTGCTCGCAGTAAATATAATGTAATTACTAGGGACCGGATTCTTAGGTTTTTACCTATTTTTTTCCTTACTTCCAAAACAAAAAGCACTCATACACTTTTTCGTATCATGTCCCTAGGATTCACCCACATTAATTCTGTGGCACCTAAAAATACCTAAATGGGGTATAGAAACCTAAATATACCTAAACGGGATATAAAACCTAAAATATCAAATTTAGGCTACTTTTTTTGTTTGTCAGTTGAGAAATCGATATTTTGCGGAGAGACAATTTTTGTCGGGTTGAAATTAAAACCACCAGCGTTTCGTTCAACCCATTGTTGTCTAGGATGGACAGTATCAAGAGAGGAAAAGAGTACCGGCGTATTCCTTTTAAAATATTCGTACGAACAACCACTGTTGCTGTGTATGAACAAGGATATTATAGATTTCTGTGTTTGTTTGCCTTTAGTACCGCCCTGTGTGTTTTAAGAAGGCATGTTAATTATGCCGAAACAAATGAAATCAACTTTATTACGGCAGTGGATTAGCGATGACATGATTTTTTTTTCTTCTTCTTCTTCTTCTTCTTCTTCTTCTTCTGAGGATATTTTAAATTAAATTTCATTAAATAAATTATTCTTCCCGAAAACGATATTTTGGATTAAAAAACCTAAAAAACTATTTCACCTAATCGGAAACCTAAAACAGTGTTTTTAAAAACCTAAAAATCCGGTCCCTAGTAATTACTTGTGAAGGAAAGTTTTCTTCTCCATCCTGACATCACATAATCATAAGAAATACAGTAAGTGACAGTAAACAACTTTTTTCTTTCAAAACTTGACGTGTGACATTCGCCACTCCTCTTCGCACGCGCTTCTACGCGGGGAACAAAAGTATTGCGTCATCAACTTCTCTACGCAAGTTTTTGTAATTTTTTTAATGGGAAGATGGTAAAGCGGTATAGGCTACTCTGTTGTGCGGAAGTACTTGTTTTTTGTCTCAGCTTATATTTATTATGTAATTTTTTTTATTTTATTTACTGAATTATTTACTTTGATTTACATTTACATATACATACATATTTAATACAAGTAAAAACTAATGAAACCAAACGTGCCCCTATACGAGCGTCGCTCGTGTTTAGGGGATATAGTAGATTAATATAAATATAATTACATAACACTGCACAGTATACTACACACGAAAAATTCTAAATTTGTGAATAAATAAAAATAATATTAGCCTTAACCAGTGGTAAAAGTAGCATTTACATAAAAAAATAGAATAAATTGGACTGAAACATTAAAAAAACCAAACAAAATTAAAGTGTGCTGTTAATATTATCTAATAACTTTTTTTATTTTCCTCTTAAAATGTTTAAGATTGTAATTTACATATTCAGGATACTCAGCAATAAAATTGTTATACAATTTTAAACCATAGTTTTTGTGATGATACATTTTCTGAAATTGTTCAGTGTTCTTAAACAACACGATGTGTTGTAATATTGTCCTAGAATGAAAAATTATAGACGAAGAATAGGATGAATAAGTTGGTATAAAATTGCTGCCGACTTGGGCAGCTTTCTCGGTACAATTTCATATAAATTAGCTAATAATACTAGCGTCGCATCGGCCCTTTATATTTCTTTCTCACCAATATAAAACGCATCATCACTGCTCCCAATCTTGGTTTGTTTATTATTTTTATTATTTCATAATTTATTACATTACATTGTGCATTGTTACCAACTACACACTGAAACCTTTTAAAATTTCAAATACGAACCTTGTTTGAAAGCCCCCAGATGAGCAAAGCTAGTTCGTGTTTAATGGCTGCATTATTATTACGGTCCGGATGTTAATGACATGTCATCTTTTTACTGAGCGGTCTGGTTCAAATTCTATAAATGCATCTGTTTTACAAAGATATCGTTTTTATTTTGCATTTTTTTTTTGCAGCTTTTCAAACAAAACTGCATTGTCCTTCATTTTGGAAAACTGGTGTAATTAATTTTGGTCATTTTTTGAAGAATTTTGTCTTTAGAAATTCTTAAATTATATAAACATTTCACAAATTGTACTGACAAAGAATTCCGCTTAATGTATGTCGGGCTAATTATTTCACAGTAATATACCTTCTGTATATAACACTATTCATTTAGTACTCATTTCAACTTGATCAACGAAATAAACAAACATTCGACTGTATTGAGGCCAAGGCTCTCAATCAAGCGGCATAGTACAGTAGTAATTTATAATGATTTCCCATTTAAAAAGCATGTTACCTTTAATTAGTCGTTACTCCGGTACCGGTCAACCGATTTGGCCCAAAATAAATAGGCTTCTTCCCATGGACATTATAAATGCGTATATAACACTATTAATTTAGTACTCATTTCAACTTGATCAACGAAATAAACAAACATTCGACTGTATTGAGGTCAAGGCTCTCAATCAAGCGGCATAGTACAGTAGTAATTTATAATGATTTCCCATTTAAAAAGCATGTTACCTTTAATTAGTCGTTACTCCGGTACCGGTCAACCGATTTGGCCCAAAATAAATAGGCTTCTTCCCATGGACATTATAAATGCGTATTTAACACTATTAATTTAGTACTCATTTCAACTTGATCAACGAAATAAACAAACATTCGACTGTATTGAGGTCAAGGCTCTCAATCAAGCGGCATAGTACAGTAGTAATTTATAATGATTTCCCATTTAAAAAGCATGTTACCTTTAATTAGTCGTTACTCCGGTACCGGTCAACCGATTTGGTCCAAAATAAATAGGCTTCTTCCCATGGACATTATAAATGCGTATACCAAGTTTCATGCAAATCCGATAAAGCCAGTATTTGAGTTATCGCGCGTACAGACACGGGTGGACGGACAGACATTTTCCCGTCCCGCACACAATCTCATAAAGTATCATTCTGGCACTTAATAAAGTAATTTTGTGTGATTCCAAAGTGCATTTTTTAAGTTTTTAGGTCATCAACATCCGGGCCCTAATTGTTGTTGTTATTATTATTATTATTATTATTATTATTTCTTCAAATAGCCGATGATTTTTATATATTTTAATGTTATTTACATTCAGCTCCCTCAGTTAAGGGTTGCTCTAAGACAAAGCGTAATAGATAGAAGACAATTTACACCACAAAGAAGTGTTTACAAGCATTTAAAATAAACATTAAGAAAAACTCACATTAACTTCTTAGGCCTATACAAGAAAACTTATGAAACAACGAGAAAAAAAAATTGTCTATAAATTGGAAGATGGGTGCGTTTTGTATAATTCAGTACACGTGAATGGGTTGATTTTCATTGAGAGCTACAATCTTTTTTATTATTATTAGGTCCTAAATTCGTCTGCTGAAATATTTGGCATAACTTGGCCCGCATAATGGTGATAGTTGCCCCTGCAGGTGTAGCAGAACGGGAGATACTCGAGGCTTGGAATTACATTTGGGGGGAATAGAGTCGTTACTGGATGAGAGATATGAGTTGGTGTTGATAAGAGTGTTAGTATGACCCAACTCACCTTGCCAAGGGACAGACTACGCGTCCTTGCAGGCTACCTTGGAGAGTCGTGAGAAGGTGAACAGGAGCAGAGGAGGCTCGTTCAGTTACCACATCTGATTCTGTTTACTTTCTTACAATAATAAAAGTGGTTCCAGGTTCAAATCCCGCGGCGCCCAATGTGACCTGTTTTTTTTTTTTTTTTTTTTTTTTTTTTTTTTTTTTTTTTTTTATATTATTTTTTCCCCAGTCGTAAAGGCAAATACTGAATTGAATATTAACATAATCGTCCTCAACATTTCATCCCGTACCATATTCATTTGAATTAATAGTTGGCAGTCAATAGTTCCATGGCCTACCCTACTGTATAGACACATCCCGAACTCCTGATATGGCTTCGCAGTTAAAAGGAGTATAAATATAGAAGAATAATATATATATATATATATAAAATGTTATATATTATGAATATTATATAAAATATTATATATTATGAATATTATATAAAAATATTATATATTATGTATATTATATATAAAATATATATTATGCATATTATATATAAAATATATATTATGTATATATATATTTACCTTCGGAACTTTACCTAGTTTACATGTCCTGCAGATTCCGTATTCATAAGAGCCTGATTTAGTGGTGAAATAAAACGGCCGATTTTGATGTTCACTTCCTCCTGTTTCGGTGATATTTCACGAAATAAGTTATTTTATAAACATTTGACATTGAAAAAGTATACTCCTTTATTTACATTAATGTTCAGTTCTCAAATATAGCGGTAAAAAAAAAACACCAAATATTATGTTATTATTTTAAAACATTATTTGCCAATGAAAGTAAATTTTGGTTTTGACATTTAAAAGTAAAACATTTTTATTACGGTGTGCATTGTGAAGGATTTTTTTTTAATTTTTGGATCACTATAACTTAATCTTATCTTCTCATTTTAACTTAAGTTATGTCTCTGTATAGCCCTCTAATAAGGGAAGTTTTTGCTAGTAAAAAAAAGAGCTATTTGCAAATAGAAATTCAATCGTAATCCATAAAATATGGAATCTTTTGAATGCCACATACCAATAATCTCTATATATATAAAAGGCTTTGTCCTGACTGACTGACTGAATGAATGACTGATTGACTGAATGACAGGAATCAACGTACAGCCTAAACTATAACAGGTAGAGACTTGGAATTTTGACAGTACCTTCGTTTCATAATGTAGGTGCTCACTAAGAAAGGATTTTGAAAAATTCTGATTCTAAATGCCAAAAATTAAATGTTTTTGAAAATACTTAACCCCTTTTTACATAGAATTATGAATTCCAAATCACAGAATATATTGTTGCCAAATTTTATATGATGGGCTTGGAAAAAACAATTGAAATGCACTTTTGACAAACAAGAGAAGTTATCAAAATAATAAGTTATGAATAAATATTACAGAATGAAATCCACTAAAATAATGGAATCACATAACTTTCTCTACCCTGGACATAGAGAAAACAAAACGAGGTATGGTAATGTGTATATTATTATATTATATCGCAGGTTTTTGGAGAGAAAAGTATGAAAGTGATAATGCTTTCTGTTTAATTTCATCCCCAAAAGGGCTTTATGGTAACATAAGAGTGGGAAATTTCCCGCCTCGATATTACAATTTTATGTTACAGGAATTTCTGTTTCTTCTTATTTAAACCTCTACCAGGCTTGCTGTGCACTGTACAAGCGATGGGATGCAAAATTCTAGATCCTCTATGAGCCATAAGAAACTATATCAAGCGTTTTGTGAGGGAATAGTTTGAGTGTAATAAGTCGTTCTTCCTATTTCAAATTATAAATGCCTATATAAGGACCTAGAATTTAAAATTGAAAATCCTTCATAAGTTAAGTTCCAATTACAAAATACAAAACCCGGGCGACGCCGGGTCTTTTAAGCTAGTCGCTGTATATACAGGATGTATCGTAATTAATAGCGTAAACCGAAAAGGTTGAAATATACGATAACAGAAGCAAAAAGTTCCAGCAAACATAGATCCGCAAACAAGCCGTTGGCGAGATTTATTATTGCGAACAAATTACAGGGTTTGGTTCTTAATACTAAATAGTTTTTAAACAAATTACAAGGTGTGGTTATTAATATTAAATAGTATTTTAATATTTATCTTAATTTGTTTGATACCGTATGTAATAAAAGTAGGTATTTTCTGCAATCAGAATAGCTTATTATAAAGTTTAAAATCACAATTTTTACCATATAACTACACAGTAGTCCTGCATTTTGTTTCCGCAAAAACTAAACACTGTGTTTTCTATTGTATTCTGACAAATTTTGAAGGAAATAAATTTTGATCGGCCTTTATGGTAATAAGGTAATAATGCAATCTTATAAAGATGTTCAATTTTCATAACCTTGAATTCGTACTATAATCATTTTGTAGGATAGTCAATTGACTTTTTAAAACAAATTTATATTATCCTCCCTTGAAATAAAATTAAGACTTAATCATTCATGAAAAACCGCTGTAAAACGTCACTAAAGCCGACAATATGCTGCGGGTAAATGAAGAAGAGATATTTCCATTTCTACTATATAAACCCTCTAAATAACCATTGTTAGCGGCCCGTAGGCTGAGAACTCTTGCTCCAGGTAACGTTTAGTTGACATACCCGCAATTAAAAGTGTGCCATATGTGTAAAATGTAAGCGTTCTTTCGTACATGAAAGCTGTACGAAATCCACGGAGCAGCAATAAAATCCGAACGCTGTGAGGGCAGGAATTAATAATTAACCATAATATTTATTTGTTAATAGCATCAAACATAACCCACATCGATGGGCTTAAGGAAGTGGTCTAGTTGAATATGCCAGCTGACTTTCCTATAAATCACTTGGCTATCTGATATATCCGCCACATGTGGAATTTCATTTAATTATAATCCCGCAGGACAGAATAGAACTGGGTTGTGCATTCTGCTGCTGTTTGGCATGAATGAGGCTGTGATGAGCCGCCGGTGAGGTCTGGATAGATGTGACATCAGAATCCGGTGTGGAATTGCAAGAGAGACATACAGCCAATACTAAGCAGTTTGCATCTGTTTCGCAACACTCCATTCAGTAAATCCTCTCCTCACGTTAGGGATGTGTGAAGACTTTGCAACTTGGCGCTATTTCCCTGTCTAGATCTAAGTTTTCCATAGGTATACAAGTTACAAAATAAAACTGGAAGTTTCTAATGCTCTCGTGGCTATGGAGGGAGGAGCTAGCAGTCTTCTAGGCTGTGATACGCCGATCACTTTCCCTGCACTTACAAAACTAGCAGTCTAGGATCTTATAATTTTGTCATCTAAGTTCGTTATTTTTACCTTTTAAATAATTCCTCACATTAAACAATAGTTCGATCATTATTTTTTTAATTGCCAACCATATTTGGCTCACTGGTAATTATTAAATTCACGTTTTGGTCTTGAATGAATGAAGAAAATAACTGACTCTTATCTTTAGCCTAGGCCTATATAGATCTCTTACTTTTAATTAACTTTAAATATATATATATATATATATATATATATATGTTTATATACATATGCACTCACAAAATATACGTGTTCGCCTCCAGAATATATTGAAAAATGACTGTGTATGTTGCAAATATTTCCCTGAAATTGTGTTTTGTTTCTGTAAACGGCCCCAGGGAAACTTACTTTATGGACGCGCCTCGTAATACAGAATTATTACACTAATTTGGGATCGTGTTTACATGACCAAAATATTATTCCTAGGTTTCAGAATGCTCCTGTGTCCTTTCATCTCCTTTATTATTTATATGCAGCTGTTGTCATGTGTACGGAACACTTCATAGGCCTATACCATGCGGTTAATTGCTCTGAAAACCACAACTGATGTTCATGTAATATCGTGTATGTTGCACATAACAAGGAAATGTAGCTAAGTATTAGTATAATTACGTAACCCATGGCAACCTTCAGCAAGGTCATAGAAAGAAGTCGAGAGCAACAATCCAACTTACGTCATCTAGCAAAAATAAAATCTACTTCATGTATCTGGAATTAGTGCAGTAAGTTCTGTATCATTCTCAAACCGCAACAGCATTCGCAAGTATTATAAACGATCGTGATTTCAGTGTTCCAAACAACCCTGAAATAAAGCATCCTTACTTACCCAGTTATTAGAGAGCTTGCCATTTTATTATCATTATTTTTTTAAATTCCAGCTATATTTGTACTCCTTTTAGCTACGAGGCTATATCAGGAGTTCGGGATCTGTGTCTATAGATCGTCCCAACCTTAAAAAACAGTATTCAGTTAAATGTAGTATTTGCATCTCACTTGCACTCGTACGTTCTGCAATTAGCTTCGTCCTTTTCTATCCCGACAATGTTGTCATTTTTCCAAAGTGATAAATGTAATAATGTGATTGCGAGGTCTTATAGAGAATTTTCCGCTCTATCTCATAATGTCAATTGTGAAGTCATAAATAATTAATATGAGGCCTATTTTTCACAATTACGTTAATTTGGCGGAAATCTATATTTTTTCAGATGAATAACTTATCACGTGATAGACAAGAAACCAATAATCGAAACCGACTAAGAATTTTTTTCTTGGATTGCCTGATGTTTATAGAAAATACTCTCTTTCCCTTGGCAATAAATTTTACATAAGAAGAAAGCTATATTTTTTTTATGAAGTGCTGCTTGAAAATTTTCGGATGTTAACACAAAAAAGTTAGTTAGCGAGTAACCTACTTTGTTTTTTATTTTACATTGGTGACTAAGCGAGAAGAAATGTTTATAGATCTCTGAGAAAGTATTTAAAACAAACCAGAGCTCTATATCATGTAGCATTAATAAATTATCACAGTTTTCCCGAGCTCGACAATCAGGCAGTTCTGACTCAACGCTGTACAGATTTTGTTTACTCATATGTTTCTCAGATGATCGTATCTTCTTCAGAGCTCAGTGTTATAATGTGATCTGTGTAGTGAAGTTTAACTTATGGTGTGGTTTTTGTGATTTTAAAAATTAAATTTTATATTTATTTTTATTTTATATTATTATGAATAGAGAAACTAGAAATCGTAGTGTTTGCAAATTGCGCAGTAAAGAGCGAATTATAGTATTAAATATACTTAATTATTTCTTGAAGAAAATGAACGTTACCCAGCCAATTAAAGAGTCAGCAGAAGCTACACGGTGTTCAGAAAGTGTATTGTATAGAATAAGAAAAGAAAACACGAAAGGTCCTTTGAGAAGGAATAATACCACTCCCTGAGGATAGTGAACAGGCCTAAAGGAAGGTAATGTATTTTAACTATTACTTTCCTAATCTAATTATATTCTTTAAAATTTGATTATTATAACATAATAATTGTAATAATAATAGCAATAACAACAACAATAGTAAATAATATTATCGAAATGAAATTTAATAATAAATTTAACATTTATAAATTATTACCTTAAAGGACCCGGCGTCACCTGGTTTTGTATTTTGCTTGTACTTCGAAGTCAATTTTAGAGGGAGCCCTCTAATTTTCAAAATCTAGGCCGTAGAGGAAGAACGACTTATCACACCCAAGGACTTGGGATTTTGCACCCCATTACTTCTAAAGACCATGGATGGTGGGATTGAGATAAGAAGAGACAGAAATTCCTATTAGTCTTGCTTATCTGTGTGTCAAGTCTGGTAAAATGAGCTAAAGAATGTAGATTTAAACTTCATTTAATAGGGATTAAAACATTTAAGTGATTTTTTTCCAAATTTAGTTTTACCTAAATTTTTCTCTCGGTTCTATTAGCTCTGTGTAAAGTCTGGTAAAAATTGGTCAGAGAATGTAGATTTAAATAAAATTTATATAATATGGGTTGCTATATTTAAGGAGTGATTTCTTCCAAATTAACTTTGGTTAAAATTTCTCTTGGTTCAATAGGTTCTTTGTATAAAGTCTGATAAAAATTGGTCAAAGGTTGTAGGTATAAATATATATCACAAAATAGGGGTGAAACATCTAAAATGTGGTTTGTTCTAAAATTAGTTTTCTTACCATTTTCTCCTGATTCTATACGTTCTGTGTATAAAGTCTGTTAAAAACAGGTCAAGAATGTAGATCTAAATTTTGGTGATATAATAGGGGTAGAAACATTTAAGGGGTGGCTTCTTACAAAATTAACTTCGCCTATTTTTTTCTCTTGTTTTTATAGGGTCTGTGTGTAAAGTTTGGTAAACATCGTTCAAAGAATGTAGACTTGTAAAAAATCACATAGTAGGGAATGAAAATTTCGCAAGGGGTGCTTTTTTTTCGAGAATGATTGTCTCGTAGAATTTTTACTCGATTCTATAGGGTACATGTGTAACAGTTTGCAGATATTAGTCAAAGAATGTAGATTTTTGGGCTTATAGAGAACATATTACTCATGGGGGTTGAAAATAAGGGAAGGAGGGTGTACCGTCGTTCTATCTGCAGGGCACGATTTACAGTAATTATAATATACAACAAACAAATTTCGAGGTTTTCACGCCTATCTAAGAGCTTTTTCACATCATGTGCCTGGTCTTGTGATGTGAGTAGATCTGGCATCAGTGCGCTGCATAAGACCAATACTGTTTTTTAAGGTTGGGACGGTCTATATACAGTAGGGTAGGCCATGGAACTATTGATTGTCAGTTGTTTCTAGTGTATTTAATTGAGTAAATTTCAACTGATATTAATTAAAATGGTTATGATAGAGGATGAAATGGTGCGGATGATTCATGGTATGTAAATATCCAATTCGGCATTTTCATTTGTGACTGGGGAAATCACGAAAAAATCCCATGCCGGCCACGGGATTTGAACCTGGGATCTTCCGAATGCGAGTAAATTTTGTTACTTTTTATGTACTACACAACCATTAAAGTTTAATAAAGATATGAATTCTACGTGAACTGATCATCTCCTTTATTATTTATAACGCAATGGATCTCTATCTTGTGATTTTTCTTTCCGTTTGAACTAAATGTGTCATTTAAATTAATTCCTGAAATAATTTTATAAACTCCTAGTGGCCAAGAGATAGTTACTTTTTAAAAAATAAATGGCGTAAACACTTTTTATTATTATGTAAATATTACGTAATGGTTATTTATGATAATAGCCTATTTGCTATTTAACCGTTATATAAGGTAGGTGCGCTAGTTAAGGCCATGCTCCTGATAAGGCCACTAATACTTTAACGAAAAAGTATCATACTTTGGCCCCAGATTTCAACACCTACTTGAAGCTCGTCCTTCGAAGGTCAACTGACCAGAATTTCAGGGTTCCTTCTCCATTCCTCGAGGAAAGGCAGAAACTTTTGTGAAATACGCGCTTCAGAAATAAAAACAAGATAAGAAATAAAATACATCTAACTATTTAAGTAGATTCATATCAGAATAAAATTATACGTAGATATATAGCTTACATTGTGATCTTTTAAAGCATCTCTTTGTTGTATCTGCATTAACATACCAAGTTTAATAACCGAGATTGCAAATAAAAATATATAGTGCACCTGTTAAGGCCACATACGATGCGATGCGATGAGGAACGCTATTTCTTGGTCATAATGTTCAAGTTCTGTTTGTGAATATCTACTTAATTTATAACATTTAAGCAATAATGTTCACACTTTTCATACTGACCTGGGTTTGACCGCGAACACATACATAATTTGCTTAATTGTTTATAATTAATTAATTAATCAATTCATTAATTGAGTTTTTTATTATTTTTACACTACTTAACACATATTGATGTGCCTATACGTTCAATTTATTTCAGATGCATAAAAAAGTGAGGCAAATAGTACAGAGCTGGTCAGAAGATTACAGTGTACCCAAGTGGCCTTATCATGACTACATGCTCCTCATAAGGCCACTGTCACTTGATTTCATTTGATATTTTTTGCTATCAATGTAATTAAGTAATATCATTGTTTCTTGCCCGAAACAACTTATTATAGTCATCTGTTGATAGCTGAGTGTGAAAATTATAAATTTGGAAATTATAAATACTTTGTTTTTGATTTTGAAAATTAACGTGGCCTTAACTGGACCACCTACCTTATATCTTAACACGTAAGCACGAAGTTAGCAAAACGAGCGATAGCTCATATTCAGTACTTCTGTGTAGGCCAAAAGTTTCCCAAAAATTAAGAATATGCTCTATCAGAAGTTTGGGACTGCACCGCTGTTAGTAAATGAATAGGCCTATATTGATTCCCAACTTCAGCAACATATTAGTATCATTAAAGCTCACTCATGATAATGTATTACAATGTAGGGTATGTACGAGGGAGAATCAAATGAGAACCGCAATTAATTTTTCCCCCACTATTTTATTGCAGGAAAAATGTTTGCGTGTACATTATTTTCTACATAGTCCCCTCCCAGTTCAATGCACTTGCACCATTTAATAGGAAGAGCTTCGATACCGCACGAGAAAAATTATGCACCACCGATTGGATGTCTTCATCAGACTTGATCTTCTGCCCTCCAAGGAGCTCCTTTAATGGACTAAAGATGTGGAAATCTGATGGTGCCAAACCTGGCAAATATGACAGATGTGGGAGGCACTTGAAGCATACGTCGTCGATGGTTTTCATTAGTTGCACGAGCAGCATGAAAACGGGCGTTATCATGTTGAAGCAAAGCACCTGCTCTCAGCAACCCCTTTCGCTTTGTCACCATCAGATTTCCAAATCTTTGGTTCGTTAAAGGATCTCTTTTGAGGGCAGAAGTTCAAATCTGATGAACACGTCCAATCGATGGTGCAGGAGTGGCTACAGCGTCAACCAAAATAATTTGTCTCGTGTGTTATCGAAGCTCTTCCTATCCAATGGCGTAATCATAGGCGTACCGACGGGGGGGTTTTGGGGGTTTGAACCCCCCCCCCCCCATTGATTAAAAAAAGGAAAATTGTATAATTTTTTTAAGTCTGCCCATAAATTACTTAATACAAGTATAAAGCGTGGGAAGCTTAAAACTCGTTATTTTGCGTCTTAATTTTTAAAATTTTCCCGAGGAGGACCCCCGGAAGCTTAAAACTCGTTGTTTTGCGTCTTAATTTTTAAAATTTTCCGGGGGAGGACCCCCGGAAGTTTAAAACTCGTTGTTTGGCGTCTTAATTTTTTTAATTTTCCGGGGGTGGACCCCCGGACCCCCCTCTCCCTGGGGGGTATTCCTTTATAACCCCCCCATATGGTCGGCCTGGTTACGCCTATGGGCGTAAGTGCATTGAACTGGGAGGGGATTATGTAGAAAGTAATGTACAAGCAAACATTCTTCCTGCAGTAAAATAGTGGGTAAAACAATTAATTACAATTTTTATTTTATTCTCCCACGTATTTATGCTTAGTTTAAATTTCAGTTTAACATCAGTACTGTAGTAATTATAAACTTGACTTGTTCTACATTCGAGTTTTCTGTTGATGTGCAGCCTATTTTGAATATGGGGAGTGCAATAAATCTGATCATATCTGTGAATACTTGTCTGTATAACAAGCATGTTTATAAATTTGATAAACACTGTGCATGTTAGGATAGGCCAAGTAAAGAACGAAAAAATTGAAACTTGTCAGTGCTAGAAATAAAAGGAAGAAGCAACTAGACAAGTAAATATTGGACACCGACTTAAGCGACCTCCAGGGCGTAATGTTAATTGCACATCCCTAAGCTTAAGAAGAGTTCTGCACTGTAACTGCCTGTGGACAAGAAGCAAGCCATCTCATCCAGACATATTTTCCACTGTAAGGATGCCCTAGGGACATTAAGGACGTCTAGTATTGTTTACAGTGTCCCTACTTCCCGAGTGGTTTCTATTTTTATTTTTTGCGCGCTCGCTTTTCTAAGTTTAAACTTTAAAACGAAACCTTGCATTATCTTGCTAGAATAAAAAAAATGCTATACTGTGTAGGTTGATTAAATTAAAGGGTATCTTTGTTGAGATCTCAGAGAAAGCCTGTCCACATCTAGTCTAGAGCATTATACAGGCCCATACTTTTTTTTCTTATTCTTTATTCGTGGTTAGTTAGAAACGCCTTGATGCGCCCCTGTAGACTACCCGCAGTACTTGGATGTCGGAGAAGATGCCGCGCCGGTGAATTCACAGCGATAGCTGAGTTTAATAACAGCTTACCTTATATAGCCATATCAATGCTCCAATTTACGATGATCAGTTGATATGCAGTTGTCTATAGGCTAATGATATTACAATTTATTTTATTAATCCACGTACTATTTCATGAAACTGATAGATTAATCGCTTGTGAAAATTGCGCTTGGCCGAAAAGCTGTTGTAGGAAGCCTGTTGAGAGAGACCTTAGTTAAAGGACTTACTGAATTTAATAATTACCCGCCTCATAGAATTCAGTATTTCGATTAAATTATTAAAACACCGCGTTAACAATTAAATAGTAGTAATTTCACGACAAGTTAAATAAGAACTAAAATCAGAATGTTTTTCTTTTCTATGATCGTAGGCTTCTACCTCCTCAGCTATGACATTTTCTTTGGCTACCGGGTATTCTCCTCATCATTGTAAAAGGTCTACTGTAGTTGCGGATATTTTGCTATTGTCTTTATCAAGAATACCTTCTTCTTTGTTTGCTTATTTAATTTGTCCTTTCCTTAATTTAAAAGAAAAAATGGAATGACTTTTACCAGCTTGTTCTTTCAGGAAAGAATCAAAATATCTTTTTAATTTTATTCACCTGTAACCATTTTTTTATCCATTATAAAATATATTTTGTACCTATCCTAGGGGCAACAAAGCTAATATTGTTGACTATTAATAATAATAGTAAACAATGGTAATTAATAGGCCTATTAATAACAATATTATTATTAAGGCCCGAAAGCTAATCCGCTATCAGAACGTGAAATAAGCATGCAAATATGCTCTAAATTTTGTAAAATATGTCCCGGTACCAGTGAAGTAACTTATGCTATGCTATATCATTTAAGCCAGCGTTTCTCAACATATGGTCCACGAACCACAGACCACTGGTGGTCCGCGAAGATGGTGCAGATGGTCCTCAGACATAATTAAAAAGTATCATAAAGCAAGTGGAAAAAGAAGTAATATATTTTTTCACATATTTCATTATAATGATCTACAATTAATACCCCAACTATTAAGAATATAGGCCCTCTTTTAAAAATGGGATGTAAAATAAGGGTCCGTACATTTTTTTAGACATTTTAGAGGTCCTCGGGTTCAAAAAGGTTAAAAAATGCTGATTTAAGCTATCTTAATACTTTACGCTCTCTTATTAGCTGAATTACATTTTAAACTACAATAAATAAAAGTTGTATACATTACCTTACAAAACTTAAAAAAGAACAAGGTCAATGCAACTAATTTTAGTCATTTGGAAACTAATGAAGTGAAACGTCCTTTAATATTATACATTCAGTTCCGATAACATTAGGCTATGTACTGTCAGTGATTATGCAGTCGGTTGTCAAAACATCCATTTAACTAGATACGCTGTAAATATTCGATTGAAAATTGATGTGCACAGTATTTAAAATAAATTTGTAATTTTTTTAATATCTTGTGCACATTTTAACAATAGCGTGTAATAAAATGCATTATTAAAAACATGATTTTTCATGAACTTCTGGGTCCTAATTATTATTATTAAAGTAGCAAGATAAAAATTACCTTTTTTCTTAAAGATTTCAAGTGTTTTTTAAAACTTGATCGTCAGTACATCAAGCAATTTTTTTATTTACTTTTTATTTTTATGCTCCTAAAATGACAAGTTTGGAAATTAGTATTGTATTTAGATATGTACAATATAGTTGTTGTAATAATGAATGCCTAGTGCAAGATTAGATGACATTTGTATAAATACTTATACTGGTGGCAATAATTACGAATTCTTCAGTCTCCTTACTTGTGCTATCTTCATGCTTCAGCCATTCAGTCAGGTAATTTCTTTTTTTTTACTTTCAAGCTTCCTCTCCACTCGATATCAGACAAAACCCATGAGATGTTAGAAGCAGTAATTAAGTCAACTTGATCTCGTTCCTATTCTGCCCGCTCTCTCACACTCTCTCTTCCCCAATACTTCTTTTCCATTCTTCTTATTGCTTCCTTCTGCGAGATAAATTAATACGGTGTATAATTCAGCCATCTTTTATGTAGTTACTTCTGGTTAGCTACCTGCGAAGAAAGTGTACAGATAATGAGAATTATCGATATCTAGATGTCACTGGATTTGTATTCTATTCAGTTGATAAGTGTAATACTCTTTAAATAATTTAATGAAGCACTGCTGTGAAACAAATCTAAACCTCTTTCTACAGAAAGTTTAAAAGCGATAACTTAACAGTAAAATTTTAAAATTGCTACTTCTTTAAGGCTTTTATGATACTGTACATTCACAAGACGTACTTCACTAAGAATTAATTAATCGATACTGGAAATTACAGGGCTAAGTAAGCCGCTCTTAAATGTAATAAACAAAAGCTGTACCTAAATGTCATGGAAATTAAGTATAAAAACGCAGAAATAAGAGAGATTATGAACATAGAGAACATAATAGAAAGCATTAATACAATAAAATTACAATTATATTTGCATATAAGTAGGATGAACGGTGAAAGATGCTCAAAAGAAGTGAAACCAGCGGGAAGAAACAGGAAAAGTAGACCAAGCGAAAATTGATGAACGCAGTGAAATAGAGTGTGGAACTGAAAGGACTAAAAGAAGAATATATTTTAGATATATATTTGTGGAGAAAAAGAAATAAAGAAATTATATGTACTGTAATTGGATTTAAATATATTTACATAGTAGGTTGTGTGTGCTGTATACTGCATTTTGATTGAGAAAACTGCAGCATTGTAAAACATCCTTAAAAATATATTTCAGTTTTTTAATATTGTATTGATATTGTAATATTGTATTGCCAAAATTATAATATTTACTTACTTACTCACTCACTCACTCAATGGCAATAGACAATTCCTAGGCAAGCTAAAATAAGCGACCAAAAAGTATAATACATAAATTATTATATTTATAATTTTTAGTATTGTATAGGCCTACAAACTAAACTTGTAAACTTGTAATTTCTCGCGTTCGACCACCCTTCAGTCCATCTATGTTTAAATTTTCAGATCTCTGCGTGCAGTAGATTTTGCTGGGCATAGCGCACAGTCAAACAGACAGACAAACACTTTCTCTTTTTATTTGAAGACTAGACATTTTACCGGTATATATATACATGTCATCATTCAGCCATTTCATAATTACGGGTGGGACATTCTAGCAAATTATAAAAACTATTTTTGTTTATTACATATAAATAATAAACTAGAATTGGTTCTTCACATTCTGTAAAACTTACAATACCTTCTCCTCCACACTACATGCAAAGCATTATTTAAAATGTATTTTAAATATTTTAAATTTGTTTTTCAAAATCTATTACGGGTGGGACATAATTTGGACACTGATTTTAATGATGCAAAACAAAAGTTCATTTGCTGTTCTACTATTACTGTTAGGGTCTTAATGTTGTTATTAATGAAGGTATGAGGGATTAAATACAAATTATAAACTGTTTCCAGGTTGGCAGAACATTTATTTGACTCATATCCATAAAAATTTAACAAAACTACCACCATTACGGGTGGGACAAAAAGTTACTTGTTTATTTTCCACAGTAATTAACCACACATATTTTTTGAAGTTAATCTTATACCAAATTGTACCTTAAGATGTATATTTTCTCAAATGAAAATGGACATAGCTGATTAAAATGACAACGAAAAATAACTCAATGCAATAAATAAGTCGACAGATTTTACACATGAACCCACTTCAGCTACACCTAAGTTGTTAATATGCAGAGAATTTGAGGTTTTAAACTTATTTTTGACTATCCAATTACAATAATTTTATAACTTCTCTCTTTGAGGGAAAAATTCCCATATTTTATGAAATTGCTGCATTGTACTACCGTATATTCTTTGCTCTGAAAGAAAATCTATAAATGGATTTTTTCTTCGCGTGGAATTACTACCACTTGTGTTGAGATTTAGTTGCATAATTTAATTCCGTTTTTGAACTCCCTAAATTCAATTTAAACTGTCAGCACAAGTAATATTACTGTAGATAATAAATCATGACTGTTTTTTGCATGTGACGAATTTAGCCTATTACTATTTATTATGTTAGAACCTTTTCATCCTGTTGTAACACGTCTAGGAACACAGTTCACGGCCCACTGGTATTGAACAAATGGAAAATATCGTATCACGTCCTCACAGTTGAAGAGTTCGAATGAAGACCACCAGATTGTGTTCGCATTGATCAGCTCTGTCCTGTCCCAAAATTCGCGGAACATCGCGTAAATAGAATTGAATGGATCACAGCGTTGTAATACAGCATCCAGCACCCAGTGCGAGCTTTCACATCTGACCTTTGACATTTCATTATGATAAAACTTGGAGCTCTGCTCAGGAGGGAAAGGATGGTAATTGTGATGCGAAACTGTAATGGGATTTTTCTCCCTTCCAAATTGATATAACGTCCCAGATCCTCCAAGGATTTTTTGCACATTGTATTTTGCTTGTAGTTGTGTTACAAACCTTTTTTTGCAAAAGTCTCAGAAAGAGCTCGGCTGGCTTTCGTTTTAAGGAGAGTAGACTGGCTTTACTTTGGTTTTAGTTTTTAATTACCTTCGCGTGGTGTTAAAATACAGAACCCCAGCTGGTTTTCTTTCGCACAGCAGTTTTTGCTAGCTAAAACTTTCTAAATACAAAATCGTTCTTGGCAGCTAAAATCTTTAAAAATTGCTTTAAAGAAATTAATATAGATCAGCGCAAGCAAGCCTACGTGCATTTCCAGTGTAGTATAATATGTTAAAATAATCTATACAGTATATTGAAAACAACCTTAGATCCTTACCCTAAAACTTGTCTGGGTCCGTACACATATACATATCAGCATTCTACTAAAATATATAACTTGATTAAATTAATGTTTGTCACACTGTATAAAAGTATCTTGCTTATTAACCTATCTTACAGGTATATTGGGGCCCAGATGTGTAAGTTATTCCTGATATGCATACAGCCTGTTAGATAAAGTTTAAATAATATGTATGTATTCTATTTAATACTGCATGTAATTCCTTCTTCTGAACATACGCTACATTGGCATATGCAATTATTTTCTCTGAAATTAATGAGTGATGTGATACTGAAGAAGTTCGCTGTTCATGTTGTTACAGCCTTCAACGAAAATAAATTAGTTTCTTCCCACAACAGTGCGTTTGTATGGAGTACGTGTGCGAATGTTTTGACAGACCCTTTTGTTTGAACCTGAAGCTACGAAATTGAGTCCTCTTTTTCAAATTAAGCCTCGTTAAATTAAGCTCTCGGTTGGGTAAAAGGAAGTCCCGTCCATATTATTTATCTTTGCCCCACAGACCTCTCACATGAGTTTCACACAGACAGAGAGAGAAGGAAAGGATATCTAGTTCCGTGTAAAGGGATTGGGATATGTACTAATGTGAACGAAATCCTCTCAATGATTATATTTGATTATTATGGACCTATGAGATTAGTAAAATAGACCAAAACTGGAATAGTGGTTTTCATTAAAAAATTGTGGAGCGTTATAGATGCAGTTATTTTCGAAACTGGATTAAACATACCATTAGCACTTCTACATTCATTACATTAGAGCTGCGATTAATTATTTTTGCTCCTTGCCAAGCTGTTAGCATTATCGGTTCATGTAATGGTACATTATGCAACGAGCCTGTAAAGACCTTTATTAACATACGAGTGTGTTTATGAAACGAGCGAAGCTAGTTTCATAATTTTCATAAAAGTATATTAATTACCAGTATAGGAAAGTTGCATAGAACAGTTTTTGTTCGACCATAATATAAAGTCTAATATCGAGTTTTTATATGTCCACCTTGTAATTGATGAAGCAAACAACTCTCGTTCTTGAGCTGTTAATAGTTCTAGTCTTTTCCGATAGATGTCAGGTTACGAGGCATCCAGGTCGTAGGCTTCGTTTGACATTTTGACAATTATTTAAAATATCTGTAAATTTTCTAAAAGTATCATTATAATGCAAAATTTACAAAATACGATATGAAACTTCAAAATTTCTTTAATATGCACACAAATATGCCAAAAATATGAACTAAATATGCATATTCATACTAAATATGCTACAGTAGTGGAAAAAATCCTAAATATGCAGTTACATGCACAATAAAAACCGTTCCATTTTCACCAGGATGCTTGGAATCGGGTTTAAATTAGTCGGAAACCTGAAATAATGCAAAGGGGAAAACATGACATGTCATAGAAATCCACCTCCTAATGATTCTTTAACACCCTGTATATTCTGCGCCTACGCCATATTTAAAGCTGAAGTATGTCTTGGGAAAATGACTTTTATGAGAGAGAGTACTTGACCTGTCTGTGAGCGTGGTACTACATATAGCACTATGAATAGCATAATGGTAGACTGCTAGTCGCCGGTCGGTGTTTGCCGTCCATTCACAGCTGACGTGACGTTCTTAGAACGAGAAGTAACTTCTTTCATGATAAAGTTTCTACTCTGCTTTATCGACCTTATTTCTCCCAAGAAAACATCCAGCTGCAGACAACGGTGTTACAGATTGCAGGAATAACAAATTGCTCTCTTCATGTAGGCAATTTTGTGGAAAACGAGGTTGTGGCAAATTTATTGTGCTACACGAACCTATACAAAAGAGTTTGCAAATTGGTACCCAAGATTGATAAGTGGAGTAGGCTTAGTTCATGCATCTTTAAAATCTTTTCAGATTTTCAGTTCCTTCCTGGTACTTAGAACTTGGCACAAGCCTCCCATCTGTGTAGCATGGATGGCTTTTATTCTGTGGCATAGAAGTATTTGGATAAAAAGAATAGGTTTTAATTTTCCTTTTGGGTTGTGTGTTCATTCACTAACTCTTCTACCAATTAGGAATTATTTTGCGTATTAAAATATCTTAAATCTTTAAAAATGCTGTGTTGGCGTGGACGTTAAGGAACTTGGAAGATGGTCCCACGGTATGACAGTTGTCTCAATTCCTGTGGCGAATATGTTGAAAAATAGCTGAACACTTGCTATATCTGTTGCAATAAATATTTCCATGAAATTTTGTTTTGTTTTGTTTGTGTAAACGGCCTCAGGGAAACTTACTTTGTGGACGGCCCTCGTATAATTGACAAAAGATGTAACTATATATAAATCACGAAACATCTTAACGTGACATAGATGTCCGGCAGAATTATCCACACTATCGTTCGTAGCCTATCTTTGCGCATTAATTAGTTATTCTTGTGTAATACACATTATCTGGCCTTACCACCTGTCCCTCTGCCCTCTCTAGCAAAATAAGCGTAACAAAATTCACATCGGTAACAAAAACCTCCACTTGGAGGCCCTTCGCCCCAACATGGGGGCATAGGATTCGAGAGAGAGAATACACATTATATTCTTTTTTATGTTATAAAGTTTATCTTGCTGTGTAGTATCGTAATATACCGTGTAGAATCTAATCTTCTATTTTCTTTTGTTACAGGTGAGTTTAAACTTCTAGTACGCCAACTGTTTTCTTCTGGCAAAATGGTATCGTAGTTGATTTTACATACATATGAAATTAGGTAGAATGAATAACGCTAAGTTGCCCAGTGTCAAGGGTGCCGAACCAACAACCTGTAGATGGATTAATAATTTTTTCATGATAAGACCTTACTGTGAAATGTACATTTTCCAATACAGTGAACTGCAGTCGTTCAAAATAGTAGTTATTTTTCTTTCGTTTTTCAACTTTGAACATAATAGGCTTATGCAAAAATCCAAAACCTCAAGTATGGGTTAGGCACCTATGACGCTGAGGTAGTTTGAATTTTTTTTAATATAAAAAAATATTGACTGTGAGGTGGATGATTAAGGACCATTAATTTTAAAATTTTAATAATGTTTTATTTTGCCTGGCGGAGTTAAGGCCATAGGGCCTTATCTTCCACTTAACCAGAAAAAATACAAAATACCTTAAAAGAAATCTACAGTAAACAAATACAATAGATATCTTACGTAATAATACAAAATGCTATCAATAGAATAATAATACAATTGATCTGCCTATATTAAAACATAAGACAAAAATGCGTCCAATAATATACAGAGAAAACAAAGTAAATTAAAAATGAAGTATAGGAATCTGTTGATATTGATTATGGCGATGTAACACTTCAGCTTTGTATCTGGAGTTAAATGTCCATTATTTCATTGTTCATTGGCCTTAATCTTGTTCTTGAGACGTTCTTTGTTTGTTACTTTTGTTCATAAACCAGTTAAAGTGCCGTGCTGAAAAAAGAGACAGTATCTATTGTGTTTTAGCATCACTTCGTGTAAACATTTAGTTTCAGCAGAGAGTTACTGCATTCTAAATAATTCATCAGTAATTTTCAAATTGATGGACCTATTCAGCAGGAATGTCGAGTGGCCTACAATAATTTGATTCGTAAATAGGTTCGTTAATGGTTCGCACGGCGTAGGCCACTTACAAATGAATGAAATCTCCGCGAGAGGCCATTATAGTGCTTTATGGCTCCTTTATGTTTGTGCGAGGGAATTGTGTTTATTGCGAATGCATTTAAGTGAAAATAAAACTTGAGTCGAATAACCTTGCACTTTCAGTTCTCAAAGGAATTGTGCATAATGAAGCTATATAATTTTTTTTCATAATGTCAGCAATAGCTTTGCTCAAAATTTGGCCTATATGTTTTGACATTTCGGGTCAGTGCTTAAAGTGAGCCAACATGGGCGGGTATGTATTCGAAAGCTAGGACGCGTGCTGGTACTAAATACCGTATACCGTTAACTATAATTATTTTGAATACTTTAAAATTATACAGTTGTTGTTGCAATTATTCTTCCCATTTAGTTCTGTGATCATAAACCGCAGGATGCTTGGCTGTAGCTAGTTCGTTTTATGTGCATTACGCAGTACAGTGTTTTTCATTATAGTACAGTATAAAGTATGTTACACATAATTATCAAACATATCTTTAAATATTTAATATATTTAAGTTTATCTAAAAATAAACTTGCTATATTAAAAAAAACTTATACTTTATTAATACTATCTATATATGTGAATATTTTAAACTTATATTTTTGCTGTATGTAGAAAGTTAATCTGTGAATGAATATAACTAAAAAATTCAATAGAATTGTTCGAATGATAGTCAGAATTTATTTTGAAAATTGTCTCTGAGAGTAAGCCTTCAGAAATAATTATACATTGGATTGGAAGATCTTGTGAGTTTTGAATAAGGGTTTTCAGGAATCAAGTAGATTGGTGTTATAAATGGCACATACTAAGCTTAAAACATTTACAATATTAGATATACATTGTTGGAAAACTATGACACACTTGCTTAAAGCATTAAGCAGTGCTTTAGTTGGGCCGGTACGCACCGGTACTGCGTACCGGTATAACATTATTTTCCTTCTACCATACCGGGAAAAATATGTGCTCCGGTACGTCGTACTGGCAGTACAGGAACGATATTGTCCTAAAATACTTAATAAATGTCCAATTCACGAGAGTGTATTTGTTAATAATGACTAACACTATTAAATTCGCAATAGATATGCGTTCTATGGAAGGTGAGTACCCCCATAAAATATTTTCCAACTAAAGCACTGGCATTAAGTAAACAAAATGGTAAACAACATACGGTAGATATAAATTGAATATCTGTCTTACCTTCCCACCTCGTGACAAGGACAGATCATGCGAATAGATAAGGAATTTCGTGGCTGTTATAAGGTAATTGAGCAACATACCAGGTTGATTAGACAATGGTGACGTCGTGCACAAGAATAGATCATGACCGGCAAGTCTTGCATTTCATATTGGTTAGTGGAACAAGACTGTGGGATATAATATACCTTGTGCTATTGTTCCCGCGATTAACCTTTAGCACTAGATAACGGAATCCTGTTGAACGATGCATTCATAAGTTGCGGAACTTGCAAACATCATTCGTCACCAATTGAAATTACTTATTCGCATAGCATTCATATTCATCGTCCGGTCGTTTGATTATCAGGTCCTTTTTTTAAAATTCAGCTGTATTAATATTCCTTTCGGCTTCGAGGCCATATGAGGAGTTCAGTATCTGTGTCTATACTGTAGGTCATGAAATTATTGATTGTCGATTATTTTTTATTGTAGCCTACGAGGGATAATCAGGTTAAAACTATTTTACTGCAGGAAGAATGTTTGCTTGTACATTATTTTTCCACATAGTCCCCTCCCAGTTCAATGCACTTGCGCTATCGGATAGGAAGTGCTTTGATACCGAGTGAGAAAAATTATTTTGGTTGACGCTGTGACCACTCGTGCACCGCCTATTGGACGTTTTCATCAGACTTGCACTAATGCCCTCCAAGGGGCTCATTTAATGGAGCAAAATTAATTGCGGTTTTCATTTGATTCTCCCTCGTATTTTATGATGTAAATTTCAACTATATTAATTTAAATGGATATGATATAGGATGAAATAGTGAGGATGATTCGTGGAAGCCTATATAAATATCCATCTCGGCATTTGCCTTTACAACTGAGGAAACCATGATAAAACCCATATCAAATTGGCCGGCTACGGGATTTAAACCTGGGACATCTCGAATGGCAGTCCAAATGTTACCATTCGGCCACCTCGCCCGGCTATAATGTAATTGTTCAGTACTAGATGGTGAAAATGGAAGAGAAATTTGATTTCTGTGTACATGCTAGAACCAAAGCCTGTATCTGTTGATTGCAAATCAAGATACGTCATAAGTATGTTTCGTATAGGCTATGGTTGACTCCCATGACCGAACTCTTAGGCTTACTTTTAAAATGTACAGTGAATGTAAATAGAAACAGAATCCTTAACGAAGAAAAAATATATATCCTTACGCTTTTGTTTACAAGCACAGGTGTCCTTTTGTAACTGTTAGATATTTCTATGTCCCATTTCTATATCCCATTCACTGACATTATACGAGACATGTGTAAAAATTAGTGTGAAATATAGTTTAAGAATTGGCGAATTCAAGTACTGTACTGTGTTATGGTATTTAGTGCTTAGGGTTGGCCATGACAGTTAAGTCATGGAGCGCATTTACAAACTGCCTGCCATTAGAATACAGTGCCTCCTGCTTTGAAAAAGCAGAATATACTTTATGGAGTTTCATTACATGACCGCTGCATAATATTCCAACTAACACCCAGTCAATTCTGGTTATATTTCAAATCCATAAAATACAAATCCTCCGGATATTAAAGTAGGGCTGTCCAATCCACGGAAATCAACAAGGAAATGTCGTCTTCTTTCCGTGCGTAAACAGATTTTGTCACATCAACGCCAAGTAAAATATATTATTCGCCTTCAAGTAAGATTAAACGTATGATGAAAATCGTATATTCTGTCATAACTTGATCTCTCTAAAAGTTGTCATAATTCCATCTATTACATCTTCGACCATAGAATCTGGTGACCCTTTAAACCATTTTTTCAGATGACCTCTAAGAAAAACGATGTGTAGGATTATTAAAATAAAAATGGGCTGGGGTCCCATCATGCTGGGACCTCAAGATCAATACATTGACAAGCAGACATAAAAAGGACTTTGAGGTTTGAAAAACAAATGCAACTAAGCTTTATTTTAAGTATGAATAGGAGTCTAATTTTTTTTGTGTAAATAAAAAGGCTGTTTTCGATGTTAAATTACTTTTATTTGAGCGGATATTTCCCGAAATAGGCTAAGTTATTTCATAACCGAGCGAGGTGGCCGAGATGGTAACGTCTAGGACTCGCATACTGGAGGTCCAAGGTTCTGGCCGACCAATTTTACATGGTTATTTTTTTTTTTCATGGTTTCCCCAGTCGTAAAGGTAAATGCCGAATTGGATATTTACATTTCATCCTGTATCATATCAATTTAAGTTAATATCAGTTGAAGTTTACTCCATACACCGACAATAGAGGAGAGTTGACAATCAATAGTTCCATGGCCTACCCACTATGTAGACAAAGATCTCGAACTCCAGATGTGGCCTCGTAGCTAAAAGGAGTATAAACATTTCTGAAATAAGATAAAATAAACATATTTTATAGACAAAGAGGCGGACATGGTTGCCACACAACCATGGTTCAAATTCCAGGCGGCAGACTTCTCCGACACAGGTATTCAAACGATCCCACGTTATGAAAAATGTCTCAGTTCCGATGGCGAATGTGTTGAAAAATAGCTGAACACTTACTGTATCTGTTGCAATAAATATTTCCGTGAAATTGTGTTTTGTTTCTGTAAAAGGCCCCAGGGAAACTTACTTTATGGATGCGTCTCGTATAATGGACACATGTTCATTAGGCTACTAAAAGTTGTTTTATTTTTGGCTAGGCTATGGGCCCTTGAAGTTTGTAAAACCTATTAATTAACACTCTGTATAATTCCTTAGTCTCCTCCAGTGAAAGATTCTCGAAGAAAAACCCTTCAAAAGGTTAGAGATAGTCGTGTGATTTGCCCCCTTGAAAAGGTTCCGTTTTAGGATTTGTCGTGATTGAAACGGCAGTCCACTTACATATGGGCAGGGCTTAACCCTGTACAACCCTGGCCTAGTTCCCGGCAAATCAGTTTCACTCCTCTTCGATCCGAAAGAAGCCTTCTCATCCCTTGCACTCATTTGAGTTGGGATTGAGGACAGTTGTGCCAAGTCGCGATACGGTTGAATGCTGGCTCGATACGCAGGCACGTACGTGTCTCTTGTTCTCCAGACCGCTTGCTATTTATATACACATGCATTTTGTAGGCTATCGTATGCACTCGTCATTGTCATCTGAATTCTATACAGCTGGTCTTAAACCGTGGGTCGCAACCCGAACATGGCTGTAATTTCTTGAACGTAACCGATTAAAATGCTGGTGTCATTAAACGATTCTACTTTAGATTTCAACGAATATATTTATGTATATATTATAATTTATTTAATTTAACTATTTAGCCTGATAGAGATGAGACCATCAGGTCGTCTCTTCCCCTCTATCAGGATTCCAAAAACTACAATTACAATTGAAAATACAAAAGATAAGAAAAGTTAACATATGAAATTAAAACAATAATTATTATTACTATTACTATAATATTAATTACAAGTACAATCAAAACGCTATACAATAAATCTAGCCCTTATGACTTTTTAGATTATTTACGCCCTTATTTTTGTTATGTACAAAGCGATAAAGCTGAGTGAGTTACGTATTCAGACAGTTTTTGTTTGAATTATCTGAAATTTTGACAGTCCCTGACATTCGTGTGCGAAAAGTTCCATAATCGTTTCAAGAAACTTGGTATACGCATGTATAGGGAAGAACCCTATTGATTTTGGACCAAATCAGTTGACCGGTACTGGAGTAATGCCCAATTTAGTGCCTATTTGTGATAATATATTAGAAAGAATGTATCAAATGCAAATCAGTTTTCATGACAACATATTGTTTTACAATGTTCATATACGGCTTTGCAAGTTGCAATGCAATTAGCTTTGATAAATAACACTATCCACATATTCCTTCACATATGCTTACCAAACTAGATCTTTGTTCTTGCGTAAGCCCTGCTTAAAGGATTGATCTGGTGTTTAATTCGGAAATCTAATTAAAAAAATAAGTTATTTTCTGCATATCTTAATTGCAATTATCACTGATTAAACAACAGCATTTCGGCAGTTTGTTACATCAGTTTACCTGATTTTTATTATTTCATTCATCGTGCTCAACGGTGCCATTCAATATAATTTTAAGCAATCAGAATTTACAGTGGTAGTGTGGAAACTTGCCTGTATTTGAAGTGTCCTAATGAACTGAATGTCTCTGTAGGCCTATATGTGGTATTTTATGTAATAATATCTGGACCGAACTATAAATTACTTCCCGGGGACTCTGTCACACGTTTTGTGTTTTTGAAATACGATAGGGTTTACTACAAAGGTCCGCAAGTTTCGGGAACAATAGGTGGTATCTCCATAAAATATACATAGGGCGTGTGCGCTGTCCGCTTGCAACAGATGTTTGAATTTGGCATGGCCAGAATGGAAATTCTCTTTTCGCAAAATATTGGCTTCACTCCATTGTGTTTTACTTTGTTATAGAAGCATAGATTTACATACCGTTATTTGCATTTTATAACGTTGCGTTTTATAGTGTTGCCTATTGAGAATACTTAAAATATTTCAGTGGCTTTAGCTCATGAATCAGTGATCAATCTAGAGTAAGCATAAGTGAAATTTCCTAATCCTGTCACCTTAAGTTTATCGTTTTAATTTTTATCACTTTCATTTTGTCGCACCTACGTGGAATTTTTTCATCTAAATTCACAAACATCTCCTCATCCAAATATAAGTGAGGAACATCTCGAGCCATTTCTCCTATGGCATTTGCTATAAACTTTTCTTCAATTAAAGAGAAGATAATGTAAAATTTAACAGTATGCTTTCTGCTTTTAGTGAATAATATGACTAAATTAGTTCTCTGTTCTCATTTTTTTGCATTTTCAATCTTGTTATATTTATGTCTTTACATATATTAGCCTAACCCGGCCGCGGTCGATGGATTTTTCAGGACGTAAAAATCCTGGGCACGGAGTCCTCCGGGAGGGACTTTAATCTGGGGGTCCCGTGTCGTAGATTTACGGCACGTAAAAGAACTCCAAGCCTAAATTAGAGCCTCTGGACAAAATTTCTCGGCCTTTTCACGTCCAAGAAATACTTAGTTTCCAGAGGGAGGTTGCGAGGCGATGGGCTTACCACCTGTCCCTCTACCCTCTCTCGGAAAATAAGCATATCAAAATTAGTATAGGTAATGAAACCAGTGGCGGACGCAGAGGGGGGGATAGGGGGGTTACATCCCCCCCCGAAATTTGAAAAAAGGCTATATATGTACTCTAAGTGCTCAGTTTTATAAACTAATTGTATATGTAAGTTGAAAGTCAAATCCCCCCCCGAAAAAAATTTCTGCGTCCGCCACTGAATGAAACCTCCGCTTGGAGGCCCCTTCGCCCCACCTGGGGATCATAGGGTAGGCCTACCAGATACAGATACATATATATTAGCCTGTTTGACCTATTTTAATAAACATTAATTGATTTGAAAGTAAAAAGGATGTTTTATTAATTTGCTGTAAGGTACCCCACGCCCTGTTGAAATGAGCTCCACGGTAGGGGCGCAATTCAACAAAGGTGTGCTTTACATACAATATAAAATTTTTCCTTAAGGCTGTAATTAGAGACAGAAATAATAATTTACAAGCTGCCCAACATACAATTAAAACTAATTATGCTAATTACTGAAATAAAAAGTAGCATTTTTAATTTTTAAAAATTACATATTAAATGTGCCCCCCTCTTCCCTACAGTACTTGGGAAATAAAGCCGCAAAAAGGAAAATTAATGACATAAACCGAATCTTTGATCATAATAAACAGCTTTTTTTCAGTGTATCATTATTAATCCGTATGGGACTTCATAAAAGTGATAACATTACCCGATTGATAACATCCGATTAAATTAAGCGGCTTTCACTGTATTATAAAGTTTAATATTGGAAATGTTGTAGTAATGACAGAAGTAGGGAAATAAAAGTAATTATACAAAATTTCTAATTTTAAATTTAAATTGCTTGTTTTTAAGCCAAGCTATTTTCTCATGCACATAATATTTCTGAAACAAATACTATAAACTCACTTAATTAGTCTGACTAGTGCATGTTTAGTCCACATGAGGAAATAAAAATTCTAATACATTCATTAAATCTGTACATCGAGTTTTTGTGGTCGGTTATATCGTTTGGTTAAACTGTACAAAGTACTATTGCATATAGAAGTGCAATGTAGCGTGTTATTTGATTAACAATGTTACTGTGTGGTCGTAGTCATTTTGATTATCACGTGACATTAAAACCCGATTGCAAACTGCGGAATTTGCATTTCCCGAATCACACTTACATTACTCGAAATTACACATTGACAACTTCCATTGCGTTCTGTTTCTCTGTGAAATCGACAAAGTAAAATAATATGCATCATTTCAGAATGTGACTGATAAAAGTGAGTATGAATTTTTTCGTTTTTGTTTTGACGTACTTTGAAGCTTATTGCGATATTATTCACAATGCAAACAGCAGTATCGTGGGAAACTGAGTAGTTTGTTTTGAAGTGAATTATACTGTGTAAATGTATATTCCTATGCGAGCGGTCCAGCCGTGTGGAAAAATATCAACTATAAACAGAGAGATTTATTAAGTGCCAGGATGGTACTTTGTGAGATTGTGGGAGGACGGGTAAATGTGTGTGTGTCTGCCCGTGTGTCTGTACGCGCGATAACTCAAATACGCTTTATCGGATTTCTATGAAACTTGGTATACGCATTTATAACTTCCATGGGAAGAAGCCTATTTATATTGGACCAAATCGGTTGACCGGTACCGGAGTAATGTCCAATTTAGTGCCTATTTTATGGTAATATATTAGAAAGAATTTATCAAATGCAAAACAGTTCTCATGGCAACATATTGTTTTACAGTGTTCATATACGGCTTTGGAAGTTGCAGTACAGTACAGTTAGCTTTGGCAAATAACACTACCCAAATATTCCTTCACATATGCTTATAAAACTAGACCTTTGTTAAGCCCTGCTTAGTGAATCGATCTGGAGCTTGATTCGGAAATAGATTAAAAATAATTTTTTTCTGTATATCCTAATTGCAATTATCAAGGATTAAACAAAAGCATTCTGACAATTTTTTTATGTCTGTTTACCTGATTTCATTCTCTATTTAATGATACGTTGCGTTTATGTGTTACGTTGCTATAAAATAAACAGGTTTAAAGCTACCCTAAGGGGCTTTGACCAACGTAATTTTAAAGAATTTAATTTGTTTATATTTCAGAATCGTACAGATCTATGGAAACGATGCTTGGTAGGGTAGATCTGAATTCTGTCTGGATTAATGAGTAAATTTTTTTTTTAATACCTCTTTGAACCACAGTAGGAATTTTTAAATGTTGCATGAATTTTATGCAGTCCAACAGCGTTTACAATGTTCCTTGTTTGTTATTCCTGCTAGTATAATTATATCGCATTGTTGGACCTAACACTCGATTCAGCCATCTATGGTCTGTGATAACAAACTTTCTGCATTTTCTCAAATTATTTCCGTCTACGTAATCCTTCATTCTCTGACTCATTACTCGTTATTCTTATTTGTTTCTCTTCAGACAGATCCTTTACTTCTTTCTGAATATTTATATCTTCGTTACTGATTCCACATTGTCACTATTATTATTATTATTATTATTATTATTATTATTATTATTATTATTATTATTATTATTATTATTATTATTATTATTATTATTATTATTATTATTATTATTATTATTAGATGTTTGGTCTATTATTACAACTTCTTTTTTTATCTATGTTGCAACCAACAAACTAATATATCTTGAGACATGTGATACCTTACTTCCGATGTAACAATTCCGTACAAGTTTGCATGGCATACCTCGGGTAATAAATTTGTTTTCCCCTCGTATCCAAAGCTTTTTCTCCCCTGCTGTGGCAATAAGCATTCCCCCGTGCGTACTGACTACCCGCATAACGCGTCTATCAGAGAAGTTGCCGCCGTAGCGCGGGGTTGCCGCCTATTACTGCCGTCATGTTGCCATTCTGACATTCGGTGGGTGGGGCATGTTCATGAGCAACTATTGCATTGTGGGTATTATGAGCATGTTTTGTCTTCATAGACTGCATTGTATTGTCGATAGTGTTGCAGGACAATAGCAAACCAATTGTTTACAAGCTTGGTCCACACAACAGACAAATTCGCTGACCGATGATCTATCTGTTGTAAAACAAAAAACCTCATAGCATTTCAGGAATACCGAAATAGCTCACGGACAATCACTAGCAACAAATATTTCCCCATCTTTTTCTGTTCTTGGTTTTCTTGCATCCAAACTGTTCGTGCTATTCTGGCCCCCCTAACATCAGCATTGCCTGTCCTATCTACGTCTAGTTCTTCCTACAGGGGTTTACCGTTAACACCATATACAGTATATGTATTTATACCTGTATAAATCTATATTTTTTTGCTAGGTTAATTCATGCTAGTTGTTAATATATAGCCTAATAGTTCATGTAGTGATATATCAGGGGGACCACATTCTGTGGAAAGTCAAGGAAATTGAACTCTGTTAGGGAATTTTGTAAAGTAAAGGAAAAAAGTCAGGAAAATTTGTAAAAAAGTATGGAATAGTCAGGGAAAATAACTAGTGAAATGTGAGGAGCATGTATTTTGCTCCAGTCTATTGTAACCCAGACTTTCTACGCAATTTTCTTTTCAGTACTTGAGCTAATCATTTGTTATTAGGATGAAGCTGATTTTTATTTTATCATTTTTTTTATATACAAAGAACGTTGAAAACATTGATTCTTCTGGTCAGGGAAATGTAAGTTTGAGGTCATTGAAAGTCAGGAAATTTCTATGGACATCCTCAAAAGTGTGTGTATTAAGTCACAGTGTTTTTCATCGAGAGCTAAGGGGAAGCTGAAGGATACTGTAGCCTGGAATTTAAGCGGATGTTTTGGCGTGTGTAGTTTTCTCCTTTCCCATTGACCAGGTAGGATGCATGGGATTCTGGTGGTTCGTGGTTGGGTCACCTGCAGACAGTTTGACAGGTGTACTGTAGACTCAATGAAATCCCATCTCACTACCTTTCCATCCATTTAGTGCTGACGTTTACCTCAACATCTGGTGAATACCGCACCTATTCCCACACCATAATCTCTAAAATACTAGCAGTTCTTTTATATATATATATATATATTAATAAACTTCATTCCGATAGAAGGCATATCTAAACTAGTATGAGGTAGAAACCGCCTACAAACCACTGTCAAAACCTAGACGAGGAGTTATTAACTAATTAGTAATTAGTAACTGAAAACGAGATACATATGGATCTCGTTTTCAGTTATTAATTCCTCGTCTAGATTTTGATAGTGGTTCGTAGGCGGTTTCTACCTCATACTTTATTTTTATACATATTGTTGAAAAACAGACTGTATCTTAATTTGTGAAAATGCATTCTGTAAAATGAAGCATTATATCCAACGTACTCTTATCAATTTCCCTAGAAAAACTAATGAATTATGCAATTCTCTTCTTTAAAAAAAAATATAAATGTTTCTAAAAGTTCAACTCAAAAGTAAGTTTTGCTTAACGCAACAAAAACGATTATATAATTATATCATAAGAACTCAAAAGTGCTTGAAATTTCAAAGATGTGTGAAACATTTTGGGAAGAGGTAATCCACAACTCTCCAGTTAACTTTTAATGTTCAACTTCAAAGGCAATTCATGGAAATAAAGAGCAATTATAGCCCAAAGTACATAAATCTAAAAGCAGCAATTACCTCAAATACAAGGGTATATACAAACAAGACACCTCCTGACATATTTCACCAACTTCCTTGTTTTGGCAATAAGGGTACACACACACACATTATATACATATATACTCATCAATCTAGAAATAACTAATAAACTATGCAATTATCTTCTTTAATCTCTTCTCTATATATATAAAAGGCTTTGTCCTGACTGACTGAATGAATGACTGACTGACTGCATGACAGGAATCAACATACAGCCTAAACTATAACAGGTAGAGACTTGGAATTTTGACAGTACCTTCGTTTCATAATGTAGGTGCTCACTAAGAAAGGATTTTGCAGAATGTTGATTTTAAATGCCAAAAATTAAACGTTTTTGAGAATACTTAATCCCTTTTTACATAGAATTATCAATTCCAAATCACAGAATATATTGTTGCCAAATGGTATCAGATGGGCTTGGAAAAAACAAATGAAATGCACTTTTGACAAGTAAGAGAAGTTATCAAAATAATTCATGTTATAAATAAATATTACAGAATGAAATCCACTAAAATAATGGAATCACATAACTTTCTCTAACCTGGACATAGAGAAAACAAAACGAGGTATGATAATGTGTATATTATTATATTATATCACAGGTTTTTGGAGAGAAAAGTATGAAAGTGGTAATGCTTTCTGTTTAATTTCATCCCCAAAACGGTTTTATGGTAACATAAGAGTGGGAAATTTCCCGCGTTGATATTACAATTTTATGTTACAGGAATTTCTGTTTCTTCTTATTTAAACCTCTACCAGGCTTGCTGTGCACTGTACAAGCGATGGGATGCAAAATTCTAGATCCTCTATGAGCCATAAAAAACTATATCAAGCGTTTTCTGAGGGAATAGTTTGAGTGTAATAAGTCGTTCTTCCTATTTCAAATTATAAATGACTATATAAGGACCTAGAATTTAAAATTGAAAATCCTTCATAAGTTAATTTCCAATTACAAAATACAAAACCCGGGCGACGCCGGGTCTTTTAAGCTAGTAAAATATAAATGTTTCTAAAAGTTCAACTCAAATTAAGCTAGTAATATATATATATATATATATATATATGTGTGTGTGTGTGTGTGTGTGTGTGTGTGTCTGTCTGTATATAGGCTATGCACACATCTACACACATATAAAGTTTAGATGTCTTCTATTACTTCCATAAATTTTCCTGCATGCTTTGATATTGCTTTGTAGTACTGTTAGCATAGGCTGAATATTAACCTTTTTTTTTTTCTGTGAAGTGAGGTGATATTGAACGGTTGTCACGTTGCAGTGTCATATTTCCATGTCGGACATGAATATTTGATCGCCATGAGTCACTCTTTAACCTCTTCTGACTATGAATTCACTTCACTTCTCCGTTACCATATTAGAACAACAATAATCATATTATCTAACATTCTAAAATGGTAACCCAACCGTGCGATGATTCATCTAATTTATATGAAGTCATAAACATGCACTTTTCCACATCGAATTTGTAGGGACCCGGAAATTCTGCGACTCTAAATCGCGAAAAAGTATAGGCTATACATGTTTTCCTGATTTACTTCTGACACAATTTATACAGTTTCTACTCGTGTATGCAGGATATTTTATTTCCTTCGTGAAATTTGAATTTGTTTCAAGATTTTAACGATTTTTTTTTTTCTTTAGGTGAGTTTTGAATCCTTTTAAACACAATCTTGTTTAACCTTCTTCATAAAATACCACTTCGGTAACATTTTCTGGTCTTATCGCTTCGGTAGCATTTGTTTCTCTCTGTTACATATTAAAAGTGTTTGTTGCTACAGCCTAATTCAATTGATTTAGGAAAGATTTATAAGTTCCTTGTCTATGTCCCCCTCTATACACAGGTAAAATATTTCGGTGTTGTTCATTAACATTCTGTATAATTTACCCTCATATAGCCTGTATCAACATGAAATTTATTAACTCTCTAATTACTGTTTTTAGTTGTCAAATTATAATAACTTTCGCTCTAATATACCTCAGGGTAAAATGGGGCTTTCAGTTTTTTGTTGGATAGTAAATGTTATCCGCTGGAAAAAGTAATAAATCATAAACATTTATTATAAATTTGTTATTAACATGACATTGTTTTATCATTATTAACATTGGTTTTATGTTTCCCAATGCAGCCTACAAAGGAATTTTTTTTTTTTTTTTTTTTTTTTTTTTTTTTTAAATTTAATTTCAATCGTTCAGCATTACATTGCTATGTCAGATTGGTGATAACCATTGGAGATTTGTAACAGTAGGCCTATTAGTATTCTCGCTATAGAGGTGAGTCAATGTTTGACCCCTCACTCAAAATTACGCTTTAAAGTTATCTGACATAGGCTAATTATGGTCACAGGCTTGAACTTAATCAAAGAACTATATCTTGAGGCAAACGAGGTTTAAGTCGCCGTGCATTGTGGGACTTTTGTCCGAGGCCATAATACTGTGCCCCTGAAACATGTTCTAGATTATTAAGAAAATGTTTAGTCAAATTAGAGATGTGTTCATGAATATACTGTACACCGAGTTCACTGTGTAATTGGTTGTTTCGAATAAACCAAGGAGAGTTCACTGACATTCTTAGAACCTTGTTCTGGAATATTTGGAGACGCTGAATTTTTGTTTTTGATGCACTACACCATATAGGACATGCATATAGCAGCAGAGGCCGGAGTATGCTTTTATAAAGCAAAAGAGTATAATCCATTCTGAGAGACGATTTCCTGTTCATAATTGGGTATAACTTCATCAGTCGGGCATAAGCTTCATTTAGTTTTGTGTTTATATGGGTGTGCCAAGTTAGTCGTCGATCTAAATGTAGTCCCAGGTACTTAACAGATTTGTCTGAAGAAAGCCAGGTTACTGATGAATCATACATCTTGATATCAGGGGGAACTTCAGGCCTTCTCAGTGTAAATATTTTCAGTTGACTTTTCTGGGGGTTTAACTGAATGCGCCATTTTGATAACCAGTGTAAGAATAGATCTAATGAAGACTGTAATTGTGTAGTAGCTGTAATTATATTATGATGAGAAGTATATATCACTGTGTCATCTGCAAATAGAGCTGTATGCACAGAAGGTAAATCTGGTATATCGGCAGTATAAATACTGAAAAGAGTCGGAGACAAAATGCTTCCTTGTGGAACTCCAGCAAGAATTGGCCGCTTTGTAGATTTATGGTTTCCAATGCAGACGGAAAAAGTTCTGTTCTTCAAAAAACTGGCTATTAGGTCTTGTAAGTACATTGGAAGACCAACTTCGCGTAACTTATAAAGTAAACCTTCAGGCCATACTCTATCGAATGCTTGTGTGACATCTAAGAACGCTGCTACAGTATGTTCATGCTGTTCGAAACCGTGATATATGTGTTCTGTTAGTCGCAGCAATTGATGATTGGTGGAGTGATGTCTTTTAAATCCAAACTGGTGTGGAGGAATAATAGAAGCATCAGATGTATATTTCTGGATGCGGTTAAGAATAATTTTTTCCAATAATTTCGACTCACGGTGTGGTGCAATGCTTTTAGTTGGGTGGTTTTAATTATGACTTACAGTTCGTTAGCGTTCTTTATTTAGAGGACGTGTTTAAATTACTGAGGCACGTCCACGCTGCAGTGTGTTTTAGCGATTTATAATTAATATATATGAAAGGAGGGCAATAGAGCCTATTAGACTGCATTGCTCGATAGCACTTCACCGCGGGGTGTGAGCCAACGCTATTGGACTTTTCCCCCCGAGTTCTTTTAGCTGTGCAATGGAATTCAAAAATATAAAATCGTTATCACCAGGACCTGGATTTTGATGACATGTTATCTTTTAATTGGTACATCAAAGACGGTGCCCACTAGTACAAACATTCTGATCACGACTCCTAGATATGAAAATGGTAATTTTAGGGTGTTTTTCGATAATTTTCAAACACTTCATTTTTATTTTTAGGGGTTTTATTAGAATTTAATGTCATTATTTGGTCATTTTTTGCTTGTACGGTGTTTTTACGCATGTCATATGTTTAGGCAATATTTAAAATATAAAATCATTTTTTAATTTTGTGTTGTTTCTCGCATTATGTAGAGATTTGTGCATTGCCTTACAGTGAATGTTATCGGAACTCTAAATAAATATAATTAAATAGATCTTGTTATAATTATAATTTGGATACAGAGAGACGTTGTTTGCTGTTTGCATTTAACTGTATCAGGGAGTCCAGCAGCCTTGAAAATCGGGAAAATCGAGAAATATGCTTGCATTTTCCATGTCGGGAAAAATCCTTGAATTATGCTTGAATTTTGTGAACCGTCGGAAAAAATCGCATACAAGAGAATATTTTTTTTAACTTGATAGTTTTTACGAAAATTCTACCATTTTCAGAAATATTAGTCATTAATATTTTATTTAAATTGATAGTTTTTACGAAAATTTTACCATTTTCAGAAATATTACTCATTAATATTCAGTCATTGTGTCCTATGTTCATAAATTTTTTAGTATTAGTAAATAAAGTTATTGTTTTAAATTTTGGAAATTCAAGCCTTGAAATCCTTAAATTATGCTTGAATTTTTTTGGCTTGCCTCACTGGACACCCTGTGTATGTACCAATTAAGTAATTACAAGGCTATAGTTGCGTCAACAACATAAATGTACAACACACACAAATCTGACGAATAAACTAGTATTTTATATTATATCATTTTTTAAGTATTTTAGGTCATCAAAATCCGGGCTCTTGTTATCACAAAAAAGGCATATAAGTGATTATTGCGTGCTGCTGAATGAGGCAATTTCTCTTGTGATGTTCGTCAGTTTTTTTTATTTTTTTTTATGTAAAGTTCCATTTTACGGGCTGGGGTGTAGAAAAAGGCGCATGCCGTTAAGGGTTAAAAGAATGGTGCTAGCACGTTATAGCGATTATTGAGATATCATCAGATGTCACTGCCGTTCTCTTCCCTTTGTCTGAAATAAATAATTATCCATTTCCTTAACTACTACTAATACTATTATTCCTACTACTACTGCACCATACAGTACAGTACATACTGTACAGTATCTATTAATCACTTAAATTCAAAATGGCATAAATAGCAATTTCAGCTTTGAGAGTATGCTCCATAAACTAGATGGTTTTTGACAAAGCATAAACGTAAGACGATACGGTATATTCGCCCAAAACAGTACTTATGAACTTCATTTCTCTCCATGCAATTCCTTATCATTTAGGATTTTTCAATATTAGTTTATTTGCCTGTTCTTTGACTTCAAGAGTGAGACTAATGTCTTTATGAATAGGTCAGGATTTAGTATTTCCAGCAGATGTTTCTGTTATGCCCAACTGTTTTCGTACGTGTTTTGTTTCACACTAGTTGTTGCCCGCCAAAAGAGCCTGAATCCGCTGTAAGAGTTTTTTTTATTACTATTCTAAGCTCAAGCGAACTGATTTTCTTCTTATTAAAACTTACGATTCAAAGTAACATAAAATTCGTTAGCGCTCATTTTGTTAACTTCGTGCTTGCCTTCAAATTTATTAAAATACATGTTCAAAACCGTTGAGCTCGATCAATGAAATAAAATAAATAAGGTACCATTTGCTCAACTAAGATATATTTTGTGATTTGTCGCCTAGGCCTTTCATTGTTTATACACCATCTTCAGGGCATCTTTCCAGCGACCTGCTCCTTTGTTTGTTGAAGTCCGCACACCGTAGCACATCCAGATAACGTTGGAGGTCGTTGGAAAGATGCCCTGAATATGGTGTACAGACACCGAAAGGCCTAGGCGACAAATCACAAAATATATCGTAGTTGAGCAACTAGTATCTTTTTTATTTTATTTCGTGCTTGCCTGTTAAATTCTATATAACGGCCTCACGTAATGAACAACAAAAAATATTGATTTTTTGGTTTCCATGAAAAAATTAATTTTTATTTCTGTTAATTTGGGACCTGAGAAAATAGTTTTCGCGATAATGTTTTTAAAGAAAATGGTCCCGATAATTTATGTGCCGAGTGCATTATAAAAGAGTGCATGTTACGAGGAGTTAAGTGTGTAGTTGGAATTAGAATAGAAGAATAGAGAAGAGAGTGTGTGAGCTGATGCAGATAGTTGTAGTGTTGTGAGGGGAAGCGGATCGATTTGGTGAGCGCTGAGTTCGTGTTCCTCCGCTTCGCACTGTCGGGGGCTGGAGTAGGGGACCGGCCGGCTCTCGCGCCATCTCACAGTCAGTCGAGGCCTGTGCGGGCCGCCATGGGGCCGCCATGTTTTCCGAACTGTGCCGCGAAACTTTGCGTCGAGCCGTCGTCTACAATGAAGGTATGTCAACCTCATTGCTTGGCATGCGGATCTACCAAGGTTATAAAGTGCAGGGGAAAAAAACCTTCCTTGTCTATGGAGTGATGACCGTCAGCTGTTTTCTGTTGTACAGTAGTACTAACCCTAATGGTAACAAATAGTATGTGAGTGTCATTTTCTCTTAACGCCGAATTAAGGAATTTATTGTTGGCTCTGCATGGATTGCAAGACCTCCAAGCGACTACGGTCGGTTGTTTTCTGTTGTACAGTAGTATTAACTCCTAGTGGTAACATAAGTATTGTGTGTGTGTTATTTTCTCTAACGACAGCAATTAACGGATTCCATTTTCTGCCAGGATTACGGATTGCAGACACGTCCGTCGCTTCCAAACGACGACAGCGAACTTTTTTTTGTTTTCTGTTGTGAAGTAGCACTAACCTCTATTGGTAACCTAAATATTGTGTGGGTGTTGTTTTCTTTGTAGTGATCTATCTAGTTGTTGGTTCGGCTTGAATTGCGGATTGAAAAAAAAAATGTTGTTCCAGTGTTAAATTATGTATCATTTCCTTTATCGGAAAATTTATAAATGGCTGCTTCTACATGGATTGAGGGTTGCAGAATTCGAAGCAACGATAACGTCTTTTAGTATCGCTTATACTGCTAATTTTCTAGTATCGATATAATAAAGTAGCCTATTTGATTTTTATGCCTTTAATTATAAATTAATTAAATGCTTGTTAGACCTAAGTGTATACGGTTAGTGGAAATGTTTTCGAAAAAGCTATCATCGTCTGTTCTATATTCATCTTGCAAGTGGTTTCATAGTAGTGAAATAATAAAAGGAATAAAACGAGTGCTTTAGTATGAATAAACGAGTTTTCTCTAAATGTATTTTGGTTTAGAGAAATCTTCCTTGTTTCTAAGCAGTGATCGTCGTCTCTTTATATTCATCGTACAACTGTTCTCGTGTTGCTGAAAAAAATGAAAAGTTTTCCTAAAAGTGTGCCATTTTCGAACATAAAATAACATCAGGTAAACTGATGTAACAAAGTGCCAAATTGCTTTTGTTTCATCAGTGATAATTGCAATTATCTTATATAGAAAACAAGTTTTTTTTAATCGATTTCCGAGTTAAGCTCCAGATAAGTTCATTGAGCAGGGCTTACGGAAAAACGAAGGTCTAGTTTGACCTTTTGATATAAAGGTTGTCAAATGTATGACAAAATATGCCATATTTATGCCAGATGCTATAAATGGTATTTAATAAATTTTTCTAATACATTATCATAAAATAGGCACTAAATTGGGCATTACTCCGGTACCGGTCAACCGATTTGGTCTAAAATCAATAGGCTTCTTCCCATGGACGCTATAATTGCCTATATCAAGTTTCATGAAAATCCGATAAAGCTTATTTGAGTTGTCGCGCACACAAACAGACAGACAGACAAACATTTTCCTGTCCCCCACACAATCTCATAAAATGCCATTCAGGTACTTAATAAAGAATTATTGTCTTCATATCCCTAGGTTGACTTTTAGATAAATTTTCAGTTTCCAAGCAATGGTTTTTTTTCTTTATGATAATTGATGCCCCATAGGTAAAATGTTGAAGTAATCCTGCAGTACAGTAGTGTTATTTCTTTAACGGTAAATTAACGAACAATTGGTCTGCACACGTATTATGGTATAAGGAATCTTACTTGCTTGTAGGCACTGAACCACAAATGTTATTCATTATACATCTCATCTCTGAAGTTGTAAAAAGTAATAAGTGACCTATTTGAGTATTATTTCTTCAGCCATAAACTAATGAAGCTCGAATTAACTCTTCATGGACTTTTTGTAGAAAACTTTCTGTTTTCCGAGCAACGACAACAATTTGTTGTGGTCACTTGTACAACACTGAAGGAATAATTTGAATATTCCAATTTATGAGGAGACTAAGGAATCCATGACATAATCCATCTAAATATGATCGAAGAAAATCTATGCAGGATTATTCGCACTATGGAATAAATCACTCATAATTCTATTTTTAATATTATGTAAGCCTAACTATTGCAAAACCTTTCATTTAGGCAATCAAGTTTTGTTTTTGTGTAATTTTGACGTGAAGAACTAAGATAAAATTATTTCAAACTATCAGGTTCGCCTACGATAATTAATTCGAAGATTAAAAATTAAGAGCAAAATAAGTAAAACATATCTATTAACACTTACACGCAAATCATTCATAAACTAAATAATAAGTAATTATAATGAAAAAGCTGTTCTAAAAAATCCGGCTTTGGAGTGCATTCCACGATTAGAAAGCGCCTTTATTGTATTTTACATAATAAACAAACGAATCGAAACGATCGATAATTCCATGCGATATATTGAAAAATTAGCGATGCTTTATTTCCAAGTTACGACAGAGAAAGGCAAAGCCATCTGACAATTTGACAATTGAAATGTATTGCCGAAAACTGATGCTTCGATAGCGCAAAAAAATTCACGTTTTCTGCCAGTTTTTCACTCATAACTCGCGAACGAAAGCTAAAATTAAAAATTCGACTTAACGTGTGCATTCTGCCACCCTTCAGTCCATCTATATTTAAAATTTCAGATCTCTGCTTCCAGTAGATTTCGCGGGGCATTGCGCTCAGACGGACGGACAAACACTTCCTCTTATTATTAATGATGTAAGATGGGGCATGTTGGGTTGAAACCGAATTGAGCAAAGCAGGCGATAGCAACGGCCCCAGACATAATTTGAACCTGATAATTTCATTTTACATTGAAAATAATCCATGACTAGAGGGCGGATTTCTATGACATGTCATATTTTTCCCCTTTGCATTATTTCAGGTTTCCGACTAATTTAAACCCGATTCCAAGCATCCTGGTGAAAATGGAACGGCTTTGATTGTGCATATAACTGCATATTTAGGAAATGTTCTACTATTGTAGCTTATTTAGTATGAATATGTGTATTTAGGTCATATTTTTGGCATATTTATGTGCGTATTAAAGAAGTTTTGAAGTTTCATAACATATTTTGCATTATACTGATACTTTTTTAGAATTTACAGATATTTTAAATAATTAACATTATATTTTAATAAAATGAATTGTAATGAAACTTTAAAAAATATACACAATAAAGTAAGTGGTAAAGTCATATTTTAAATTTTATTGGTCATATTTTAATGTTTTTTAGGTCATAAATGCGTGCATATATCCTATTTTTTAGATCATTGAAATCCGCCCCTATCCATGACAAATACTATCCAATATTTTTAGAGCTCTCAAATATGTGTAATAAAATTTTGGAATGTGATTGGTTTGATACAGAGTTATTTATTGTTTTCGGTTTCTACGGAAGTGATAGCACGACATTTCACGGAGTTATATTGCGATTATATATCTGTGTATTCTGCACAGCAATATCAATATTGCCTTGACAAACACCACCGCCTTTGCCGCCAAGTTCGCTCCTGGTATTCATATTGTCTCTTGAGTTTTACAAAAGGCAAATAACGAATTGATATTGAAAAATTCTTCGCAATGATAATTGCAAACTTTGAATGAATGGGGAGAAATTAGGTCGTAAGTGATATTTTGAGTGAAACTAAATATTGTGTTTGCTTACGTGTGTGTTTTGCCAAAAACATTTAAAGTGCCGGTACCTAGTTTATGGGCCAGATGTTTATTTCTGAAATAGCTATGTTATTTTCAATGGTAAATTATTAATATGTACACGATAATAGTAGTAGTCGGAATAATAGTATTTTTGCACGACTTAACTAATTAGTGATACTTATGAATGTTATTGCCGTGGATCGTAAGTTGACATTCCCACACGCAATCTTGTTGCTATGTGCGTAAGAGTTTCCATGCGGTAAGAATTTACTTACGGCACATCATAATACAAGCCTTTATGGACAGGGCCCCCCAGGACAAATATTCGGTTCCCATAACAACAAACATCTATCTTCAAGAATGTATATACATAATATTTTCAAGTAATATCACAATTAATATAATGAAATTGATATAAATAATCATCGTGCAAAAAATAGCATGCAATACTCGTGCCGTAAGCGCATAACGGATCTCAGAAAATTAAAAAAAAAAAAAAACTCTTTCCTCGATCCGTATACATCGCTTACGACACTTATATCGCAATGTACTATTGTAGTGGTTAAAATGAAGAAAAATGGACAATTATTTATTTGTATAAAAGGGAAGGGAACGGCAATGGCATTTGAATGATATCCTCTGTAATCGCTATAACGTGCTAGCACCTTTTCTTTACCCTTAACAAGTTCAGCCAGCAAAATGGAACTATACACAGACGGAGAGAGTTCGGCTAAATAATCTTTACGATTCAGAGTAACATAAAATAAAATTCAGATGTCGATCACATGTTCAGAAGGCCATGAAATCGTTACCGTATAACTTTGGTATTACGGAAATGTAGAAAATATTTATTTCCAGTATATTTAATGCTGTTGTAGGAAAGAACGTTTACAAGTTTTCCTTGTTTCTGATCTCCACATTCATTTTTAAAAAAATGGAAATTGTATCACAAGTAATTGTAGGCTATGCGGTATTAGTTATGTTCTTGGGGACTAATCATTGTAGAAACGTTTTTGAATTATATGAGCCAAAATGAAATGCTTAGAAACTGTTTGAACTCTTGGATACGTTCAGAATCACATTCTGAATGTTCAGTGAAAAATTTGTTTGTTTTCAATAAATAGGACACGTCCATTCCTCTCCCCCCAATGGCTTTCAAATCATTAGGCCTTTACTGTTTCATAAATTTATAGTCCAACTCTTAGTATATCATATTTTTCAAAACAATAATAATAGGATTCTTTATATTCAGTAGTTAATAGTGTGTACATAACATTATTTCCACTATAACAGTGCAATACCAAGACAATGTGTGGAAAAGAATTTTCACACACAAAAAAAACCTTTCTTAACGTCTTTATACAGTTCGGGGTTTCCTTTGCTAATGGATATATTCATAGTTCTTGCATATGTTTTGCAGCCAAGTTAATTGCTAACCCATCATGAGAGATATCTGTTATAAAATTACAAAATTGTAGAAACTATTTTCTTTGCAGTCCGACATATTTTTACATATTGTGTGGGAAATTCGTGTCTCGCCAAAGGGCTACGAACGTTTAATATTTGGCTTTATCCGTTGTTCTGTGGTTACAGGTTCATGGCATTTCAGGAACTAGATATTGCAAACTATGAGAGGAAAGTTAATAATGTCATCCGCTTGACAGAATGTATTTCAACAAAATAATGATATTATTAGTTTTATTAAAAATGACAGTGTGGATTAAATGGATTTGTATAGCCTACCCATCATAAATTTGTTTCATGAGGTAGGAATAATTCTCTTCATTCGGTGACAGTTACCGGGTGCTGTGTAAACTAGTATCTAGCTAGATATATAAGCTTTCATGAACCACAGATTATTGTCTCTGTTGGACATTACATTAGTATCTAGCTGTCTGTGAAACTTGTCTGTATAACTGTACAGTATTACACCTGAAAATGTGGTATGTCCTGAAACGAAACAAAACAAAAAAGGTTAAATTAAAAAAAAAAAAAGTCAATCAAATTGAATTTTACTTACAGCTAGGGCAACCTGATTAACATTTTGTAAATCTATAGATAAAATTATTTTCATTGTTTTCAAAATTATACTTTATTAAATGCTTTTTCTTAAGTAGACCTGCTTAATCAGTTTTTTAAATTAAAATTGTACATTATTTTGGTAATCGTCTGTAGAACAAGGATGACACTCAGTATAATAGTTGTGTTATGAAGTACTAGTTTGTTTCCCGCCCTTCGTACGGTAAAATAGCGTATGACTTGGCACTTTATATATAAATGTCTTTATTAAATATAGATTTTTTTTTAAAGTCTCTAACATTATCCTTTATTATACTTAATTTCTGGATATTATGCTTTGTTATATAGGCGTACATAATATGGCGAATAAACAAGCATTAGATCTAGAAATAATGAGGGAAAAACGTATGTTTCATTATGCTTTCAGAAGTTTATATTTCTAGACAATTAAACAAGTTTCATTGATGCCATCAACAATAATAATAGTAATAATAATAAAATGATAAATTAATGTGTTCGATCCTCCTTTATGGTATTGTTGATTTGCTAATATACCTAACATAGGTTCAGTTATCTTTTGGAACTCGTGAAATCACATGACATGAATCTTGTATTTATTTTTATTCATTGCCGAACTGAACTTTCATTACACTTTTAATTAGGGTTGGGTCCTCGATACTTTCGATACCTCGATACTCTCGATACTTGCATGGTATCGGCATCGAGCGATACTTCAGAAAACTCACTCGTACTTTTTCGATACTTTGGTAATTCTGCAATTTAAGGAAATGCGGTATCTTTTTCTGGTTTTAGTAGTCTACTAAATGTAATAAATACTTCTATTTCTCCTTGAAATGGAGAAAATCACTCTGTGACTTTTGTCTAGTCATAATTAAAGACTTTCCGACTTTTTAAATCCAAGCAGAAGAGATTCTTAATTGTTTCGTTTCCTGTCAAACGTTTAGTTTTAGTTTGTTTAGTTTGTCTAGTCATAATTAAAGACTTTCCGACTTTTTAAATCCAAGCAGAAGAGATTCTTAATTGTTTCGTTTCCTGTCAAACGTTTAGTTTTAATGTAGAGTTTAAAAATAATTATAGGCTACTGATGATATTAAATTTTGTCTCATTAAATGTGTACACTTAATTTAGTTGGTATTACACAGTTCTCTCAACTTTTAATTTTCAATGTACCTATTTTTTGAAACTGGAAATGTTGACGGTATCGAGTATCGAAGTATCTAGTATTGAGAAAAAAATCATGTATCGGTAGCGAGTATCGAGAAAATCTGGTATCGACCCATCCCTACTTTTAATATAACTATATCGATTCTAGCTAGATCCGCCACTGGTGACTTCATTATTCCTATATAAACGTATGCATCTGTCAATATCGGCAGAATTCCATTCCATATTCCTTATGAATTGGCATATTTCACGCCATCTGGCCGTTCTGTAAGCGGCATGAAGTAGGTGAAACGTTCACCGCAAACTGAACCAGTAGACTATTTATACGAGCGAACTAGCATATCTCAAGCCTCAGACGAACTACTCGGTGAAATGCGGATGAATGCTCACGAAAAGCAATATCCACCTTTGAGCTGCTGAATCCTTTAGCGTTGCACAAATAAGAGAAAATAGAAAAGCCACGGTGAACGAATAAGATAGCAGATGTGTGCCCCTTAAAGAACCCGGTTCATATTCAGTAGAGAAGCCAGTTTCAGGTCACGGCTGTGTATGGACAGAGATTCCATCCGATGACGTAAGAAACCATTTCTTACTCCGAACCACACCTGATCACGTAGTTTACAGTATTATCTCTGTAAATAAAAGAATAACTCCTGCCCGTTTGCTTTTAGGAAGTCTCTAGGAAGAGAGCTTGTTCTTCGAAGTGATGAAGGGGGAACGTAAAGCACTAAAAATGCCTTTTCTCAGTAACCAAACCTGCTTTCACCACTTCGACATGTTCAATACTCATTGCTTCTGCTGTGTTACATATTTTCCAATTACCAGTATTGGTAATTATCAGGGCCCGGATTCTAATGACATGTCATCTTTTTATAGGTGCTGCATAGACATTGCCAACTTGTAGATAAATCCTAATCATGGGCTCTAGATTATAGAAATGCATTTTTAGTAGGTCGTTTTTTGTCATTTTATGCAATTTTATATTTTTAGGACATTTATTTCTATTTTACGTCATTATTTAGTCATTTTCGCGTCTTTTACCTTTTTATTTAGTCATTTCCACGCATTTACGTTGAGTATGTTAACTTTTTTTGTCGTCTTTTTTTCCCATAGTGTGATATTTAAATAAAGTACTAGGTTAGTATAATGCAACATTTTTTGTAGGATCTATTTTAAAAACTATTTTCTTACTTTTCCTCTCAAATGCTCCAATCAAGAACAAAGAACATTTTTTTTAGACCTACAACATCCTTTCTGCATTTACAGTTTTTAAAATTATGTACAAATTAGACTATAACTTTGTGTGTACAATTTTTTATAAATAAAATATCAGTTTTAGGTCATTCTTTACAATTATTAAGTCATTTTCTTTAAAATTTAGGGTCATTTTATAGGCCATTTTTCAAACAATTTTAGGTCATCAGAATCCGTGCCCTGGTAATTATCATCACAATTAAGTTATTGTTTCTTGTTCACCGATATAACATTTTAAAGATAATTTTTATAAATATTAATGTTTTTTAAGTGATTGTTTTTAAAAATATTCCCAAATATCATATAAACAAAACTACTCACGTTCGTTGAAACATCTGCAACAAATATTTTTAATATTTGCGATTGCTTATAGTGTCATGGGATGTTATAGGCTTATAACACAAAAGCATATTAACCCTTAAGCGCTACAATAATTTACCTTAAACTTTTAATACAGTAACTGAAAATAAATCTACAGAAAACATAAAAGTGTATGTAAACTTGACGGAATAGGGTACGAGACATAATTTATGAGCCTAATTATTGCGTTAATTGTTTTCTATGCGGTCCGGAACGGATTTATAACCCGGGTGAGAGTATCGCGCCTTTAAGGGCTAATGTTGATCTTACAGGTGCTGACAGTAAGAAGTTTTGATCACATCAGGAAAAATTACAAGATACCAGACAACTTACAAATTCTTAATAATGTAAAAATGTACAAAAAGTTATATTATTTCTGAAAGATATTCATGTTTATAGTAAAATTATCATATTTTGTAAAACTATGTAATTAACGTGGTTCTAATATTTATAACGGGTTATTATATGTAATGTACAGTCGCGATTAGACTCCCATGAGCCAAAGCGACAAAAATAAATCATTAAAAAAAATAACAATTTTGAAATAAAAAAATTAATATAATAATGACAGTATTAAAAAGAACTAAGACTCAAAGTAAATTGTATTATGGTGTCAATATGCGTAAGAGTGTCGGTCACGGAAACTATCATTAACAGCCGTGGGTGTCCGCGTGCTGACTACATGCCCCCAATCCTGCCATCTGCCTATGGTAAATGCCGCAGCGGTTGGATGGTAGACCAGTTCCCTCCAAGGATGTAGAGCCACGGAGTTTACATTAGTTTTAGCCTAAGAATGTCCTGCATGTCTCATTGCACAGTTCACATTAAAACATAAACGGCAACAAAGCTGTACAAAGAAAAGAACATCTGCTGGTCTAATGTTAAAAGTTTTGTAAAGCGTATTCGCATAGCATAACATAGCGAGGATTTATGGTTTTGCTATCATTAACCCTATTCCTCTCTGGCGCCAACAGACAAAGGGAGGAGGGAAAAAAACTTGAATCAGGGCCAGAATCTACAGGAAGAAAAAAAAAATGTCCTGACTGACCAGTAAAACCGCGACTCTGTATGTTTTACTGCTCTGTTTTTATAAAACTTTCTGTGGAATAAATTCCAGTAAACAGATACAGTGAAACCTCCGTATAACGAACGATATTTGTGGGCCATAGCAGATTGTATTGTTATATTGAGGGTTTGTGATTTACCATACATTAGAAAGACTGCATGCTTCTAAAACCGTGTGATCTACAGGATAATTCATGGAACGGAGATGCGAAGAAAAATAACGAATCACAAAAAAAGATAATTTTGTTACTCGACGTACTGACTTCCGTTGGATTGTAACCATAGCTACTTTACACTCGCACACTAAAAAACACTATTCAGACTGGTTTAACTTCACGGATCATGACTCGCTTTGGGCCTAGCAATATATCAGAAATTTCAAACCCGTAGATGGTGGGAAGAGGGAAGAACAAGAAAGGTAAATTCACCACATAGCTAAGGCAAAACTAAAACAGTTACTCCTTATGGTGTTCTAATTGTGCATTATGTTCATATAGAAGTAACAACGCAACTCACAGAATGGTTTTTGCACACATAACGGGATGATTTTAGCCTCAGTGATCCTATTTTCCACCCCCTCATGAACGTTTCTTTTTTGAAATTTCTAAGAAAACAGTATTGGTGGCTGGGAAGAATACTGATCTGATACCAGCTACCATTCATAGGGCTAAGCCACTGCTTTGCAGTAACAATTCAATCTCCAAATATCGTCATAAAAGGGTGTTTCTAAAATAGCTTCATCGTTAGAGTGGGTTACATTTAATATTATTAAAATGGGAAATTCGCCAGGAACAAACAGAAATGTTGCTACATGCGGGTTTATCGTTATATCGATCTTCGTTTAAACAGAGGTTTCACTGTATAACATTTACTAAATAGTAAAGAAACAAGGATGGAATTATTTTCAATATATCTTCAACACCCCTTCCAACTTTGGATTATGATAGAACAGCCATAGAAATGTACTTAGATCTTGTCCGACACATGTATATAGACTTGAATACTGTTGTGAGGTGAACAGTATATCCAACGCGTAAGGTTCTCACTGAATGGACTTTACACGTCAAAAGATCAGTAATTATCAAAACCTGGGGTTTAAAATGAAAAAAATTGGAAATTGCAGACTGCCAAAACACAATTCAAACTGTTCAGATAGTTACAAGATTCCAAGGTGTTGGCTCAATATTCTTATCAAAGGACCTTCGTAACATTAGACTCCAAGTGAAGATATTTATTATTAATTTTTATTTATTATTTATTTATAGGCCTACTGGCGAAGTTAAGGCCAAAAAACCTTCTCTTCTCTATACATATTACAACTAATAGGCTACAATATTTGATAAAGTCTCTAAGTTAAAACTAAATATGCTGCAGATAATAAATGCTACAAGGATTTGATTAGTCTTCTTCTTTAGTCTTCTATCCTTGCATTGGTTGAAGCGATTCTCCATTCTGATCTTCTTTCTGCCTTCCTTTTTAATTCTTCGTACGTTTTACAGTTCATGTCCTCCTTAATTTGTCCCATGTACTGTAGTCTTGTTCTTCCTTTGCTATTCTTACCTTCAATTGCACCTTCGGTAACAATTTTCAAAAGACCTTGGTGCCTTAGTAAATGCTCTACGAGTTATATTCTTCTTTGTCTTACTTGGTTCCAAATTTCTTTCTCTGCTTTTGCTCTCATAAACTTCCTCATTGGTAATTTTATCGATCCAGCTAATTTTCAGCATTTTTATGTAGCACCATGTTTCAAATGCTTCTGTTCTTCTTTCAGGATTGATCAAGTTTCTCAAACATACAACATTATGTTCCATACATACTTTTTCTAATTTCTAAACTAATATTAAGTTATTGGATGTGAATAATTTATTTTTCTTACTGAAGGCAAGTTTTGCTTGATATATTCTATTAATAAAACTTCTTCCAAAGATGTTATTTTGTTCCTAGATATTGAAATTCTTCAGTTTCATCTAATAATTGTCCGTTCAATCAAATTTGTGTTTTATTATTTCCTTTTTTCTTGCAGGTTAAAACTTTTGTTTTCGATTTATTAATATTTAAGTAGTAATTATTTCTTAATGTGTTTTCCAAAGATTAAAAATTTGTTACAGATTACAGATTTGATTACAAATTTTATAAACTGAAGTAAAATTAGTTCTAACTGATAATATTACTAAAAGACTAATAAAATGTATATTCAATTTATTACTAAATTATGGTACATTTCGACAGTTTTTTAGCCTATATGACGAGGCAACGAATTCCAAAAGCAGGATAAGGATAGAGGATTTTTTTTGAACTGCTGACTTAGATGAATTTCTTCTCAGTAATAATAATAATAATAATAATTTTAATATAGGCAGAATGCTTATAAAATATTATGATTGCCTAATAAAGTTTATTTGAATTTTTATTATATTACTATGACATTAACGTTTTGTTAGGCTGCTAACAACTACCATCATGTAGGCCTAGATAAATGCATTAGTTGACTACACTTCTGGTGTTCCTTGTAGTAATTCCTCACAACTCCTCGCCATACTTCTTACACTCTTCCATCAAGATCGCTTCTTGAACCGCATCGCATTCTTGGGATTCCTTATCTTATCGCCCACCATCTCTTCGATCGCAGTCATTGCCCCGTACCAAATCGGTTTCCATTAGTATGAGAAATTGTTGGCAGTCCTTGATGACCCATTGGCACGGATCATGGTGGTCAGGACAATCGTTGCCGGCCACAAACATGGCCCTTGGTATGGACCACCAATTACAACTACAGCATGCAGGAGAAACCGCAGAAGCGGGCTCGTTATGGTGTGTATTGAAGCGATGAAATCGATATCTCGAGTTTGGTTTTACAACAACTTTATTTGCGATGCGAAACCATCCGATAATGCAATTGTTCTTTTCTCATTTCAGTCCCAGGGATGGAGAATGAATTCATTGTAAGCTCAATCAAAAACTGATATTTTGGGTCTCTTCAACCAATATTGATTGGTTTCATGAAACAAAACCTCTGTGTTTTGTGGCACTATAGGCTTGCCATTCAAGCGGTTACTGTATTTGATCGTTCTGTGCAATTTTATGATCTCTTCAGTGGTTTGTGAAATGAAAATAGCATAACGAATGGACTGTCCAACATTCAGTTTCTTGGCACTTCCTTGCCACTAGTAGTTCTGTGAACATTAGATCTCGCGTCCAAAAAATGCTCATCAGTTAAAACGGACACATCGAAAAACGTGATAAAAACAATAAAAATCCTTACACATAAGTTACATACTTTTTAACATCTTCAACGATCATTCATGCCAGATTGGAAGATAAACAACGCGATTGGTCGTGACCTCATAACAAAACAAAATTACAGAACCGAGCGAGGTGGCCGAGAACCCAGGGCCGGCCAATTTGACATGGGTATTTTTTCATGGTTTCCCCAGTCGTAAAGGCAAATGCCGAATTCGATATTTACATACCTCACCATTTCATCATATATCATACTAGCTTAAAAGACCCGGCGTCGCCCGGGTTTTGTATTTTGTAATTGGAAATTAGCTTATGAAGGATTTTCACTTTTAAATTCTAGGTCCTTATATAGGCATTTATAATTTGAAATAGGAAGAACGGCTTATTACACTCAAACTATTCCCTCAGAAAACGCTTGATATAGTTTTTTATGGCTCATAGAGGATCTAGAAATTTGCATCCCATCGCTTGTACAGTGCACAGCAAGCCTGGTAGAGGTTTAAATAAGAAGAAACAGAAATTCCTGTAACATAAAATTGTAATATCGATGCGGTAAATTTCCCGCTCTTATGTTACCATAAAGCCTTCATACTTTTCTCTCCAAAAACCTGCGATATAATATAATAATATACACATTACCATACCTCGTTTTGTTTTCTCTATGTCCAGGGTAGAGAAAGTTATGTGATTCCATTATTTTAGTGGATTTCATTCTGTAATATTTATTTATAACATGAATTATTTTGATAACTTCTCTTATTTGTCAAAAGTGCATTTCATTTGTTTTCTCCAAGCCCACCTGATACCATTTGGCAACAATATATTCTGTGATTTGGAATTGATAATTCTATGTAAAAAGGGATTGTGTATTTTCAAAAACATTTAAGTTTTGGCATTTAGAATCAGAATTTTTCAAAATCCTTTCTTAGTGAGCACCTACATTATGAAACGAAGGTACTGTCAAAATTCCAAGTCTCTACCTGTTATAGTTTAGGCTGTACGTTGATTCCTGTCATTCAGTCAATCAGTCAGTCATTCATTCAGTCGGTCAGGACAAAGCCTTTTATATATATAGAGATTCATTTAAATCATTATCAATTGAAATTTACTCCATAAAATACCTCAATAATAGAAACAATTGATAAGCAATAGTTCCATGGCCTACCCTCTTGTATATACACAGATCACGAACTCCTGGTATGGCCTCGAAGCTAAAAGGAGTATTGAAATAATAATAATAATAATAATAATAATAATAATAATAATAATAATAATAATAAAAAATACAGAAAAACAGACGAATGCCGGTAAACCCAAAATCCATTAGAGCTACGTTAAAATGCATGGGAACAAAGTTGTAGAAAATTTTAGATTCAAGAGTAGAAGTAGTCTAGAAATTTTTATAGCATGAACCGTTTGACTAGAATCGTTGAAAGAAGCTGAACATTAGGCCTACGTAAAACGGTCACCGTCTTCAAATGGAATCATAAAATAAAAATCCTTATACATATGTCGTTTATGACTCCAAGGAACATTCCTGGAAAATTGGAAGAAAATCGAGGAACGCATTTGGTCGTAACTGCGCGATTTACAGACAAACAGACAAAGTGCCGAATAATCGAGTTAACAGGACCTCGGTTTGCTCGGTCAGCTGCCTCCAGAGGTATCTGTGTATATATGGATTATATTTGAAAGGCTCTCGTCTTGATGATAAGCATGACGCAAAGAATCATCAGTCATCACAGTCATAAACAACGAAAAAGAACATTCTAATTCGTCCATTTCTGTAAGTGGGAAAATACAGCTTTGATTGGCAAATCGCGGGATCTGAATCCGGTATCCAACATATGAGTCTGGTATTTGGGATACAAAAGAAATCTACTTTAGCCAATAGAAGCTGTTCAGTTTTTTTATTCAACGTTCTGTATAACCAAATTGAATTATTCAGCTGGCCGTATTATTTAATGCAAAAGAACCGTGCAAGTCGATTTAGTAGTATTTTTATTTCGAAATAAACTTTTCTTTCAGCTTTCCCAACAGGTCATAAAGAACAAAGCAACAACATTGATACTAAGAGAACATTACAACAAAAAAAGAATCAAATTCAAATACGACGCACCAAAATTTCAGCGTTTGATGAGGCGACAGAATTGGTGTTATTATTTTCAATGAACTGAATGCCCAAAGTGAATGGCAATTAAGTGTTGTGTGTGTGTTTGTCCCCCCCCCCCCCCCCCCGAACCTTTGATTGCTGCGAAGGAGATGACATAAAGTTGTTCGTGCAGCTACTAGTTTTAAATATTGTTCTTGAAATATTATGACTTCCATCTTTATAGGCTAATAATTACACTTTAGAATAAGAGTCATGAGAACTGTTTCATTTAATGTCTTGGAGAACCAACTACAGTAATTCTTTGAATTATGAGAGAACTATTTGAAGCTCCTCCCCCTCCAGCATAGTTTGGATCCCTATTCAACTGGAGATTCTTTACTTTAATTGGCAAGTTTCGCCTGTATATCTTCAAGGTGTTACGTTGTATTCCATAGAGGAAGTTTTGTCCCAAGCGAAAGTTGAACATGAGTTTTCAGCTCTATAGGTACCACACTGAGAGATACATTCACATAACTTTCAAGAGGGGTTGCAGAGAGTGCGCTATTTAGTTACTTCAACCTCATGCGAAGACTCAAAAGCCCGAGTTTGTATAAACTATGGCTGGCTTATATGTATCCTTCAGATAATTTTTAGGATAGACTGTTTCAAGTAAAACTTTTAGTTTCTAACGAGCTTCATAACCTGTACTCGACACCGGATATAGTAAGGGCAATAAAATCACGGAAATGAAATGGGCTGGACATGTTGCATGCATGGGGAGGAAAGACATCTAAAATATATTGACTGGGAGACCCGAAGGAAAAGAATACTTGGAAGACCTAGACGTAGATGGGAGGACAATATTAGAATAGATTTGAGGGAAGTAGGATTTGTGAGGGATCGTTGAATGGAGTTAGCACAAAATAGGGTTGAATGGCGGGCTCAGGTAAGCGCGGCAATGAACCTTCGGGTTCCATAAAATAGGTAATATTACTGTAACTTGCTTAGGAATTGTCTATTGTCGTTGAGGAAGTAAGTAAATAAGTAAGTAGAAGCACGTAGTGTATAACATTTCAAGAAAATCGTTAGTTTCTTTTTCGAGAAAATCGCTATTTTTTTTTTTTTTCGTGTACGGTGGTAGTAAAAGTAAGTTAAAGTCATCAGGAATCTTCATAAATCCCCAGATGATATCTAAATCAGGCATAGAATTATGTTTGGATATGATTTTTCGTTCTCGAGCTACGTTGTTCACAGAGATACACACACACATAGATGTTGAAATTTTGGATTCAGAGGATCTCAAAATGTGTAGGCTATTAATGCTGAAAACTCTACATCGAAAGTAAAAATAACATTGTTTGTTCTTGTACCAGAATTTTTAAATCCCCGTTACCAAGAGTAATGGACAGGTAATAACTATGATGCATCGTAACGCCACTACATTGCTGTTTTTCAGGTTCTGAATCCAACTTTATGGGCTGAAATGATGAGCTGTTTATCGCTATTCTTTGTATAGTCGAGCCATACTATAATTTAGACGAATTGAACGCAATTTAATACTCGTACTTTCCTAGCCAGATAAAAATTTCTACAGTACTTTTTCTTCTTTATCCTCAGAAGCAGTGAATGTCTTTTTTATTGTAGTAAGGTGTTGTAGAATGTTTTAGATGAGTATTACGTATATAGGCCCCCATACTTCACAAACACATACACTTTGTTTACGTTGCATCTTGTTTCTGAAGATGAAGATATGTATACGAGGGTGAGTCCGAAAATAAGTTTCCTCTGGCGACTGTGTACAGAGGTATGGATGAAAGACAAAAAATATAATGAGACATTAAAGATAAGGCGCACCCTTTCTCTCTCACATATTCATAACCACAAGGTTTTTTTGAAGTAAAACTTATTTAGTGGCGGTAGAGGGTAAATCGGGGAAATCAGTCACACTAAAACCGTCACGAAATCAGTCACAATCAGTCACACTAAAACCGACTTGTTTCGGTGCGGACTGCACAGAAAACAATCAACTCAATGATTAGGAGTAGTCTAATCAAAGGAAATTTTTCAGACCTTACTTCCTCAATGGCAATAGACAATTCCTAAGCAATCTAAAGGTATAATATCTATTTTATGGAACCCGAAGGTTCATTACCGCGCAAATCCAAAATTAAAAAATACAAATTTCCAAAATTTAAAAAAACAAAATTATAAATTATAACATCCAAAAATCCAAAATTTAATAAATAATCAAATCAAAAATTAAAAAATTAAAAAATAAACAATTCAAAGATCAAAAATTAAAAAAAAATCAAAAATTAAAAATTCAAAGATCCAAAATTAAAAAGTCCAAAATCCAAAATTAAAAAAGTCCAAAAACCCAATATTAAAAAGTCCAATAATCCAAAATTGAAAAAATCCAGTAATCAAAAATTGAAAAAATAAAAAAAATAAAAAAAAGTTTTACTTCTGTCGCGTGGCGTTCCACGCACTCTTTTTTTTCAAAGCCTGAATACTCTAAGTGTTTTTTTATTTTTTTATTTTCTTTTAGTGATTTCGTATTGCTTTGTTTTACAGTCAGAAGTAAGAAAACTTGCCAAATATGTGCAACAGCTGACTAGGTGACAAGAGAGTTATGTTAACGGTTTACTGACTTGTGGTGGAGATGCAAATTACTTCATGGGTACGGTTATATTTCATTTTATGGCGCTCGTATAAGAAGCAGATTTAAACACTGTAATCGTGACTTCCTGGAAATTGTATTGCATTCCAGTACAAACATAGCCTATTACAGTAATTGCAGTCTTTTAATATGGAATGATTAAACTCTTGAAATAAAATATTATTTTCATTAATCCGTTTTGGGTTCCACACTGCAGACTTTAAACCGAATTTATATATATCTGTTTTTCATGTCCTATGTCTTTCAGTAGCTCCAGTTAATCGTTCATGGAGGTGATATTAAAAATAATTACCGTATTATAATTATTCCGGAATTTGATTGTAGACTAATAATAAACTTACGAGGTTATTAAATTACATAAAAGCTACAGCAATTCTAGAATCACCTCATAGGTCTCATGGTAGCGTCGCTGGCTACGGATTCGCAGACTTGGATTTGATCCCCGGTACTTCGGATGTTTGTGAGGTCGGGAGGTCTGGAACGGAGTGCTCTCAGTCTCGTGATGAGCTACTTGATTAAGAAGTAGCAGCTGCAGTCACGGAAACCATCATTGATGGCCGTGTGTGTCGTCATGCTGACCACACACGTCATCTGCCTATGGTAGATGACGCAGCTGTCGGATGGTAGGCCTACTACCTTTAGGGATGCATCGCCACGGAGTTTAGAGTTTAGTTCAAAGGAGATATTAGATATAAATTATATTTTATTATTTTATTTTTAGTTTCCCGCGCCCTAAAATGAATCACCTGTCATTTTGCTCCGTTATTTTTATTTTTCTGCTGTACCTTCTCTCGCTGGGATTCATGTCCGTAAGGGAAAGGAAAGTAAACATCTCATATACTCTTAAATGGTACATGGAAGAAACCCTTAGTGTGGGCCGCAAAGCATATTTCGAATTGCATTTGGGTCCTAATTAATTTCTCATTATGTATATAGGCATTATGTATTATATATAGGTATTATATATATATACCTATATATATGTATATAGGTATAACGATAAATACTAAGGTACCGGTACCCTTCATACATATGTTGACGTTTGACTACTTTGTTTCTTCTGAGTCTGTAGCGCGGGACATTTCAAATTGCGGCAAGCGATAGTGTTTTGTTTCTCGTGAAGTCCGTGATCACATGACCGATATGCAGGCGCTTTAAATCAAAATGGCGGATCTTGTTACTGTCTTGGTGTTAACGTGCGAATTAATTTATCTGATATCTTGATTTGTGTGTGGATAGTGAAATTACAAGTGTTTAAGATGTGTCAGCGAGATTTGGAAGTTTCCAGGGAATATAAGAGGTATGTTCTAATAATATTGGTTAACTTTTAAACCATACATCTTGAGCTGGTCTGTTACGAAGGAGATAGTGGGCGTATCATTTCGTTTAGTTGCGTTGAATTTAGTCATGTTTTTTTCGAATGCTCTTCTCTTATCAGCATGTCAATTGGGTTGTTATTTATAATTTTACAGTTACCAGTTACCATTTTCTTCGAAGGACATGGGTTCAGTCCCATCTTATAAAGGTAATGTAACATCGTGGATTGGAAATGCAGAGGAGGGAACAATTTTCGTTTTAATCTTTTCTTTGCCATTTCATGTTCTTCCTCCTCGTTTCTTTTACCCGAAAATATTAAGTTTTATTTGTAGAAAAAGACAAATTTCAATTAGTGCAATTACAAGAATTTTACTAACGGAAGTTGTGCAGCCTAACTTCCTTCATAGGGGTGAATTTTATGTACATAAATAAATTCCCTCTCACACTAATCATAATTTTTACGAAAGATGAGATTTATCTTAACTATTGATCAGGTGTTGTATACGTAATCGCAAAAAAATGCTAAAAACAGTTAAGTAAAATGTTAATAGGGTTAAGATTTATGTCAATATTTATTATGGAAACCATTCATTCCTCATCAGTTCACTCGCTGGTGGTTGCAGTCCCCTTAGTCGTGGTAGTTAAGGTCGTGGTGAAGGAGGCTGTGGGTTCGAGCATGGGCATGGGTGTTTGTGTATAATAAGGAAAAAAAGGTAAACGAGGAAAACAAAAACGATAAGAAAAAAATTAATTCATCAGGAAAATTGGCTTATGGCCCGCTAAATTTATTTTTAAAAAGAAGGGGAAAAAAGTTAGGTACACATACTCACACACACACACACACACACACAAATATACAAGACCGCTGGGCAGCGTGTCTTGCATCTAATCGTAATCCTTGTAGCAGAGTTTTTTTTTTTTTTTTTTGCATCAACAGCTTGCTCCGTTACACGGTGGTAGCACTACATGCCTATAAGCTTTTGCATTGAATTAGTACTTAATACACTATACATTAATTATAAATGTCTTGTGCTTCACAGTCTGTTCTTTTGTTGTTTATGTCTTATGCTAGTCTACTTCCATCGTTGATTAAGGTAAGTTTCTGGCTAGATCAGACTCATTTTGCCGTATAGGTGACTCAGATCAGGTTTTTCTAGATTTTGTATAAAAGGTTTCTACACTTTCCTTTGGGCATTTTGTTTTGTTTATGAAAACAAAGAGCAGTCGATTTGACAACGGTAGCCAGTAGTCAATTGGGTTGTTATTTATAACTTTACAGTTAAAGGTATAATATACAGAGTTCGGATACCATTTTCTTCGAAGGGCATCGGTTCAGTCCCATCTTATAAATAAGTTTTCATTTGGTCATGACTTGCGTTCATCTTAACTGACATTAAAATCAAATTATTATATTAGGTTAAATAGCGGAGATGAGGGAACGACTGTAGTCCTATAATTTTTCTGGATATATAAACCATGTTTATGCAACATTTCAGCTCTGTCAGGTTTGTAGTTTTTGCGACAAAATGTAACAGAGATGAACTATTAGATTTTTACATTAGAACCAGAATTGCCGCAGTAGAGCATTATTCATCTCAGCTTCCATTAACTTCATTGTACGAAGGTAGGCCTATACATTTTTCAGTTTTTCATAAAAATTTGCTCTGATGTTTAATATAGAATTTTTCTTAGCTAATATGAACTTACCTTTTTTGAATATTTCTTCATTTTCTTACAGACTATACATGTCTATTGCGAAAATAAAATTACTTCTGTTGAAATTATGTGCACGTTCTTTCGCAATAGGCCTAGGCTAACTTTACGAAAACAGTACAAATCGTAACAATAGAATCCAAGGCCATCTATGTTTACTTAGTGTCACACTTTAGTTGACAAAGATTTATACCAAGTTTCATCAAAATTGCTTCAATGTTAAATTATTCGACTTCCCTCTACCCTACCTAGAAGGGTCGACCTGTAGGCCTACCTGCAAGGATTCGCACCCACGCTGTTCAAGTTTAAAAATATATAATTTATTCTTTTTAATTTAAATATATATACACACACACACATACACACACCTATACCTATGTTCGTAAAACCTGGAGAAAGAGAGGGGTCTTTTTGGAGGTGACTAGGGGCGGATTTCTATGACCTAAAAAATAGGATATATGCACGCATTTATGACGTAAAACATAAAAATATGACTTTACCACTTACACATTGTATATATTTTTTTAAGTTTCATTACAATACATTTTATTAAAATATCTTCTTCTTCTTCTTCTTGTATGACACTACAGCCCAATGCGGGCCTTCGCCTCCTTCAATATCCTCATCGACACTCCTCTATCAGTTGAGTCCATCTCTTATTAAAATATAGTGTTAATTATTTAAAATATCTGTAAATTCTCAAAAAGTATCATTATAATGCAAAATTTACAAAATATGGTATAAAACTACAAAATGTCTTTAATATGCACACAAATATGCCAAAAATGTGATCTAAATATGCATATTCATACTAAATATGCTACAGTAGTTGAAAATTTCCTAAATATGCAGTCATATGCACAATAAAAGCCGTTCCATTTTCACCAGGATGCTTGGAATCGGGTTTAAATTAGTTGGAAACCAGAAATAATGCAATGGGGAAAAATTTGACATGTCATAGAAATCCGCCCCTATTCATGACATATTATGTACCTACCTAGGATATCAGCTGTGAAAGACGTAACTAAAGAAATGGAATTAATGCTATCTATAGTGGCTACTGCAGTTTACTGTGAGAAAACACAAATATACAAAATAAAATAATTTTTCTCGCATATTAAAATATTCTCCAGAAATTGTTTTTGTATCTCCTCCATAGTTAATACTGTTAGGTATCGTACACTGTATGAAGAATGCCATGTGAGTGACCAAGTTTCCTAACGGATGATACGGACGTGTGATTTTTGTCTTCTGTCGTGGCAGGAGTTTCGTGAGAGACACGTTTACACTTTTTTTTTAGTCCACAGGCAAATAAAAAGAACGTGTGTGGAATAATACTGTGTGAACGCATAGCCACATAAAACTCCCTCTTGTGCTGTACAAAAAGAAGATTTAATATTGTGGAGAGAACGTTCACGCTCCGGCTAGCAGTTTAGCTGTGACTACTTAAGAAGATTTGGAACTATAGTTTATAGTACTTGTCATAACTTAAACTTGGCAACTTTTTATATTCGACTCGTTATGGTAATGCCTCGTGGCCTGGTGAGAGTTCTTCCGAAGCGATTTCTGCCCGAGGTGAATTTTGAAATTTCTAGTTGGCTGAAGTTTTTGAATGCATAATCTGGTTACATTTCTTTTACAAGAAGAATTGTTCTTCCATGTCTAAGAAGAGCATAGTTAAAAAGGTTGTTATGGAATGTCTAAGGGGTAATGGGTGAAACTTTATTTTCTACATTTTTAAAGCTGCATACTTTATTTTTCGTACTCATGCCCGTTCTTGTGGTGTAACAGATAATATTGTGAACAAGTTGCATTTCCGTCAGTTTATTAGTTTTTGAGTCATTCAAAATTTAATGCTGAAAATTTTGCATAGGCGTACTTAAAAATGAATCTCATCACATTATTCAGTAAAATGTCTGATTTTTTAATGTTTACAAAAATGTCACCTATTAGTTTTCCTTTATCTTTACTATAAGTGGAGAGAAAATTAATATTAATGCAAGTCTCAATTTTTATTTTAAAAATCCATGGTTAGTACACACTTTATGTAGGTTAAGTGGTATCTACGTATAGATAGGCCTATAAACTACTGGCCAAAAAAATAGAGCTACGGCATTTCCTTAATGAAATAAAATAATTTGTAGTGTAGACTTACATCGAAAGTTACTATATAAGCTTAGAAATTCAGTGTATTACATGAAACTGTCGACACATAGCCTTAGACTTATATACATATATATATATATATATATATATATATATATTTATTTATTTTAAAAAAACCAGTTGCTTATACTGTACTTATACCTCCTGTGAAATCAACATTTAAGATGGTTTATTTCTTATTTATTTCTTAATACGCGCATATTTATGCAGTTACTTTATGATTTAAGTTCTTTTAATAAGATTTTCTTAAAAACGAACATTTCGCCAAAATACACGAAATTTAGCTTTTTTCTTTTTAGTATAAAACAACATATTTCACCCTAGAATTGTTTGAAGCAAAAGTTATCTGCTTTTATACAATTTTGGAGGCGATGCATTTAAACGTCAATAGCTGTGAAAACGCTAACGGTAACAAATTACTTCCAAATTCATCATGCATTGCAAAATACGTAATTTCGGGTTTATCCTAATTACCTTACTTATTTGTATCATAGTATTTTTTAATAATATCTCAGCAGCTTTCAAAAGAACAAAGGCGCAAAATCACAATTACTTTTTGACAAATTTCCTTTAATTTACCCTTATCGATTATGTTGAACTTTATAGTAGTGGTATAGTCGAGGGTATATGCAGGTACATATTACAATTACAATTACAATTTATTGTTTCAAATTACACGAAAAATATACATAAAAGTTGATACACCACCCGAAGAAGCAGAGCTTGTGTTCGGGGGTGGTTCAGTTCTATATATGAGAAAAACTTATACTAAATAATTACTTAAAACAATACAAAATTTAGAGAAGTATGACAGAATATTATGTATAAAAGGTTTTGAACATGTTCTTTTTACAATACAAAGATACGAGGTAATACAATATTAATACACAACAATTTATTTGTTCAAATTTTAGTAAAAAACAAAAAAAAAATTAAGTTCTATCCAAATTTTAAATTTTAATATGAAAAATGTTATAACAGCAATAGTAGAAAACAGAAGTAATAATTATATAAATTTTCTAATTTTACACCTAAATTGTTTGTTGTTTAAGCTATTTAGATCAGGATGGTTGGTAATAAATGAATTGAATAGTCTTGGGCCAAAACTTGAACAGTGCTTAGCTCCAGCAGTTGTAACATTTTTCGGTTCAAGTAATAAATTAAATTGATTCCTTCGCGTGTTATATACGTGAGATTCTGACTTGTAATTGTCACGATGTTTATGAAAATAATTCAGTATGACATACTTGTAAATTTGGTCTATGGTGAAAACGTTAAATTCAGAAAATAATAATAAGGAAGAATAGTCAGGAGGCTTAGATAAACAAATCTTTATTATGCGTTTTTGAAGACAAAGCAAAGGGCTGAGGATCGTTTTTGCAACTCCTCCCCACCCAATTATGCCATATTGAATAATATAGTATAGTATATAGTATATCCTTTACTTAATCTTACTTGTTAGCTTATACCTTCTGCTTCTTTTTTTTTACTGATGTTACTTTTATGTTCAATTATAAGTTTGCTTTGCTGCTTTACTTTGGTACTGTCTCAGCTGGATGTCAGGGAAGTATTTTGACTTAAAAAAATAAATTATTTAATTCGTAAATGACTCTAATTAATAAATAATTCATAATACTTTTTTTTTTTTTCAAAACACCACCCCTAAACTTGTCAGTATACCATGTGAACATTTCGGAACTACAACACTGCTTTCGTCCATAAATGAAAATTAGCATTACAACAAGTAGTCTATTTTGTAAACTAACAAGGAAGGTTTACTTTTTTGTGAAATCAGCACGCATTTGATAGATTACAAATTTACGGTATCTCTACCGCAAAATTCGTATAGACTAATACAATTTGATTAAAATTAATGCAATCCATGGGGAATGTGTGTGAATTCCCAAGTGTGTGTGGAATGATGAAGTTGTGTTAATTACATTTTACACTTACCACATAAAGCTCAAAATAATCTGTGTGATCCAATTATATTCTTGTTATCACAGTTTTAATTAGGTTTTAATGATAGCCGAAGCCCTAAAAAAATAGCATATCGTTCACGAAGAAGTTGAGTGTTCATCAACTAATGGGCATTGCCGTAGAGTTGACATCCTTATAAGCGGGATGTATCACCGACCCATCCATAAGATTGGGAAGTCGTAAACATTAAGGCTAGTTTACACGATGACACTAGGTTTCGTAACCACTTTCATGAAAGTGATTACGTGACTCTAATTACTCACATTTTCTTTCCAATGCAAACGCACATTTCATGTTATTTCTGAAGTTCAAGTTGTTAAAATCCCATATAAATGTTTGAAACACGTATGAATACAGGCCTTTCACAATTTCTTCACTTCCCCATTTCATTTTACGAAACGCGAACAAGCTAAATAAGCGTATAATCTCAAAATTAATATTATAGTTTCGTGAAAAGTTGGAATCAGCCGAAACTGCGTAGTGTCGTAACTCATTGTCGCCAATACATCTAGCGCTTGCGCATTCAAGTAAAAAACAGTTACGAAACCTAATTTCGTCGTGTAAACTAGCCTTTAGCCAACAGAAGTTCGTATTGTTAGATTAGGAGCCGACAATTCTATATTTAAAGGAAATGTAACTTATAACCTTATTGCGATTTCAATAATTGGGCAGATGATAAGATTAAGTTTAGAGGCACAATACCTCGCCTTCTAATAAATTTCATCCTTACCTCAGACTTCCTGCACGAACTCACAGTTGCAGTTAAGGGATCTGTCTTAATATTGAAGAACAACTATCTCTTAGTTTATTCCAAATATCTTTAATATTCCTTGCTTCTTTCCTTTGCTTTAAATTTTCAGGTTTTGAAAACAGAACTTCGGGCAATGCCGTTATGAAATCCGTTAGAAGCTACTTAGAAATAGGAAAACACGCATGATTTCTTCATTAGCTTGTACATCAGCGGTACACAACCCCTTCAAAAACATTCGAAACTTCCGTGCCAACTCCCCCCCCCCAGAAAGGTAAAATATGGCTGTTATATTCTAAATGGAATTCTCGCACATTGTATACTTGCTGGTAGCGACCTCATTTCCAGTTGGTATTCATAATGTTGGTCTAATTTTCCGTATCAGATTTCAGTTATTAGCACGATTTTTCAATAAAACGGAAATGGAAAGTACGTTCATAGAAATTGCATCATTAAACTCATCAATGTAACACCATTATTAACAAATGCTATTGAAACTATAAAAGATATCATTTCGAGGCAGTACTATTATAGCTACATTATTGCATATTTTCAGTAAAAACAATGCAATGATAAAATGCATAGGCTTGCTTACGCAATTCCCAATTCAAAGGCCATTAAAGAGAATCGACAAAAAAGTGTTGCTTCTGTATAGCACTATTTTTTATTCTTGAATATAATAGTGCATTACTGATAATGGTAGATAAAATTGGAAAAACTCAAGAATACTACATTACTTTCCGGGTTTTGAAAATTTTAGACATTTGCTCTTTCATCATTTTTTTGTTGAGGTAGTCCGATTCATCCAAATTCAAGTCTTTTATCTAAAAACCAAAGACAAAGGTGTTAAACACGTCTATTGTAAAAGAAATAGGGCATTTGGATTTTAGATGATTGTACAATACACAGAAAATCCTTAAGCATGTTATTCAAGCTATTTACTCCAACCTAAAAAAATTATAGTAGCCCACAGCATTCATTCTTAGTAGTAATATTTGTAATTAAAAAAATGAATATGATAATTTAGTCGATCTCGTTATTAGTGAATAAATATATAATTTTTAAGAAAAGTCTTACTTCTGTTTTTATTCTGTTCGTGTAATTTTAAGTCTTATGTTTGTATATTATGTTTAAGTGCCAGAATGGTACTTTATGAGATTGTGTGTTGGACGGGAATATGTCTGTCTGTCCGTGTGTCTGTACGCGCGATATCTCAAATAAGCTTTATCTGGACTTATAACGTCCATTGGAAGAAGCGTATTGATATTGGACGAAATCGGTTGTCCGGTACCAGAGTAATACTCAATTTAGTGGTAATATATTAGAAAGAATTTATCAAATGAAAATCAGTTCTCATGGCAACATATTGTTTTACAGTGTTCGTATACGGCTTTGGAAGTTTGTGTTTTTTCCTGTTTGACAAATAATACTACACACATATTCTTTCACATATGCTTACCAAACTAGACCTTTGTTCTTCCGTAAGCCCTGCTGAATGAATCGATCTGGAGCTTAATTCAGTAATCGATAACATATTTTCTGCATATCATAATTGCAATTATCACTGATTAAACAAAACATTCTGGCACTTTGTTACATCAGTTAACTTGATTTTATTTATAAGCTTACTTGTGTATGAACTCTTGTAGGCTTCACGAGTAGACTGTATGACTATTTTATGTTTATTTTAGAAAATATTCCTTCTCGCAACACACTGCGTTAAATGTATTTAATAGGCTAGATGGTTGCAGAATTAAAATTAAATTTTATACTTACAAAGACAAATAGATGAATGTCTCACTTAGGTTAGCTTTGAAAGCAATAAATATGTGCAGATTAATGCCTCGTAGTAGGGGGGGGGTTACTTTTCTATTTAGGTGGACAGTGAAGCACCTAATGGGGATACCCTTGTGCCATGTCCACGCATATTACCGGCACGGTTAATTTACAAAGCGGTATACTGGAAACCAAATCAGGTTACCGAAACGAGTTGACACTAAACATGATTATTCCCCGTTTTTCAGCGCACATTAGCGTTTACATAACGGATTATTTAAGGGCTTTGATATTCAAAGCAGAAACAGAAAACTGAGTTAAGAGGAAATATCTATGCATCCCAGAGCTATAAATTAGAACACGCCATGGAAATTCTACTGCAAATACAAATAGTGATTTTTGTTAAAACTGGTAAAGTGAAGCCCAACTTTATTCATACTTCGGGAGTTCTGTAGGAATTTATCAAAACAAGTGTTGAATGTCTGAGCTATGTGATATTAAAAATACTAGCAAGTTTATCTGAAACAAAGAAGATTTGCGTTGTTTCGAAATATTGTATTTTATAATTTAAATGAAAAACTATAGGACTACTGCCATTAATAATCGAAGAATGTGACATATTCAGTCGTGCATATTAACCTAAAATACCTTTAGGCTATCTAAAACAGTTATATATTTTTTTACTAAAATTAGCCGGATCCATTCTTTGCTGTCAGAAGAAAGGACAACTATTATTGCAGGTATGTTTAGGGAGAAAAGCCATTACACTTCAGTTTGATGTCTTAAAATGAATTACCTCCAATAAACTTTTTGCCAAATAAGTGAGTACCTTGTTTTAAATAACGTAATATAAAGGCGAATTGCAGAGTAAAGAAAATTCGACCCCTATTTTCCGAAACAAAAAGCCCTATTTCAAAGTCATTATGTTCTCACTGCTCTCTTACGGCAATCTAGAGTAGGTTTTTTAAAGCAAGAATACCACTCGTAATTTGCAATGTATTGTAAACCTACAGAAAATGTAAAGTAAACTAAGGTTACTTTACCTAATTATTTCCTTTCGCTGATTTTATTCCACTATATGCCTTAATTCTGAACTTCTTATGTGCAATTCTTTAAATTTAATTTTACCCTTTAATTCAAAGGTGTAACAAAAACGTCAATGCATAACTTACGTCCAGTTGTTTCCCTCTCTCCGGACGTCTGGTTAACCCGGACCGCTTTTTGCATTGAACAGACAGTACTTTATTTTTTAACAAAGATGTTTTGTTTTGTTAGTTCTACATCAGTTCGTAGGTTAAAAAGTTAAGTCTACGTATTAAAACTAAAATTTAGTTGTAGGAAAAGTGCGGGTTTTTTTGGAACCAGGGAGCTCAAATCTGAGGTCGTTTATTCCCCAGAGCGGCACACTTTAATCGTGAAATGCACCTGGAAGCCGGGTTTTCAGCTTTTTAATTATAAATTGCTTTAATAAAATTGTTTATGCATGGGTCAAGTTCATGGATCTGTGGTTCATTTTAATCGTTTTATTTCAAATCTGTATGCCCATATGGCAGCTCAATATTCGTTTCATTCTATTAATAATAAATTTAGGCTACTACGTAAAGTAAAGTAAAGCTAAGTGTTCCCTATACAGGCCATAAAGGCCCAGAGGGTTCGAGGAGGTTGAGGCTCCCAGATTTTTAGACAGTCGGAAATGAAGGTGGTAAGGTTGTCAGCTTTACGCACCGGCCGCCTTTACCCCGCCTTTGCTCCTAGTACTCATTTCTGTTAGAGACTGAGTCGACCCCAGAGCCATAGTGCCACCAGAAGGATTAGGCCAATTGAAAAACTCCGACCTCATCGGGGATCGAACCCGCGACCTTCCGGTTTGCAGCGCAGCGCTTCAACCACTACGCCTCGGCGTACCCCATATTTACTACGTAAAACAATATAATTAAGAATAAACTATGCAATTCAAGCATTTTATGTAAAAAGATGTCAGTGTTAGTAAATATGTTTTCATTATATTTATGCTAAATAAATAATTTAAATAATACATCTAGCAGTCGAGTAAATAATCGTGGGCGAAGCCGCCGGCACCTGCTACTTTTAATAAATTAGCAGTGCCGGAAGTGATTAATCGTAACTCTGCGAAAACTTATAAGCTAAAATTAATATATTCTGTTAAACACAAGTGCCTATGAACATGACAATAGATAGCCTCGCTGTATAGCCGCATAGTAAAAAAAACAAGCAATATTCGAACACATCCAACACTACAGCTGTACGTGGGATAATTTATGTGGGCAAGGTGCAAGTTGGGGTCCCAGCCATCGCATCCCATTGGGTGTTGGTCATTACATCACTCCAAGCTGACTGACAACTTGCTTGTCAAATGCACCGTGCAGACGCTGTCGTGATAAATTGTTCAAACTAGATATCATTCGTGAAAGTACATCACAGCCGTGATGTTACGTGGCGATCCACAAGGCACGTGCACATGAAAATATCGAATTTTGTTGCCAGTCATTAAAAAAAAAAAAGACTTAGGGATTTTCGATCAGAGGAAAATACAAAAATCCTGAGGCCCAAGGTTCAAATCCCGTGGCCGGTCAATTTGACATGGGTTTTTCATGGTTTCCCCAGTCGTAAAGGCAAATGCCGAATTGGGTATTTACATATAGTCCAGTTATTCATTGCATGGCCAGGCGGCTTCCTTTTGTTAGCAGGAAAAGTTTGCCGACAGCTCGACCCATGTTCTTTATTTTTACCGCACCAATCAGCTAGTCTCCCCAGCCAATCAAAATCTAAGAATATCCTGCGACGGCTGTGGCAGCTAGTCGTCAACTCCGGGTGGAGTGAAACGCGAGTTACAGTAAAAAATAACACGTGTGAATCGATTAAAGCGAAGGAAGAACTAAGGTCAGTGATAACAATCAGATAATATTGCAACGTTGTTTTTATTTAGAAAGCGGAAACCAAGACTAATTTAGTCAGATCAAATTAACATACATTCCGCCCCCATGGCTGTGTGATTAGACCGCTCGCCTTCCACCGCTGGGACCCGGGATCGAATCTCGGTGGATCCATGTGGAATTTGTGGTGGCCAAAATGGGGTCGGAGCCGGTTTTCTCGGGGCGCTCCTGTTTCCCCTGCCATATAATTCCACCAGAGCTCCATTCATCATGCTTTGGCCGTTGGTTGCAATAAAGAATTATTATTAACATAAAGAAACACCGACTTAATGACTTATTCCTTTGAAGCCGCCTTGCCATGCAATGAATAACTGGACTGTATATAGCTGTCCTCAATAACTGGCGACCCTTGGGATTATTATTTGGCCGTGGAACAAAAGAGAAAAAAGCTATACAAATATTATAGTATCAAGTTGAAACAGCCCGCGATACCATAGAGATAAATTCCAACTGTTAAAGTCAATTTAAAAAATATATAAGTTGGTACATTTTTCCCTTGGTTAAGAGTTGGCAATTGAAATAGATGTGATTTCTTTTTTAATTTCGTGATGATACTGAAATGATAATTCAAGAATTTTCTTCAAAATTTCAAGTTTTTTGAAACGTAAAAGAAAAACTGTCTCTTCTTAACGATCCTTTGAAAGTGTACAGGATAGTCAATCATTGAATACGGACAGCTGAGAGATTTTTTAAAATTGTTTTTATTAATTTTTTTATTTCAGCTGTGTCCATAGGCCTACTCCTTTTAGCTTCGAGGCTATAGGCCTATCAGGAGTTCGGGTAGGCCATGAAACTATTCCTTGTCAATTGTTTCTATTGTCGGGGTATTTAATGGAGTAAATTTTAAATTATATTAATTTAAATGGATATGGTACGGATGAAATGGTGAGGATGATTAGTTATTTGTTATCTTGTGTATGTAGGTGATGACGAGATGAGCATGCGCAGTATTCTGAATCTGGAATTTTCAGGATGCTCATTCGTTTTGCAGCTGGCTATAGTCTAAATTAAAGGATGAAACTATTCATGATTCAGTCCCTAAAGAGAAAACAAACGCGACTGAACACTAAAAGAAAGTTATAACCTAGCAGGCCGGGCTTGTGGATTTCATTTGTATTAAGCCTTTGTATTTTTTGCTACTATGTATTTTCAAAGTTTGCTTTTGTACACTGTACTGCTTAATTAAGATAATGCCCTTTAATGAAGACCTCTCTGTTATTTATTGAAAACACTGGTTCTCAAATCGGGTTTGTGCAGGAACGAGAGGATTCTGTATAAAAGCCTTTGCATCTCTCCCCCTACCAAATAGACAGTATACTCGAGCTGTAACGCAATTTGTTATATCTGCAAAACTCGCAAGGGATAGGGCGGCGACCCTCGACACGGATGAAAACCATTCGAGCAGACATATCTCTCCGCCCAGACACTGTTAGACTCCAAAGGGAGAACACCAAGACAGTTTCTTCATCCTACAAAAAAGGTGTAATTAATAAATTTAATTTATATCAAAGTTACAAAGTGAAACTTCAAAGAAAAATCTGATGTGAAAGTCACATAACTTCCTCTGCCCAAATAAAGGTTAGCAGTATTCACATATTATCCTTGTACAGAAACTCAAGACAGAATTTTACGCTAATTATGCTAACTGATAGCCTCTTCTTTGAATGGTGCGACTAAAAACGGCTACATAACAAACTGTTAAAAAAAACAAGTGACTGCAGACGTTTATTGAACTTTCCACCGTTAAGAATAATTTCCGAAATTTATCGAATATTTCCCTCAGATACTTCTTTAGTCTATCCATGGCCAACAATACATCTTTCTCACTTCACATTCTTATAGAATAACAGGCCTTGAAAGAGCGCGTATTCAGTTGTTCACCACGCAAGACAAACTTTCTACAAATCGTTAGAGCCGTTTTCGAGAAAATCGCGAAAAATGAAAATTTCTTCATGTAAAGTCCCCTTAAAAATAAGAGAAATTTTTCGCCAATGTTCGGATCAAATCTTCAGAAGATACCTGACACAAATACGAAATTTCATTTTGATACAATTTTTTGGAGCTAGCCTGTTCACAGACATCCACACAGACACACATACATGTTTCCAAAAATAGTATTTTTTTATTCAGGGGGCCTTGAAAAGTGTATTTATGTAAAAAACTCGACTTTAAAATGATTAGAAAAATTAACACTGAAAATTATATTTACTAATAAATGAAAACTCGCAAACAAAAATATTTTCCTAGCCATGAAATGTAAAAAAAGAGATAAAAAGGTAAATTGTAAAGTGAAAGTGAACTTCGCTTACCCTTTCGATGCATAATGTATCTTACTTTTAATTATTTTATTATATTTTTATTTATTATTTATTATCATTAATCAGAAACTTTAAATTGCGTGTAAAATTCCAGAATCGGGTACATTTGCCTAATCATTGTGTTAATTGTTTTCTCTGCAGTCCGGCATGGGTTTATAATTTGGAATGAGAAATAATCTGACAATATTATATCTACTATATTTAATGTGCATCACCCTGGACATTCGCTATGAAAGACATAGCTTATTAAACCATGTTTTAACGGCCGTGGGTGCGGCATGCTGACCAGATGCCCCCAATCCTGCCATCTGCCTGTGGTAGATGACGCAGCGGTCGGGTGGTAGGCCAAGTTCCTCCAGGGATGTAGCGCCACGGAGTTTAGATTAGTTTTTATTAAACCGTGTGATAAATCTGGTATTTTTAAATGTTTTTCTTATGACGTATGAATACCTTAAATCATTAAATCGTCATACCCTACGATCATTAAATCATCCCTCACGAGTCAAGACAGCTGTAGGGCAAAATTACTAAGATAATACTTTACAAAAAAAACATTTGATTTGTTTTGTTTCTTTTGCGAACACACATACACACGACAGTGCTTATTCTCCGCTTCCCGCTATCTGAAGTTTTTATATCCTCCCCGAAATGTTGGTTCCCAATTACTTCTTAAACCTAACTTTTAATACAAAAGTTTGTGCATAAATTCTTGAACAAAACCACACACACAGAATCCTTATACATACATCTTCTCATAACAGAATCCACGTTTTTAGCAGGAACGTATGTTGTTATAATCTATTCCCCATCTGAAGTACTCTGCTCAGAAATGAGCTAATACCACTCCATTCGCTTTTGAACATTCTGCTGAAAAGAGGATCGTAATATATCACGAAATATGCCGAGTCGAAGCTGAATCAGCCATGCAAAAAATTAAAGTTGTATAACAAGCTTAACTTTTTAGAGAAGCAGGAAAATACAACTGAGTACACACTTTCTATGGTCCCGGCTTCTACTGAACCGATTACGTTAATGAGCTTTTAATCAAGGAAAAATGCACAGAATATTATGCAACCGTTCTTTAGGGAAGAAGGCTTAGAGCCTTTACGCAACAAGCATAAACATCTATTTTGAAGATAAATTATATTGTTACTTTGATATTATTTTTGTCCAATTACTTACAGCGCATTAACACCTTCAAAGACAAATCTGGTCGAATTAATTCTCTAGTGCCCGGTTTTTTTAAAGTAATACACCACATTGAGAAATATGTATATACATGTGTGAAAAAATATGTATTACATATATAATATGGAGTAAATATGAAATTAAATAGGTAATTCAATTATTAGTCAACAATTGCTCATTAATTTGTAATTAAATTAAAAGTCCGAAAATGAAAATGAAAAATATTAGCAAATTTTACTCGAGCCGTCCCCAAGTATTTTTCACAAGCATTAATTGGACGACATTTTGCAGAAAGGAACCAACCCTCAAATTTAGAAAACCGGAATAAATGCTAAATTTTTGATACTGAACTATATATTTACATTGTGCAAACCAACCAATCCTCTTCATCCATTTATATGCCATCTATGAAGCAGACAAAAACACGCTGAAAAGATCCAGGTGGCTTTTTATTTAACTTTAAATGTCTGTTTTTTAGCTTAAAAATCATGTGGGTTGGTTCCTTTCTGCAGAATGTGGTCCAATTTTGAAAAGAAGTCCATTGGGCAAAAGTAAGTGGAAAGTTTTAAACATAGATCTTGGAAACAGAGTGATGGACATGGTTCAACTTCAGGCTGTCTTATCTGCATACGTACCAGTACTCTACCTCAGCGTATGGAAAGCGTATGGCAAGTTCAAAGAATAATATGAAAGAAATGGTCAAAGCATTCACCCAAAAATTGCAGTTAATCAGCCTCAAGAGTATGGTATAGAGACTGAAGTGACATAGATGACTAAATTTTCACTCTTTAGTATTGTGTGTCCTTGTATAACAATATTATTTTTGTAAGCCAAACTTACTTTACTGTTACAAACATTCATTTAACATATTGAATTTTATTTGCATGAAATAAATACGTTATTAAAGTTAAAGCATAATATTAAAGAAATAAAGCATAATGTTGGTTGCTGACACCCATGGGCACCCAAGAGAAGGCATAACGGATTTGCTTGTGCTGAAACCAGGCTGTAGCATCCTGCCGTGCTTGTTCAAACTTTCACTCCATATATCGCTAAAACTCCTCCAAGGACATACCCAGCCATATGTTGGTTAATAAATTCTACAACTAATTTAGTGAAAGTGTTATAAAAGATATGTCAGTGGCATTTAATGGTGCTTCACAGAAGACCCTAAACATTTATGTATCATGACTCGTTATAACACCATTCAGAGACTTGTTACCAAAAAAAAAAAAATGTTTCAAATAAAAGTGTTAGCACTTAGTACACGGACCTCGTGTACCATTTTTAAAAAATCGAAATAATCACGAAAAATAAAATTTTCTTCGTGTAAAGTGGTATTAAAATTAAGAAAAGTCATCACCTGTCTTCATGTCACATCTCCAAAAGATACCTAACCCAAATGTAAAATTTTGTTCTTATACGACTTCTCATTCTCGAGCTATGCTTATCACAGACACACGTTTCTTAAAATATTTTTTGTTCGTATTCAGGGTACCACAAAAATGTATTTATGATGAAAACTCGACTTCTCGTTTTCAGGGTCGAACACAATAGTATTTCCTCCACCTATAGTACCAACGGTACGGGTAGAGAAAGTAAGAATAATAGTATACCGGTATATCTGCGCAGTTCATGAATCAGGCCATTTAGTTAGCATTGTTTTCATAAGCGCTTTGGTGCTTTATATAAACTCTGTTCTATAGTAATGTATGTTTTAACTTGATTTTATGATAGCACCCGCATGTACACTTTAAATTAGACTAAAATGTCGAAAGAAAAGATTTTGCAAACTGTAAAACTGGCATTAAAAGAAATCCAGAATAGATTCTAACAGTTGGCTAAAAATCACATCATACTGAGAAGCTATATCTTAACCCCTTACATCTTTTTCTTCAGCTTCTTAACCTCCCATCTCAAAGGATTTAAGCAGTGCTTGTAGGGGAGGAAAGAAACTCTAGATCAACCAGGCCATTGAGGGACTCCCTGGTGAAAGGCCATCTGGAAGGAGGGCCTCCTTTTAGGGCAGCACAAACCGAAATGTGACGGACAGCAACATTCGGGGTTGATGGCAAGTAAATTCTAATCCGGCATCTGCCTTTGCGAGTGGGGAAAACCCCGAATAAACACACACTATATTGGCCGTTTTGACATTTGAACCCGTGACCTCCCTAATAAGAATCCACGATATGATCGCCTGGGCGATTTCACTCGGAAACAAATTTGAAATCTTGAGTTTACTTTGAAAACATATTACAATTATTGTTCATGACTGTCGTACTGTAGCCTAATCTACAGTGTTTAATAAACTAGCGGGAGAGAATAATAAAATATATACACATCAGTCGTAATGATAGCTATGAAAAACTCAAGTTTTTCGAAAACCACTTAGAGCATTATTTGTGAGTAAAAATGTGGTTCACATAGGATATTTCCTCCTAATTTGCCTTTCTATCACTCCTTTGAACTGAACTTTCGCATTTGCTTTGTACTGAAAAATAATGACGAATCGACTTCAGTGGAGCGTCGAATTTAAATGATACAAGGCCGTTCGTGGAAAAGAGAATTTTTTTCCTCCTATAGCTAGCTTCTCTTCTTTGAAGCCAGTATATATGCCCAATTAGGTATGCATTATTCAGACAGCATTATCGCTTATACCGAGTTTCCATGCTAGACTGATTTCGCTTGCATTTACCCAATGCCTTGTTCCTTTTGTAAGCTGCTGGCCCAGCATCTGACCAGGAGGTGGAAATGTTTCAATTATGCGATCGTCTAACAGACTCTGTAAGTAAATTATGTTTTGCGTTCACAACCTTATACCTTTGTACACAGCTATTACCTTATTTAAGTAAAATGTTCATAGGGTCTTCCTTTACATTACGTACTAAATTAGGATAAAAAATTTTACACTAAATTATGCTTTAGTTTTTGTATAGTAAACATTATTACGTGCCTATTGCCGATTGATTTTGGACCAAATCGATTGACTGTTACCGGAGTAATGGCTAATTTATATATAATATAATTTTATAGCAATATATTGGACAGAATTTATCAAATGCAAGTCAGTTCTCATGATAACATATTGTTTTACAGTGTCCATATACGCCTTTGGAAGTTGCAATGCAGGTAGCTTTGACAAATAACACTACCCACATATTCCTTCACATATGCTTAACAAACTAGACCTTTGTTTTTCCGTAAACCCTGATTAATGAATCGATCTGGAGCTTAACTCGGAAATTGTTTATAAAAATAACTTATTTTCTGCATATCATAATTGCAGTTATTGCTGACTAAACAAAAGCATTCTGGCACTTTGTTGCTTCAGTTTACCTGATTTATTGTATTTTTATCATACAATCTCAATTATTGAATCATACCATGGGTGAGTAATATAAAACCAGAGTAATGGTTTGCAGTGTAAAAATCGCTGGTCCTTCCTCGTTGTGTTCACTTGTGGGGATGCATTTCGGCATAAAGATATGCCATCCTCAGCCCTTAAAATGTGCTTACAAAGTTACACTCAATAGCCTTTAAGAATATAATTATCGTAACTGTATAAACTCAAAATGCAATTCCCATAGACATGAGGCACATGAGGCGTTCCAGTCTATCACAGTCGCGAGCGGTTGCCTAGTTCGGACACCCACGGCACAAGCGTGGATATCAGAGTTTGCTATTTTTCAAGCACCCAAAAATTCTATTGGAAATTCATTTTAATAAGCCTAGAAAAGTGGCAAAAAATTTTGAAGCAGCCTATCCAAAGTCACATTCTTGCACCTTAAGGTTCTCAGGTTATCGTGTCAAGAATAAACAAAGCGACGCGACAAGTGTTACTTCCTTACCTCTATCCCCACGCCTTACACGTTCAGAACGCAAAAATTGGCAGCAGTGCAGCTGTCGCAAGCACGCATTGGCTGAGTTCATATACCTTCTAAAACCGTGTGCCGTATAGGTATAACTGTATAAACATATTTGAAGGCCTGAGTAATCTACATTGTTCAAGAATGCCATGGTTTAGTCTAAAAATAATCAGTGAAGCGATTTCTGCTTGCTAAGGATCGTAACTTCTGACGTCACATCAGGCTATTTAGTTAACAACTTCACTTCAACCGTAGGCCTACATATAATTTTGTACTTATCCATGTAGGCTACAAATAAGATAAAAAGGCAACTTTCGTGAAAAAATAGAAATCAAAATAAATATGTAGGCCTACTGTTCGGCGTAGTTATGCTTTCTATTGTGCCACACTTTTTTTCCCTTATAAAGAGTGTACAAAAATGTAGACAGCATAATTATTATTCAGGTAGTCCTATGCTAGATGCATTAATGAAATATACTCAGATTGTATGATCTTGATGGAGTGACATAAATGTTAGAGATAGAAAGTATGAGGTCTACGAGAGCATAGGAAGTCAAAATACACAAGCAAGACCTTAGGGATATGGAAGCAGCATCCCTTTCATACAATCTACCGTTAACGAAAATGTACTACACGCGAATCAGTAATTAACTTTGTAGAGTATTTCCATGTTTTCCACTAACGAAAAGTGCTGTTGGTGATTTGATTTGTCTGTTGGGTTGTTTCAAACTAAACAACCAAATTTGTTTTACCCAACAAATGAAATGAAGTATCGCTGCTATCAAACTGAAAAATAACATCGTGTTTTCCTTTCCCATCTTCACGTAAATCAATATTCCTTTCCATCTATATTTCATTTTCGCTCTCTTCTATTCTCTCTGGCAGCCAGCTGTTGTGTTTTCTTGTTTAAATTAAAACATCTCATTTTATCTCGTTTGAAAGACTTTTTTTTTATTTATAAATACAGATCTTTGATTTGAATACCCATAAAGTGTCGTATTCGCTGAGCGTCACAGCTGGAAGTACATTGATTTCACGTGAGGGGGCGATATGAAATGGCCTTCTGTCTACCAATTTAATGATTCTATTTTAAATCCTGTCCAGATTTTGTCAAGCCTTTTGCATACTATTAAAATTGCAGTGCGTGTCGAACTACTGATCCTCTGTTTTATGCATATAGGCTGTACAGTTTAGAAGTCAGAAAAATCGGGCCTCGTACTTAATGATTGGTAGAAAATTATATTTTTTAAACCTGGAAATTAAAACTATTAAAGCATTATATAAAACATAATTTTGATTGAGCGCAAGCCATTTTTGTTACCCTTGGCAAAATTTAAAGATTAGAGGATTCTAGGCAATTCCTCAGTTGGATTTGTATTGTTACATATTTTGACACAATAGTAATTTGATTGAACAAGAAAGCTTGTTCCACGGAGTGGGTCCTTCAATTTTGATGTGAAATGGAAATCACATATGTGTGTGTGTGTAGCCATTCAGGTTTTTTTTTCCGAGTCCGTTAAGCCAACGTTCTTTTTCTTTTTTCTTTGTTCTTCTTCAAAATGTTGGGTATAAGTAGAATTTCTATCGAGTTCTTTTTTTTACTGTGAATATGAGAGTAAGTTTTGGTACAACATGTTATCAGTTGTTAACCCGAAACGTAAATCTGTACTTAGACGATCGACATGACTTTTCTTGACTCCAAATTGATGGTTTGTAAAATTTTTATAACAAATTGGATTGTGGAACATCACCTTTAGAAAAGCTAATAAGGAAACTCATCTCTTTACATTTCGAAAAAGTTTATAGTTTCGAAAATGGAAAGAATTACAAATCTCTCTCTTATTAGGATAAAATTTGAGACTTTTCAATTAAACTTACACGAAAACCGTTAACTTTTAGAACTGTACAGAGATAAATCATCCCCTATTAGCTTTTGGGGGCATTAGAGTTTAACAAAATCCATGAAACTATTTTTCAACTAATACTATACATTGACTCTTTGTGTTAACAACATAACTAAAATCTGCACTTTTATTTCGCTAGCATGCTGTTAATTTCAGCATATGTTATCGGTTTATTACGGAAATATATAAAAAGCTAGTGGAAGGTTGAAGTCTTCAATCCAAAATACAGTACCCATGTTGCGGATACATTTTTTAGGCCGCCTGTGTTGTTGAACAGAACGATTAGATCCTTTTTATTCAACTCCTCGGCATATGTAAATACTCAGACAACAGCTGCAGAGAATGTTTTCGAAAGTCACTTAGTTAAAAGTTCCTTTTTGTAGAATACCAATCATACTAAAATACTGCACCCTGCCTCCGATGTTTTCCGAGGAGTGCTTGTATTGGTTTTGTATCTCTAGGAATAAAAAAAAAAGTCTTTCTCTCACATTTTATTTCTTACTGCTACGCCCGAACACCTAACATCGCTGAACTGGAAGTAATCGTGGTATAAATGCTACGATGACTTCTCTTGGAAATTGCGTTGATTCTGCGGGAACGGTGGCATGGAAAGAAAAAATATCGAGATATAGGAAACATGTTTTTCTTATAATGCACACTTCGCTTCCTTCTTGCCTTTAGAAATTCCCAGACTGGAAAACATTTCCATTACACTGATGAATATTCTGTTCTATATGAGCTTACTTTAAAGGAGGGAAAAGATTGCTGTTTTAAAAATCGATAGTAGTTTTTAATATGCCTAAACTGAATTATTTCTAACTTTGAAAAATCAAAGCAGCGGTAGGTAATTCTTTTTTAGCCCATTCTGTTAAGGCAGCGGAATAAGAAAAATGTCGAAAAGGTAAAAAAATATAATTTTGTATAAATTGTTGTTCCCCAAAAATAAATTAAATACAAGAACTTGATCCCTGTTTGTTCTTTGGTCATTTAAAGGCATCCCTTAGGTTTGTCTGTTATCAATGGTTATACGAGGCCTGTATTCGCCAGAAGTGTGCCGGAATTTTGTCTCGCAGGAGTTATGTTATAGGCCTACCTGTAAAACTAGCATGGTACTTATAAATATTATATGATACTCAAATTTTAACTCTGTTAATGCATGTAGGTTTATACTATTGAAAAGATATTACCTTTTTAGTTTTGTTGAAAGTCTAGATTTTCTAGAAAATCAGTACATTCGAATTTTATAAGAATAAAATGGGTGTAAAACCACGACACAAAATTTGTGACATATATGAATTTTTAATCATTAGCAAACTGGTGGAAGCCTACACATTCTTCATATACCTGGTTTTATAGTGGAAATATGTATTTAGTGAAGTTTCGGTATTTTGCTTTGTGGTCCTTTGGGTACCGTCATGAACTTGATAAACATCTTACAGATTTTGTTCTGTTTTAAGCTTAGTTCTCTTATCAAACTCATGTTTTTCCTTCTGTCAAATTTCTGTAAATATCCTGGATTATTTCTCAGAGTCTTTTGTAAGAATTGTTTTTGAGTGAATTTGTATGAACAGTGAAACTCCAATTATCCGAATTCCAACCATCAGGATAGCCAATTATCCGAATCGCTTTGACGCCGTATTCTAGTGGTTCTTGCAACAGCAAGCATTGGGAAGCCCTTTTTCAGGGCCGGTTCGACAAGTTATCAGGGGGAAAAAAAGCTAATTCTGACCGATATGTTCAACATGTGACACTTAATGTAAGTACAGTACTGTACATTTAGATATATAAGCATTAATGAACCACAGATCATTGTGTCTGTTGGACATTACATAAGAATATTATAGGAGAAAAATTCCTCCGACACTGGGAGTTGAACCCAGGATAATCATGGGAGAGAGATTCCATCTGGCGCTGTGGATTGAACTCCGGTTTAGCTCAGATGGTAGAGCATTGGCGCGAATAGCCAAAGGTCCTGGGTTCAAGTCCCAGTGTCGGAGGAATTTTTCTCCTATAATATTCTCTCTGTACATTTAGTTTTTCAGAAATTATATTTTTCATTAATCCGGATAATTGGGAGTTCTGTTGTATTTAGCTTTCCCATCTGTTGGAATGTGTAATGAAATTCTCATATGTGATTCTCTTGTTGTTCCAGGTAAGTTGGCAGATACCTGCTTTGAAGTTTGTAATGCATCGCATCCGACAGACTTATTGGTGTGTTCACGTCACACGGTAAATTCTACACATATTACGTGTTCCATTGTATATATTCAATCCAATTCCCTTGAGTCATGTGAAACTAGTAGAGCTGAAAATTGAAAGCATTTTCCGATCAAAAGCTCCTTTATAAATTTTGCAACTCTGTTGGACTAACTAAAAATGTACTTGCATAGTGCCAATCTAACGATAAAATGAATTGTTTCACTGAATATAATGATTATTGATTATAATTTTTTTCTGTAGATTTTCTGCAACACTGATTCTTATTTAGAAATAATATGTAGGCATAGTCTTAAATATAAATTTTTGTCACAATTAGCGCTCATGTGTATAGTCGGTTAGACATCATCCTATATTTATTTTAATTTAAACTATTCCTGTAGCTCATTGTTCGTTTCCTCATAATTTCAATTTTTTCCGTATGTACTTTTTTATTATCTATCTATTTTTATCTATGATTCTGAAAGTTAACTCTCTTTAAGAAATACATTATACTTATCAAAACGCATGTACAAATATCGTAAAACCGAGCGAGGTAGTCGAGATGGTAGCGTCTTGGACTCGCATTCGGGAGGCAAATGCCGAATTGGATATTTACATACCATGAATCATTCTCGCTATATCATCCTGTATCATATCCATTTCAATTAATATCAGTTAAAATTTACTCCATAAAATACACAAACAGTATAAACAATTATTGACAGGCAATAGTTCCATGGCTTACCCTACTGTAGCTAAAAGGATTACAAAAAAGTAATTTTACAGGCAGGATGTGGACAATTTTTATTACAAGCGTACGTTAAAACAAGTAACTATCAGCATGCATATTTCTATAATGAATTTCCTAACTTCACTGGGCTTATCACTTGGTGTGGTCTGTAACTGCATAAAACAGTTTCAAACGAGAAAAATTACTTTTCAAAACTACTCTACGCCATTTTTTGCAAAACAATAGAAACTGAGTATGGAATTGCGCTGGAAGGAAAGCCGGTCACAGCCCAGTCAGCAAGTGCTGACCGGGCTTTCCTGTAATCCTACTGCTATATCTTGGATCCACTTCAAAACCCCTTTCTGCCATCCAGACAACACATCTCTTATAAGAACACTTTCTGCTGCCTAAGACTCTCATGACTAAAGCTAGCATATCATGTAGTTTCATTTGGAAAATATGTAATGAAAATTTTCTGAATGTGTTTAAAAATATTTCAAATCATAGAAGTATGTAATACATATCTTAAACCATTTATTTATTATGTTATTTGGAATAGTAAACATTCTTGAACAGAACTCTCTCCATCTAAGTAAAGTTCCATTTTATGGGCTAAGGGCAAAGAAAACGGTGCTAGCACGTTACAGCAATTATTGAGCGTAATACGCGTATCACCAGATGTCTCTGTCGTTTTCTTCCCTTTCGTACAAATAGACTAAATAATTATCCATTTCCTTCATTCTAACCACTACAAATACTATACATGGCCTGTACAAACGTAATGACTGAATAAAGTGGAATATAAGGATGTTATATATAAAATTTAAAACAAGAATAACACTTCGTGTATTTAAACATATAGCACATAAACTATTATAAATACAAAACATTGCTGAATCATTACTTATATTCCCTGAAGATGCCATAAGTGTCGAAGGGACTAGGCGGCATAAAAAAACGGTTGTTGAACTGATGATATCAATTATATATTTTTTTATTTTACGTAATTTCACGTAATATCACAAACTATTTAAAATGAATATAAAAATGAAAAATAAACTTCATTAAAAAGAGTCGTCTAATAATAATAATAATTATAATAATAATGTTTTATTTTACCTGGCAGAGTTAAGGCCGTAAGGCCTTCCACTCAACCGGGAGAAGAAAAAATACACACAACTTACAAAATAATTGATTATACCCTAAGCGATCTTATAAGTAATATTACACAAAAGAAATAAGATAAGTTTTAAGATACATTAATAATTATTTACAGAAATAGACACCTTAGTAATAATTCTTAGAATGTAATTACAAGGATATAAGGATATGGTGTACTAAGGATATTTAAGCCTACAGTTTTACTTAATATGAAGGTAAAGAATAAGATATATATTTACATAAAAATCCCAGCTCCAATCATAACTGAAAAACAAAAACAAAATGTTTAGCAGAATTCTTGAAATTTCATTAGTCTTTCCTGTTAAAATGATTTTAAGAGGTTTATTGTGACTTCTTATTCGTACAGTTGCTCAACATGTAGGGTTGGTGTAGCTTACGTAGTTTCAGGTAAAATAATGACCCATACCTTCGGTCTCAGCCCATAAGGCATTATTAAGCCATTCCAAGCAGAATTGATTTTATGTTCGTACTGAGCACGTTTAATTTACTGCAGTTGCCGAAGGAGAGAATGAGATAATGGAGCGTTAGTGAAATATTAAATGTGCAAGCTCACTGAACCCTATATGTAATCCAGAATCTGCTGGATATTTCATGGCGTGTGCGAACAGATCATACTTAATGTTGAATGTATTACACAACTCTTCTGCCACAACAAAGGCGGAATCCTTTAATCCTTTAATCCTGCATCATAACGAATAAAACAATCATACTTCGTTATGCATGCAGTTTTCTGCATAAGGAATGACCCGCGCAGTGTTTTTTATGCAGTTTGCATGTTTTTCATGCACCGAGGACGGGATGAAAAGGGACCTGGTATCGAAAGAAGGATTTCCGGGACGAGAAACTCGTCTGATTGTCTGTTAAGAAACTTTTTTTGTAGGCTTCGGGTTCTATGAAAAATATGGTAAAGTATTCCAAATTCTGGACCAGCGTTTGCTACTGGAGGACCAGTTACTTCCCCCCCCCCCCCCCGAACCGAGCATGGTACATTTACTCCGCTCAAACTATACTAAAAAAGCATGGCGTTACATTCCTTGAAGAGACATGTTCTATCGCCTTTCCCTCTTTGAGAGAAGTAGATAATTGGCCAACCCCATCTCCATGTTTATTGTTGCCTTAATGACCATTTCTTAAACAATCGTTTGTCTACATTTGAATGATGGGACAATTTACTGCCGTTCTAAAAAAATGGCGATAAGTTCTTTGCTTTTAACAGTTTTTAATGGCAGGCAGGCCCTGTTTTTATAAATGTGCAGACTGGGCTTTTGCCCAGGGTGTCACGCACATAGAAAGGGCGGCAAGTTGTGGAAGGGGGAATTATTAAATTGAATTTAAAATAATTAAACTTGACTATATTACATACTACAAATATTTTTAGAGTTTTTAGGATTTTTAAAATAAATTTAGAATAGAAATTATGCATTTTGCGCCAAAACGTAATTACTTTTATTTCAGAAAAAAAATGTTGTGTAGCCTAGGTAGTGATTGGATTGTTCGCAATATTAAAATGCTATCGGAATATTGTCGAAATATTGGTTGATACGTGGGTAAAGCTTACGCTTAACACTAAATAAGTTTGTGGTGAGAGGTTAAAGTAAAAAGATTTGAAAGGGGCAGTTATACAAAAGTACAAAGTACCTGAAATTGGGGCCTGTATATGAGTGACAAATTGCATATTTTCCTTCCTTTATAACAATAAATAATAGTATTTTTTTAATTGAATGTCCAAAATTAGATTAAACCCTCTTTCACCCGAAGGTATATTAGGGTTAGAGATACAATACATTTCAGAAGATATTTATAATATATGTCTAGAATTCTAATCTGGCCATCAGCTGCAAAGAAAGGTCATAAAGAAACATAAAGATCTAAGCATTAACAAAAAGGAGGCACAAAACATGTACGAAGATGAAATAAACATTAACAAACAATCATAGGCGTAACCAGGCCGACCATATGGGTAGGGGGGGGGGGTTATAACATCTGGAGAGGGGAGTTCCGGGGTCCTCCCCCGGAAAATTTTAAAAATTAAGGGGCTCAGTGACGGGTTTTAAGCTTCCCACGTTTTAAACTCATATTAAGTAATTTATAAGCAGATTTTTAAAAAAGGTGATATATCACAATAATGAAACAAATAGTACTATTTTCCCTTTTTTAATCTATTGGGGGGGGGGGGTTCAAACTCCCAAACCCCCCCCCCTCGTTACGCCTATGCAAACATTTTATCATTTTCATCGATCCCCTCTCCGTGACTCCTGACCCAAAGCTTGAAAAACCCTGGACTAAATAAGTCTGGAGTCCAAATGGTATTGATATAATCACACTAAACAATAATTCCTACTAAAAAATAAATGTCCTCTTAAGAATTACGGTAGTTATTATTTTTGCCCTGTTTGAAGAACACACATGTGGATATGCAGCAGTGTGAGCTTAAAGCGAGGAATGCCCCCTTACTGCACTATTTTTATTGAGTCTTTTAAGGAAGTATAAAACTGATATCGTTTTTCGATACTTCGAAATCTCATGCATATAGCCGTAATCTCAAAGAGTTGTCTTTTGTATAAAATCGGTTAATAAACATCCTTACTATAAATCACCGCTGTCCCCATTCTGTATTGACAAAATACGACTGTCTCGATTTTAATGGCGTTTTCTGAAAGGAGAGAATACGGAAGACCTGAATATAAACCTTAGCTCATCCTGCCTTGAAGTGGTCATAGATTTCATGGACCAGTGAACTTGTAGGTAAAGGCGAATTTATTCCAACAGTAGTGTGATGTTGTGCTTCTCCACCACTTGACTGAATTAAAATTAATTAGTTTGAGTTTTTACTTTGAACGCCAATCATGCAAATGGAAGTGAAAATTACATAAATGCTACTATAAACAAATAAAATGCTGTCGCTTCGCAACGCCATTATTTAAAGTAACCTACAGACAAATGGTATCTTTTATTTTTATTTTTTAATCTTGTAGAGGACAAGGCTATAAGATTCGTCACACAAAATAGAATCATACATAATTACCCATTGCTAAAAAAAAGTCATCACTATTATTATTATGTTACATAGTCGGGTTTAATGGTATTAAGTTTATATTTGTTTATTTCCTTCTATATTTCAATGTTTGGTACTCTTTGTCATAAGGCAGCCTGTAAGTGTTACAGCAAGAAATGAAATTAAGAAATGGGCAGATATAACTTAAAATAATCTTATCATGTTTTCTAAAACTCTTGACATTATTTATCTGTTTAATCCTAGCAGGCAGGCGATTATACAGTTTTATACCAAGCACCATAAATGATTTATTAAATTTACTTATTCGATGAGAAGGTATGTTCAAAGCCTCTCTATTCCGAATGCTGTAAATATGAAAGTCTCCATTAATATTAAAATCATTTATGTTTACATAAATACACTCTGACATTTAAAAAATATATAAACCATTTATCGTTAAAATACTATGTTTCTTAAAATAATTTCTGCAGGAATGTTCAGGCCAAACTTTAAAATACATCGTTAAACCATTCCTTTTAAAACCAACTTAATATTTTTTGGATGCTTTCTACTTTATAATTATTATTATTATTATTGTTATTATTATTATCATTGTTGTTATAGCCGCGAATAAGGCCATAAAGGAGTATCCATTATGCGCGTTTGTTACTACTGAATTAAATAGATATACCACGATGTGCCCTGCGATTTGAGTGTCAGATGTCGACGTACAGAAGAAGGTCTCTTGATAAAAGAATCGATGATAGCCCACATGTTCCGGGTCACTGTTCCCACGACTCGGACACATTCTTTCTGCAGTCAGATTGTCTCCCTTTGTCCAGCAGAAATGGACGAAACATGTACTGCTCCCCTTTACAAAAAATGAAGTTACTTATCTTTCTGCCTTCAGTACCAAATGCAGTTTCTTCCTAGCCTGTTTTTTCAAGAAGCCAAATTAAGCAATACTAGGCTATCTTATAACAACATAGTGTTCACCATATTTAGTTGAACTGAGAATAGTAATGTTTATTGCCACGTAGATCCCGTAACGACGCTCCGGCAAAGTAAAAATCTACTCTTCATCGCTCCTGTATAAACGCAGGCAGGAAAAAATTACATATGAAAACGGCGTATATTTTGGCAGAACTTTTTTTTAATAAGAGTACAAAGAACGGTTATTATGATCATGATCTGTTCTTGTCGCGACATTTGCCTTGCCTGCGCTGTTGCCGTAGATTCTACTCGTTAGAAAGAATGTCCAGTTTCAGCACTTACTAAGTGCAAACACACCATATTCAGTGAATAACCGTAAATCAAATAAATACCAACTAATAACACGAAGTATAAGTTATTAATGTACTATGAGACAGCTTAATAGGCTACAAACGCCTACTAGGGAACCTTCCCTAATAGGCATATAAATTTTATCTAATCCGATAGTCTAAAATAAAACCTGTTTGTAAATCACATGATATTAAAAGCAAACTCTGCAGAGTAAATTATACTTGTTATTCATATACATTACTCACAAAATATTCAAATATCATAAAGCATTTTAGTGAACTTCGGTAGTACAGAATCCGTGTTTTGCGCGTTCAAACCCGAGGTCGACGGATTTTTCAGGCCGAAAATATCTAATAGATGCGAAATCCTTCAAATCTTTGGTAATTAAATCCTCTCCTGGAGGCCCCCGAGATGGTCTATGGGTTAATAATAGTAGTAGTAATAATAATAATAATAATAATAATAATAATTGAATCGAAATTTTACAAAACATAATATATTTGATAATTTCAAAACATATGGTAAATTATATTTAATATGTTCATAAAAATGCATTTCAGAATATTACAGCCAATATTTTTGGAACAAAAATGTTTTATTGCCTTGTTTATATTTTACAATGAGAAACAGAGCTCAGAGATGAGTTTATAGCCTATCTAACATTTTTTTTTAATGTTCCAAGTTTAATTCTTTTAAATTAAATTAAATTCAATTATTTATTTTTTTAAATTTCCCCTAATAATTGACTAATGAAGCATTTTAGAATAAAACCATTTATTTAAATATTAATTCTTTCTGTAACTATACGCCTGCAATCCTCTTTAAGATCTGTACTCAGTAAAATAACATTCCAAATCACGGAAGACTACCATTGCTTCTAAGTGTTCACTTCAGCAAGTTCATTAACTATGTACTGTACTGCGTTTAGAGCACAGTTGTTATTATGGGCTCTGTAAGCTGCTTACAACACTATGCTTAAAGGATTGTATTCGGTGCGCTTAGAGACCTGTGCTGTGTTGTGCAAAGGCACAGAATTCGGAGGTGTTTGATATGTAAATGAGGTTTCTTTGGTCCCCAGTCTCCGCACCCAATATCTTGCACCCATCAATTGCGTCCGTCCACAAGAGACTGTTAAATTCCTCCTAGCTTGCGTAAATCTACATATAACAACCTGGAGGTGGTCTACAAACTAGCAAAACTCTGCTGTGCCATCTGGTGGCCGTGTTCGCAGCGAGAAAGCAGAGTTGGAATCCTGTCACCTAATTATGTCAATTACATGAAACGCATTGGATTTAATTCAGTATCAGGCCGGTCATTTATGTCAGAAGAGAACTTGTGATGGCTTCTATTTCATTAGTAATCGAATGGAACAGCACTAAATCTCATTATTATCTGTGCATAGCGTTGCAACATCATGGCGGTGTCTTTTGCTGAGGCCTGGATGTTAAATTGTGAAATGTTCTCCAGAGAAATGAAGAAATACCGTACCGATTGAAGTAAGTTAAGTAGTACTTCGATTCAAACTTTGTAATACATATACCGCGAAGTTTTTATGATAATATCTATATCTACGTGGGTGAGTCTGAAAATAAGTTCCCCTTGCGACTGGGTACAGAGGTTTGGATGAAAGACAAAAAAAAAAATATAATAAAACATTAAAGGTAAGACGTACCTTTATTTTTTCATATAATTACCACGTACATTGAGACATTTGTCATACCGCTTTATAAGCTTCGAAAAGCCCTCCAGGAAAACATCAGGGCTCTGCGCTTCCAACCAAGAGTTGTAATATGGTTTGTGCACGACTTAACTAATTAGTGGTACTTACGAATATTGTTGCCGTGGATCGTAAGTTGACATTCCCACCCGCAATCTTGTTGCTATGTGCGGTAAGAGTTTCCGTGCTGTTATGAATATTACGCCACACCTCATAATACAAGCCTTTATGGACAAGGCCCCCCAGCACAAATATTCGGTTCCCATAAACAACAACAAATCCGAATCACTTTCTTAAATAAACATCTATCTTCAAGAATGTATATACATAATATTTTCAGGTAATATCACAATTAATATAATTAAATTGATATAAATAATCATCGTGCAAAAAACAGCATGCAATACTCGTGCCGTAAGCGCATAACGGATCTCGGAAAATTGGAAAAACTCTGCGCGAGAGCCTCGTTTTTTCAAACTATTTCCTCGATCCGTATGCATGGCTTACGGCACCTGTATCGCAATATACTATTTGTGTTGCCGTCGCCGAGTGTTGTCTCGCATTGTCGTCCAACAACAGAACGCCAGATTGGAGAAGGCCAGGCCGCTTTTTCCGAATCGCCTCCTTCAGTTTCGACAGGCTGTGACAGTACCACACGGTAGTGATAGTTCCATCCTCAACAAACAAAAAATGGATGGATGCACACAAATTTCCCGAACAAACCCAAGATCTTGGAGGACAGTGCTTCCGTACCAAAGAAGAATTTCAAAACTCTTCAAATTGTCGTGAAGACACTTCTCAATACGCTGGCGGCAAGCTTCTATGAAGAGGGTATAGTAAAGTTGGTACCACGCTATGACAAATGATTCAATCGGAGCGAGATTATGTAGAGAAGTACCTAGAAGGTGTACCTAAATGTTCCGGATAAAACAGTTTTGATTTTCACGGTGGTTTTTATTTTATGCCCCATTGGAGGTTACAAAAATAGCCCTCGTATTTGTTCAAAAAGGAATCGTTCGCTCAGATTTCTTTATTTTGTCCACAAATGATAATTCGCTTTGCTGTTCTTGTAATCTATGTAAAACGTCATTGTTATATCTCATATAATCACGTACATCTGTGTCGATTCTCTTTTATATTCGTAGACATGAACTATTTTTAATCCCCAAGTATTTCCGTGCTGTTATACACGAAAATAAAACAAGGTTCAGGGGAAAGTGTTAAGTTATAAAACCCTGTCTGTGAATAACAGATTAGCTGCTATAGCTGGCCAGTACTTCGTGCAGACTCAGGTCTTCCACACAGAGTGCGTGGAAATTGAAATATTATTTTCCAAACTGTTTCAATTATTCACTAATTCCGTATAGATTCATTAAATTCGTGGCTTAACATCAGACTACTATACCCTTTACTAATCTCTCTTTATTTTTAAATTAAAAAAATAAGCACGAAATTAATTTTCACGCAAGAGTAGGCTATAAAATTGGTTACAAAAATAACGTACATATCCGGACTTCAGTGCTTATCGGAAAGGTGTTTATGGGAACAAAGATTTATAACAATCCTTATTAAAATGTAAACGAAAACAAGTACAGAATTGCACACAAAATGTACTTAATAATTCACACATTCTATTGTATTGACGAATTCATTCAGTATTACAAATAAACATTTTTAGCCGTATATGAAAACTGTAAAACAGTATGTTGCCATGAAAACTGATTTGCATTTTATAAATTGTTTCTAATATATTACCATAAAATAGGCACTATATTGGGCTTTACTCCGGTACCGGTCAACCGATTTGGTGCAATATCAATAGGCTTCTTCCCATGGACGTTATAAATGCGTAGGCCTATACCAAGTTTCGTAAAAATCCGATAAAGCGTATTTGAGTTATCGCGCGGGCACACATTTTCCCGTCCACCATACAATATCAGAAAGTACCATTCTGGCACTTCATAAAAAAATACACTACATACTACCGGAGTCTAGTTCTTACACATTAGAGAAGACTAGGAGGTGCCCGTGGCTTCGCCACGATAATTCTTTTAAAAATTAAAAATTAAGAGTATAATAATTATTAAAGCATTATATTTATTAACACTTGCACGCGAATCATTCATAAACTAAGCCATTAATAATTAATGAAACAGCTAAAATTCTTGCTTTAGAGTACATTCCACGACATGGAAGCGCCCCCTGGGAAAACTATGTCAGAATCGATTATGCAGTTCCAAAGAACCTGTGAACACAGTACGTATTGTTTCTCAGCTGTTTATTGACATGAATATGATGTGAATTTTATTTTATCAATTCAGTGTAATTTTCAGAAATTATATAATGTTTCAAGGGAAGGAATGGTTTGTTTGGATTATTATTATCAGCGATATTTCAAGAGGTAAAACCATCAATATTTTACAGCTGTTGCCCCCGGCTTCGCCCGCCATTATTCATTGACTCCAGGATTTTTAAGAAAATTACACTGGTAGATTATTAAAAATGTTTGTGGTTCAGAGCTATGAAAATTGTAAGTAAAAATAAAATTAGAATATTTGTTCATTGTGTTCATTTCACTTAGGCCTTATATAATAAAGAAACGGTTTTCCTTCCTAATTTTGTAGTCGTCATGAAAGTTTAGACTGCGAGAGACGAACATCGCCGAGTATACCCGATGTCTCACGAAGCGGGCGAGCAAGCACGCTATTTAGGGCCGTTGAATTGTATAAGAGTAGATAGATATTTTTAAACACTTGATATTTTCGTACGGTCTATAAAAAATGACGGACTGAAAATAAAACGTTTAAACATATAATTAGGCGTATGGCGTATTTCTTGTACATTTGTTTAGTTACAAACACCAGCTGGCCACCCCACCCTTCCTTCATAGGGTAGAAAGCATTTTGCAGGGTTTTTTTTTTAGCATAATTCGCAAAATATCAGGAGGTAGTAACCGTGCTTCGTTTATTAATGCGCCTTATGTTCTTCCGGAGTTTGAGAATTACGAATTATTGAGAGACTTACATTGTATGCGTCTAATTCCATGCGTGCCTAACGCTCTTCCGGTGTCTCTCTGTATTGTTTCACATCGTGTATTGCTGCATCTAATTTGTAATCTCTTTTGGTTGGGCGTGATCCGAGTCATTTTCACAGACGACATTGCTCTGACTTGTGTAGACTCCTTAGAAATATTACTATGTCTTTTCCTTGGCAATTTGATTTTTATCTTGAAAAACGAAGAAATATCAGCAAGAAACACAATCGCATGCTCATGAAATCAATGCAGAAGGTAAATCTTAGCCGTTCTAACAAGTACTGTGGAAGAAGTATATTTAATTTTGTTAATATTTCCTATCATTCCCCAATCTAAGCAAAACGATATGCCCAGGGTGATCATATTGTAACCTATAAAAACCGGGACATTTTGCTGAACAATGCAACATTCGAACTTCGCAATCAAATGGTCGCAATTAGAATAATAATAATAATAATAATAATAATAATAATAATAATAATAATAATAATATAAAGAGCTTGGAAATCAAATGTGGGCATTAATTACTCAAAGTAAGGTAGTTATGCCTACTTTTTTGTTTGTAGTTTTGTACTTTTCAGAACTATTGATTTGCTTTAGGAGTCCCTGACTTTTTTTTTTCTTAGCTTCTAGCATAAAAGGAAAATGTATTTTGAGTTTCACTGTATACATTTTTTTTTTTTTTGCATCTTCACTGAAAGCACTCAAACTACATTAATTATAAAACTTATACAAAATATTAGGCAGTTAAAGGCACAAAGTAAAATTGGCCAGCACTGTATGAGTCAGCGGTAGGCAGTAATACCACCAACTGACTGAAATAATATTACTTTTGACCAGATGCCAATTTAATCCATGGCAGTAAAAACTGTCGTAAGAATTTCTTACTCCGCAATCGATTATGTCTGGTAGACAATTGACACATTTGTTACAAGTAGGGTCACTAATCTGGTGAGAGGAAAAAAGCACAAGACATGCGAAATTCCTTCAAAAAAGCGGAAAATATAGGTGTCCCGAAAAACTTTCTCGGGACACTGAGACATTATGCTCAAACCCGGTAAACACCTGGTCACCCTAGATAATAATAATAATAATAATAATAAAATGGCCCTGCAGAAAATGCTAGGTTGTAGAATCACTAAGATTAGTTTCCTCACAGGTATATTGGATCCGGCATGAGCTATAAGCTGGCTGTTCATGAATCCGTCCAAGTATTTCCATATTAGATTAAGCTGTTGTTTCGAGTGCCGCTATAGGTCAGGTCAAGTGTAGGGGACAGTATATTGATATGCAGACGTGTATGCAAATGGCGCCTGACTACTGTACTGTTTTTGTTAACATTTCATTTTCCTGGGTAAAATAATTTTTTTTTTTTAACAAAAAGTATAAACATCATTGAAACATCCATCAGTGAATTTTTAAAGCAAGCGTGAACGATATAATTGATTAGCTTCATATTTCAAGTGGTATAATTATGAGACCATTTAATTAAAAAACACGTTTTTAAAATTAACTTTTATTGTATTAACATGTATATACAGACAGGCATAGAGATATGCTTTGATTTTAACAAGAATTGACAAGTATTGTTTTAATATTCTACTGATCTAATTTTCATGTGTGATTTTTAATGTTTATGTTATATTTTAGCTACTGTGTCAATATCAACTTAGTAAGATTTAATTTTATTCTTTTATCATTGCAAACAATATTCAACTGACAGTACATTGAGCTCAGTGTAATTAGTCCAGAACCCACTTTGGGTTATTTTACACTATTCTTTTATTAAGTGACTAGCTTAAAAGACCCGGCGTCGCCCGGGTTTTGTATTTTGTAATTGGAAATTAACTTATGAAGGATTTTCAATTTTAAATTCTAGGTCCTTATATAGGCATTTATAATTTGAAATAGGAAGAACGACTTATTACACTCAAACTATTCCCTCATAAAACGCTTGATATAGTTTTTTATGGCTCATAGAGGATCTAGAATTTTGCATCCCATCGCTTGTACAGTGCACAGCAAGCCTGGTAGAGGTTTAAATAAGAAGAAACAGAAATTCCTGTAACATAAAATTGTAATATCGAGGCGGGAAATTTCCCACTCTTATGTTACCATAAAGTCGTTTTGGGGATGAAATTAAACAGAAAGCATTATCACTTTCATACTTCTCTCTCCAAAAACCTGCGATATAATATAATAATATACACATTACCATACCTCGTTTTGTTTTCTCTATGTCCAGGGTAGAGAAAGTTATGTGATTCCATTATTTTAGTGGATTTCATTCTGTAATATTTATTTATAACATGAATTATTTTGATAACTTCTCTTATTTGTCAAAAGTGCATTTCAATTGTTTTTTCCAAGCCCATCATATAAAATTTGGCAACAATATATTCTGTGATTTGGAATTCATAATTCTATGTAAAAAGGGGTTAAGTATTTTCAAAAACATTTAATTTTTGGCATTTAGAATCAGAATTTTTCAAAATCCTTTCTTAGTGAGCACCTACATTATGAAACGAAGGTACTGTCAAAATTCCAAGTCTCTACCTGTTATAGTTTAGGCTGTACGTTGATTCCTGTCATTCAGTCATTCAGTCAGTCAGGACAAAGCCTTTTATATATATAGAGATTAGACAAATTAATACACTGCTTTTACAATATAACAATACAAATTAATTTTAAAAACGTGTGTTTTAATTAAATGGTCTCTTATAGGCTATCTCCTGTAGGCTTCAGCTGTTGTTTTTAAATGTAATAGTGGTATATAGGCGGACTTTGTCTAAACATTTGATTTAAGCGTCAACGAACTTCATATAAAAAATTCAGGTTCGTATTTAAATATTTGTTGGTAGAGATACAATTCCATTTTTAAATCAGTTAAATTGACTAATATCTCATTAAAGCATTAAAGTTGTAAATCTATATTTTAAACTTTAATTTCGTTTTACATTTTAATTTACAGGGCCCGGATTCTAATGACATGTCATCTTTTTATTGATGCTGCATAGACATTTCCAACTTGTAGATAAATACTAACCATGGCTTCTAGATTGTAGAAATGTATTTTTATTAGGTCATTTTTGTCATTTTATGCATTTGATATTTTTAGGGCAGTTATTTCGATTTTACATCTTTATTTTGTCATTTTCATGTCATTTGCTTCCTTGTTTAGTAATTTTCGTGCATTTGCATTGAGTAGGCTATATGAACTTTTTTCCGTCTAGCTAGCATCGTCCCCAGCGGTGCTGTGTTTGATTAATGCAAGAAGGACACACGTCATGTCGGAAACGAGAATGAAAGAAACGCCAAAATGTTGTGTTATATTACTGTTGTTATAAGATTGACTTGGCACCAGAGTCAGCCCCTACTTGGATTTGAGAGTGCAAACTACTGTTTACTCAAACTATGCAAATTTTCAAGTAACTAGAGAAAGTAGTTTAGAAAACCACTCTCAACACTTCGGTCATTCCTTAATTACTAACCAAAACTAAACAAAACAAAAATTGTGTCTTATTTTGGCAAATCTTCACAGGTCGGTCCCCTTAATTAATGCAAAATCCAGATAAGTATAAATGATATCCAAATTACAATTAATGCCCTTCCAGTTAACCGTTATCCAGTTATTTGTCCCAGCTGTACTCGCCACCAGTCGATCAGGAAATACTAAGTTATACCTCTATAATAATTACATTAACCAGTTTTTCCGAGTCCTACTTCTGAACGTTCAGTTTAAAAGTACTTTTACAGAGACCGAACAGCTCTTGTCATTTGAGCCCCTGCTATTATAGGAAAGATAACATCAAAGTTCAACACTGACTTCTAATTACATGAAACTTAGCAATTTACAACTGCTGAATTAGTTTCCGCAGTTACCCAGAAACTGGAAGCTCAATTTAAAATGATACTGCATCCCTTCACTACAATAATTTAAATTAGCTTCACTTTTACAGTATTTCCGTCAATTAATTAACTCGCACGTTTCTCTGAAACAAGGCGTGTTAATTCCAAATACGTTTTAACCTATCTTTCACGAGGAATAGAACTATTATTTTCACAAGTGCATGTAATACCCTAGTTTACTTCAGTGTAGAATTCAAGATTAGTTGAAATTCTTCAAGACGAGTGAGAAGATTTGAATAAGCCGGAACCGCTCAAAACCTTATTGTTTCTGTGTTATTTTTGCATTGTGTACTAAAAAGAGAGAAAACCCAGAAGGAATAGAGAAACCTAGGTTCAAGATATAATTATGTAGTCATGAAAGCCTTGTTTCAGGCTAAATGTACGGCGTTACATACGTTATAAATCCCCTTGTTGCTTCCTAATGCAACCCGCATAACTCTTCTGGTGAAGTAGTTGCTGCCCTCTAAACTTGTACGGCGTTACATACATAATAAATTCCCTTATAGCTTCCTATAGTCCAGTCACCAGGTACTGAAAATTGGGTTTGCCTGCATAAAGGTCCGAAGTTAATAATTATTTTAATATATTATATATAATAATAAAAATAATAACTACAGTAGTTTATTGCGAATAAAATATTGGCAATTGTACGGGTTGTGAGCAAAACAGATTTTTCCTGCATAGGATTGAACCCGCAATAAATTATGTTTCAGGCTAAAATGCACGGCGTTACATACGTGATAAATCCCCTTATAGTTTCCTAATGCAACCCGCATTACTCTTCTGGTGAAGTAGTTGCTGCCCACTGAACTTGTACGGCGTTACATACATGATACATCGCCTTATAGCTTCGTAATGCAACCCGCATTACTCTTCTGGTGAAGTAGTTGCTGCCTTCTGAACTTGTACGGCGTTACATACATAATAAATTCCCTTATAGCTTCCTATAGTCCAGTCACCAGGTACTGAAAATTGGGGTTGCCTGGAGAAAGGTCCTAAGTTAATAATTTTTTAATATATTATATGTGGGTATTCTGTGGTGTAGAATCCAAGTTTTCCAATTCGAGTACCCCTGTGGGAACTTCAGGGCAGCCGAAAAACCCCGAAATTTTGAGGTTTTTTTCAGTGTTTTCAGATGCTCATTTAAGAATAAAGTACACAATTATCGTCGTATGAAAATGTATTTTATAAAAATGTAAGGAGTGAATGCTGAAATGGCAGCAAAGGAGGACATCATCGAAAAGATCATTGCTCAGGAGGAATTACTGAGAGATGATGCCGATTTGCCATCGGGGGCAAAGGGGTCAAGGCTTTTATGAATCAATATTGAGGGATAATTTGTAATAATTTACACATTTTCTACTTAGTTAATATATCCACATATCGTCATGTAGTATATATTTTTATAAAATACATACAACGATAATTGTGTAGGCCTACTTTATTCTTAAATGAACATCTCATTAAGGATGGGATTTCTCTTGTGTAGGTTAATGAACCTTATTCATACAGAAATGTTTAAAAATGAAAGTTACTAGTGAAAATGCTGCACTTTCCTCAGTTTTTCGAAATTTTGAAAAATTTTCAAAACTTTGAAGCGTCATATATTGGTAAATATTCGGTTTTAGTGCAAATAATAGGAAATGTTGTGCTCTTTAACTTTTGTAATGGAGTGTTTTAGGATAGAATGCATTGTTTAGGAGTTATAAGGAAAATACTGAAAAAAGCCCCAAAATGTAGGGGTTTTTCGGCTGCCCTGAAGTTCGCACAGGGTTCTCGAATTGGAAAACTTGGATTCTACACCACAGAATACCCACATATAAATTATTATATTAAAAAATTATTAACTTTGGACCTTTTTTCCAGGCAACCCCAATTTTCAGTACCTGGTGACTGGACTACAGTGCTACAACTTAATTCTGAGTCAAGATATAATGCAAAAAAATTTCAAAATTCATGCTTAACGTAAAGAAATGCATATCAGTGGAGAGTGTTTTAATCAGATCCGTTTATTTTCTATTTTTCGCTAACGAGTTAATTTCAACTTTTCACATTCCAGTAAGCTTTGCATACGGTGGTACGGAAAGCCTGTTGTGTGCATTGCGTTCGAGGGTGGACTAGGAACGTCAACATAGGCCCTCCTAATCCCAGGGATTTTGTGATCACAGGCATTATAGAGCCGTTGTTTGTGTGTGTGGGATGCAATGAAACACGACGCCTGCTGGCTGTCGCAGACAGTGCCACGATTAAAAAGATCTACCTCTCCTTTATTGCCGTGGTTTGCATTACAATAGGATATTACTGCCTGAAAGACAATTACTATTACCTGGCTATTAGTGTGTGCAGCTGTGTGTTGAGAGATTATCCCAATGTAACGTAACTAACCTATAGTAGGCAACTTATAGTTTTTTTTATTTTTTTAAATTTATTTATTTATACAAATACAAATACATATTTATACAAGTAAAGTAAATCAGGACAAATACAAGTTTAAAAAATAACTACAAGTACTATTTTTAAAAAAGGAAAAGAAAGAATGGCTGGTCTTACATATTTAATAATTATTCTAGCACAAGAAATATTAACATTTAGAAATACACCCGAATGAACAAAACTGCTCGTGCTCGGGTACAGTTTCAAAAATATCAAAGTGAAGAAAGAGGAGAGACAAAGAAACAGAATGTATAAAAAATGTGATTAACTAATAGAGAAAGTAAAAAATGTTAAACTTAAATTACAGAAAATGCTTTACATATCTATTGAATTTAACAGTGGAGTATGCTGAGAGATCAGGATACCAAAATTAATGCTATGTTTTAATCCTGCCGATGTGAGACTTTTGGGTTCTGATAGGAGTAAATTACAATCAGTAAGTTACAATCAGGTTATTTTTTATCAAAGCAGGTAAATAATAGTTACGTATATTGATATTGGTGATGGGCATTCTCGAATTAAAAAATCGGAATTGTTCGATTCTTGAAAGTTCTTGAGATATCAAGAATCGTGTAAAAGTATTCGAATGATCATTCGGATGATTTATTGCTGCTAGAAGCCAGAATTGGGTACGAGTCGTAGCACTTCAATTATCTTCGTTAACTTGGTATAATCATTGCAGGCAAGAAAGGCATATTAAAGCACAGCTACCTTAGGATGTCCATATAATGTTTATTAAAAAAAGGGGGACTTTTTTTGTAAAATCCTGGGTCAATTAAGGAAAAAAGGGATACAAAAATTTAATTCACAAATTTAGGGAATATTTACATTTTATCTTTGTCTTATGTACACAAATTATCCCAAAATGACTTCTTAAATTTCTTCTAAAGACTGGTGTAGATAACTTATTCTACAGAAATAGCTGCCTCATTGTCACCGTACATTTCACTTTTTATATATTCTATTAAGAAGTACGTTTTTTTTTCTTATTTATCATAAAAGTCAGCACATATTCCTCCATTAAGGTATGTTTTGACAATGAGCAAGTCGTTCACTGTTGTACATTTCAATAACGTAGCGTGAAACACACTGGCCAATCACAGTCACAAAATAAATGGTGCAAAAATATGTTGCACAAACTTCCTCGCATATACATGTTAAAGGCTAGCACAGAATAAAAGTAAATTATAGAGACAATTAAATTTTATTTATTACATTTTCATAAAACTAACAAGTATCTAGAACGGAAAGCATCAGGGCCGATCTTTATGTACACTTTTACCGTGAAATAATAATAATAATAACTTGGGGTTTGCATGGTTTCCTCAATCTCAAAGGCCTAAATGCAGGATACATTGAGATATAGCCGAACAATAGAAGCAAATTCTGCACGAATGAGTTATTACAAGAGTTGACTGGTAAATTTCGGTGCCCACGAAATTTTATTTGAACCCAGGACCTCTATTAGCCTATACCACCTCGCTGTAATTTGTTTTTTGTGTGTTCATTATGAATTTATGACTGATCTAAACTGACTTCATTTAACAACAATAAGTAAATTATAGTTTTCATGTTATTATGGGCAATGCCTACATGCCATGGTTTTTATGTAATACCGTTATACCATTTAACGGATCTGCTTCTGATATTTTAAAATAATGAGAATGTTGTCCAAGCTTTCAGAAGCAGACTTGTAGAACACTTCCATCATAACTAAAGCTAAACAAAAGCAGTGAACATAATTTGCCTGGAAGGGGATTTAAAGTAATGACCGCCCGCTGAGAGCTCGCTTCGGTCACAGTCAAAATAACTTAAATTAGTTGTTTAATTACATGAAGAAACTAAACGAAAACAGCGCAATGGTTATGACGTCATGCACGAGCACTTAGGAAATTGGCTGGTTAAAAGGGCGGTGTATTAATTGCTTCCGCCATGTCATTTGTGTATAGAGTCATTGTAACCATTAAAAACTTCATTTCCAACGCCCATCCATAGGAGTTAAGCAACCACGGAGTTTGCATGTAATGATATCAGAATTCCACTGCTGTAGGTTAAGGAAGGTTTTAAATGCGTATTTGCGACTGTGACAACCCGTTTATGTTGGTGGTCTTTTATATGTAAATTCACGCAATCAGAAAGCCAGATAACTCATTTTCCCATTATAATAGCTTTCAGCTGTAAGCCCACTTCATTAAGGGCCATATCTCATTTAATAAACCATAACGACCGTGGAATAATTTCCATTTCTATACGGATCGTTCTCCATAAATGTAGAGATAAATTCGGTGTAGCCAAAAATGTACAATAACAATGTTACGTGAAATATTTTTAATTAATACAGATCGAAATAATACACTTCTGTTTCTCTATTAGTATTATATTTGTATTTAGGTTATATCATTTACATGCCACCTATGGCCCTGGGGTCGACTCAGCCTCTAACATAAATGAGTACCAGGAGCAATCCTGGGGTAAAGGCGGCCGATGCGTAAGGCTGACAACCTTCCACCTTCAATACCGATTGTCTAATAGGGGGTACTTTACTTTTTTTTACATCTACATGCCACACATCCTTCTTAACTTATGAAAACTTAGTAGGTAGGCCTATGCAATTACCTTTTTGTTGTTAGTTCGTGTTATAAGTGATTGCGTTTGTTCGTTCAACCGTTAATAATCAGTTACCAGTACTTTGTATTTTTATTACTTTATATAGTCTAAACTCTTCCCAGCCGAACTTCTGCGGGAGACTTGCTGGGAGGTGTTTAAAAATCCATTCTACAGCCCAAATCTCGTTCCCAGTGATTTTCATCTTTTCGTACACCTCAAGAATTGACAGAAAATGAAAGAGATAGAGATGGTTGTCACACAGTGGTTCAAATCCCGGGCGGCAGGCTTCTACGACACAAGCATTAAAAAGTTGGTCACACGGTAGGGCAAATGTCTCAAATCCGTTGAAAAATAGCTGAACACTTGCTGTTATATGTTGCAATAAATATTTCCATGAAATTGAGTTTTGTTTCTGTAAACCGTCCCAGGAAAAGCTACTTTTGCCTCGTATATTAATTTACTTGTCCAATATACAAAGACTGGAAAGTTTTCTTGTGAAACCAACATTAAAGCGCAATAATTGGTATCTGAAATATAAACATCCAAAGCTTGTGCATTTTCACCCCATCCCTTCTCATACTTCTGGATGGACGGTACTGCTGAGAATCATTGTGGTAGCAGCTTAGGAATGCATGAATTGGTATACTGAAAATAAACTAGCTGAAATAAATGTAGTCCAAGGCAGGATTTGTTCGTCTGTCCAAGACTTCGCAGAAAACCGCAGAAGGCAAACGTTGGTGATGGAACTTAAAATATGCAGTCCTCAGGCTTTATCTCTGTTAAAAGCGCGCTCTGTTCCTACCGGAAACATTCCGAACCACATTACAGTATTCATTTCGGAGCGTTTCGTGGTTTAAGCTTATTAACCCTTAATAACCCGATACCCAATTTCTCTCACAATATACGAACCCTTGCCGGACTGCGAAGATAACAGTTAAAACAATGATTTGGTCCGTGGTTCATTTCTTGTGTCTTTTCCCACAATTTTACGTGGAATTTAAATGTCTCTTCCAGATTATTTTCCATCATTCTATTACGAAATATTTAAGATAAACTACTGCATTTCTTACATTAAGACTTACATTGTGCACTTAGAAGTGAATCTCTGATATCTTTCTGCATCGAGGACTAACATCCTACAATGCCCATTGGGCGCAATTTCTCTTTATTTAATTAAGACTTTACGGGTTAGCTGAGATTATGAGCTTCCCTAACTGACATTTTAATTAATAGCCGCAGCTCAAACTCAGCGGAATGAAAAATCAGATTACTATCTACTAGTGCTAGAAGAGCAGACGCATCAATACCACAAACACTTGGATGGCGAGGTGCATTTTTAATAAGTGTTTGATTATTGGCTAATTTGGCTTTCACAAAAGAAATAGAGGCTGAAGAGCTTCATGACAATTAGTACTTTTAAGCATGTGATGGGTCTCCATTCCAAACGAAAACTTTATTTTATGTCTATGTGCATGTCTGTGAACAGCCTAACTCGAAAACGAAAAACAGTATATAAAAAATTTTATATTTCAGTTAGGTACTTTCTGAGGATGTTGACACGAAAGATTGGCGACTGCTTTGTCTTACTTTTAATGCCTCTTTACATTAAGAAAATTTAGTTTCTTGCGATTTTCTATTTAAAAAAAGGCTCTAACGATTTTGTTTAGATTTTGTATATGAGGTGCCAAGAGCTAAAACTTTTATTTGAAGGATAGTTAGAAGCCAGGTACCGTTCATACAAAACCAGTCTTGCGTGATAAGTAATAAATCTTTGCATTCGGCTGAAAAACTGAATATGCACTCCGTGCAATACGACCTCTGATTGTAAATCAGAATGTAAAGTGAGATAGGTGTATTGCCCAAGCTTAGAGGACTTTAAGTGAGTGTACTTCCTATTTTATTTGTATTGTACAGGTAGGGAAAAAAAAGCGGACTCTTGTAGCTGATTTCAGAGCCTTGTGATACGTAAATAAATGTAACAGATGTAACGGAAACCTTTGTTTTCTCAAGCAATGCAAATTACGTGAAATAAGTCAACAGTCGACACTAGAACAAATTTCAATACATTACCTGCTATCGGCATATCGGCAACTTAGATATTTTAGTCGGTCCGCTTTTTTCCCCTACCTGTACATCCTTCGGGGATGGGATGCAATACAGCCGTGTACTTTATACTTTAATATTATGGATAGAGGAAGTAGTGTGGTTCACATAAGATTTTTTCATTTACAGATGTCTTTGTAAATAACTCATCTGAACGTTTTTCTTTAACAGGTACATTCTCACCAATCCTTCGAATCTATAGCCTAGTTCGCATTGATAGCACAGAACTTCCCAGTGAATTTAAAATTGGTGCCGGCTTATCTGCACAGCTACTGAATGTGTTTCAATTTATATCGCAGGGTTTTGTAGGGAAGTAATCCAGCATTTGTCTATACATGCATAGAGTCTCATTCATCATGATGGATTGTCTTGCCCACCCTTTAACTCGAACCAGAGAAAAGCTATGCGGATGGGAGGATGCAGATAGCTCAGTATACATAATAGAGCTTTGTTATGCAGGGCAGACAAGCTGACGAGGCCATCTCTCCAAATTGCAAAATAAAAAAAGAAATGCTCCATAACTCTCGCTAATATCTGTTTATAATGCATTTCATCAGTGCGTCCTTGCGGCTAAGATAATTGCGAACCTGATCACTTGAATGCAAATGCGTTTGGCTTGTGTTATCCAAACAATATGAAATCAGCTTCATATGCAGATTTTTTTCTACGATAGTGTTTTTCATCCATTTCCCGTTGATACTATCATAGTGCAAATTCAATTTTCTACACTCATTTCCGGGAACATTTCCACATTACTTACCGCATTGCTTAGGCACGGGTGCGTAAATAATAGGCATGGGAAGTCAGGCCACTAAAAAGTAGTATTTTACCATTTTTTTTAAATAATTTTTTGGTTTTTTTAGCTATGCAAGAAAAATTTGGCCTTATACCCTCAGCATATTTGTCATAGTGAACCCTTAAATGGTAGCGTACTTACTCAAAGGCAATAGACTACTCCTCAGTAAGCTAAAGGAATATTATATATTTTATGGAACCCGAAGGTTCATTGCCGCGCTTACCTGAGCCCGCCATTAAACCCTATTCTGTTTTAACTCCAACCATCATATGCAAATCCTACTTCTCTTAAATCTATCCTGATATTACCCTACCACCTACGTCTAGGTCTTCCAAGTGTTTTTTTTTTCCTTCGGGTCTCCCAGTCAATTTTTTTTTTTTTAGATAATATGTCTTTCCTCCCCCATGAGCGCAACATGTCCAGCCCATTCCATCCTCCGTGATTTAATTACCCTTACTATATCCGGGGACGAGTACAGGTTATGTAGCTCGTCGTTATACAGTTTTCTCCAGTTCCCATTTTCATCTCTCTCAGGCCCCTTCAAATTCAGATCTTTTTGATGTAATGTTAAAAAAATACCATAATACCGGCCTACTCGTAGAAATATTCTATTAAATATTCAAATGAAAAAAAGTCTTCGTGTTATTTTATATTATCTGACATTACCACAAAAATTTTAACGCTGAATTTTGATGTTATAACATAGGACTAAGCATGTAACAATGTAAAGCAAACAGACTTCGACCTACTATGTAAGGGTGCCCTTATGATACAGGTTTTGTTGAGGGTATAAGGTGAAAAACAATACTTCTACAAGAAACATAATCCTCAACGAGAATTACATATATAAATAAATTAGAAAATAGGTAGCCGCAATTCGCAAAATCTGAAAATGTTCTTAATTAGAATTTATTTTCCTTTAAATAATTTCGTTCCTGTCATGCAAACCATTAACAACTGCCGTGAAAGTCGGCATGCTGACCATATGCCTCCCAGTCCTGCCGTATTGCCCATGTAGATGACGCAGCGGTCGGACAGTAAGCCCTGTCTCACTAGGGATGTAGTGCCAATATTGAGTTTGAGTTTTGAGTTTTAGTAAATGGTTTTATTTTTCATTCACTCTTAAATCCACATTATCAAAGAAATAATTTTAATATCACGTGACTTGCATGTGAGTAAATAAGGGCTTTAAGAGTTCAGTTTTTCGTTGGATGTTAGCTATAGCTATATTATTATATTATTTTATTACCTATATAAGCTATACAACGTATAGGTAGACATAGTCAAAATACACAGTGTCTTTGTAAAATCAACATGACAATCAATACAATGAACAAAGAAAGGAATAATAATAACAATAAAATATGTAGAAAAAACAGAGTAACTTAAATATGATAGTGAAACAATAATAATAATAATAATAATAATAATAATAATAATAAAATACAAAAACTACAAAAATCCTAAAGTCGTGACAAAAAATCATTAAAAGTATAATATGTCTTACTGCACACATAGTGTTTCAGCTTTCTTTTAAATGAGTTTACTTCATTTACTTCAATTATTTCAATTGGTAACTTGTTAATGACAAGGCTAATTGTGTACTTGAATGTTCTGTATTTATTGATATGAATAACTTATTATTGCTTCCTCTGGTGTCATGGTTATGGATTTCATTGTTACTTATAAAACTGCTTTTGTTTTTTCTGTAAAACATGGCCGCTCCATATATTAAAATACCTGTTAATGTTAAAATATTTTGAGTTTTAAAAACTTCTCTTAAAGAGTCTCTAGTGTTAGTGGGGGCCCTTGTCATCTCACCGGGTTCATGAACCTGCCATTACTTCTTTAATTTATAGACCCCTAGAAGGAAAGTGCTCCCTGAAGACGGTGAAAGTGTAATAAAAGTTGTAGTAGAAAGCCATTATCGCGTACCTCAATCAAATTACCCTACTGTGTTTCCTTGAAGACCTCAAGTCGAGGGGAGGTGATTCATCATTAATTGAGAAGACCACTCTAAATGTGAGTTTGAATACAAATGCCCCCATTGCCCGACAATTGAGGGCTTTTTTTCATAGTTACATTTCCCCATGAAATGAAAATTTGGAAATCTAATTGCACTCACAATCTTTTATTATTATTATTATTTATTCAGCTGTGTTTATACCCCTCTTAGTTAGTAGGCCATATCAGGAGTTCGGGTAGGTCATGGAAATATTGATTGTCAATTATTTTCTATTGCGAGTGTATTTTATGGAGTAAATTTCAACTGATATTAATTTAAATGGATATGATACAAGATGAAATGGTGAGGATGATTCATGGTATGTAAAATATCCAATTCGGCATTTGCCTTTACGACTGGGGAAACCATGAAAAAAGCCATGTCAAATTGGCCGGTCTCGGGATTTGAACCTGGGACCTGCCACCTCGCTCGGCACTCAAGTCTGTGTTACATGGGCTGTTAGGATTTAACTACCATATGGGCCATGAACTAGACGAACTATTGCTTGTGTAATTTAATATAAGATTACTGTACTTGTGTTACTTTATTTTCCTTCTTGATAGGGATGACTTCATAACACTCTTGTTGTTATAATACTAATTTAATCTGTTTCAAAGCCCAACATTTATATTCTAAACCCCATTCCTTGGTGTCCTACATCAAGAAGGAAGACGTGAAGGATAATGAAAGGATAATAACATAAATAATATATTCCACAGTTAACCCGTGCGAAAATTTCAAACTTCCTCTCTCAAAAATGATTTAATCTTTTGTTCGGTTGAAATTAAATAATCTAGTGAACTGTAAGAGAGTTCATTAATGTGAACAAATTTACAATTATTTACAGTATCAGTACCTCTTTGTATACAATATTTGATTTTAGAATGCAGTTATCTTTTTTTTTTTTTTTTTTCATTCATTTAAACTCTCCTCTGCGTGGACAAAGTAATTCAATTTGCGATACTATGAACTACCCTACACTATTCTAATACTACTGGAGTTCAGTACGCTTCTCTACTAAGCAAACTACAAATTACTGTGGCTACTAAAGACAGGGAGAACTTAGACTTTGTTTGCCCGTATGCAAGCACTTCAGTTAGATAAGGGCCTTCGGCAAACTTAGATTTGGGCTCTCCCTAGCTAGATATTCTCACATTACTTTTTTTCAGTTTTAAGTTTCATCAACTGCCCTGCCAGTCAGTCAGCATTTACTTGTTTCTTTGGTTTCTTCTATTTTGAATGGGGTTGAATGGCGAGCTCATGTAAGCGTGGCAGTGAACCTCCGGGTTCCATAAAATATATATTTATTTAACTTGCTTAGGAATTGTCTATTGCCATTAAGTAAGTAAAGAAAGAGACACATCACGATTTACATATTCATAACACGATTTCGCTGTCCTCTATTCGGGCACTTGCCAATTTGGTTGTCACTACAAGTCGGTGTTTGTGTAGGCTGCTTGATGTTGGTTATTACTGCCACATAAAAGAGTGGTTATTGGATTAACAGCAGTGAACAAATTAGCACTCATCTTCCTGTTGTAATTACCGCTATGCGGGCAGGCAGATTGCTGTTATATATACTCGTCATGCTTTGGTTTACGTGTCTCAGTCACACTATTCAGCCGTTAACTGGATGGTTTACTTTGTTTGGGAGTCACGATCCACGAATACAGTAGTTTGTTTTTCAGAAAGTATATAACTCATTTCATTAGTAGCTTTACTTCCGAAAGTTCGCTTCATAACTTCGTTAATGGGCAGCTGTTTCATGTTGATTCAGCAGCTCTGTGGTTTATTTTGTTCTGTTTTAATTTCCAAACTTCAAAACTACAAACTCTTGATGTGTCTTAGTAATAAGCAGGGCCCGGATTTTGATGACCTAATAGCTATTTATGTATCAAGTACGCAAAATAACGCTTTAGCGGACGAATCTAGTATAGCGGCCGAGGCGTAAGCCGATGCTGAAATACCGGATGAGTCCGATAAAGCTTTTGCCTACGTGGTGCTTACGATATTTTATTAGTAAAAGCTCTCTAAATTATATGAAATGAAACAAAAATACGCATAATTAATCAATTATACTGAAATCTACTCATCCCGTTTGTTAACGTCCCATTCCCACAGCCATCTGAATCACTGAACAACAGTGAACCGTACGTACCAATACGAAATGCGGTATAGATGCATTATATATGAGTCGCTTTTTGTAAACAATAATGCATATGAACTAGTATTTTTGAAAAGCTCTTAAAAATATGAATGATAATCCCGAGGAAATTTCAATCAAAGCCAGAAACATTAAATTGGAACCGGTGCCAGCAACATCACGACCATGAAAAGGAATATATTGCAATTAAATGCTGGTGAATCCATGGGAAGCAATGATTCTCTTGTGAACGAAGGTGTAAAAAGTTGTTTGCTTATTTGTTGTTCTATGATGAAGTAGACTATCCTGTTTTGCGAAAAACCCTAGTAAAGTTTCTGATTATCATATAGCAAAGTGTTGGCTTAAATTTGTTGTTTTGTGTCCAGTTATATGCTTAAATCCATGTTAAAGTTGGTGTGACTGGTCAATGCCATCTATATTTTGTTTATAGATTGCCATGACGACTTTAAAGTATTAGGCCGATAAAACTGCATTCAAAATGCAGTTTTATGCAATTTTAGCGGCCTTGGTTGCTAAAATGCAATTTTTCGGCGTGTTACCAGTCCGACAAGCAGCTGTTTTAGAGAGCGTGTACTAAAAAAATACCGGTAATTTTAAAAATGAGCTATAAAATGACTAAAAATAACCCCAAAACTAAAAAAATCTTAACACTAGACCACGCAGGCGGTCTACGTTAACCTCACTGTAATATTAATCTATCTTGTGCCGTAGTTTTTTAAGTTAATTTTTTAACACATGGCATCCATAGTTATTGTAGTAGCAGAAATTATTTTACCACGGGCGGTGCTAACAACTTAGCTGATCAGCACGTAAATGCAAATTAACTAAATATATGTACTGTATAGCTAAAATAACGATTTCGGAAGTGAAATTTAAAGCTAGTTTACACGACGAAATTAGAATTCGTAGCTGTTTTCTATTTGAAACGTAAAAGAAACGCTGAGGAATCTGAGTTATCACCATTTCATAAGGGCTGTCGTACATTTTCCGTGGTACTGAAACATGATTTCTGTAATTTCTCCTGAGTATACACTCCGCTAATATTTTAAGACCTGCTTAATGCGTGCAGGAGATAAGAACCTAGAGAGCAAGGAGCATGTTAATGACAAGGTTATTTATTGTTTGTGAGATTGCAAAAAAAGAGAACTCGAGCCTGGTTGCAAGTGTTGTGAAATGTCATTATCATTATCTCAACATTACACCGCTCTCCAAGTCAGCCGCAAACGTGCCCTCTTAATGCAGCTAGCTACCAATGTTATTTAACTATTAAATGTATATGACATCCTGTAAGATACGGCAGTTTGCCTTAAATTTGTAATATTTTATTTTAAAATGCTTCCTTGATTACAAGACTGCCGAAAAGACAAAGCTTACCATCTAAACAAGCATATTAACGATATTACAACACATGATACTGGAAGAAACTAGCTTTATCAACCTGGCGTTTTATAGGCTACATTTGCTGATTACTAATTAATATGAGTTTATAATGATTAGGGCAAGGCATTTGATGATTTTGCATCTTTTTTATAATGAAGGTTAAGAGATAGCTCGAATATATATATATATATATATATATATATATATATATATATATATATATATATATAAATTTATTAATTTATTAATTTTATTTATTTATTTATTTAACCCGGCGGAGTTAAGGCCATAAGGCCTTCTCTACCACTCAGCCAGGGCAAAAACATGAAATACATAATGATAATATTAATAATAATAAATTAAAAAAGAACTGATATACATGAATACAAGAAACGTACATTAAATACAAAGAAAAAATTCGAACATAAGTACTTGAATAATATGAATATATAATACAAATGACTAAAAATAAAGAAATTTAAAAAAGATGAAAGTCTAAACAAATACATTCTTAGTTATTACAACATATTATGAAAATTAAAATATATATTACTAATTAGCATCAATTCCTAAATGTTATTAAGTGCCAGTATGGTACTTTATGAGATTGTGTGTGGGGACGAAAAATGTCTGTCCGTCTGTCTGTACGCGCCATAACTCAAATACGCTTTTTCGAATTTTCATGAAACTTGGAAAACACATTTGTAATGTCCATGGGAAGAACCCTATTGATATTGAACCAAATCGGTTCACCGGTACCGGAGTAATGCCCAATTTAGTGCCTATTTTAATAGATTATGGCGCCTTTCTAATAGAAAGGCGCCATAACTCAAATACGCTGTATCGGATTTCCATGAAACTTGGTATACTCATTTATGTCGTTCATGAGATGTGCCCTATTGAATTTGAACCTAATCTGTTGACCGGTAGGCCTACCGGAGTAAACCCCAATTTAGTGTCTACTTTAAAGGCGCAATAACTCAAATACGCTTCATCGTATATTTATGAAACTTCGTATACGCATTTATAATGTCCATGGGAAGACGTCTATTTATAATGGATAAAATCGGTTGACCTGTTTCGGAGTAATGCTCAATTTAGTGCCTATTTTATGGTAATATACGTATTCGAAAGAATTTATAAATGAAATGAAAATCAGTTATCTTGACAACACAGCCTATTGTTTTACTGGGATCTTATAAGGCCTTGGAAATTAAAATACAGGTAGCTATGACAAAAAAAACTATTGATTTACATGCTCTTATCCAACTAGACTATTAAAATGACCCCGGTGGCCGAGATGGTAACGCTTTGGCCTTACATTCTGGAGTCCATGGTTCAAAACCCGAAACCGGCCAATTTGAATTTTTTTTGGTATTTTTATGTGAGTGTGCGATTGTCATAATATCACAAATCTGTACAGTTCAGATGATGCTGGAAGATTTTAATCTCATTAAAAAAACTAGACCTTTGTTCTTCCGTAAGCCCTGCTTCATGAATAAATCTGGAGCTTAACTTGGAAATCAATTTAAAAAAAAAAAAACATATTCTGCATATCATAATTCCAGTCATAACTGATTAAACAAAAACATACTGGCACTTTGTTACATCAGTTTACCTGATTTTATTATATACTAAATTTATTAAATGGCGCTTGAACTGTTAAGTATGTATCATGAAATAATGGATTAAATAAGGGCAATTTGTTTTTGCATTATTTTTCATCTATCGTCATTTTCAAGGGATTGATTTTTTGGCAATTTTTAGAACATTTTCGGCATTTTAGGTCATTTTCAGCATTTTAGGTCATGTTTCAGTGGAGATAGAGAGGAGAATTTCCATGTACAAATCATTACTTTCAGACATCAGACAATCGTTTTTATTTGAGAATCTCCGCCAAATGTTCATAGTTCATTTTAATTCAGGTTTATTGTAAACACCACAGCAGTCTGTTTTGAAGCAATAAAGATAGATTTTTTTCTTTCTTTTTAAATGGCACATATTTGGTAGGGTCAATTTGATGGGCGTGCCAGTTCAGAAATAATTTCTTTTTCGCTTAGGGTGTCCAAGTAGTATAAATTTACTTCTTTAGTAACAAAATAAGTGTTTTATAATATAAATTCATATGCAACGCACCGTCATAAACTCTTTTTAGCAATTCATTACTCGTACTTAAGAAAAACTAATTATAAGTAATAATGGTAAATTTATTGGTCCTTTTTTTTAATTTTGGGTCATTTTTCACTATTTTCAGGTCATAAATGCATTTCTTATTTTGCATTTTTTCACTATTTTATGGTCATTAATGCCTTGTCCTAGTAATGATTAATGATCACTGGTGATGGAAGAAAAAAATTATTTTTTTTCATAAGTTTTCCTGTGTATAATAACTTATACAAATTGAATAGGCCCATATCCTGACTTCTTTGCCAGTGCACGATTTCTAAGATTGCTTATTTCATCTTTTCTTTGACGAAGACAAGTTCTTCGGGCTACCGCGAGATAACAATAGATTCCATTGTCTGGCTGAAGCGTCGGCAAGAGGCTTTTCACGATTCTTTTTTCTCCCATTTTGAAGCAAAGAAGAGACGCTAGTTCAGTAGTCTCCTATCATTCAGTTAAGGTTTTTAAATTCCTCCTTTATGTGCTAGTCCTATATCATTAGAGTTGGCAGTAGGCCTATAGGATGAATGAGAAGTCATCACAAGTACAGGAATTTAAAGTGTGGAGATAGACTTTTCTTAGTGAAAAGAACAAAGTATCTCCCAATACTTTTGGAGTTATGATGAAAAACGCGAATGTGTCGATTCAGTTGAACTTTTACTTCACTCTTGCCACCTATTCTTCGATAAGTTTGTTGTTCATTTCCCGTCACTTATATTTCTTTCGTAAGATCAGAATGCAACTTTATCTCATACCAAAGAACAAATCTATCATTAGTGTTATTATTAATTAATTTTTGACAAAAAAGGCGAGAATAGTTCTGCGAATAGTAGTACAGTAATAATAATAATAATAATAATAATAATAATAATAACTACAGTAGTTTGTTGTGAATAAAATATTGGTAATTGTACGGGTTATGAGCTAAACAGTTTTTTCTGCATAGGATTGTACCCGCAATAAATTATTATTTTTTTAAATTTTTTATATATTATATCCTGTAGGATACAAATCTTTGCCTTAAAAGTGTAATGAAATAATTGAAAATAATTTTGAAAAAAATTAATGTTCTTGTAAAATTAACCAAGTAGCGTACAAGGAATAAAGTTTGACAATAATAATTTTGTTTTCTATGCAGTTCGGCTTAGAACGAACAATTAAAACAACAATTTTGTTCATCTGTAAGCCTTTACATAATTCCGGGGTGCGCGGGCAAAGAGAGTTAAGTCCACCATCCTAAAAAATTGAGATATGTCCATAGAGTTATAGATAAAAATGCTCTCTACATTTGTGTTAAGTCCAGTAAGTCGTATTCAAAATTGTACGGTAGTTATGGATGTGTGCCTCATGGGTTTATCCATCTCTAAAGCTATGTTGGGCTGGTATAGTGTGTTAAGTCACTCTAGTTCTCAGTAACAAGAAAGTGGACTTAAATCTCTTTGCCCGCGCACCCCGGAATTACATAATTCTAGATGTAAAATAACTAAAACATACTGTACTGCATAATTTTTTAAAGGAGAGTACATTCTGATAACATGCACTTCCTTCGATATACTATATCATAACGTATTTTAATGTGTATATCTTATAATTCACATTAATGGAAACTATGTAGGCTACAAGTATCAATTGGAAAACAGATTTCATCTTTCTCCTTCCTTAGTTATTTTTTTAGAGACAAATGTACGTTATGGCCAATGCAGGAATTACGCTGTAATCTTTTGTACATGTTGCATAATTGAGACAAGCTTTCAGAACAAATGTTACAATTTCAATAGTTGGTCTACAATGCTCATTCATTCACAAAGACAAAAAAATTAATTAGACAAGGGCTATTAAAATAGGTCAAATAGGTAATTAGCAAAACACGACAAACATAGTCCACTACTTAAGGCTAGTTTACACGATGACACTAGGTTTCGTAACCATTTTCATGAAAGTGATTTCGTGAAACTAATTACACACATTTTCTTTCCAATGCAACCGCATATTTCATGTTATTTCTGAAGTTCAAGTTGTTAAAAGCCGATATAAACGTTTGAAACACGTATGAATACAGACATTTCACAATTTCTTCACTTCCCCATTTCATTTTACGAAATGCGAACAAGCTAAATAAGCGTATAATCTCAAAATTACTATTATAGTTTCGTGAAAAGTTGGAATCAGCCGAAACTGCGTAGTGTCGTAACTAATTGTCGCCAGTACATCTTACGCTTGCGCATTCAAGTAAAAAACAGTTGCGAAACTCAGTTACGAAACTCAGTTACGAAACCTAATTTCGTCGTGTAAACTAGCCTTTACTCACAAGATGCTAGCGGTGTAATTAGTTATATAAAGTAACGTGCATTTTTGTACGTTACATGCAATGAAAACTGTACTTTATCGCCTTTTTGTGGTCGGTATACTTTCTTTAAAAATTGACTCCTTTCAATTTTGAAGGCAAGACTCCTGACTGCATGTCGCAATGACAAATGCAGGATCAAGCGCCAGCTGAAAAGAAGTCTCTTCATAAACAGTTATAAATCTTCACGTCTTTACTTGTGATTTACCTCTTTTTATTAAAATTCTGCCAGTGGTCAGGATGCTGGTATAAATCAACAAATGGTAGAGAGTATTACCTATCTGCCAACATCCTTCAGCTGTGCAAACACGGTGGTGGTTTTCCACCAGAATGCGTGTGATTTCTCTCGAGACACAGGAAAATGTGGATTGATCGCTCAACGGAAAATAGAGATCTCCCTCATTTCCTATTACTGTATTTGCGGGTTCGAAATTTCCAAGTATAAATGCTCTTGAAGAATGGCAATAAAAATGGTTGTAGGGAAAAGAGGAACCGCCTTGTGTTAGAATGTTATTAGAACTTTCTCTACGTTTCTGAATTCTAGGCTGTACAGTTGTGCTCAAACCCCCTCCACCGAACTGAGTATTACTAGGCTCTGTCTGGGAACCTCAGGAGAAAACCTTTATTTCTAACTATCAGCTGATAACAGTGCAAATAGTGGACAGGATATAACCAGGCAAGTTTTAAAACGTAATGTTACGAGATTTTTATTGCATTGAAGCTAAGATCTTATTGTTTACTCCTATTAATGATATTTTCGCAGTTCGTAATAAGTCTGTTTAACCGAGCGAGGTGCCCGAGATGGTAAACGTCTTGAAGTCGCATTCGGGAAGTCCCAGGTTCAAATCCCGTGGGCGGCCAATTTGACATGGGGGTTTTTCATGGCTTCCCCAGTTGTAAAGGCAAATGCCGATTTTGGATATTTACATACCATGAATCATCCTCATTATTTCATCCTGTATCATATCCATTTAAATTAATATCAGTTGAAATTTACTTCATAAAAAACATTGACAATAGAAAATAATTGACAATCAATAGTTCCATAACCAACCCTGTTGTATAGACACAGATCCCTAACTCCTGATATGGCCTCGTAGCTAAGGAGTATTAACACAGCCGAATTTGTTTTTAAAAAGTCATGGTTTTCGAGAAACTTGATTTAATAGAAATATTCACAGTTCGTAATGTAACTTATTGCAAATCATTCGAAAATATTAATTCTAAATTCCTAGTATTTAACGACACATTGTTAGGTAGCTTTGAATATAAACATAAAAAAAATGTGATAGGCCTACCTTTTGCTCATCATTTATTTTATTTTCATGTAGGCCTTTCGGTGTAATGCCATCTTCAGGGCGTTTTTGTTGTTATTTTTGATACGTCATTATTTAAATGAATTGTAAATGTATAAACTTGTAAATTATATAGGCCTACATAATTATTTATTTATAATTTTTTGAATCATTTAGCCAGGTAAGTTAAACTGATAAAAGCAAAGTGCTACATGGAAATGATTGCAACAACTGCGCACATTTAAAAACTTTTTCTGTGAATGACGGCTACAAGCACTGCTACCAAAACAAGAACAAACACTAAATGCCTTGCATTCATGCATACCTTGAATATTTTGAGCAGAAAAAAAATTAGTTCAAAATCAATAGGGTTCTTTCTATGAACTTCGTAGGCTAAGTGTGTATAAAAATCTGATAACGCGTATTCGAGATATCGCCCGTACAGACACACGGACGGACGGACAGACGGACACACTTTTCCCCCGTGCACCAAGTATTGTTGGGAAGTACCATTATGGCACTTAATACAATATCAACACTACAATAAAAGATGCCCCAAAATTTGTGGTATAGCAAAGCTAATTAAGATAGTATTCCGTGTCACGGGACATGTTTTACTTCTGTGACTATACAACTAGGCGACATGATGAAGTTGTGTTTGAGTAAAATGTAATAACAATAATTAGTATGTGTTCCTTTGTTTAACTTATGTTATGTGTTTGTTTAAGTTCCTACATAAACTGTAAGACGTCAGACATTTCAACTTCTCCCGCTTCTAGAATTATTGTCTTGCTGCACAAAGCGAAGGGAAACGTCCAAAGAACGTGCCTCATTATCGTCTCTGGGAGAGATTCTGTAGAGGTCGGGCGGGGGATAAAGCAGAAGTAGGAAATGTCAACCATATCGATATAACATAGAGGAAGGGATGTTGTAATTCGTCAATATGTTCTCCACCAACATCATGCAGTGCCTTTATGCTTCTATCACAAAGAACCTGCTTGTATTTTTCAGCTCGTGGAGGTAACTCTTTTCTGCCTTCATTGTGTTCACCCGTATTTTACAGAGGTTTGAAGTAATAATAGTAGTTTCTTTTATAAAATAAAATCAGGTAAACTGATGTGACAAAGTGCCAGAATGCTTTTGTTTAATCAGTGATAATTGCAATTTTGATATGCAGAAAATAAGTTATTTTTTAACCGAGTTAAGCTCCATATCGATTCATTAAGCTATCTGTTAGTTATTCAACTTACAAAGTCGTATATGAACACTTTAAAAAAATATGTTTTCAGGATAACTGATTTGTATTTGATAAATTCTTTCTAATATATTGCCATAAAATAGGCACTAAATTGGGCATTACTCCGGTACCGGTCAACCGATTTGGTCCAATATCAAAAGGCTTCTTCCCATGGACGTTATGAATTCTTATACCAAGTTTCATGAAAACCCGATAAAGCGTATTTGAGTTATCACGCGTACAGGCACATGGACAGACAAACAGACAGACGGACAGCCATTCTCATAATCTCACGACACGCAATCTCATAAGTACCATTCTGGCACTTAATAAATGGAACGGTATGGATTTAGTTTTTGTATCATGCGTCTTGTCATTAACAATGACATACGGTAAAGTACGATATGTCACTTTCATGCTCCCGTCACCTGTATTCGTCCCTCTTCCACTTTTCCGCAACTCTTGAATGGCGCTTAAGATGAATAAAAATCATACTTTCATACTTGTTATCGTTTGGTGATGTTATTACACAAATGTAATTAAGAGGAAGTTTAAATCCCAACGACTGTGTACTAATTTTTCCTGGAAAGCAAGTGTTTAGGCGTCGCGAAAAAAAATGTAGTTTCATTCATTAAACGTTACATTCATCACTTAATTGTCTTCAACAGCATCTCAAGTTATGCCATGGTTCCTGCGTTATAAGTTTGGAGACTTCAGCTAATCAGCAAGGAGTTGTAAATTAGATCTTACAGTAGAAATCACTCCACGTTATTCTGTCGCGTCTTGAAACGTCACAAGCTGCTCTTGATTCACGTCACATTTAACACCAGTGAGCCATTTAGTCTTAATAACCCTTCAGCCACTCTTACTTGATGTACCATATTCATTATGATGGAATCCTCGGGTTTCGAGAACGTAATATTAGTTTCGTTTTGAATAATGTTCCATGCCATCAAGAAGTGTAATATTGATTTTTATGTACGGTACCCATTCCCCATTTAAGAAATAGGCCTGTATTACTAGGGCAAGGCATTTGATGATTTTACGTCTTTTTTATGTGAAAGTTAAAATATAGCTCGAATATATATATAGCCAATGTGTAACATGAAATAATTGAATAAATAAGGACAATTTGTTCCTTTTTTTTCTTTCTTTATTTTGCATTTTGCATTTTCAAGAGTTGGGTCTTTTTTTTTTGGCAAAGTTATGAAAATGAAACTGATAATTTATTTAATTTTCATGTAATTAGATTTTGCTTATTTTGATTCTTATTTCTTACATTGTTATTACAGTTTTATATAACACCTGTGCGTGAAAATCTTCACTATTGCAGTGTGTAGAAATTGACTCAACCTTTTCACTGCTGCTGACGTATAAATTCGTCACTTTAAAAATCGTATAAAAGCAGAAATAGTATAAGATTTATAGATTAATCCAATATTTAAAATGTGAGAATATATGTCCTTGTGCTATGATTACCATTCGTAGAAACCAGCTTTTCTACTGAAATTTTTCTCATTCATTTCAAACTAAGATTCCACTAATGATTTCACTTGATGATTGCTTATATTATTGTATAAATTCAGCCTCGTAAAGGTAAACGAATTTTTATGTCTGGTCAGAAACTGCAAACAGATGAACCAGATTTAGCTTTTGATAAATTAGTTGGTATTAAAAATATTCCTCAGGTTCGCGAGCGACCCCTGGTGATCCCGTAAGGGGATATTACTGACGCCATAAATGTTGACGTGGATACAGTAATAATTTAATTTTCTATTGCTTACAGCTGGAGCCGCTCCTGTGGACGCGAACCAACGGCCGAGCTCAGCCCAAAGTAATGTCCGCCCTTCCTCCGCGCCCCACAAAGGTAAACTATACATTACATCATAATTGTTTGTGTAGGCATTCTGTAGTAGGAGTCGCTTTTGTAGTGCCAGTTTACCCTTACCAAAAACAGAAGTACATTTATATTGTATTATATCAATGTGACCCTTCTTTGCATGGATGCTAGCGATGCTTAGATCTTAAGGGTTGGTATAACACGGAAGTGATTACCTCTTTAATTTTGTTTTAGAATACATCGTGATGAACGGTAGCTTTTTTTTTTTTTTTTTTTTTTACTTAGTGCGTAAAGTTTCTATGTACTAATTGTTGTTGGTGCCTAAGATGATCTTTTAAAACGCAAGTGCCTATATAAATCAAGCTACTGTATCTCTTTTATTTTACTTACCTAATTATAAAACATGCAATTGGCAGTTGCTGGTTCCATTACCTTGTCAACCGTCTCACTGACGTAAGCCTAATAATAGTGACTTAATTACTAAACTGATTCATAAACAATGTGACTTAATTAATCATTATTAGGGGGCGGATTTCTATGACCTAAAAAAAGGATATATGCATGCATTTATGACCTAAAAACATTAAAATATGACCAATAAAATTTAAAGTATGACTTGACCACTTACACATTATTAAGTGCCAGTATGGTACTTTATGAGATTGTGTGGTGGACGAAAAAATGTCTGTCTGTCCGTCTGTCCGTGTGTCTGTACGCACCATAACTCAAATACGCTTTTTCGGATTTTCATGAAACTTGGAAAACACATTTATAATGTCCATGGGAAGAACCCTATTGATATTGAACCAAATCGGTTCACCGGTACCGGAGTAATGCCCAATTTAGTGCCTATTTTAATAGATTATGGCGCCTTTCTAATATAAAAACGCCATCACTCAAATACGCTGTATCGGATTTCCATGAAACTTGGTATACCCATTTATGACGTCCATGAGAAGTGCCCTATTGAATTTGAACCTAATCTGTTGACCGGTACCGGAGTAAAACCCAATTTAGTGTCTACTTTAAAGGCGCAATAACTCAAATACGCTTTATCGGATATTTATGAAACTTCGTATACGCATTTATAATGTCCATGGGAAGACGTTTATTGATATTGGACCAAATCGGTTGGCCAGTACCGGAATAATGCCCAATTTAGTGTTTTTATGTTAATATATAAGATGTCGCGATAACTCAAATATGCTTCATTGGATTTTCCTGAAATGTTGTATACCCATTTATAATGTACGTGGAAAGACGTCTACTGATATTGGACCAAATCGGTAGACCGGTACCGGAGTAAAACCCAATTTAGTGTATATTTTAAAGACGCGGTAACTCAAATACGCTTTACCGGATTTTTATGAAACTTGGTATACACATTTATAATATCCGTGGGAAGACGTCTATTCATAATGGATAAAATCGGTTGACCTGTTTCGGAGTAATGCTCAATTTAGTGCCTATTTTATGGTAATATACGTATTCGAAAGAATTTATAAAAAAAATGAAAATCAGTTATCTTGACAACATAGCCTATTGTTTTACTGTGATCTTATAAGGCCTTGGAAATTAAAATACAGGTAGCTATGACAAAAAACATATTGATTTACATGCGCTTATCCAACTAGACCGTTAAAATGACCCAGGTGGCCGAGATGGTAGATCTTTCTTCTTCCGTAAGCCCTGCTTAATGAATAAATCTGGAGCTTAACTTGGAAATCAATTTTAAAAATATATATATTCTGCATATCATAATTGCAGTCATAACTGATTAAACAAAAACATACTGGCACTTTGTTACATCAGTTTACCTGATTTTATTTATATTTTTCAAAGATCCATTACAATTCATTTTATTAAAATACAATGTTGATTATTTAAAATATCTGTAAATTCTCAAAAAGTAACAGTATAATGCAAAATTTTCAAAATATGATATGAAACTTAAAAATGTATTTAATATGCACACAGATATGCCAAAAATATGACCAATAGTTGAAAATTTCATAAATATGCAGTTATATGCACAATAAAAGCCGTTCCATTTTCACCAGGATGCTTGGAATCGGGTTTAAATTAGTCGGAAACCTGAAATAATACAAAGGGGGAAAATATGACATGTAATAGAAATCCGCCCCCTAATCATTACTTTTACTAGCTAATTTAACATTATTTAAGCACGATGTTCTTGTTGTGTGCTTCCTTTTAAGATATTGAAAAAATGTTAGAGGAGCTTAATGCCTTGCCACATGTCAAAAGACTAAGGTTGGGAACCCCTGTTATAAAGTGCATTAGACTCCCTATCCATGTAAAAGTCCCTTCTGAGTTAGGGTCCTACAGGTGTTAGCAGTATAACGTGAGACATAATATGCCTTAAATGCTTCGAGAAAATTATTATAATCAAAGATTGTTTATTGCTGCCACCAGGACCAAGAAGCAAATTTGCAGAAGAACGGAAATTCTGAGAACATAAAACAAAGTCCATGAACAGATAAATGTTGAGCAACCCCACGCATTGTCTTTTCCCCTGGGGGACTATCGTTAAAATGTTTCCTCTGTCAAGAATAAGTTACTTTTGTCTTCTTCAATCACCCTTTCTCCTCCCTTCTATTTATTTCCACTCTTTGCTTCCTTCAGGACACTGTAGACATAGAAAGGATAAAGACAACGATCCGAAGGCTGTGTAAATCTTTCATGAAGAAAGCTTGGTTATAACCCTGTAAAGTAGACTACTATTCATGCACTTGAAAGAGGATAAGTGTGTATGTTTTAAGCCGGAACGTGAAAGCATGTCTGAAGATGGAGGGAAAAGCTCTTTTGGCTGTTTAAGTGATCTGTTTTAAAGACAATGAGCTAAGACAACATCCGCAGAGTTAGCGCGGCGCTACATGAAATTTCCACGCAAAAATGTACTTCATCTGTTCTCGTTACTGGATTTATCTAACCTAGTTTTTGTAGCCGAAAAATTCATCTTCCTTTTAAAGTGCAACTTAAAATCGAAGACGCGTTATGCCATATTTTGATTATTATGACGTCCTACTTTCTGACTTTAAAACAGTAACTTGCCTCCGATTACGACTTATTCATAATGCATGTGTTAAATATATACACCGTGTCCCTTAAAGTCCGGTAACACATAGATCTGAGTGTTGTTCATAGGGTAATGCATGTGGTCGGACTTGAACTCAAACCAATGTGAGATTGGTTCGCCCAGGGATGGTGTGGAACACAAATGATGAGGTTCAGTGCCAACTTTAAATAAAAAAAACACTAGAAGAAACCAGAAACATCGGAGTGCACTCGAGTTTAGAACTAATAAACTATGGACGTAGTCGTTGTGTTAACTGTTTTCTCTGCAGTCGGGCACGGATTTATAATTTGCATGAGAATTTGAATTTAAGAGTTAAAGAGTTATTAAAATTCATGTGCAAGTAGGGCCTACGGTTGAGTTCGATCAATGAAATAAAATAAATATATAATTTATTTTATGATTCACCGCCTAGGCCTTTCGGTGCGCTTGCACAATCTTCAGGGCATCTTTTTGCTTACTTGGAGTTTCAGTAATTAAAATCAAAACTGCATTTTGTCACATTTATAAAATAAGATGAAATTCATAAAATCTCCCAAAAGCACTGTCACCAAATTGTCTTCTGTGGCCGCCTCGCCGCGTTATGACTTTTCTCTTATTTTATAAATGTGACAAAATGCAGTTTTGATTTTAACTACCGGTATTTCAACTCCAAGCCAGCAAAAAGATGCTCTGATGATGGTACAAGCGCATAAAAAGGCCTACGCGGCGAATCATAAAATAAATTATAGTTGAGGAACTGGTGTCACATTTATTTTATTTCATTAAGGGTTGAAATTATTGAAGTTGCTTTTCCTTTTGTAAGAAATACGAAAATTCTGTCAGATAAAAGTTCACACTTTCTTCGTTCCGAGAGTATCGTTAGAGTTTAGCATTATTTGGGGGCTGTGAAGAGGTGAAGAATAAATTCTGTTCCCAGGGAGGCAGTATCTTTGTTAGAGTGGAGACTGGCTTCTTGCACAAGTAAGAGTTCCCTTGCGCCTATCCTTAAGCGCTAGAGAAAATATATTGAAATACTGTACCGACTTTCCAACACAACTGCTTGAATGGCAGGGGAGAAACTCCTATGTGTAAGAGCATGTAATAGATAAGTGCAGATGGAGAACAAATCTAAATCAGGATTTCGGATAAATGCAAACAGAATGGTTTGGAAGAAATTTAGGAATGGTACCAATTTTGTTCGAATATATGTATTATTTAAAGATGTAGTAGGCCTAAATGTGTCGTAACTATGACAGATAAAGTCTTCTGACGAAGTTCTATCTTGCCTATTTTCCTCCTTTTATTCCATTTGTGCATTTTTTTGTTTTGTTATGTACTTTTTTGTTCTTTAAAAAGTATTTTAGTACCATACTCTCTTAACAGTATGGAATAATTTCTTGAAACTGTCAGTAAGTTTCTTTTATAGTTTTCCCTAATTTAAATTCGGATGATACGCAACCACATTATTTTCTAAGCTCAAAAATTGGAGTTCTCATTGAATTTTTATGTTTTGATTAAAAAGGGATGGAGCCAATTTTAAAATAAACATTTAATATTAATCAGCCGAATATTCTACGAGATTTTAAATTTTAATAATAATAATAATAATAATAATAATAATAATAATAATAATTCTTATAGAAGAAATTATAATTTTAACGTTTAAAAATTAATTAATATTAATTATGTTGGCTCGACTTAGCTATATTTTTATTTTCATTTAAAGGCTCACTGAAGATGACACAAGTTGTTAAAATATATTTGATTTTTAAAATATATTTTGACAAGGCTGAGTTAGCTAATTTTAAACTCATATAAGACAATAGGCCTCTGGCTCTATTTTATCAACATTGCATTCATCTAAGTGTGAAAAATAATTCCAACTCATATTACTGTTTATTTAACAAATTATGCTGTTTTAAATAATTTATCAGATTCTTAACTTACATTCACGACCCACTGTAATTAATAGTTTTAATAATGTGTGAAACTACATAATGATTATTATAGTAATAATAAAATCAGGTAAACTGATATAACAAAGTGCCACAATTCTTTTTTTTAATCAGTGATAATTACAATTATGGTATGCAGAAAATAAGCTATTCTTGTAATCGATTTCCGAGTTAAGCTCCAGATCGATTCATTAAGCAGGGCTTACGGAAGATCAAAGGCCTAATTTGATAAGAATATGTGAAGGAATTGTTATTTGTCAAAGCTAACTGTATTGCAACTTCCAAAGTTGTAAGTTATATGAACACTGTAAAACAATATGTTGCCATGAGAAATGATTTGCATTTAATAAATTATTTCTAATATATTGCCATAAAATAGGCATTTAATTAGGCATTACTCCGGTAACGGTCACCGATGGTCCAAAATCAATAGACTTCGTCCCATGGACGTTATAAGAAGGTATACCAAGTTTCATGAAAATCCGATAAAGCTTATTTGAGTTATCGCGCGTACAGACAGACACACGGACAGACATTTTCCCGTCCACGACACAATTTCAGAAAGTACTATTCTGGCACTTAATAATGGTCTTTTTAGCGAAGTAGAGTTTTCATCCCTGAAGATTAAATAACAATAAAATTCTAGTTATCTTTAAGATGAAGCGTTGCTAAGATATTTGTTGTTTAAGTGATCAGTTCCCTATAATCTTTCTACACTTACTACTCCCGTACTAATCATTTTCCTCACGGTGCCAAGCTGCCAGTTTATAATATATTATGCCTCGCTTTTCTTCCTGCTACATTAAACCCACTTCCCGATAAAATCCCTTTTGTACCAAACTCTTTCTTTCGGAAACACTCGATAAAGCTTTTCTTACACTCCGAAAGTAACCTCCATAGTCCATAAGACTTCGCTAGTCATTAGGTAAGCTCGGTGAACTTCTAAATGACTAGCTTTATTATTTTTTTTTTCTGTTTCGGGCTGGAGACAAAAGCGTCGCCCACATTTAAGTATAAAACGTTTTTTTTAGAATTTATTTTGTATGTACACATATATTGTACACATACATTTAAATAATATATACTTTAATTTTATTCTTTTTGGCGCTTATCCCAAGAAAGTAAATGTTTACTTTTTCAGGTTGCAAGGAAAGAGAACTTAGATCCTAGCGAATATTATTGCTTGAAATTCACTAGTTATCTTTCAAACGTTCCAGTGAGCATTACTGTTAAAAGATTTTTAAAATTCTTAGATCTTAAGATTGGAAGTTAGTACAGTAGTACAGTGTTGCTATTTTTAGGATAATTTTTTTTCTGAAAGGGGCCTTAGGTCAATATAATTTAAATGACATAATGTGGTTTTAAGCATGCAGCGTAGATTTTTATAGAAGCTAAATAGAGCTAACATTTTGAAAACTTGTTTTAATAGTAAAATAATGTCAAACTGTCTTGTAATAGATTTATTAGAATCCTTTTGTAAGGTTTTATTGAAGGTCAAGAATAATTACCTATGAAAAAATACACTGAACTCATTTCGTTTTGCATCCTCATATTGTTTTCTTGAAGTGGGTAGCGAACCGATGATCCTGAAACTGTATATATCTTTATTATCTTGTATACTGTATAAACATGGACATACATTAGGGGAGGAAACCTTCTTATATTTTGCTATGTGGAAGTCCATTTCGCTCTTCGTGATCTTTCCGCCGGGTGTGGCGAAACTGAAGTTGCTATTGAAAGACGAATAATGTAAAATATTATATTCTAAAACAAGGAAAGTCAATAGCCCATCTCATGTGATTAAGTCAATTCAAATGGGCTACTTCGGGCGAAAGCACAGTATTTCCTGCTGTGACATTGTCAGTTTCTCCCTGCAAAATATAAAGGCCGTCACAGCTACAGAAAGCAGCAGATGGCTTTAAAGAAATACAAAAATTAATAAGTAAATAAAGAAACACCAAACACAAATTGTAACATGAAAAATTAAAACAAAAATTAAGGGACAAAAGGAAGGTAGCGTGCATGACTACCGGGAGAATATCTCATTGGCCGAGCAATCCTGGGGAGGTTTATGCCCATTCTCAACTGTCCTAACAAACCATTCTATGTGTGAACTAAAATTTCCAATCCGGGATTCGAACCCAGTATCTCGTGGTTAATGATTGGGAGCTCTGTGCTGTAGGATGGACTGAAAAGATAATTTTTCTCTCGTGCATGCTTGATTTTTTAGCCCTTGTTTATAGAGTTAAGAAATAGTCGTCAGTTTCCTGGTTTTATTTCTGATAAAATTCCTCTGTGCTTATTTCCGCATGACACATATTTATCAGGTCACGCTACCCAGCTCTGAAGGCCGTCGCATACCTTGTGCCCTGACTGTATTTACGCTAGTCGTATACTCTCCCACAATATTGTTTAAATATTTTAATGCTCTTAAAACTATTGTACACTACTTCTGTATTTTTTTTAATAAATACATATTAAATTATAATTCATGTGATTAATAATAAGTAGTCCACCGCTGCTGTGGCGTAGGGCATGAGTTCGTTCTCCTCACGCAGCGGACCTAGGTCCTGACTGGGGTTTTTCCGGGGTTTTTTTCTCACCTGTGAGACAATGTCGGGAAACTTTAGGCCCTCGTGATCCCTGGATATCATTTGGCCGTCATTATCATCGTCATTCCATCCGCGCCTTGTTGAGTTGTATGTGCGACTGGTGTATCTCTTCCTGTGTGTTCGTGTTACGTCGGAGTTGGCCCCGCATTGGTCTGATCACTCATCCGGGAAGGCCCTCCATGACCTGATCTGGTCTAAAAAGTATTATGTGATCCATAGAGATTCCCACGCCGAGAGATCGCAGTCCTAATAGGCCCGCGCGCCGTGGACCTCATAAACGTCCCTACAATGTGAGAGGTTAAACTAAGAAAAGAAGTGAATGAGTAGAAATTGGATGAACTAATAAGTGAGATCGCATTTAACTTTAGTGCTTTTTGTTTTCGATGACATTAGAATAATCATTTTGGGGGGGGCATGGTTTATTAAATTTAATGCTACTAGTGAAATAAAAGAGTTGACAGCGATTCATAGAATCCCGTAGAATTTATTCCGGTTTAAAAGCCATGCCCAACTCCAATAAAAAGATTTCGCGAAAGCACTTGGTGGTACCAAAGACTGCGTAAAACTTTACTTCAGAAGTGAATAAATGAGAATTGATCTCGATTTACCTCACAACCTACCTTTCATTTAAATTTAATGGTGTAATCAAAAGCAATTGAAATAGGCTTATGGCGCTTTAACCTTTACGTAGCTTGGTTGTGTTTTATCATAATACTCCTAGGTAAGCAAGCAAGCTAAGTAAAATATATACTGCATGCGTGTAGACATGCATCAGAAAGCCATTGACATCTCGAAACGGATACTTTTCTAATGCATTACATAAAATCAATTCAGTAATAGCTGTAATGTAAGGCCATTGTACTTATTAGTCTAGTTAAGTTATGGCATTTTGTTAAGGGGATGTCATCCTACGCCAAGAAAGTCTTTATTTTACAAAAGAGAGCACTTCGTATAATTTGTGGAGTTGCTCCTAGATGTGCTTGTAAATCACATTTTATCAAACTTGATGTTCTCACTTTGTCATCATTAGGGTTCGGATGTTTATGACCTAAAAAAGTGTAAAATATGTTTGCAAAAATTACCTTAAAAATAACCTAATAAGACCCAAAATTCGTAAATATGACGTGATAAAATAATGTATTTTCAAAAAAATAAAAGTTACAATTTAAAACGTTTAAAGTCAAATTCTTACATCACATGAATTCAGTCACTTGCTAACAATTTTGGTGATTTACAGTTTTACTTGTAATGAACTTCTGATTTTAAAGAATTTTCTCCTGTTTGCTCTCTTCATCAGCTTCAAATACTCATATTTTATAGACCTTGCGTGTCCCTATAAATTATGAACATTAGCTTTAATTTTAAAATTGAAGGTACTATTAATTTGGCATAAACATTAATTTAATTAAGTAAATTTCAAATTCAACTCGACCGTTAGTACATACACTGTATAATTGTGCTCTTTTACCGAATTTATGACTGAAATATGACGTTAAATTACAAATATGACTGAAATATGACCAAGACCATGAAAATGACCAAAATATTACTTGTTATGCAAAATAAAAACAGTCCGATTAGGATAGAAAATGTGCAATTGGACCACATTCTGCAGAAAGGAACCAACCCTCAAATTTAAAAAAAAAACCTGAGTAGATGCTGAATTTATGCTACTGAACTACATATTTACGTTGTGCAAACTCGCCAAACTCTCCATCCATTTATGTGCCATCTATGAAGCAAACAAAAACACCCTGAAAACATCCAGGTTGGCTTTTTATATAACTTTAAATGCCTGTTTTTTAGCTTAAAAACCATGTGGGTTGGTTCCTTTCTGCAGAATGTCGTCCAATTCATGCATAGGCGTAACCAGGCCGACCATATGGGGGGGGGGGTTATAACATCCGAGGAGTCTGGGGGATATGGAATACCCCCAGGGAGAGGGGGGTTCGGGGGCCCTCCCCCGGAAAATTTTAAAAATTAAGATGCCCAATAACGAGTTTTAAGCTTCCCACGCTTTATACTCGTATTAAATAATCTATAAGCAGGCTTTAAAAAATTGTATAATTTTTCTTTTTTTTAATCAAGGGAACCCCCCCCCCCCTCGTTACGCCTCTGAATTCATGTTTACTTTGTGTTTGCGGCGAGAATAGAGGTCGGGATAAAAATGTGACATGTCATAAACATCCGAACCCATTTGGGCATCGTGAAACTTTTCCCGGTGTTATCTCGATCTCTGTAGTTTCTGTATTGGCCTACTATGTTTATGCAAGAAGGTAAAAAGGATGGTGGTTCTGGTGTGACGTCGTGTAGGGGAGTCGCTGCCGCCCGCGCCGTCCCGGTTCGATTTCACGCAGTGCGCCAATGCGACGCGAAGCAGGGGCACGCGAGACCGCAATCTCATACAGCTTACTTCATTATGTCCTTGTCCACTTCATATCATGTCATCACAGTTTGTATCCATATTCAGTCCATTTATTCGTCCAGTAGGGCATCACGATCCAAAAAATCGTATATGAAACATAACTTCCTCTTACTTACTTACTCAATGACAAAAGACAATTCCTAAGCAAGCTAACGGAATATTACCTATCTGATGGAACCCGATGTTTCATTACCGCGCTTGCCTGTGCCCGCTATTCAACCCTATTCTGTGCTAACTCCATCCAATCATTCCTCGCAAATCCGACTTCCCTTAAATCTATCCTAATAGTGTCCTTCCACCTACTTCTAGGTCTTTCAAGTGGTCTTTTCCCTTCGGGTTTCCCAGTCAATATATTTTAGATATGTCTTTCTTCCCCCATGCGCGCAACATGTCCAGCCATTTCATCCTCCGTGATTTAATTACCCTTACTATATCCGGTGATGAGTACAGGTTATGAAGCTCGTCGTTATGCAGTTTTCTCCAATCCCCATTTTCATCTTTCTTAGGCCCAAATATTTCCCTAAGCCTGTTTTCGAACACTCTCAGATTATGTTCTTCCCAAATGGTAAGGGACCAATGTCTCTAATCCATATAATACAACTGGCAGGTTAATTCAAGGGCGCCCATACCCGGGGGCCGCGGCCCCCCCTAGCTCTCAGGGAAAGGAAAAAATTCAATATTAATAATTATAGTCTGTTTTTTCTTTTAAGACAATTATTTGAAAGTCAGTAGAGACATAAGTTTGCAGAAGTTTTACCATATCGACACCATGGAAGCAGAATCCAAACTGGATTAGAAAAGGGGATCCTGGGGGTTTGGATCTCCAAAAATCATAACCTAAAATTATATTTTTGTATTTAAAAAAAATTGATAAATTAAACAATTTTTGTGGGTGTGTCAAATATGATATAGCAGTTATTTTGTTTCCATAACATAATGAGTAGGCCTGTTATTTCCATTGTTCTTTGTGTTATTTAACTTTTCTTATAAATAGTAATGAGCATTATAACTTAGGCTTGTTTAAGTTCGCATGTCTTAGAGTATGGTAAACAAATTTCCTAACTAGTTTTTCAGAGCTAAAATAGCGTAAAATGTTATTTTAATTAGTTCAATATTTAAAAATTTTCCGGGGGTGGACCCCTGACTTAGGTAATGATTTCTTGTTTACGTTGGTATGTCTTAGAGTATGGTAAATAAATTTCCTAACTAGCTTTCAGGGCTAAAATAGCATAAAATGTGATTTTCATTAGTTCAGTATTTAAAAATCTTCCGGGGGTGAACCCCCGACTTAGGTAACAACTTCTCGTTTAAGTTGGCATATCTTAGAGTATGGCAAATAAATTTCCTAACCAGCTTTCAGGGCTAAAATAGCATAAAATGTGATTTTCATTAGTTCAGTATTTAAAAATCTTCCGGGGTGAACCCCCGACTTAGGTAACAATTTCTTGTTTAAGTTGGCATATCTTAGAGTATGGTAAACAAATTTCCTACCTAGTTTTTCAGAGCTAAAATAGAGTGAAATGTGATTTTCATTAGTTCAGTATTTTAAAAATTTTCCGGGGCAACCCCCAACTTAGGTAACAATTTCTTGTTTAAGTTGGCATATCTTAGAGTATGGTAAACAAATTTCCTACCTAGTTTTTCAGAGTTAAAATAGAGTGAAATGTGATTTTCATTAGTTCAGTATTTAAAAATTTTCCAGGGGTAACCCCCGACTTAGGTAACAATTACTTGTTTAAGTTGGCATATCTTAAAGTATGGTAAACAAATTTAATAATTTGTTTTTCAGAGCTAAAATAGCGTAAAATGTGATTTCAACTAGTTCATTATTTAAAAATTTTCCAGGGGTGGACCCCCGACTTAGGTAACGATTTCTTGTTTAAATTGGCACGTAAACAAATTTCCTAACTAGTTTTTCAGTGCTAAAATAGCGTAAAAAGTGATTTTAATTAGTTGAATATTTTAAAATTTTCTGGGGATGGACCCACGACCCCCTTGCTTGGGGGGTATTCCAAATCCCCTGCCACTTCCAATCATCCCCGAAATTATATTCTGGCTACTTCATTGTTGCACTTTCATTTTTTATCATTAATGTAATGTTACAAACTAACCCAAGAAGTTAAAGGGACAATAAATAAATTAACTAAAAATTTGGCCCCCCCCTAGAAAATATCATATGGGCGCCCTTGGGTTAATTGGCTTATTTTTATACAATGATCTAAATTCGGTTGTCAATTTTGAATGTAATGTTTACATGAGACTCAGTTTCTCAAACAATATAGAAACCCATGCCAGACTGCAAAGAAAACAGTTAACACAATTATTAGACCCAGGGTTTATTTTTTGTGCCTTATTCTGTAATTTTACATTAAATTTAAATTTTCCTTCCAGTTTGCTTCCATAATGTTATTACTGGGATTCAGATGTTTATGACATGTCATATTTTTATCCTGACCTCCATTCTCACCGTAAGCACAAATTAAACATGAATTGCACATTTGTTATCCTAACCGGACTGTTTTTATTTTGTATATAAAGTCATATTTTTTTCATTTTCATGGCCTTGATCATATTTCGATCATATTGTAATTTAACGTCATATTTCAGTTATAAATTCGGTAGAAGTGCACAACTATGCAGTATGTGCACTAAATTGTTGACATAAATCTTTTTCCGAAAAAAAAGTCACAAATATTTTGGTTTTAATGTAACTGAAATGTGATGGGACAATAACAAGTAATAGCCCAATTACCTCTTCCTCCTTGTTGTTAACAACTTCCAATTGACATGTTTTTAAGTTATTTTCAATTCACATTTGTAGTGGTATCTGGAAACATTATCAGATTAGAAGTTCTTTACAAATAGAACTGTAAATCACCTGTGAAATTGTTAAAAAGTGATTATCTGATTTAATTAATGTGATGTAAAATTTAGTGTAATTAAACATATTAAATTGGAATATTTATTTTTAGAAAATAGTTTTTTATGAGGTCATAATTAGGATTTTTAGGTAATTTTTTTCACATTTTTAGGTCATAAACATCTGAACCCTAGTTATTACAAATTTAACACAAACTACTCTAAGAGTTGAACCATAATATCACCTTATGACCTTACAGTGCATTTTATTTAATTTTACTGTAATTTATAGCCTTAGTCATTCCCTCATCATTGTGAATGTCTATATACTTAGTGCACAGTTTTTTGGTACATCCTGTTGCAGCACATGGTCGCTGTCCCTGCTTAAGCATAATGATAGGTTATACGGCAGTTAATCAGCAGACATGATCCTATTCCCTTCAATATGCTACAAGAGCCATTAGACAGAGTGCGTTTTCTGATTATAAATGTCTCATTAGTAATATCTGCTCACAAGAAATTGTTTCAAGAAATCTCGTGCAACACAAATTTCATAAGTGAGGTAGTTAGCTAGGAATGCAGAAGCTTATATTATGTTTTGCAACCATCTCTGAAAACCCTAAATAATTAAAATATTCTGAATTCTTTCATACCTAGATCTTTCTAGAATAATATTATCGCTTATTAAGGATTTAATTTTAAATAGGTAATAAATAATAATATGGTCTCTGCTTGTCATTCTTGCAGGTTATATTCCACCAGTTCTCTTAATACTTTTGCTAGTAATGAACTATTGTAGGGGATCATTAATAGAAAGACGTAATCCTGAAATTGCTAGGATGTAAGAAAGAAACTGATTCTTAACTTCTTTATTTTTTTAACATATTTACACATAAATGAGATACATGTCATAACATTAGTGTCAAGCATTTGATGATATGACTTGCTTCTAAGCTAGTCTGCACAGTATTTGATAGTACTAACTCCACTTAAAAAAAAAAAAAAAGTGATAATGTATATTTTGAACTCTTACTTTAGGTAAGCACCATATGCATATGTGGAAATATCAGTTACCAACAATTGACTCAGTGCCACCCAGACATCCAACATACGTTAAACAAATTTCCCACCTATAAATACCAAAATAGTATATTGTTCTTTGTCATGTTAAAAATGAGTCTTCTCAATATCCTTTGTTTTCTCAAACCTTACCTTGATGGGGATGGTACACTGTTATACTCAGGCAGTGGTGGCTCGTAGCTAAAATTAATGGGTGTGCTGCTCCAGAAAATTTTTAGCCTTTGTTTTAAAATTGTGTAAATGGAAACATAAATATATAAAAAGAAAATTCATTCATAAACTTGATAAAACCCTAAAAGAACATTTTTTTTTTTTTCCTTACTTTAATCTAAATTGTTAGAGTTCAAGCTTGATCTTTTCGTTTAAAAATGAAAGCCATTCTTCTTGTTCTAATATCCTCAAAAAGATCAATAATTTTCTCCTTGATCTGCCATGGTTAAAGTTTTCTGTTAAATAAAAGAACCGAAAAAATGAATCAAATAGAATAGCAGGAATAAGATGATCATCTAATTCTACACTTTATCACATTCAAGAATATGGTACAGGACATGGTTCTTAAGCACAACACACGTGGAACAAAAAAATAATAATAATAATAATAATAACAATAATAAATAAATAAATAAATAAATAAATAAATAACTACCTTCCACCAATACGCCAGGTGCACCAGCCATGGTGAGCACTTTCGTATGTCTGCATGCACACAACAATCGAACACGATGCTGCTGGAACTGTGAAGCGCACAGTTATATTTATACAATCTTTTGTTACATTGTACAGTCAATATTTGGATGGATCCCTTAAGCGATAATAATGCCACTTCAGTATACAGATCTTGTGTCAATGAGAACTTTGTTATTGTTCCCCTACTACCAACCATTAAACCAATGACTTCAATATTTTTCAAACCGTATTTGTTCTTGAAATATTAAATGATTGGTTCATATGTGTTCCTTTTTTTCATTATCAGCTGCTACAGGTTGATCTTCTTCTGTCTCAAAGAGGACTGTAGGGTCTATTAAGAAACCAGATGTTCGGTTTTTGTCCATTGCAGTGATGTCTACTCTTCGTGTTCCTCCAACCATGTCAATGCAGTGCACCTCCTCGTAGATTCTGTTTAATCAATAATCATTGCATTATTAACAACACTCCCTTTTTTCTTGAAGATTAATAAAATCTTAACATGTATAAATATTTTGGGGGTGCTGAAAATGCAAAGTCCTGAGTTATGACAATCCTGCATAAGACCATTTCCTATCAAGAGTAAAAATTCTTTTTTGAACTAATTAGTATCAGCCATGTAAAAAGGCTTAGTATGTTGGTATTGCCTATAGAATAAATATTGAACTAGAAAAAAGATAGCTATTAAACCATATATATGGCTCATTCTACTCCATTTATGTAGACTCCTTGTAGTCGCATCATATGTTTGTTTTGTGAACTGAATGCTTATAAATTAGCGCTGTACCTGGTCCTAGTACACTTTGTTTTATTTCAGAATGATAAAATGTTTATCTCCCTGCTTAAATTTTGTAGTTATTCACTGAAATATACGGTGCCATCAAGAAGTCACTCTGCACCACTTGCTGCAGGCAAGAATCCACTAAGAAACAGAATTCAGTTGGCAGAGCTAGCATATGGTTATAATGTTTTGCTACAATCATATACGAAGTAAGAAATAAAAGTAACATAAACTCTAGAGTGATAGGGAAAAAGCGAATAAGTAAAAAAACCAAAGTTTCAGGAGAGACAAAAAACAATTTATTTCCACAGCATTGTTACGATATTAAGTCCATCCCACCCAGATATTTTTACATAGTATAAGATAGTATGTAAAAATATCTGGGTGGGCTGAACTAGATATTGTAATAATGCTGTGGAAATAAATTGTTTTTTGTTTTTCCTGGAACTTTGTTTTTTTGACTTATTCGCTTTTTCCCTATCACTCACCTATTTACAGAAGATGCTGAAAATGTTTTCCGGAGAATACCTCATTTACTTACCATGACTCATTGCCGATATTTCATCCTCTATCACATTCATTAAAATTGAATATCAGTTGAAATTAATAGTCACCATAAACACAACAGCAATAGAAATCAGTTCACATCAGTTAATTGCAAAGCCTACTCTGGTATACTTGCTACATGTCTGAAAGGAAGGTAGGAGAAATACAGTAGCAACCTTTGTGAGGGTGGTGAACAAGTGGAGAGAGTTTTTGATGGCACTGTATTTTGAAGGTAAACTATTACACACCTTTTAAGACTGATACATGGTAGAGTGAATACCACAGTTTATTAAAATCCCTCAAATAGGGGAACTTCAGCAAAGTTATCTTTATTGGTATGGGTAGACTAGTGCTAGTATTTTGTCATTCTAGTGTATATTCCTTGATTTCATAAAATTTGTGAAGAAATCTTACTTATTAGCTGGTTTATAGTTGTACGAGCATTAAAATAAATGTATCCTTTGTTGGTTGACCTCTCCTGCATGAAATGAAAATGTTGGATGATTATTAAGTCCTATAGGTGTTAACCTCTGCTGTAGGTGTCTTCCCTGTTTAAGCACTAAATAATATAGATGCTAGATGGAAGCCAGACCAGTATCCCAGCTTGCTGTGACAGATCAGTTTTAATCTAATGTAAGAGTATTTCAGATCTTAAGTTACAACTTGCTGTTTTTAACAGGCCTATTAATAAATCATTTTTCTTTATGTAAATCATTTAGTTTTTAAAACATCAAAATGTTAATTTGGTTTTCTAAATTTTTGACTGATTGCTCTGTTTAATAAATGATAAATTTGTTTATTTAAATAATTCTTTTAAGTACCGGTAATCTCAATTATACCTGAATTTTCTTTCTTCCTGCATAAAAAAACAAGAAAACATAAAATGTAAAAAACAAGATTTCTATAGTTTTGTACTTATTTCAGCGTTAAACGATATGCTGAATGATACCATGTATATCTATATGGTATACAAAATGCTTCTGTTTGCTCTTCTTTTTATTGTTGGAGTTTTTAGAAATTAAAACCATTAAAATCTTCTGAACAATTTTTTTATAGTGATTTTTATTGTTAAGATGAGAAAATTAAAAAGATGTTTTAAATACTGAAAAGCCTAGGTGCAATTTTGAAAAATTGAGCAAAACAGATATTTTGTTGAAATTTCATTGTACTTGCATGAAATCTTCAAAATTGTGGTTATGATAATCTAGCATGAAAATAAATCAATGTTTAAAACTTTAAAACGTAAAATTATTTTTATTTTAAACATTTCCTTCCATTGTAGGCTGCCTAGAAACAAAGTACAATTTATTAAATTAATTCTTAAAATCTTCAACCTTAAAATACCAGCAAATTATATGTATCTGATACATTTAGATTATATTTTACTTGAAAATTCCACTAAATAGATTTGTACTGTTTTGTAGGAGAGCAAAAGTAAAAATATTGCACTATTTCAAATCACACGATAAAAATGCAATAGGCCTAGAAACATTTTAACAGAATGAGGCATTTGACAAGGAATGAAAATATTATCACTGAGGCCCAGTCACTTTTTAAATTAAGTAGCTCTGATATTTCGACTGCTGGCGTGTCTTGTGGTTTGCGTCGCTGACTACAGATCTGTCGGCCAGGGTTCGATCCCCGGTACCTCCTTGGATATTTCTGAGGTAGGGAGGTCTGGTAGGGGTGCACTCTGCCTCGTGATTCAAACTGAGGAGCTACTTGATAGAGAAGTAGCGGCTCCGGTCATGGAAACCACCATTAACGGCCATGGGTGTCAGCATACTGACCACATGCCCCCCCAATCCTGCTGTCTACCTATGGTAGATGATGCAGCAGTCAGGTGGTAGGCTTTGTCCCTTCTGGGATGTTAGCACCACGGAGTTAGAGTTAGTTAGCTCTGATATTACAGTTTAAGACCTAGGGATTTCCATTAAAACATTGACACATGCAGAATTTCCCATTTTGAAGGCGTTAACAGTAATTTTACTTTTACTTTATAAAAAAGAAGAGTGCTTCCCTTCCACATTATTTTAACTATAAGTGCATTCTGATCTGTCATGGCATATTAGAAGCATTAGTAGTGGATTGATTGTTCTGACATGAAAGAATGTTGTCCTCTGTCTAGGGCATTCTGGTACGCTTCACTGGTTTGCATACATCGGAAACGAAGCTGAATCACTGCAAAATGAAAGAGTTAGCCCAGGTAAAAGGCATGATAGGTTGGTTGAGTTATGCAGTGCAGTAGTGGCCTTGGAAAGCAGATTATGGCTGGGCTGCATGTCGTAATATCGCATGTACTGCATTGTCCCCTGCTAGAGTGTTGTTTTTTTTTATTTGCCATAGGAAACATATTAGAAGGTTATTTCATGTGATTTTTGTAGTCCTTTCATGACTTAAAATGAGTGTGTGACTTTTGTTACTGCATTGGTTATTTTTCATACATTACTTAACTGTGTGTCACTAACAAAACTGCAATATAAAGTACTTACGAGTCTGTAAGTTACAACTGGGCTATCTCATATTGGGAATGCCTGGTGGTATTCAGTTGGAGAATGTAATGTTGTACCAGCATGTTGCCATGGTAGCTGAAGTGGCAGAGCAGCGGCACAGAGAACAAAATACCAGTGGTTCAAATCCTGGCTACAACATTAAATTTTTCAGTCTGATTCTACCTTTCCAAAACCACAGTATGTTGGTATTATAGGAGAAAAATTCCTCTGACTCTGGGATTTGAACCCAGGACCTTTGGCTATCCTTATCAACTGAGGTAAGCCAGAGTTCACTTGACAGTGCCAGATGGAACCTCTCTCCTATGACTTATTGCTCTTAAGGGACTGCCTCACCGAGAGACACGTTATGTCATATGCAATGTTGGAGGAATTTTTCTCATATAATGTCCAACAGAGACAATCTGTGGTTCATGAATGCATAAATATTCATCTAGAGAATGTTAGCTTAATATATATTAAAACTTAGTATATTAAATTTTGTAGAATTTAGGGAACCGATGTCTTCAAATTTGACATTGTGTAAAACAATTTTTTTTTTTAAATATTATAACAAAATTGATGGATCTAATTATGCTGTTTTCAATTAACATTGATTTGTGCAGCTGTATGGTTAGAAGACAAGTCTAGTTCTGGAAAATAATTATTTAATTATATAATATTTTATGTTAAATACAAATTCCTTTGCAGAATACTATTATTTAATTTATAAGTGTGTGTTATATATTTGCCATGAGTGAGGTGGCCAAGGTGGTAACTCACAGATTCACATTGTGGAGGTTGTGGGTTTAAATCCCATAGATAGGTAATTTGGGTAGGCTTCCCTCCCCCTTGCAAAGGCAAATGGAGGACTGAAATTTATTTTCCAGCTTACCATCTGCCACAAATGTTCCTATCCATTGTCTTATGTGTTTTTATTGACCTAGGCGAGGCCTTGCATTGAGTTGGTTCCTTGCTAGGAGTTGCTCTACATTTTGTCTAGTGTTTGCCCAGAATTTCTACCCTCCCCTATGGGCATTGGCAAATAGAGAGGTTAAACAAGTTAAATAAAAATAATTTTATAAATAATTTCAGGTTAGGTTAATGTTTTCTTCACTTTTGGGTTAAAAGTCACAGATCAATACATAATAAAATGTTGTGAGATCTAAGCTGAGGTATCTTTACTGTATTGGGGATTTTTGGAATCGTGTATTAACATTGATTTTAAACTATTCATTTTACGAATTACATGAAATAACCTGCATTGAGTAGTTATTTTGCAAATGATCTTATTTCTTAATATAATATTTATTTTATAAGTAATGTAGTGCTTATTGATCACATAGTAGCTACATTGTAGAAAACATAATGCTAAAGGAAATTAATTTGTACCTCAACCACAACTACCTCCATTGAAACATTTTCCTTAAAATAAAAAGAATACCAGTTAATGAAATTATTATGAAAGCAGTGTTACAAAGGATATTTCCTCAATAAATTTGAGTTCACTGTTATTTGAAAGTATATGCAAATTTGTTTTTTGCTAGGATATTGTATAAAATGTCTATACTGACTGCATATTATTATGAAGGAAGTTCAAAATACTTGAGGACATGTGCCCAAAGATTTCCGATGTCAATATAAAGAATTTTTCACAAAGACAAGAATTAATTACAGGAGTAAGGAGAAAGCACAAGAAATTTCCATACTATAGAGGTATTGTTCACTAAGGTGAGGTGGCCATGGTGGTATTGTCGCATATTCTTATTTGGGAGGCTTCAGGTTCGAATCTCGTAGCTGGCCAATCTAAATGGGTTTTTTCAGGGTTTGCCTGACTTGCAAAGGCAAATGCCAGATTGGACTTACCTTCTACCCTAAACGTATCTGAATATCCATTGTCTAGTGATCACACACATGAAAGTCCCTCTATATATGTGATCTAAAGATTTATCATCTCCCCTTGAAGAAGGGAAGTAAATCGTTAAAGATAGAAAAATACATATTATACTGAACATTGTTATGATACAAGTTCTCATTTTTCTAAACATACACAAAATTAAACGTTTTTCACACTATCAAGGTCAAGTTCCTTTTGTTACCTTCCATTATTATGTAGTGCAACATTTTTCATGTGACTAAGATAAGAAGCAATCAATACAGAACAGGTTCTAAACTGATGACAATCATTTCCTTATTTGGGATTGGCTTATACAGACATATTTTATTTTGTGATTATTATATTATTTGTTTGTGCCTAATTAATTATCTAATATGACCCCAAACTAACCTATGAGTGAGTTTTAAAGTATTGTATGAACTACGAATAACGAACTAAGAAAAATAATTTATTGTTAAAGGAAGAACTAACAAATGTGTGTTTTGCCATGAAGTGATAAAAAGAATTTGTTTCCATAGTGGGTATGTAATATGATTTTTGTTTGAGTGCCTCTGAGAAAATAAGAATGAATAACAGATGTCATAATGTGCCATTTGAAATTTAATGATAGATACTCAGGGTATAAATTTTACCAAAGTTTTGTAAATTGTCTTAGGGTATGAAAAAATAAAATATAATGAACTCATAATTGTGTGGTTAGAAACTTCTCATCCAACTTAAAAATATAAAGAAGAAGTCTGTTAACTTGTGGTCCATTCCAAAATGTTCCAGCAATTTTGACCTTTTAGTAATGTCAATTATTAACATCCACGGCTGGAAAGTGTCTAAATGCTCGATTTAAAATGTTCATAATAATTTATTGTATGGACAATACAACATTGAACTCATATCCCAGTTTTTGGCAGCCAACTTCACGAGCATATCAAGAAAATCAATTTGATTTGACCAATGTTGTAAACAAATGTTATGAACATAAAGCAAATGTCACAGTGAAAGCAATTTCTTATCAAATGGAAAATAATCTTGTTAAAGTAAAGGGAGGGGAAAATGAATTCAAGGCTCAAATTTTCTGCTTTTTAAATAAAGTGCACCATATCATGGTTTTTTATCTCTATATATATAAAAGGCTTTGTCCTGACTGACTGATTGACTGAATGACAGGAATCAACGTACAGCCTAAACTATAACAGGTAGAGACTTGGAATTTTGACAGTACCTTCGTTTCATAATGTAGGTGCTCACTAAGAAAGGATTTTGAAAAATTCTGATTCTAAATGCCAAAAATTAAATGTTTTTGAAAATACTTAATCCCTTTTTACATAGAATTATCAATTCCAAATCACAGAATATATTGTTGCCAAATGGTATCAGGTGGGCTTGGAAAAAGACAAATGAAATGCACTTTTGACAAATAAGAGAAGTTATCAAAATAATTCATGTTATAAATAAATATTACAGAATGAAATCCACTAAAATAATGGAATCACATAACTTTCTCTACCCTGGACATAGAGAAAACAAAACAAGGTATGGTAATGTGTATATTATTATATTATATCGCAGGTTTTTGGAGAGAAAAGTATGAAAGTGATAATGCTTTATGGTAACATAAGAGTGGGAAATTTCCCGCCTCGATATTACAATTTTATGTTACAGGAATTTCTGTTTCTTCTTATTTAAACCTCTACCAGGCTTGCTGTGCACTGTACAAGCGATGGGATGCAAAATTCTAGATCCTCTATGAGCCATAAAATCTATATCAAGCGTTTTCTGAGGGAATAGTTTGAGTGTAATAAGTCGTTCTTCCTATTTCAAATTATAAATGCCTATATAAGGACCTAGAATTTAAAATTGAAAATCCTTCATAAGTTAATTTCCAATTACAAAATACAAAACCCGGGCGACGCCGGGTCTTTTAAGCTAGTGTATGTATAAACTGTGTGCTTCTTAGTGTACGTATGGACTTATAAACAGTGGACCATTAAGTATGGCTCATATTACTATGTGGATGATCCCTACAAATAATTATGGAGCATAAGACTTGAGGCTTTCTCGGCACTGATTATTAATAATGGTTTTGCGGGCTATAAGCCGAGTAAAGGGATTTACAACATCCAAGCTTTCGGTCGCTGACATCTCTGCGGCCTTCCTCATTTCCTGCAGAGATGTCAGAGACTGAAAGCTTGGATGTTATATATCCCTTTACTCGGCTTATAGCCTGTGAAACCATTCTTAATAATTATGGACCATTTTGCTTGGACCAAGTAATTTAAAGGACTTTTCTAGTGGCCAGATTGCCCTGAGATGAACTGAAAAGCATCCCTGTTCTCATTAAGATGGTCCTTAATACCAATATTGCATGTTGAGCAATTTGCAATGTCTTCAAACTGCTTAACAGAGATATTGGATTGGTTAATTGTTCAGAAGCCCAACAGATATGTATCAAATTAAAATTTTGATAAAAATTCCACCTTAACCCTTAACATAAAACTTATCTGGGTCAGTCACAATAAAATGTGTGGTTAGAAACTTCTCGTCCAGCAGAGAAATATAATTGTGACTTTTATATTATGACAACAATACTTTAGTGTGTTTTATCTTATGAGACCCAGATAAGTTTTATGTAAGGGTTAAGGTGGAATTTTTATCAAGATTTTAATATTATAATCCTTATCGGAGAAATTAAGTTTCTTAATAGATATGTATCAGTTTCATGAGCCCTCAGCTTATTTCAGTTGTAGTGTAAAGTACAGAGGCCCTTGTAATAAACTTTTTTTTTGTTTCCATTGATTGCATGAGATGTTTTCAGCCATCAATTTAAAGTTCATTGTTTTGTTATTCTCTTTAAGGCAAGAGTTAATAGAACTAATCATTTATACCCTGTGTATATGTAAAAACTGTGAAACAGAATTCACAATGAACCATGTATTACACTCAAATATTTTGTACTTACCCTGCAATGTTCCCTTTCTTTTAACCCACCAGATTCAGACTTATTAGACCCTGCTGCAGGATATGACGATGGTGAAACTTACGATGGGACTTCGCCTTTTGACTCCTTTACAGATCCAGGTAGCTAGGTTTTAAACAAAATTGCACTGGCTGCGTTCCAGCACTTAAAGAGCTAGCTACTGCTTTACTTGCCTCCCGTATTCGTCCATTGTCCTCAAATAACCAAGCTGAAGTTCAGTTTGCTGCTATAGCTCCCTTATGTTGGATTTCTGCTTTTGGTTTGAATGTGAAATTAGTTTGTTTGTGTTCTGTTATCAAAATTGTATGTAACTGTGTGTTGGTTCCTTTGAGATATTTTTTAACTGAAATTTTGTTCTTACCCATACGTAATAAATGTAGGCTAACTTTAATTAACACACTTCCTATTATAGAGCCAAATTATATTATTTCAAAAAATTAACCATCACAGTTGTCACTTTTTACCTAGTTTGATACATTTCAGTAGAAAATAATTGCAATAGACTTGAAGTTAACCTCATAACTGACAAGTTGATACAGTTAAGAGTTTGTATTGTGTATTAATGTCATTAATATATTTGTCTTTACACATTGGTAGAGGTGTTTGTATTTATTAATAAGCTATAAAACAAACTGTTGTATTTCAGAGTTAAGATAAATTTTCTTAACATATTAGGATGTTAGGAATTATTTGGGGGTAAAATTAAATCACTAAATAATGCTAATTTCATAAATAAAACCACAAAAGCCATGATCAGCTGACTAAAACCTATTTTTTTAAATTATATAATTTTTTTTTTTTTTTTTTTTTGCCATATTTTATTCCTCAGCTTTAATATATCGTATGAACCTTTTAGAAAAAGTGGGTTGCCATAACTCTTACCATTTGATGTAGCATATTTAAAAAATGAAAGTACTGTAGGTTATTTTGCAGTATAAATAGGCATATTCAAAGTTTATTTATCACTTGAAATCACAAATATATTTAAACTTTTGATATGCTTCCTTCATATTACTATCAATTAATACAGTGCCATAGTTGGCAACATATTTTCTGCTCTCCTGAAAGTCAAAAAGGTAAGCTCTTGAAATTTTTGAAGTTGCTTTTTTTTTCAGAGGTTTCAGAGGTGTAGGAAACTTCTTTTATTCGGTTTTGCAAGTTCATGCTGTCAGCTACTGGGGGTACAGTCTTACAATTAGTAATGACTGTAACGGGAGATACAGTATACTGATATGTAAATAAATGTCATTAAAATAACCAATATGTTTTTACATGCATATTTTTTTTATATTTTCGGTACCTCTGACAAATAAAAACTTAAAATACCACATTTTGAATTTTAAAACAACAAATCTTGTGAGAAATAAAAACATTTTCAAACACCTCTACCCATTGGTAGACTGATACTTGCACATTTACATTTCTGAAATGTTGAGATATGGCGTTAGGCATAAAACTTGAAAAATTGTTTACTGTTTTACTTCTCAGTTACATCTAGTTATTCCACTTATACCCTCACATATGCTGATCAAACATTCTCAAGAAACCGTGGTCTAAACTCAGTTATTTCTGAGATATGGTCTATTACCTCTATCTGGCACTTTATGTTATCAGTTTACCTGATTTTATTTCTTTTATTAATTTTTCTTTTTTCCTCATCGTGCATTTTAGAAGTGTTTTTAAAAGGAAAGGCTTGTTTTTTTAATATAGAGAGAAAATTATAAAATTTAGATGTAATAAAATGTAAAAAGCCTTCCTACCATCCCCCAAGATATTTTTAAGGCCAAAATTACAGTACTGTACCTTCAGTCATTTTTCGTGTAAAGTAATTGTTATGAAAGCCACATCACAGTATGATATTTAGAACTGTAACAGAACCATAATTCTTTATTCCTCTGTTATCATAATGTCTCACTTCAGTATAAACCCGTAATAGTTTGATAACGTTATGTGTTCCTTTCATTTCCATGGGTTCAGGCACTGTAATTTGTAAGGTTAGGTCAATAGATATCTTTATTAGGATTTGTATTAGATCGTTGGCCAGTTGGTAGATTGAAGAATTCAACATATCTATCAATATAAATTTAAAATATGAAGTAAGAAATAAAACAAAATAAAATAAACGGTGCTGCACATTCTTTCTCACATATTCTATAGACGCTATTGAATTTTTATATGGGCGAAATATATGTACCTTACGACATGGATATGTTTACAATTTACATACATGGGACAACTATTATTAATTGTAGCTTTCTTTTTAGTATGAGTTCTTAAAGAAAAGAATACAGTTCATATTTTCTTGTTTCCTGGTAATGCACATTAAAATTCATAATTATATCATTCCTGTTTCTACAACTGCACTGTGCCTACTTTTCACATATCTTCTACCATAATTGAGTTAGCCAAGAAATAAAAAATTAACATGAGTGAACTACCCCAAGTCATGTTTGCAGGTATAGCTGTTTTATTATTTGAAATTAGACTGTTTTAAATTTAAATTTTATCCAATTTTTTTTATCAACATTTTAGTAGTAGAAGTTGAATTATAGGAGTGAAAAAAAGAGTCCCAAAAAGTTCATAGTCCTAAAATATATTTAAATATAATGCACTGTTTACTTGCAACAGTCTCGTACACACATACAGACACCAGATAATCAGACTTCAGAAAAGAAAGAAGAAGAAAAAATACTTTTTGGAGAGTTTTTGCCATAATGAAACATGTTTTCCCAGTGTTATCTCAGTTTTTGTCCTGCTCACTTTTGCTACCTCTATACCAAATATATGCAAGAAAGCACAAAGGAAAACCAGTGCTTGGTCAATTTGTCGGTAGATAAATTAAAACTAGATAATATTAAGTTCATGCCAGCTTAAAAAGAATGAATTTTTCCTGTAAATTAATATTACATTACAGAACTATAGTATACTACAGTGCTAAGGAAGAAAGCAGTAACTGCAGAAATTAAAAATACGGAGTTTTTGGTATGGTTGGAAGTGTCTAGATATTCTGCATTGTAATTCAACCTTAAAAGCAGTAACTGCCTTTTTAATTTGTTCGATATCTACAAAGACAGGAAGCAGTAAGTAGAGACTGCACTACAAGAAATCAGTAACTCAAAAGTATTGCTTTTTTAAGATTGGACTTTCATCCCACATTGTAACAACTCAGCAACGATAGAAAACAGTAAAAACTGGCTACAACGTAAGAAAAGGCAGTAACTTCCACTTACTGCTTCAGCAATCAAAGCCAAATCCACATACACTTTTTAAAAAGGAAGTATATGTCAAAATACAATGATTCAAGGAAAAAATAATTTTTGATGCCAGATATAAACTTTTTTTTTTTTTTAATTAATTTCAGCTGTATTTATACTCCTTTCAGCTACGAAGCCATATGAGGAGTTCGGGATCTGTGTAGGTTAGGCCATGAGACTATTGATGTCAATTATTTCTATTATTGGTGTTTTATAGTTACACTGTCAATTTCAACGTCATTCATAAAGTAGAAAGTAAAATGAATTTGATCAAACTTTGATCTCAATTTTCTCAGTTTTCAAGTTCATATAGTTACTACCTTTTTCCTTAGCACGGCCTTCTAGTGCAGTGTGAGTGCATGTCTAAATGATATCCAGGAGTATGAAAGAGATAGCATACAGTAGTAATAGTTATTTGTGCAACTTGTTTGTCGTATGTTTTTGCATGCTCAGATTTTCAATAATTACATGGCATCTTCTCTATCCTCTATGGGTCTGGCTAGCCACCACCCATAGAGTAATTTTCAAAATGGCTCATAGTTTGTTAATGAGAAATAAAAAGGCTTAAGCCTAGGTATATGAGAGAAGAAGACATGACTGCAAAATAACATCATACAAGTTGCATATATAATTTTATTTATTGCCATATCAAGAGAAATCCATTTCCAGATGAAGAAAATAGGCCTACTGTTCTCTAGTGCGGTACTTATCCGGTATTAACAATATTAAAATCACTACAACTGGAAGAACATTTGATAAACTTCAGTAACATTATAGGCCTACTGTATTTACTAGGCCTTTTGGTAAATCAACTTTCCAGAGTTCAGAAAAGGCCTATTTTCATTTGAAAACATTATAAAATAATTTTTGAAATGGCATAGATAGGCCTAAAAGTTATTAATAATTGTTGCATTTCTTTTCTGCACTTCTTTATATTGCAGCTTAGCTTATAGCATAATCTATGAAACATCTATTATACAATAGGCCTGATCTGTTTCAGTGAAGCTGAAAAGAAAACTTTAAACTGCACATCTTCAAGACTAAAATGCATTGCATTTTCAGCTTCTGTTGAGAAATAAGTGTCAACAGTAGTTCCTATTTAATTGGTGTTCTGTGATAGTACTGATATTTTAGATCTATTATCTTTGATATATCAGCACTACAGTCCAACTTATTTAGGCCTACTGCACATTGTATAAGAAGGATCTTTGGTTCTTTAGCATAATTATGTTTGGACATAAAAATAATTAAAAAGTGTATTAAATCATTTAAAATTAACACAAACTGTGCTAAGACTTTCTGCTGCATATAAAAACAAAGATTTCATGCTATATATGGCATTTTGCTGTGGCTGATAACGGTAGCCCAGGTACAACAATACTTTCTTGTGCCTTATTCATAATCTCAGTTTGTGTATTTACCTTTATTTGTTCTGTATTAAATACTGGTGCAATTTTAAATCTAAGCATTTATTCTCTTCTCACCATATCCAATTTTGAGGTTATAAGGTGTAATTGTACTGTTTTTAACTTTCTTTAAACTAACCTAAAATTCTTATAGGGATGTTTTCTAATATCTAAAAAGAAATGTATGTGTTAATTCATTATAATGATTCTTATATCTTTCAATTTCACTAATATATAAAAAATATATGCCTATCCATTTTTATTTAAATCTTCATACTCTTAATTGGACAGCTCAGTGCCAGAGGTGACTAAGTGCCATCAAGAAAAGTGCTAATATTTGTGTGTATTGACCAGCAAAAATCTAACAAACAGTAAGGCTGTTAGTCATGTTTGGCTTAGATAGAATACAATCTTTGCTGGTCAATACACACAAATATTAGCACTTTTATTGATGACACTTAGTCACCTCTGGCACTGAGCCATCCAATTTATTTTAACTGTTTTCGGGTTTAGTAGCATTACTGTTATTTAAAATAAATTTACATGACTTTCTGTTGTTTCTGTTATGTTTTTGAAATGCTTCTTTTTTGTTTTGGTCTTCTGGTTCTTTGTTTTCTGTCTGTTCTTTATCTGGGAGTAGGCCTAATATCTTCTTAGTACCAGTACCCGTACTATGGTAGTATGGTACCATGAAAAATGTACAGTATATGTTTGACTGGTTGCTGATATTTAACTTGTGTTTTTACAGGAAAGGACGGGTCGACTTTGTCCCAGAAGGAGCGCGAGGAGAGAATCCGAGCACTCCGTGATCGTCAGAATGAAGAAAGACAGAGGAAGTTGGAGGAACTGAAACAGCAGGCTCTAGCAGCCCAGAAGTTCCGTGAACAGAAAGAAGAGGAACGAAGAAGACGCATCGATGAACTACGTCAAAGAGACACTGACAGGCGACATCAGGTGGAGGAGAGGAAGCGCCAGATATGGGAAGCAGAGAGAGATCGCCGAGAGGCCATTTTGCGAAAGAATCAGGTTTGTATTATTTTTAGGAAATTCCATACATGAAATTGTATAACAAATATAATCCCAAATTACTTACTTACGTACTTACTTATGTACTTACTTACTTACTTACTTACTTACTTACTTACTTACTCACTCACTCACTTACTTACTTACTCACTTACTTACTTACTTACATACTTGCTCACTTACTTACTTACTTACTTACTCAATGGCAATAGATAATTCCTAAGCAAGCTAAAGGAATATTATCTATTTTATGGAACCTGAAGGTTCATTGCTGCGCTTACCTGAGCCTGCCATTCAACCCTATTCTGTGCTAACTCCATCCAACCACCCCTCGCAAATCCTACTTCTCTTAAATCTCTCCTAATACTTAAATCTATCCTCCCACCTACGTCTAAGTCTTCCAAGTGCTCTTTTCCCTTCGGTCTCCCAGTCAATATTTTTGAGATATGTCTTTCCTCCCCCATGTGCGCAACATGTCTAGCCCATTTCATCTTCCATGATTTAATTACATCCAGTGACAAGTACAGGTTATGAAGCTTGCCATTATGCAGTTTTCTCCAGTCCCCATTTTCATCTCTCTTAGACCCAAATATTTTCCTAAGCACGCTTTTTTCAAATAATCTCAGATTATTTTCTTTCCGAAGAGTAAACAACCATATCTCACATCCATATAATACAAAAATCCCAAATGCTATGTTAAATGTTTTAATATTATTTTTTATTTGCAATTTATTTACATCTTAACCCTTTCAGAGCTGAATTTAAATATTTACATGAGCAATCATCAAGAAAAAAACATCAGTAGACAGTAGACAGTTTTAGTAGAAGATCTGATATCCTTGAATGACGATTATAACAAGAGGCAAAAAGGTCTCACATTTTACATAAAACAGTAATCTATTAATATTAAGTGATGTGGCCGAGATTGAAACGTCTTGAACTTGCATTTGGGAGGTCCCAGGTTCAAATCCCATGGCCACCCAATTTGATATGAGTTTTTTTCATGGTTTTCCCAGTTGTAAAGACAAATGCCGAATTGAATATTTACTTACCATGACTCATCCTCACTATTTCACTCTGTATCATATTCATTGTAATTATTATCACTTCAGATTTACAGATGCCATAAACACATCATGATTGTAAATCTTGTTTATTACAGGAACGAGAAGCTCGGATTGACTCGAAACGAAAGAATGAGAAAAGTTCAATAGTATTTGCATTTGGAAGCTCGACGCCTAGAATGCTGGAACCTGCAGATACTGGTGGTTCTTTCTGGGGCCAAAGGAGGTTAGTATTGACGTTCGGGGAAAAACTACATTTATTGTTATATAAAGAAGTTAAATAAAGACATACATAGAGCCTAAGCTTGATGAGCACGCCTGAAACCAAATTGGAATGAAAGCTGGTTACTTACAGCACATGTCGGCTCCATTTATATAATTCCCCGCACTTAATTTACACCTTAACAAGTTAGTACATTGATATTATTAATGAAATCTGCCTATTCCGCATTCCCACTAAACCGAACGGTGTTCGGTCCCAATTAGTTTGGATTAGCGGGACTCTACTGTATCTTAAATATTAAAGCATAATCTTTTCAAACAGAAATCTCTTTTAAGTTGACCAAGTATGACTTTCTGAATATTATTTGAATATACCTGAGTTGAATGAATTATTCTAATTAAATTTCAGGGCTACATCAACAACAAATGTGATGATGTTTTCTGCAGCACCCCTTACTCGCAGATCATCAGAACGAGAGCTCGATGGTAGCAAAAAGAGAGCTACCTCAGCGAGCGGCCTTGATCGTAAGCCAGGGGAAGGTTAGTAGATATCTTCCATTGGCACTTGTAAATAAGTGTAATATTTATAAAGATATATTTTAATTATATATACTTCTTATCAGGCACATAGTAATTATTTTACACATTTTTACTAGGTAAATGTAACACTTGCACAGAACTCAACTTGACCCTTTCGTGGATGAGCATTTTATTCATAGTTTATCTGAAAGAGCATGATTATTACAAAATTACTCAGTTTTTATTCTAGGTTACTTAATACAGGGTGTCCACATTCTGGAAAATCAGTGAAAGTCAAGGAAATTGAAATCGGTCAGGGATGGTCAGAGAATATTGTAAAATAAAGGGAAAAAGTCAGGGAAATTTGTTAAAAAATATGGAATAGTCAGAGAAAATAACTAGCTCCAATGAGCAAAATGTGAGCGGCATGTGTTTTGCCCCAGTCTGCTGTAACCCTGACTGTATAAGCAATTTTCTTTACGGAACTTGGGCTAATCACTTCTTATTTTTTATATGGGGCTGGAGGAAACGATTTTTTTATTTTGTGGTCAGGGAAAAATCAGGGAAATTTATTTTGAAATTTCTGTGCGGTTGTTTTGAATTTCTTATAGGGTTAATGGCTTTCTCTATAACCCATCACATTTTTGTAATTACTTGTCAAACTCTAGAAGGTATATTATTACTTCAGTAAGAGCATTCTTGGCATAAAAATGTAGCTCTCCCCCAAAATTGTAGAATGTCTCCTTTTTTTACTGTCTTGTCGCCCATTCCTTCCTTCAACAGTTGGTCACCCTACTTTGAAAACACTGAAATAAAAATAAACTTGTCATGTTTGGTCCTGATTTCCACCATGCAACGTATATGTAGTCAAATCAAAATAAAATTGCCTTCAGTGGATCATATGTTACTTTTAAAAAGTTCACGACATTTCGACCCGAGCCTCCGAGCTTTCCTCAGGTGACTGGTCCAAAGGCTCGGGTCAAAGCGTCATGAAGATTTTTAAAAGTAACACGTGATCCACTGAAGGTAATTTTATTTTGATTTGACTATACGGAAATAAAAATTCTAGAAGGAAGTTAATTGAAAAAATTAAACTTTTCCCTCCCAATAGACCTCAGTTGTGTTCCTATCCTAGTTCAGTCTGTGCATATTTTCTGACGTATTATAAACATCATTGTGAAAACAGCCCCTAATTTTATAATATCTAAGTAACTGAACTAACAAGGTTTATATATGTTTTATTGTATTCTACAGAGGAAACTTTGTCCTGAGCAGAATTGAACCTGCATTTTAGGTTTTCTATGTCGATGCCTACACTACTAGGCCCCAAATTAAATAACCAGTCCCATTTCAAATGTTCCTCTTGACCCCATCCTTGCTATACTGAAAGATGTGCAAACTATGTCAGAGTTGGTCTGGGTATGGGAGCCTAGTGGACTGCACTGTACTAAGCTTAAAACCCAGGTTTGATTCTCACCCACAAAAAATTTTCCTCTATTGTATACAAAGCGGTGTTAGTCGCTCAATGGTTGTAGTATACAGTATACAGAGTTAATTAAAAGTCCCGCATCACCTAAATAACTTCAGAATCTTATGATTCAGTTACGTAAATTTTAGTGTGTTGGAATAGCTGTATATTGAGAATTCAGAAATTGTATTACTGAATGTTTTGGACTTACGTTATCTGATTATAAATAATTGTATAATAGTAAACTTAATTCCTTAGGTAAATTCCAGTTTTTCTGGCTTTTGTCAAATAGTGGGGAAGTGGGAAAGCTTAATTTGGACGGTTCAGTGCCAGAGGTGACTAAGTGCCATAAAGAAAAGTGCTAATTTTTGTGTGTATTGACCAGCAAAGATCGTATTCTATCTAAGCCAAACATGACTAACAGCCTTGCTGTATCAGTTACGGACACAGTTATGGCTTAGATAGAATACAATCTTTGCTGGTCAATACACACAAATATTGGCACTTAGCCACCTCTGGCACTGAGCCATCCATTTAATATTGACATGTTTATGGAGTCTTTTTTTAAATGTGATAAAAATATACTTTTAATTTTTGTGGATTTGAAAATACTCAACTCCTTTTCATTCTTAAAAGCATTTTAATAGTATATTGCGACACAAGGGCGGAAAGGCACGTTTACGGGTCGAGGAAACAGATTGCTTATTTGCGAGCAGAATTGACCAAGGCCTCCCCGCTTTATAAATATTCGGTTGCCATAAACAATAACAAATGCGAATCCCTTTCTGAAATAAGCACCATTCTTCAAGTCGCCCCTAGCAACAATTCACTTTCCGCCCGTCGCCCCTAGCAACAATTCACTTTCCGCCCATCGCCCCTAGCAACAAGATTGCATGTGGTAATGTCAAGTTACGAGCCATGTAAACAACTGTCGTAAGAAACACTTACTAGCTAAGGAGTGCAAAAAATTATTTGTATACATGTAATTCTATCATAGGATTATGTGTCATATGTAGTTTACCCCTATACCACTTTTTCTTTCTTCGAACAAATGTACATTATTTCTTTAATATATTATTTTAAATATATTTGCTCAGTAATATATTTAAAACAAAATTATGCTTCTAGCGAATTTTGTATTTATGAAACTGTTCATAAATTTTATTGCTTAATTTCATTCTCTTTTTAAAAACGTTAAATTCTTTACCTTGATTTTGTAACATATGTTTTAAATTGGCTTGATGTGCCTTGTTTATAGAATTAGTGAAATACATGTTTGATTGTGTTACCAAAGTAGCTGAGAAGTGAACTGCATAATACAAGTAAATATGTTCAGTTGGAAAGCCGTTTTCTGTGGCTGTATCTGGCTTGAGCCGTGGCAGTTCCTTTTCTTTTATTGTTTACTTGCAACAGCTTATTGTTAGACATTTATGTAGCCATTTTGTTGTTGACATTGATGGCAGTGTGTAAACAGTGCAAATTAATTAGTTATAAGACTTCTACAGCTGATGTCAGCTAGGAAATATTTGCTGGATATTGCCAGGATTAAATACATCTGCTCCAAGCTTTCAGCAATGCACTTACCATAAGTGAATTATATTATACAACTTCATTGTGTTTAGTTCCAATACAATTTACAAGCACAATCAATTTGTGTACCTCTATCTGACGGAGGGCTACACTGATCAGAAGCCTGTGCCAGAGACCAGTTTATTTACGTTCAATCTGTTTACTACTGTGTTTACCCTATTCTTGTACAGTTCTTTCCTTCTTCAACATATGTTGCGTTTTTTCTTCTTCTGTTGGTTGCACTTTTCCATAGAAGCGGTCATCTTCTGATTATTGAAGTAAATCTTGTGTAATGTACAATTCATTCAAGGGAGGCTCTTGGCCCTGGTGGCATTTCTGCCAGAAATGACCGTGTCATAGGACTCTGCTGCCAACATCTGGAGCCGTGAAATCACTGCCATCTGCACCTCAGAATCATTGTGGAAATGTTTTTTTGCCAGAAATCACTTCATGAGACAGAAGCGATAGAAGCCACTTGGCACGAGGTCGGGGCTATAGGGTGGATCTTCCATCCAAACTGAAGCAACTGATTTTCCATGTAGTGGTGGTGGCTGTATGGGGCCGTACAGTCATGCAAAAGCATAATGCCTCTTGTCAGCATTCCATGTCTCTTGTTTTGGATCGCCCTCCTCAGATTTTTCACCCATGTTTCCCCCAGTGACAACATTGTCGAAAAACTCATCACCTTTCTCTGCGTACTTCTGGTGGTAGAGTCCTATGACACAGGCATACAATTGTTGGTACACCGCTAAGATAAATGCCTTGATAACGGTGCTGATTATGTAGAGAAGTAGCCAATGAATCTCTGTAAATATTGCAATAAATATTTCTTACTTATTAATGTTTTTGTTTTCTTTATCGGCAATCAGAACTTACTTTCTGGATGACCCTCGTACAGTTATTCTTGTACCGCCACTGGATTCATTGGAATTAGCTTTGAAGTTAATAGGCTAGCTGACATCTTGTGTTAACTGACATTCCACATACGGTATCTGTTCTACTGAGCTTTATCTTGATTTTCTGGAGCAGGCTTCTGATAGCTTTGAACCCTTGTGATGCTCTTTGCATTTGTATATTTTTAGAGTCTCTGAGATTATTTAGAAAAAAATAAAAAATAATAAAAATAAAATTGTGTTGCTGAAATTTGTAGCATTTGGATTGAACCCAGGGGATATCCCAGAGTTGATTAATATAGGCAATGAATTAATAGGCACAATACAAAGCATTGCTAATTTGAAGTAATCCCCAGCTACAAGTGAAATGAATTTTGAATTAAGAGAAGTTAGTTGTAATAAATGCATGACTATATTCCCCATTTTATTTACAGATATGAAAATGTCTTCTTCTATGTACGAAGTATTCCACTGGAATTCAACTCCTGAGTCCACCAGTAAAGTAACCCGGATGTCAAAAAGCCTTTCCTTAGCCCCTAACTCAGAGATAAAGTTAACCCCTGACATATATGTCCCTCATCGTACTGCACCTGCCGTTCCTACTGAGTTGAATTTGAATCTTGACGGACGTGTCCATAGCATTCAAAGTGCCCCCCATACGCCCTCAAACAGATCCATGCGCAGTATTTTGCCAGGATACGGGGGCTTTCCTGGTGGTGAGTTTCTACATAGACCCCATCATTGCTCTTTAGTTTCTTTTAGGCAGAAAAATAATATGCTGAAAAACCTTTGTGCATGGTTGGAGACTAAATACTGTACAATAGCATATCATCCACGTCTTGTTTTGTGATTGATTGAAATTAACATGTTGGGGAAAATATTTCCCTCCCATTAATTATTTGTTACGTGATGTCCTTTAACATGTGAATCCCAAGCATTTTCTTAATGTCCTTCTTTTCTTAGTTTGCCTATAGCTTTTATCTCTTGAATGATTGTAATCAAGGTTCGATTGTCTTAAGTTTTCCTAGCATTGTTAATGGAGAACATTTTCTCAGGCTTCTAGCCAGGTGCTTCGATGTTTCAGGTCAAGTGTCAAACCATCTTCGAAAGGGAAAAGGCTAGGGCATGTTATGTACAGTGAGTCCCACGCAAGAGTTGGCCAATGACATGGATTTCTGCATCGCGGCGGACACAGCTCCAACTCCCGGGCGATCGGGTGAAATATCTATGCTAATAAAGCCGAGATCGGTGTAATGATTCAGGTTCTCACATTTACAGTTAAAATTACAATGAAAATTACCACGTACCTCATCACAAGAGATGTTAGAAATGTTCTCCTGTTGAATACGCACAACACTGGCACCTTTTTAGGGAATTTTCTTTCACGCCCATAAATTCAGCTTCCGAGATAGAGTTAATTTCTCTTGTGATAATGTCGTGACTATTATTTAATTGCATAAATTGCATAGTTCAATTCCCCACACATTAGAACATTAGAAGAGAAATTAACTCTATCTCGGAAGCTGAACTTATGCGCGTAAAAGAAAATTTTCTAAAAAAGTTGCCAGTGTTATGTGTATGCAAGAGGAGAACATTTCTAACATCTCTTGTGATGAGGTACGTGGTTATTTTCATTGTAATTTTAACTGTAGCATAGATATTTCACCCGATCGCCCGGGAGTTGGAGCTGTGCCCGCCGCGACACGGAAACCCGCGTCATTGGTCAACTCTTGAGTGGGACTCACTGTATAAGAGGATATTGTTGTTGTGTACTGTTTGGTTGTAAATGTTAGTGAAATTTGGTAATAATTCTGAAGTGATCTCAGAGACTTTCATGAGAAAGTGTATGAATGATGAAATAGATCTTGTATAAGATACTTTTCCATTTAAGAGTTCTTCGGTCTGAAGGCTATATGACTTAACCCAGCAGAGATCTGAATATGGCCCTATACCCAGTCTCCAGATTGTAATCTCTCCCAGATTGATCACTGGCGGATCGAGCAAAGCAAGAACAATATCCAGGACATTAAGTTACCCCCGAACCAGAAGTTGGTCTACATAGAATTCTATCCTCTTTCTCAATTTTTTGCAAGTGTAAAATCAATCTGATATTAATTCTTAAAAGGTGAGCCATTACAAGTAACAGCAGAATTCGCCATACTGTTTCCTGGTAGAAGGACCGAGAATGTTCTCCAAGAATGTTAATGTTTTATTAGCATGTTCAGTTATGACAGATGGACATGCCTTATCTGCTTGATGTATTGCTTCGTATTGAATTATGTCCTGAATGTAACAATGTATGCTATGCGTATCATGAAGCTTTCTTCAGCTAAGGAAATGTGAATGAAAAGTACTGTATTAATCTACTGCCGATATTTTTGTAGACTTGTTGTTCATGCTTAATCCTTTTGCATTGTTTTCAGTTTTTTTGCATGATTTTACTTGTTGATTTATACTCGCTGGAGATAAATATCTTCTGTTAACTTCTAGATTCTCCCAGTCTCTCATTTTTATTAAAGATTTAAAATTACCACAACATGAGAAATTGCAGCCAAAGAAGACTGTAGTTTGGATTACTGAATCAAGCATTTCTAATTAAAGGTTGATTTCTGGTTTAAAATAATTGCTATGATTTATACAAGGATAGAAAGTAATTTTGTATGATTTCTGATCTGTTTCAGAATATGTACAGAACAATGGAAAATATTTTAATTCCATTTACACACTCAAATTCAGAGTAAATTAGTTGGGAGAACATAGTGAAGCGTCATTATTATGTATTAAACTTAAAGACATTCAACTTCACATAATTATTGTATGTAAAATCTTAACAAATTAGAATGTATGTTTCACAGGTTATCCTATTCATCATCAGCTGAGATCTACTGATGGGTTTGTTTCTCTGCCCTCCAGATGAATTTTGAAATGAGATCATTGTCCTTAGGGATGTCAAAATTTATGTCTTTGTTTTTCTGGATCTGTACGTTTTCCCAAATGGTTAAATCAAGTAAAGATCACACACTTTATCTTGTGCTAAACACTCCATAATGCTGAAAACAGACCATATCAAGAAGGCCCCACTCGAAAAATGAAAATTGCAGCCCATTCTCATATTACCATACCCAAAAAACTTTTTGTAGCAGCATTCTTGAACTACCGTCTATTTTTCTTTTTATCTGTTTTATAACATATTCTAAAAATGGTAGAATTAAATCCAGGGATATTAGAAGAACAGTACCAGGTGTTGTGGAAATGGTCAATATAAGTGACAAAGAAGTTAAAAGTGAAGATTCTTTAAACCAAGAAGTGTTGGACAACAGAGAATAAACAAACCAAATAAATGCAATGGAAGGAAAAGCAGTTTAATGTGTTTTAAGCTGAATCTGTTGGAGAAAAGAACAAGTCAGTTGTGATTATTTTGCTAGAAAATTGCATTAATTACCTGCAGACTTTTTTGAAAGCTGGAGAACATCTAGTGGGCAGAGAAACAAATTCATCAATAGATCTCAGTTGATGATGAAGGGAATTTGAAGCATGTTCTAGTTTGATAAAATTTACTTACAATAATTATGTGAAGTTAAATGCCTTGAACTTTAATGTATCGATATTCTGTGTTTAAATTTTCATGATGAGAAGCGGAGAGTGATGCTTAAAAATCAGTTTATCTCCAGGAAGTATAATCTAATACTGAGCTAGTGCTGGAAAATCATTTGTCTTAATTTATTTAAATTAAGTTATTCTATAAGTTATGCAATTAATTTTATAATTAGTGATATAGGGGTCATATTTCTCGTTTAAATAATTTTTAATATCAACTTACAATGATGTATGATATATATTTTCTAAAAAATTGTAGAAAGTCTGATGTGAGGAAAAGCAGAGAAAGACGTTATGGCTCATTTATTTTATTTTATTTATTTGCTTTCAAACAAAGAATAAGAAAACAATTTTCAAGCAAGAATTTTCTTTTTTCACTCGTATACCATAGTAATGCAATAAAAGAGATGGCATTTTTAGTGAAATACTTCAGTATCTTGCAGAGATTGGCAAGTTCACTGGCTATAGTTATTTAAACAAGAAAGTTTGAATTCTCACAAAATTGTTTTGAACTGGTTTTTTTGTCTTTAGTTGCCCCAAAGAAACATGAAGTTGCTTAAATAGTTAGCACAAATTGCTAGTGGTTGCATTTGTGTCTTGTGTTGGGCTGGACAAACTTTCCTAGATGGCAGAATTAAATTCTTATCAAAAACTAAAAAAAGAAAGATGAGTCAATATTTGTCAATCTGGGATTATGTTAATAGTTTTAAAATGAAAAATTAATTTTGTTACTGTTGCTTGATTAATGAATGATTTTCTATCGAAAGAGGACAAACTCAAATTATGAATTTTGGTATTAAAATGGAAATAACACAGTGAAGTGTTGACATCTGTAGCAAGATTGAATGTGCAAATGTTCACACTAACTTAACTATTAGATATGTTACCTTAGTACAAATGTTTCAGAGGGTATTCCCTCCATCATCAGCTGAATACGACTGACCATCTGGTATGGGTGGATGAATTTGGTGATTAATGTTCCTCGGATGCCCACTGAGATGTAAAAAGTTGGAAAAGCATAAAATCAAAACAATCTACAAACCCACAAATAAAATAAAACAGCAACTGAATTTGGTAAAGGACAAGCAGGACCCTCTCTCCATGGCTGGCGTCTACAGAATCCCATGCAGTTGATGACAAGTGTGGACAAGCATCAAAACCAGGCTGAAAGAACATAACAGTCACTGCAAACTGGGAAACACGGAAAAATCTGCAGTTGCCGAACGTGCACTACAGTTGGGCTATGATATCTGCTTCCATGAAATGGAGGTCCTCAGCACCATGCCACAGTAATATCCCTGATTATACCGTGAAGCAATAGAAATACACAAACACAGAAACAACTTCAACCGAAAGGAAGAATCACAGAAAGTACACGAAACATGGTTTCCGGCTATAACAAAATCAAAATGTAAAAATAAAAAAACTCAGAAACAGTTTAAGGGATTCAGACCAATCAGAAAAAAGAACTACATCCCATGGTGGAGCGCCGACCAATCAACGTGCAGAAGAAAGTATAAATATAGGTCCTACAGGGAAAACAGCAGCAGTTGACACCAGACAGCCATAGACACGCTCTGAAAATGCCTGACGCAGCTCGCGGCGAAACTTCAGCCAGCAAAACTGACTGACCACGGCCCATAAGCCCGGAAGAGTTGACTTTAATAGACGCCGGCTATGAAAGCCTAAATACTTATAAAGTGTAAAAGTTTTTCACAGTTCATTATTTTTCATCCATCCACTACCAAATGGCCAGTCAAAATCAGACGATGATGGAGAGGAAACCATCTAATACATATTCACTGAGGTAAACATACCTATTAATGAAGTTACTGTGAATATTTCGATACCCAATCCTGCTACAGATATGAATTTTGGTTAATGCACACAGTATATAAAGCACAATCAATCAATTTGTTAGGATTTTACTCAAACCTTTTGTGAAAGTCATATTAAAAAAATATGTCCCATTCACAGAAGCGGTCCCATATTACATATCTAATTAAAAAACTGCTTATTTTTCACAATAAAGATTAAGAAATACTTTGCTCTATTTCAGAGCCACATTGTGTATGGAAAATGTATGTATGGTGGTAGTCCACACAGTAAGAAGTTTTTTATGTATCAAAAGGAATTATAAACAATGTTAAACAAGAAAACTAATTTTATATGTTAATATATCTACCCACTAATTTCAACAATGTAATTTAAGATCAGCTATATATAGTGTAAACAGAAGAAAATGTACTTATCTACATTAAGTTTCACCAAAGAAATATTTTTTTTAAGAAGCTAAATTTTATAGGAAGTTACCTTTTGGTACCCTGTCTCTTGAGTAATTTTAAAACAGAACCTTTTAGCTGGTTCGTAATTTGAACATTTTAATGAATTAATTAAGTAATTTTCTTGTTACAATACAATCAATTTAATTAGTTTTAATATATGCTGTTGTATTATTGTGTTATTATGTATGTGATTGTGATTAATGAAATTGATTATTTTTAACAGGTGATGAAGGAGATGCCGGTACAGCTGCTACCACCACTGCAGTTACACCACAGGCTCGTGTCAACAGGCGGAAGACAGACCTGATGCCCACAATCCCCTCTCCCCGGGATCTGACTCCCACCTCTAGCTCTAGACCCTCATCAGTCCATCTGCAAGGAACTCGTCCATTTAGCAGATCCCCAGGTAGGGCTTACTCTATGTCCCGCCTGGATCAGCTGTCTCAACCCCGTCGCCGTCCTGCATCCGAACTGGCTGCATTGCATGAAAAGACAACCACCTCAACCACTACATTAGGATCCTCTCCCACCTCAGCCAAGAGCATGTCCCGCAGCATGAGCCACCTCGCAGGGGGAGGCACAGGTAGTAAAAATGTCCAGCGAGGGTCACAGCTTCGGAGGTCCGATGCTTCTCGCAGCATGTCCCAGTTGAGTGGCGGTGGACAGGGACACCCTGTTCCACTCCCACGAATGACTCGTGCAGAGAGACTCCGTCAGAGAGCTCGTGAAGTTGCTGCTCGCAATGGTACAAGCAGCACTGGGCAGCTGCAAGGTAAGTACACCATTGCTTGTTATTGTACTCTCAATTACAAGCTTCAGTTTTCCTTGGAGTAAATGCATTGAGCTCAGAAGTAATTAGGTAATCATTTAACACTAATGATGTTCTTAATACGAGTAGGAAGTTTATTATAACATTTAGCCATCATATTGCTTTCTAAGCCATATCTTGACATATTTTCAACATTATTATTACAAAACTTAATATTACTCTAAGATAATTTTGTTACACCAAAAATGTGTCATTCTTGAACTCATTTAAGTTACGAAAGTTTGTTATTTTTGCACACCGTGCAAATTTTTTCCAAAAGAATTTTGGAAGAATCCAATTTACAAAAGAAAATAAACTAAATTACAAACACTTTTTTCAACGTAACTTACAACAGAATTTTTAGTTTTTTAACAACTTGATTGTTATTGTACTGTTTGAGATTTTATTAATGTTTATAGCATGTGAACTTGAAGCTACATCAGAATCAATGCTGTAATCATTCAGTTGAGATACATTACTCGTCTGTGCCTTTTCACAACCAAAAATACCATTTGCGGTCTTCATCTTTTCTTCAACACTGTCTTGTACATATCGGCTGATTCCTGTATGTCATGTGGAATAACACTTTCGTCGCTTTCTGAGCTAATGTTATTTAGATTTTAATTTAAGAAACTCATAAGTTACGATAACTCTAAAATGGTAACCACACAGTACTTTAATTACCACGACAACAGGCCCCAGCAAATCAGTTTTCACTAAATCCTCCACCACTAATTATCAGGAGGCATTGATCATTAGTTCGTGTTGCATCTCAAAAATGACATATTACAGATTGTTCTGAAAATTTCTTCTGTGTTAAAAAAAGTGTTGCTTTCTATACTCGTTGCATAAATAGCTATTAAAACTTGGAATGCAAATATGAGAATTGACAATTTCAGCTGTAAGCCACCAGTACAATTCCCATGTAATGATATTCCTGCTTCAACACAAGTCAGTTTGTTCAAATGAAATTGTATTTCAGTTTATCACTAAATTTCTATCAAATATAATGATGTTTGATAACAAAAGAGGGCAATCAATGGAAATGTGTTTCCATGCTATCATCAACACATTAACTTTAATAAGTGAGAATTGTTGGTTCCTGAAAGAAAGAAAAAAAGACCATTCACATCTATTATAATATTGTTTTCTTTTATCCCTCACCAATCTGCGTCACCGAGCAAGGTGGCTGAGATGGTAACGTCTTGGGCTCGCATTCAGGAGGTCCCATGGCTGGCCAATTTGACATGCGTTTTTACATGGTTTCCCCAGTTGTAAAGGCAACTGCCAAATTAGGTAATTTCTTACCATGACTCATCCTCACCATTTCATCCTGTATTATAGTCACAGAAATTAATATCGGATTTCATTCTTGACACCAACAATAGATAATAGTTGAGAGTCAGCAGTTCCATGGCCTACTGGTACACACACAGAACCTGAACTCCTGATATGGCCTCGATTCTTAAAGGAGTATAAATACAGATGAATTTAAAATAATCTGCATTGCTGATACTATTGAGTGGATCATATTCAAACCCTCTTCTATTTTTAAATACAATCTCTGAACTTGTAAGCTTTTTAATAGTATTATATGCATGAACAAGGAAAACTGAACTTGGTAATTCAAGCATGTGATGTTGTCTTATTGGTGTGTATAACAGTGTTCCAAGTATTTTTCCCCCTCCATATTCTGGTCTCAAAGCCAATAAGAAGTTACCAGATATATAGTGGTAGCTAGAGACTGCAGTAAATTCTGAGTTCTGCTCCTACATCTTCCTCTTCTTTCTTTCTTTCCTTCTTTTTTCTTTGTGTGTTTCTTTCTTTCAGTCTGTCTCTCTTTTACCCAAGAGAAAATCCAGTTACATGACATGCATATTAATCCTTTGTTTTATAATATATTTCATGCAGTTTTCAAGAAATAAAAAGAAACTTTGAAAGTTAAAAATTCAGCAATTGATATTTTTATTCAAATGTAATCCATGGCTGGCTTACTTAATGCGTACAGTTTGAAGTCTATAAACCATTTAAATAATTCCTTATAACATAAAAAATATTGTTTTAATTTAAGTCTTAGGGCATTAAAGATAATACTCAATTTTGATACTTACAGCTTTTTTTATTTATTTATTATTATTATTATTATTTTTTTTTTTTATTATTCAAAATCTTTTTCTGTTATATGTTTTAAGACACTTTTGAAAGAATAGTTCTCAGATTTTACTGCAGCACTCTTTCATAGAAGGCCTAGAAGCATGGTTAAAAAATGATTGATTTAGATTTAGTAAAGTGCATAAAATCAAATGAATGGCATACTGAATTTTGCATATGGAGTTCCCTTCTATTGTGTACTGTCTACATAATTTGGGATGATGATTTTTGCAATTTGTAATTAAAATAGTTTTTTTATTGTAGGTAATCCTGCAATATTACGAAATCTTGCAAATTTAGATAAAACTCGTAATTTCGAGTAGGATTTATTAAGATTATTACATGAATAATGTGTAATGGATTTTGTAAATAATTATTTTCTTACATTCTTGTCGATATTCTACCTGCTGTGAGATTACAACGTAGTAAAAAATTGAACAGTCCATGCATCGATTCAAGTTCCCAATGCTACCAAAACACAGCCTCAGAATGCCTCAGCATCAGAGCGCTATAAAAGCACATGAACTGACTTCCGCCGAATCAAAATTCTGTTTTTAATCAGTACACATTTACATTAATTCAATTTCTAAGCAAGTTATTTGTGTTAAATAATGTATTTTCATTCTGCTCACTGCCAGCATGTTACGTATTAATCATGGCATGTTGATGCCATACGTGTCCAGTAACGAGCTGATGTTTTATCATATAAAATTGCCTCCTTGCGGCCCTAGGAAGCATATTACAAGATAAACAATCGTGATTGGTCTATATCTAAGGAATTGCTAAACATTATTGATCATTATCAAACACTGGGAGTATGAGTGAAATAGACTTATGTACTATGTTTTTCAGTGATTACACACTTAAACTAAACTCTGTGGTGCTACATCCTTAGAGGGATTTGGCCTACCACCCGACCACTGCGTCATCTACCATAGGCAGATGGCAGGATTGGGGGACATGTGGTCAGCATGCCAACAATGGTGGTTTCCTTGACCGGAGCCGCTACTTCTCTATCAAGTAGCTCCTCAATTTGAATCATGAGGCTGAGTAACACTGATTTATAAAGAAGATAAAACTTTTTTTGGATGATTTCTTTCAGTTTGTTAGTGTTGTTCTGAGATCAGCTACAATTAGATGCTCGTTTTTCCCTGCACATATATGGTTGATGTGTACATTGTAGAGTAATAGCGCATAACCCCTGGTAAAATTGGCTGTAACTTTTTTGGCAGTCCTTCTTCATGAAGGTTGATTTTGTTACATTTTATATGAGATTTTAGTCCTTTTGCAGTCTAATATCAGCCAAAATCCAGGGGGTTGAACATCACTATTGAGCTACCTTAGAGCATTGTTTCTCTTACGCTGAATTAAGAATGCCTTGAAGGTAGTTTATTTCACATCTTGATTTTAGTATAAATTTGAAATTAGTTGTGGTCAGTTTTATAGTTTCAGTTTACATTATAAATTTATTGCTAGAGAATCCATAATGTGAATGTGAAACCAAGGATCTATCTTGACATTTTGCAATTTATTGTAAAAATCATCATCCCTGTGAATGTATCTGTTAGAAACTGTCTTCTGTGTGTAGGAACTGGGTGATAGAAATCAAATAACATTTAGATACTTGTATCAAAGAGTAACACGAGTATTTCTTTATAAAATATGAGTAATGAGCTCGTATCGAACAAAAAAATCTTTATTTTTAAAATAAGATACATAGAAAAAATGAATGATTATGGACTGTTAAAGGTCAAACATTTAAGATTAAAACTTGTTCTGTGTCTTATATGTCCATTTTGTTAACGTTATTTATTGTGCCCATTGTGCAATTTCCCAATGGTTTGGGAACTCTTTATACCTTTTATTATTAATATTTATTACAAGCATGAATATGGTTCCTAACTGTTTGCCTTGCTTATGTAGTTAACTACTGGATGAATAATATCATCCCGTAGGAATTTAGCTTCATTAGAGAATGTCAGTGCTATAGGAAATCAATTTTTCAAGTAGTGAAAAATAGGGTAGGCCTAGATGCATGTGTCTTCAAAATACAGGCTATTCATTACGATTGTTAGGGCTCCAAAAATCACTACGCTTAGTACAATTATTGAGATAGGAATTTGAAATTTGTTTTATTCTGTAGGTAAACTCTCAGGGTTGATCGCTAAAACAAGGTTTTATCTCAGGCACGGTTTAAAACCATGTTAAACTCCGTGGCGCTACATCCCTGGAGGGACTTGGCCTACCACCCGACCGCTGCGTCATCTCCCGTAGGCAGATGGCTGGATTGGGGGGCATGTGGTCAGCATGCCGACACCCACGGCCGTTATTGGTGGTTTTCATGACCGGAGCCGCTACTTCTCTATCAAGTAGCTCCTCAATTTGGAATCACGAGGCTGAGTGCACCCCTACCAGACCTCCCTACCTCAGAAAAATCCGAGGAGGTACCGGGAATCGAACCCGGGCCAACGGATCTGTAGTCAGCGACGCTAACCACAAGACCACGCCGGCGGACTTAAAACCATGTTACCATTGTTAAAACAAAGCGTATTTCATTTTTCTAAGCCATGGCTCAAAACCAAGGAAAATGACACTAATCACGACTGTGGTAGGTTTAACCTTTTAACCTTTTCACTGCTAGCATAATATTATTCACTGTGCAAACTGATGGTGCTGAATTAATTTCCATATTTCTTTTCAAATCATAAGTGGACAAACAATTGTAAATAATTTGTCAAATTCCCTCGAAACAAGAGCAAGGTTCATATTTCTTGATGTAGTGATGTAGTGGCCAATTTATTCAACTTTTGTGAAGCCGCATGACTTCACAACACAGCAGAGTATAATGTATTATAATGCTTGGTGCAATACTTCGCCTGAAATATTTAGCTACATATGGCAGCTCAAGGCAGAGAACAGCTAACTGATAGTGTCAGAAAGTAGATACCAGATGGCAGTTTATGCTCACATATTTCGAAAGAATATATTTATGTTCTTTCAAATTGTAAACATCATTTAACAGAACGCTGTAAAGTTTCATTTTTATGGGCCAAGCCTATTACAGTAAAAATTTAGGTGCTAGCCCGTTCATAGGGATTATAGGGGATACCACCCGATGTCACTATCATTCTCTTCCCTTCATACAATAATTATCTATTTCTTCATTTTAACCTCTACAGATATTACTGTTCCTACTACTTTATTGTGTACATATTAATCATTTACAGTTCAAAATAACATAAATGACTATTTTTGCAATAAAATTTTGGTCCATAAACTTGATAGCTTTGTCAATGCACAATCGTAAGCCAGCACAATATAATGATAATAGTATCGCTCAAAGCATTACTTACGACCTACATTTCTTCCCCATTCATTCAAAGTCTACAGTTCCGTATCATAACGAAGGATTTTCAGATTAGTTCTTTATTTGCCTATTCTATAACTTGAAGAGAGAGATATTATAAATAAATTTCTATACGAATGGATCATGATTTAGTATTATCAGCAAATGATATAATTTTTGTTTTTGGAGTGTTGAAATATTTATCATCACCACTTTGCATTATTTGAACACTTTTTCTGTTTTATATTTGATGACCATCTTGTAAGGCCTCTCGTTAAATAGCCCTTGGTATTATTTCTTTCTTTTTTATTAATTACCATATTGGTGTGTCATATATTGCATGAATTGTGCTTCTGCTTACTCTCTTTGTATTGGGGCATGCATTAGCTTACAAGCTTACACTTTTCTAAACATATGCTGTACAAGGAGCTTTATTATGCAAGTCGCTTGTACGCATGTACGCTGTCACTATTGCAAGATCATTTCTCTCTTTTGCTTGATTTTCTTTATATGTGTGTATATATAGCCTATATTCCCATTTACAGAATTCACAATAAATAAATAATTTTGGATACTGTGTTTCAACCTTCTGTTATACCGTATTCCATGTATGAAATACTTTGAAATATATAATACAATTTCCAGTCCCCTGTTAGTAGGTTTACAGGCATGTAAAAGAATTTGAGGGGGGGGTAAACACAATTATTACTAAAATAACATAACATAACAAACAAACAAAATTTGAATATAAAATTCATCTTCTGACTAATTTAGGATCCCTCCAAAGCGAAAAAGTGAATTTTCCCTTTTAAAAAGATATCATGTCATACTAACTCAAAATATGTAGAATATGAATATAACATAAGTTGCTGGTTTGTATACAGGATATCCAGAAAGATTTTGGAATTGTTTTAATTATAGAATGGAAAATGAAATTTATTAAGCTACAACCAGCACTTTGCAGGACAGTCCCCCCAGAACACCTATTGTCCCACTTTTACTCTAAACTTATATGCCCTGAGATATTTTTAAACTTCGCTGCAGTTTGAATTTTGCAGGTATATTTAATGCTTATCTTAGCATAAATTTTGATAAAATATTTTGATATCTTATAACGGGTTTACGTATTGCAAGTAGGCTGGAAATTTGTATATTTGCAGTTAGGTAATTTTCAAAATGAACATTTATCCGTTGTGATTGGGTGACCTGTTTGGCCTGTAATTGAAGTTTTTTAACGTTTCTGAAATCACCTTTAAAGCTACATTCATAGATATCCAGAAGGTAAATACTACTGTGTTGCCAATAGAGAGAAGTTTTGTTATGAAATTATTTTCTTTGCATATTGTGAATTCTGTATTTTGATATTTCTTTCTGTGTGAAGCATGGTATATTGAACAGCTTTCAGTCATCATAAACTGTAAGTATCTCTGTGGACTACCAGGATCCTTGATGGTGTAGGTAAAGCTCTCAACTCTTATGTCATAAGGTAACTCACTTGAACTTACTCAGGAACATTGAGAAAGGACTAATTTATTTTGGTATATAATTATATAGGTTGGAATTTTTAAGTGGCCAAAATATATTTAAAAAAAATACTATAAAGTATATAGAGAAATTGAATGTACATACAACTGATCCCCAAAATAACTGATTTTCTGCATGGATGGTGTGATGATACCTGTAAAGCAAAATATATATTTTTATTTTATTTTATTTATCTGACCTGCGCAAAACACAACGCAATCATCACTGGTGACCGAATGAGCAAAAGCTCGTTCTCGGGCACAGTTCAGTACAGTAAGAGAAAACTCAATGGATACCAGGATCACAAACCAAAAACCCAGAGAAAAGTCACTTTACACACAGTGCACACACACATAGACACATGGCACATACAAATATACATGCCAACAATGTAAACAGTACATAATATAAACTATCAGCAAAATATACATGTTAAACATCATGCATTTTTGAGACAAATGACACATATAAATAGCGAAAATGAATAGCAAAACATTAGGACAATGTAAACAGAGTCACACATTAGGATCATTGAAGTTAGCCCACATTGAGTTGAAGTCTTCTTTGCCGGCCGCGATTCATATAGGTGTCATCATCTTCTCTCTTCATGATCATTGTTAGGGATAACTGAATCACCCTTAAAGGTGTCCTCACCTGAGAAATTGCTCTCTTTGTCACATCAGGTGGATAGTGATCAGGAAAGTTAATCAATTATACTGTTTTTAAAAAATTCTTCCAGCTTAAAATAAGAAGGGTATCTGATAAAATGGTTCACTTGAACACTTCTGCATTTAAACTATTTTGTACCGTTCAGTTTTCTGTAGGCACAGTGTTTAAAGTTAAAGTCCTTTCACAATGTTCACTGATTTTAATATTTTTTCATCTTCAGTGTTTTTCCAAAAGCTAAGAACTCTGGAAAATAAATTCAGTAAGCATGAAAGTTGACTAGAGGACTGCATTCTTGTGAGAACATTACGCTTAAGATAAAATAAGTAAGTGACAGTAAGTGAAAGACAAATTTAGAAATGTACTGAAAAACTTAATATGTGCTAAGAAGAATGCTCTCATTCTGACATGCATCATGCTATTTGTGAAAAATTTATTAGTCTTTCATTTATAAGATTTTTCATATTCAGTTGAGAATTACTTTTTGTATTAGGTTTGTTTCTAAAGACATTCAGAAACTGTTATTGCATCACAACTCGTGTGCACATTGTCAGTTTGTTGCAAGGTGCAAGTGCACAAAGTCATTTGTTAGCCAACTGGCAATGTGCACACTCACCCTGATGTGATGGCCTTTTCTAATATCTTCAGGAGCAAACCTATTAAGTAAATTTAAAAATTCTGCCATTAATTTATGGAGTTTTTAGAATTTGGAAAAACAGCAATACAGAATATCCAGATGTTAAGTATTTGTTCTGTTGAAATAGTAATTTTACAGGAATTTTTGTGGTATACTAGCTGGTGCTCGCAGCTTCTTCTGCGGTAGTTAATTCAGAAATTAAAAATTAAGAGAACATAATTAAAACGTATTTATTAACACTTGCACGCGAAACATTTATAGGACTAACCTAAACGATCAATAATTGGCTAAAAATCCGGCTTTGAAATGCATTCACCCACCCTTCAGTCCATCTTTGTTTAAAATTACAGATCTCTACTGGGCATTGCGTACAGACAGACAGACAAAAACTTCCTCTTATTATAAAGATGTTCTTCACACATTACATTTGGACCATCCATATCATAACACATTTCCCATCAGTCAGCAATGGCTTTAAAGGATTCTGGACCATTACCGGTGTTAGCAGCAGCTTGTGTAATACAGTTTTGGAACATCCTCAGTATGTTAATAGCTCGAGTGAACACGTGTCCTTTGATAAATCCCTAAACAAGGAAGTTCACAGATGTAAGGTTAGGAGATCCATTGCCCACATCTGGAGTACCCATAGACCATAGCCAAATCTATCATATACACTGCTGAATGTGACAAATACACCAATGTTTTACTCCTTTCAATGAATTCCTTGAAGGTTTATGGGCACCCTTTTCTGACCTCCGTAACCACCATTTCAATGTGATTAATCTAATCAATACGCAATTTGCTTTGTCCTTAAGTGTGGCTTGATTGAATCAGCTAACAAATTTCTCCTTTATATCATCATCATCATACAATGACCCCTGCACCCTCCTCATCACAATAGCCCTTTCTATGGTGTCTGAGCATCATGTCGATTCATTTATAGCGAGAGAAAAAAATACTTTTAATTGTAATCACAAAGTAAATACACAACTCCAGCAGTAAAAATATACAATGCAATGAACTACCAGTATACATCTCATTTCTGTATGAGCAACCTTTTACAGCTCTCTGTTTCTGCAAAATAGGTACTTAAATTCTGGACACCTGTATTACTGCTTCAGATAATTAATCTGTGTGAAGTGCACCGTATAGAGTAGTTGCACTTGTGCTGGGAAATGGTTATGATGTAACCTTTCCTCTTATATCCTGGGTATGAGATAATGTATGTAAAGCAATTGTACATTGCACCTTTCTCACATTTTCAAGAAAGTTTCACTGCATGTTTTGTTGATTCTTGGCAAAATGGTGATGGTGGGAGAGGATTCCACTACATCGTGTAATATCCACAGTCTCACTTCAATAAAACTAACTTATTTCCTTTGTGAATGGCACATTTTAACCTTTGGAAATACATTGGTTTTTGGTTGATTAATCAATGTAAAGTATAAAATCTATTGGAAGTAACCATTTTTCTACTTCTTTTTGAAACTATGTTAATATGCTAATTGATGAGGGTTTTCATAAGTGCTTCTAAAATAGAATATGTAATGCTATGATTATATAAATTGTATGTAACTCTAATCATATTTTAATCTTTCTTAGGCAGCAACGTTTTTCTCTAAAGGAAAGCAAACATGACCTGAAAAATTTAAATTCTAGTAATTGCTTACAGAAGTAATCTGACCCCCCTCCCCCCGCACAAGTATGTTGCTGTCACAAGTGCAACATTTAGATTGAGATTGGCACAAATGTGATTTCACTATTTTATTTTAAGTTCACTAACACCAACTGTGTTACCTGCAGAAAGCCAATTCTTTGCGTTGACACTACTAATTTCACGTTAAGTTCAAAGTAGATGTAAACAAAGCCACGTGACAAGGGAGCGCCTCATTGGCTAGTGGTCGAACTGTAACTTTTGCTGCTTTGTATGCATACTCTTGCTCTTAATAAAATAGTTCGGTTCAAACCGTACTTTTCGTAGCTATTTTCGTGCAGAGAAATTTAAAAACACGTTTCTGAAGCAGATCTGTATATGAAACAAAATTAATTTGGTCAGATTTTCCTGACGCATAATAACTAAGTGAACTAATTAAACCGTTACAACAGATGTAAATTGTAGGCATTTACGACTGCTGTGCGCATGCTCAAGTACGCCATCTTAGAATGAACTTGCCACAGACCCCTTCCAAGAATTTGGTATGACCTGCTGAATGTGCGTTCATTTATTTATTTATATCGGCTATACAACATGTACGTGATGACAAGAAAGTCGTGTGCTAGAATAAGACAAAAATTTCGTCAAAAGTTGCATGTAACCTAAGCTCTGATAGGATTGGGGCGGTTACAAACAGAAATTAATGAATAGTGAACAACATTCGAAAAGAAAACGCCTCTGAAGAGGGTAGCCAACATTGCAAATTGAGAGTAATTTTTATACTCGTTAATATCTTCTTGTTAACTGTCTATGACTTTCTTACATACTAATATTAAGCTTAATTTTGTACAGATGAAACAATCTTTTCAAAATAAATATCACATTTTTCAACAATGGCGAATGTCATAAAAAATAATTTAAAAGTACTATTGAGAACACTGGAATATTCACAAATCCTCATTCAATTTCTTTCCGAGGCGGGTAAATTTCCACGTGGTATTGTCACATGCTCGGCAGAGTGGTACGTTAGAGTTTGTTTACATCTACTTTGAACTTAAAGTGAAAATAGTATACATCAGCTAATTCATTTTGTGTGTATTATTGCTTATTTTGTGAATCATAACTTTCAGATTTTATGGATAAATTGTAGAAAAGGAAGCATTTAAGTTAATTTACTGAAGAATACACTGTAATTTCCATTTTCTGTTTGAAATTGTGAATTACGAAGTATAGTATAGTCTAGAATATTTTTCTCAACACAGTAGCCATTGAAATGGTACTATTTATGAACTGAGGATGATTTGATCCCACTTGCTAGTTAATCTTGAGGTTGGACCAAACAAATTATACTGAATTCCTTTATATGTGAGCATACTGAATGCAATTAATATGGTTAATTCATTTTGAATATCTTGAATGAGAAAGCTTCAGGCATATAACTTCTTCTTGGTTAGGACTATACATTAAGCCACAACTCTTTTAGCTTTGCCGATCCCCTTTCAGAGTGCTTATAGATGCCCTGTTGGCCTGTAAGGCTATCTGCAATACTTACTTTGCTAAGATACTTGTTTGAAAGAGATAATTTATGGAATATATGGAGAATTTCAATCTTTGAAGGTCTGGTTATGTCAAATATAAAATAAAGCTGCAAATTACTGTAACAAATGAATTTAAAAAATGATTTCATTATTTAGCAATATGCAAGTCCTTTATATTTGTTTAAAATTGGTTTTATTATTCAGCTTTCTGCTCATATTTCATTATGCATTGATAACAATAAATTACATAAGAGGAATTTTGAATGTTTTAACTATCCCTAAGTACAACCGTAAAACACTAGAAAGCAGTTCTCCCTGATACTTTTAGAAGAAATCTGTTCTATCCAAAATTGTACATAACCAGACCTATCTCTGTCTTTAATTCTAATTCTTATTTTCAGGACTAAATTTTATTGCTTTTTTTATGGACATGATGGAAAGGAAATGAATGGAACATGGCAGTATTTGTTTCGTAATTAAAATAAAGTAAACTCTACTCCGGGTTGTTACTGCTCTTAAACTTGATCATCTGAACAGTGTGACATCTACCGGTACTTCAGTCTTTCAGCTTTTCTGTTGAATAGCAAGATGTTTGTCTAAACTCCTTGAGTGAATCTTGTTTCAGCATTCCTTATTTAAGAAAAACCTAATAACATACCAAGGATGTACTTGGCCTTAAAGAGCCTATGTTGGCAATAGTAACCACCAAATCATAGAAATGGTTTCTTTGAATACATGCCAGCTTCTGGTGTGATGTTTGGAACTAAGTTCTGTAGATTACCAGCACATAGATCATTTTCACCTGTTTCCCTTGGTCCGAAATGATTACAATATTCAGAATATTACTATTCAGAAGAGCATATCTATTTCTAAATTTAAAGAAATTAATTTTTAATTCAATTCTAACACTCAAATAAAGCTTTATTTTAATAATATTTCCATGGTAAATAAATCCGTTCATATTAAACAAGTGCTTTTTCTCATAAAACCAGCATGACCAATTTAGTACTAAACCTAAATACAAGGTTAAATCCTAAGCAAAGGCTCGGAATTTTTTTTCATCTTGTTACATTCAGCCTTTTCTCAAAATAAATATATCTTGCTCTCACACAGCTGTTTAAAAGGCTAAAAGACAGGAATGCTAGCCACATTGCCACATCATCCTAAGCTCTAAGCTCTCGGATGCTTACCTCCCAAACCCAACCTTTATCTTTACTTTCTTCTATATGTTTTTAAAAATGTGCATTATACAGTACTTGCTTTTTTTAATTATTTATCTAATTTAACGTAGCCTTCAGTTCAAGTAAGAAAAATCCTGTTAAAGTACACAAATTTTAATATAATTTGCCGACTGATTTAAAATAAGTGGATCATAAATCAAAACCTGGCAAAAGTAAGTAAATAATTCTTATTATTTTATTTGTAAAGTGGTTTTTTGTTCGACCATACTATAATATGTTTATTACATGTGATGTAACAGTATCATAATGATACTCATTTCGACACTGGTGTGGTATCGATTATTATCGAACGTGGAACAATCTTCAGAGCAGCTAATGAAAATGCGTAATTAAATACTCTGTATTTAAAATGAAATCAATCTGTTCGTCTTAATTTTAATGTTATACTAATTGAATTTATTTTCTGTGTTTTAATATGCGTTGTTTGACATTAAGCCTGTATTCCTTGCAGCCTGCCATCTGTCGGAAAAGACAAGAACTACAGTGGTGTAGGGAAAGGGGGGGTCCAGGGGTCCGGAACTTTGTCTAAATCAAAACCTAAAATTCTTTTCAAGATATTTAAGCTCTGTTTTGTCAGATATTTAATTAATTAATTTAATAATAAAATACTGAACTTGTAAATGTAAGCCTATTATTTCCACTGTTTCATGTGTAATTTAACTTGTCTTATAAATAGTAATAAGTGTTATAACTTAAGTAACGATTTGCATATCTTAGAGTATGGTAAACAAATTTGCTAACTAGTTTTTCAGTGTTAAAATAGCATAAAATGTGATTTTTATTAGTTTAATAATAAAAAATTTTCCAGTGATGAGCCCCCAAACTTTCAACCCTTCCCAAAATTATTTTCTAGCTACGCTACTGACAACAGCTTACAGTGAGAGTAGTCTGCTTAATCAATTACGAGATATTCTAAAAACAAAAATTTTAACTTTTAATTATGGTCAAACAAAAACAGTTGTGTGCAACTCGCTTTGCTCGTTTCATAAAAACATACCCGTGTCTTAATTAATGCCATTTTAGGCTTGTTGCATAATGTACTCTTTTGAGAGTGGTAGGTGGAGGTAGTACTTCCATACCTTCTTCTTCCATTCTTCTGCTCTTTGACCATATTAATGAGATCCAAATAAAAGTAGTGTTTGAAGCGTATTGTTGTGGAGAAGAGAGATTCCTTTCTCTGTCTTCATTCAGGTGGTTAATATTCACATTACCTCTCCTCTGCCATATTCTCTTCATTTTCTTTCAAAATACTGTATGGCTGTTACGAAGGCACTCTTGACTTGCCTATACTTTATCATGTCAATTTCATTCTGGCCAGGCTTTAATTTCTATTGCTATTCTATTAAGATTTTCCATGGAAGGCATGCAGTGTATATACTGAGTTTGCTTCTTGCTTGTGGACTTGGCTTAGGGCTACGATCTGGTGAGGTTACTCCATCGCCACCCTCACGACCTCTGAGTGCTCTCAGCCAGCAAAGCATGAGCAGCGTCAACTCTGGAGTGAGTCTCCGTGCTCGCTCTGCTGCTACGTCTCGCAGGCCTCGCCCCATCAGCATCGCCGTGACTGGTGTCTCACAAGAGTCTGAAAATCAAGCGACCCGCACATCGCACAGACATAGTGAGGACCTCTGCTTTTTTTTTCATTCTACGTAGTATTTTTCATTTAGTTTCATTACACCACGTTAAGTGGATGTGCAAGATAAATAAACTGATATCTTGAAACTTTATTTTAAAAATACCAGTTAAATTTATAGAAGCCATAACATATCATCAATAGAACAGATGCATATCAGTAGTTGTGTGGCCTAATACATGATTTGACCTCTAGTTGAAAAATGTAAAAATATATAAAATCACTATTACCATTGCTGTCCGGGTTTAGCCACGTCGTATTATTAAAATCTAATGTTTTAGACATTTCTAGAAAGCTGAGATTTTTTAGACTTACAAGGAAGTTTCCAGGTTATGAAGCACAGACACATTTGGTGTAAGCTCATTGCTTGAGTCAGTAGATTAACATCTTTTAAGGAAATTTCTGTTTCATTATAATGAAGAATCTATTTTCTCAGCTCTATTATTTTCATAATACTATCTTTCTGGGAAGTAAAATTTTCTGGATAAGGAATGCATGAGGATTTTAACTTGTAAGGTAATAGAATCTATATTTGAGTTTCTGCATCTCAACTGCTTACTCAAACTTCTCTACTTTCGTCTTGATACTTAACTGTACAATACTTGAAATTAAATATTATAAAAATTAATCAGATGATATAGGTCAATTGTTAATTGTAATTGAAATAGTAGTTGACAGTGACTACATAAGAAATACCTTTTGGTATATTAAGTTATTAGTATGTATAGGTCTATTATTTCAATATTCTTCCAGCTCTAAAGGGCCCTATCATATAGAATTGAGAATTTTAAATCTGCGAGTGACTTTATTTTCAGATGGAACCTTATTATAGCACAGTTGTACTTCATCAATTATTACAACTGTAAACTCCATTTCAATGAAAAAGGGTTTAACACTATATGTGTAACATAATACTGCTATTAATAGACTTAATGATTTCCTTAGTCATATTTTGGTACAATGGATAAATTTCCTTTAAATTAAAAAGAGGTTATAAAACTAAGCAATATTACTTCAGTTCTACGTTCATTTTAATTTTTTTTAACTTCATTTGTATAATCAACTATCCATTAGTTTGAAATATAACAGAAAATAAGCTTAAGTTACCATTATCCTACCACTATATTATTAATAGTGTCAAAAATAAATAATTTTTTGAAGGAAAACTTTTTGTAAAGTGTACTCTCTTATGATACTTTAACTTTTTTTTTATTGTGTGCAATAAAAATAATGCATTACTGAGCAGATGTGAAGACTAGTGGATATTTCAGTAGTATTCATTTCCGCTAATGTTATTGCCATAAATTGCAGGCATTGCAGGAGACATTCGAACACCAAAAACACAGAGCCCTAGCGTAGAACGTGAGAATGCTAAGCCACCTTTGCCAAAAGTACATTCAGCTAAAAAGACTAAGTCAGATGCTCCATTAAAGAAGAGTACAGACAAATTGATGAAATCAGCAAAGGTAAGAATGTTTTTTTTCTCTGTATTAGGTTGTACTAAAGAAAACAAACATTATTCATTTCATTGCAGTTGTTTTACAAAAATAGAAAACTATGTAATATTAATTCCTAGAGGAATTGAAATTAAAATGCAGTAAATGATCCTGTCATGACTAGTTTTGTTTCATTCAAAACTGTTACAGTGTTTTATGTTGGCCAATGTCCATTTGCAAAACAGTCGATAAATGAGAAGTCATATAAGAAGTCTTAAGACCCTCCATGGAAAGTTCTGCTGATTTTTTATGGAAAAATTGGAAAAATTGCAATCCTAACAATTATTTGTCTAAATCAGTGGTTCCTTATCGGAATACCTCCACGGTCCATCAATCCATGGTGGAGTTAAAAACCTTATTTGTATCGTATCCCTTCCTTATGTGTATATATAGTTTACCATCAAATATTGTAAATATATATAAGCTTATATATTCTTTTTAAAGATACAGTTTGGTTATTGATAATCAATATGTGTTCTGATTTGAAAATGGTTGACAAAATATAAGCACTTTGTAGCAAAACAGTTATTTATTTAACAATAGGTATATGTTTGCAATATATGCAACAAGTGGTTTCATACTCACTAACAAGTGTTCCTAGGTGAAGATTAAAACTACAATTATAAAAGTACACAAAGAACCAAGAAAACAATCAAAATACAATTTGATTTGTTTTGATTTTTCTTATCTTTTCTAATGGTTTATTCGATGGTTTCTGATAGTTTTAGAATCAAGTCGCGACCCACCTGTAACCCTTCTGCGACCCACTAGTGCAGAAGTGGACCCACTAGTGGGTTGCGACCCACCGATTGGGAACCGCTGGTCTAAATAATAAATTTAAGTAGTTACCTTGTTAAGTGGATTAAAACAGGGAATTCTTAGCACTACTGTACTAAATGACACAATGTATTGATTTATTACCTGAGTCATAAGAAACTTCTTTGTCTCACTGTGTTACAGGCTTCCCCACGTGTTACCCCCAAGGCCACACCTCTGCAATCACCAGGTGCAGAGGCTCCTCCCCCCATGCCTCAAGAGCAAGTAGATACCAAGGAAGAAACTGAAGAGAAAAAGATTGAAACAGCTGAGAAGACTGAAGAGGTTTCTCCTACAAAGTTACCTGATAAGCCTGAACCAGTAGTGGAGGCTCCCAAGGTAGCAGAAGAGGAGAAACAAGAAGTTGAGCCAGTTCCAGTTGAAGCCAGTACTCCAGTCAAGGAAGAAGTTAAAGAGAAACCTGCAGAAGTGGAGCAGAAAGAAGTTAAGCCACCAGAGCCTAGTGCTGTATCAGAGGACACTCCTTCAAAGACTGCAGCACCAGCAGCAGGGGAGAAATCTGAGCGGTCCGAGCAAGAAGTCGATATGTCAGGTTTGTTTATTTTCAAAACAATCGGTTCAGTCATTCTGGGGTTATACCTAAGCAGACTTCTAAAGACTGCATTGGACATGCATTTTACAGGTAATGATTTTGTTAATATTAGAAAATTACCGTAATTAAATGTTTTATAGAACGGCATTCCCCCATACCGTACCTTCCCAAACTAAAGAACTGCATGCAGCAGTATAACAATAGAGGAAAATACAGTACATAGTTTTTGTTTTGAAAAGTGTTGGATTGTTAGTTAAAATGACATCAATATCTAATTAACTGGTGAAATGTTTACTGGATGAGCGAAAATGTTTATTTGAGCAATTGTGTATTTTTAAATATTTATTTACTGAAAATTTAGTTCTGTTGTTATGATATATGTTCTTAAACTAACAATTTTGAAACTCTGCACTCATTCTAAAAGAATTACACTTCAGAAACTTGTATCTTAAATAACTATTATTCCCTTAGTCTTTTAACCATGCGCCGATATGATCGGTATCACTCTCACTGCCCACTGATTGTCAGTCTTTGTATTGTTACACCTGCTCAAGTGTGCCATGACTTTCTACACACTTCTATGCATAAGTGAACATAAAGGATGGACTTTTGCCCCCTGGGGGATAATTTTTATAATAATAATAATAATAATAATAATAATAATAATAATAATAATACAGATACACATAATTTAAATATGAAAATAACATGTTATGTTTCTGTTCTATTTATTGCTATATAATTTCGGTATAATCGTGATGTCTTTGTCACTGTTCCTATCAGATAAATCACTTTCACTGTCATAGGCGTTAAAATCGCACTGTTCTAAATACTCTAATAATTATTCATCATCTTTTTCGGCAACAAATATGTACTGCAGACATCTCTCATGGTTGCAACCAAACAAAGTAATTGCAATGAAACAACAATAGGGTTGTATGTTTCACTCACAAAAACGTTCCCTTCTGAAAGCTTTCACCAAGTGCGTCCTTGAAAAGAGGAGAGAACCCCGATTCCTTTGTTGTATATTGAAAGGTGCAATCTATCTCAAAAATGTGCATATTATTTCATAAAACTGAACTCTGCTCTGATCGGCACTGGCATGTAGGCAGTGAGAAGCAGGAACAGAGTAATTCAGTGGAGACTTTTTAGAAGAAGTTCTCAGGCAAACAGCCTGGTGCTGAAAGGGCTAAAAAGTGTATTGAATTCTTCATTAAACATTAAATGTACCTTGAGATTTGTTTAATATCTAACTAATATTAAATCCTAGTCATATGGTCCCAGTTCCACTAATCCCATGATTCTGTAATTTTTGTTGCATCGCTTAAATGTTCAATGGATAAAAAAATTAAATAAAAAATGGCATCTGCCAAAAATAGTTATCTTCAAAGTACAATGAGTTTCTTTAAATTTCTCTTTCATTAATTTCTTTACCTTCATGTAGAAAAGTCATTTTGGAAATAAGTCCTTTAATGTAATAAAAAGACCACATTATTAACATAAATATTGTGAGTCCGTAAACCGAACTACTCATTTCTAGATCTGTAGTGTTCCATGAAACAACCAAGTGAAATGAATTTCTGTTAACTTACAGCATCCATGATAGAGAAAATCAGAATGAGGACTGAAGAAGAAGCAAAGGCTGCTTTGGCAGAGAGGAGAAGACTAGCTCGAGAACAAGCTGAGAGGGAGGCTGAACTGGAAAGACAGAGATTGGTGAGTAAGCTTACATGTTCGATACTTTACGATCTTGGACGACACACCTTCAGGGAATATTTTTGCATGAAATTCTGTGCAACTATTCCCAAACAGTTGCAAGGGTCATAATATTGTTCCAAATTCTTTTCTTATCTTTACTCTCATAATATATCATTTTATCCGTTTATAATGGCATATTTCACAATACCCTGCTTTATAAACAACACAAACTTGTCACAACTATCAATTTTCAACTTTTCAGTAGCAACCTTTTGTAATATTGATTTGAAATCAAAGTGCACTGTCACTGCCAGAAATTTTAGTGAAGAGTTGCTACAGTAAAATCACTAAATGGAATTGTGACCTGCTGTGAAAGTAAGAAAAGATGAAAGGGTGATACAATCTACAGTGTAGTAAATTTAAACATATGCATCTTGATTTTTCATGAATATAACTTGATTGCAGGAGGAAGAAAAGCGTTTAGAAGAGGAAAGGTTACGACAAGAGGAGGAAGAACAACGCAGATTTGAAGAAGAGCAGTTGCGACTCGTCGAGGAAGCTCGCAAAGCTGAGGAAGAACGTTTACTTCAGGCCATTGAGGTAATGCTCTGTACTGATCTTAGAAATGTGGTGTTATCACTTAACCGTTTCACTGCTATATCTGGCAGCGTGCATCACTGCTAGCTGTGCTGTTGTCTGATATATCCGATGCACCACTTTGCATGCCAATAAGTGATTGATGTTTTCAGTGAGGGGATTCCAAGTGAATCAGCTTATAGTGTCATCTGTTGTCTACATCTTGACACCACAGTTCCCTGTTATCTTAAATGTGCTCTTCTAACACTGAAAACAAATTTGTGTACATAACTATTGTCTTCAAAGGCTTGATCATTATAATGGTTCTGTAAACCTTTCAACCTAGAACTTACTAATAATTTTTTTCCCCCCACAAGTGCATTTATTCCCATTACTGCAAAACCTTTTTTAAAATATCTTTTAGGAAGAATTCATGTCATGAATGTACAGTCAACCCTCGATATAATGCCACCATCCATTCTCTAACATTTAGTGGCACTAAAACAAAATTTAATTTTTAAAATAAAAATGGCATGATACAATATTGCCTATGCATTTCCGGCTAACAGTTTCCCCCCACAATGATGAAAACTGTGATGCAATAGCCTGCTGGCTAGACTTTGGAAATCTTTTACTGTATTCACAAACTTCTCGTTTCTCTTGAAGTGTACAACAGCTCTCTTCATTTCAACAACCTTACGAGTAACTGTAGTGTGATGTTTAACAGCTGAATGGACACTGGACTAACCCCAATTTTAAAAGAATTCTGCAACTGAAAAAATCATTGCAAGCTATATTTTGTAAAAATCTTGTCTTATATTCACTGGCACTAAATGAATTGGCATAGTAACCAGGTTTCTTATGTATTTTATATGGGAGATGATCCGTTCACTTGAATTTATTGGTGCAGTGCGAGGGTGGCACTGGAAAGAGGGGCATTATATCGAGGAGTTACTGTAATAACTAGACAGAACTAATAAGAAAGAGACAACAGAACCAAGGTCTCTGAAAAAGATTAGTCTTGTTAAAACAAGGTGTTTGGTAACATTATGCTATTGGTAGGACATACTACCCACGCGTGATTTCTTGGGGGCTCGGCTCCCTAGTCCTCATTCAGTAGGTTTCGTTCAACTTCGTAGGTAAAGCTGACAGCATTGAAACACGAAGTACGCTATATACCCTGACATCTAGTGGCTTCAATACTAAACTTTCATTCTGTCTCAGGATTCTTATTTATTTATTGACATTATCTTTTCTGACGCATGGAATATGGGGAAAAATACAATCTTTCGAACTGCTGATTTCACAAACAATTCATTGGACATCCAACACTTTCCTCACCTCTTTAAGAATTCCGTATGTGCTAATTTCTGACGATCCCATGAACTCTGATGTCAATTTCATGGACTGAAAGTTGAGTGAACTTTTCACAAAACATATTAAATACGTTTAAAATTAGGCCTATAGTTTTCTCCACTTTTAGATGCCTTACCTCTCTTACGTTTTACAACACAAAATGGTGAAGCATGTTCTGCTAAGACTCTTCTTTATGCTTAAAATTAGTCATCCAGTGTAAAAACATTGAGCGCATATTATGTATAATATTTTTATTTGATAACCAAACGCTTATGACGTGTAATTAATTGTTACGCAGTACCGTCGCCATGTTATATTATTGGACTGCATTAAAATCGTTGTATATTAAAGTCACTACATAAAATACCATATGCGCGATTCTGCTGAAACGTTATTTCTTTGGTTGACAACATTGCAGAAAGACTGGCGGACTAGCTATGTTTTGTTCCCCCCGACCCTCACTTCCCCGTAAATCCAGCACCCAAGAAGTGGCGTGCGGGTAATACTACTTGAAAGACACATTAATGCACTAATGCAGTATTTCCTCCCTGTTATCTGTAAAAGGAAAGGCTATACCTTATGTGGGGTTGTTTTATTGCTAAGTAAATAAAATCTCTAAATAATTGAGTCCTCCTTGAAACTTCCTGTTAAAACAAACAATTATTTTTAATTTATTATTTATAGGAAAATCAGAGGCGAGAGGAAGAAGAGAGAAAACGAAGAGAAGAAGAGGCTAGAGCTAAGGCTGAAAAAGAAGAGGCAGAAAGGAAAGCCAGAGAAGAAGCAGAACGGTATACAGTGAACTTTTATTTTGATTGTGTTTTGCACTTGATATAAATAACCTGTGTATTCTTCTGCAAAACTTGATCTTACAGTATGGATATATTGTTTTCAGATTGCGTCGTGAAATGGATGAACGACTTAGGAAAGAAGAGGAGGAGCGAATTGCAAGACGTAAACGGGTTGAGGCAATTATGCTACGCACACGAAGCAAAGGCTCCACCCCTTCTGGTACCCCTACGAAGGTATTTAAGAAATCTAAAAATTATCTTTTATCTATTATTTTTATATTATGCTATTAGCTTATGGATTCTTTCCTATTCTTCATTTTTTAACCATATTGTGTAAACACAGAAATAATTCTAGAAATTTTTAGAAAGTTTTTACAGGGAAGTTATTACTATGAAAAATAAAATTGAGATGAGTTACATACACTACTTCCCCTATATTAATTACTAACCTGAACCCAGGTTTCAATAAGTCTCATCATTTTCAACAGTTATGCTCCATCTGTCTGTCATGTTGTAATTTCTTCTCTAGCCTTTATTTACACGTTTTGACATTGAAGTCTCTTTCTTTTCTGCATGGTCTGCCATGACTGGTGGTCAAACAAAGCTTTACTCTTGAAGACGACAAGCAAGTAACAGTGCAATACAAATCAAAAGGACAAATTCGGAAAAAATGAAGTTCGGTTAATTTATGCATGACTTTCACCTTGGGTCAGAAACACGTCATCGCATGTGGATTTCTGCTGCACTGTTTCGATGTATGAATGAAGGGTTCTTGAAAGTGTTAGGCTGCACGTATAAGACAAATATAGTTCTTATAAGCACATTTTCAGGGAAAAAACATTGTCTTATATTTGGGCCAATAAAGTACAAATTTGGAAAGGAAAATTCATTACTTCCCTATTAAGATCATCCAATTGAAATGGACCTTATAGTCATGCATACTTCTGGTATGATTCATACCAACAGATTTGTCAAAAACGGGAGTGAAGAAGACTTAGATATAATTAAAACATTAGGGTGGGAACTGCTTGAAACAAGACGTAGAAAATCAAGATTAACTGCACTGGCAAAAGCATACATAGGAAATACAGCTTGGGCCGACATAAAAAATTGTTTAGAAGGTCCTACATATTTAGGCAGGCTAGATCACAAAATGAAAATCAGACCCTGAAAACAAAGAACGGATGTTGGAAAATTTTCCTTTGTAAATTGCACAATTACAGACTGGAATAACCTACCTGCAGAAGTTTTTCAAGACTGTCCTCTACGAGTGAAAACATTTAAAAACAAACTGACACTTATTTAATTAGTAGCTAGATGATAATTTAGAAGAACTTAGGAATTGCTCGGTAATGAGCTACGATAGGATTAAGCATAGAAATTAGTGATTTTTTTTGTTGTTGTTTGTTTTCTTTTCCCTCTCTTTGGTGTTTCTTTCTTTCTCTTGTTCTGTAAGCTATGCTTATTGTAATTCTAACTGTAAGTTATACTTATTGTAACTTCTAACTGTAATTTTTTGTTCTGCCACCGGGCATTTGCCCAATTGCAGAAGTGAAATATATACAACACAATACAATTGAAAAGTTTTATGTAATTCACATAATCTGATAATAATAAAAAACTGTGAAAATGTATGATCTCTAAGTGATTACAAATTATATCACTTGCAGGGTTGATAAAAAACATGTTTTTTTTTAAAAAGAACAAAAAAAAACGTTTTTTTTGTTTAAAACGTTTTATATGTGAACAACAATGTTGGTTGTTTTAAACGTGTTTTTTTTAACGTTTTTTATGTTTACAACAATGTTGTTTGTTTAAAAAAAAGTTTAAATTGTTCATTTTGTTTAAATCAACCATTTTAATGTATAGGGCCTATTATATACATATACATATATATATGTTGCCTATATACATATGTATATATATATATATATATATACAGTTGAAATGTTTAAAACATTTTAAACAATTTGTTTTAAACATTTTTTAGCATATGTTTATAACACTTTTTAATTGGGTGTTAAATTTAATTATGCAGACAATTTACATTTTGTCAATCCAATGACACCCTGTGCTAAGATGTTCAAGATTTACGAGTCGTAGACTTAATAGTATTTGAAAATACATTTTGTACCAGTATTATTTGTTTATGATTTAATAGTTCATGATTAATAAAAAAATAATACAAACTACCGGTACTGTTTAATTACTGCCTTTACTGCTCAACTGATGATTGACTTTCACCATGTTTTACGTGGTCTTAGCCGCCTTACATTATCAAACTTACAAGGGATATCCTACTACAATGTTGCCAAATTGACACATTCAATATTTAATATTAATAATCTCTTTCTTTAAAAAGGAAGACCACAAAATAGATGGTAGGATGAAGTCAGAAAAAATTGAAATCAATTACTCGAAATCAGAAACTGGAAGCTGGCGACAGAGGATAGAGAAGTCTGGAGGAAAAGGATACATAAGACATCACCTCACATGATTTTCTGGTATTCTGGCCCTAGTTTTTTTGTTTGTTTTCTGTTTACAACACTAACAGGGTGTCACTGACTTGACAAAATGTAAATTGTCTTCATAATTAAATATAACACACAATTAAAAAATGATTTAAACATATGCTAAAAAAAACATGTTTAAAACGTTTTAAACAAACTTAAAAAAAACACAAGCCCTTGTTTTAAACATGTTTTAAACACTTGTTTTAAACGTTTTGTTTTAAACATTTCAACCCTGATCACTTGCATGAATATACTTTCATTGTATCAAAATTTCAACTCAAATTTTATGAAAAACATTTTCACCGAAATCTATGATCCTTACTTTATAAGAACTGATGATTCCAGGGAGATGGAGATAATGATGATGGGAAGGAAGGAGAGAGTCCGATGGAAGAAACAAAATCACAACCAGGTGATGGTGCTGCATCCAGTGAACAAACTGAGCAAATCAGCCCCAGCGAAGTATCCCCAGCACAATCAACACTGCCCGCAACCAGTGATAACATTACCACAGGCAATGGTCTGATATCGCAGAAGCAACAAGACCTCCTGTTGGATCCTTATAGTCCCACTATAATGGAAAATGGAGGCAGTGAGAAAAAGGTGTCTTCTAGTTCTAGTAGTGATTTACTATTAATAGACAATAGTAACAACATAAAACCAATGGAAACTAGTGAGGACTTAATAACTAGTGCAACTAGCGTATTGCCGTCTGCACCGCAATTACAACAGAGCAACGGTCATCGAAATGGTGTGGAGTATGGTGCAGTAGACTTTGTGAGTGTAGATAATGTGTAAGTATTGATCAGTCAATGCTAGCTATGTAATTAATCTAGATTACATTGTGTGTGTGAGAGAGAGAGAGGTACGAGGGCTGTCCAGAAAGTATCTGACGTTTTGAAATAAAAGATAAACAAAGTGAAAACAAAAATTTATTACATACATTTTGAAGGTAGTATGTAATAAAATTTGTTTCTTTCACTTTGTTATTTTTTATTTCAAAATGTTTGTTACTTTCTGGACTGCCCCCGTATTTCGGAGTAACTGGTAGCGCTAATCACGGGTAAGAAATGAAGAAATGGCGGTATCATTTCTGGAGTACTGGGGCTTCTGATTCAAGGTTGTGTATGGAAGTGATGAGGTATTATATATATATCGAATGTTTTTCCTGTCTAAGTCATGACTAAGCTTTACGTAGTTTGATACTAAATATTCAGACTGAGTGTGAACACAGGCTATCTGTAGGCTTGCTGAGACAGCAATAAAAATGCAGAAGTTTTAAAACCTTAATGTAAAAAAGAGCTTATTATAATACTCTATAGAAATACCAGAAATGCCTTCTTTAAAATTCTGTAATTTTTGCTTCATTGCTCCCGGAAAATATATTTATAGATGTATGAAACTTAAAATCCATTACACCTGAATTTGTATGTTCATGATCTGAGCTGACTGTGTGCAGCTAACTGCCTGCCTTTCAAAAACGCATATATTCTCTCTTAGTTTAGATGAAAAATGTTGTATGCCTAAAAGCTTTTGGGTCATTCTATATCAGTCCTTTCAAATAAGTAATAGGCATTTTAAAAAACAATATAATAATGGAACTTTTATAGTGAAGCAATATACTTTGTTAATTAAATAAGATCTTTGACATTTAAACACTTTAGACTTCACTTATAACTTATATTTTTGCAGACTTATGTGGGGTTTTGCCCACATTTTCAAGTACTAGTCAACCCTTATAGTAATTGATTAGCAGTTGAAGATGTGGGCAAACCCCATGAAACATACGTTCTTCAAAAATATAAGTAAAAGTGAAGTCTAAAGTGTTTAAATATCAACCATCTCATTTAATTAACAAAGTAATAGGTAGCCTATAAGTAGCCTGTGATTCAACATAATATTATTGCTGTTTCATAAAATAATCTAGCTATCAATGAAAGGTGACAATCAGGTTTTGTAGTTCACTCGTCACTTAAACTTTTGAATATGCCTCATGAAAGAACTCGTACGGAAGCTGTAAGAGGAGAGACTGCTGGTCAGTCTGTTTATTCCAGGCTTCTTTGAACACTTATTATGTGCTCAACATGAGTTTTTCTTTCAACTTATATTTTTAACAAAAAAAATATTAAATACTACTATACTTTAAATAGATAAGGAAATAGTTCAATAAGCGAGACTTCGGTGGTTTATTATGATTAAGGTGAAGGTAATACTGTGCAGAAAATGCCTTAAAAGGGACTTCCTCAAATATGGTACGATATTAACATTTCTTGGGGAAGTTTTTAGTTTCTGCTGTGCTTATGCCAGTGTATTGGTATTAGAACCATAGTCCAGTTTACATTTATTTATCTTTATTTATAAACCTTTGATATAAGTTTGCACAGTTTTTCAGATTGTTATATGAAACAGCAAAATGAAATGCATTTTGTTGTGTTGGTAACAAGATATCACAGTATGAGTAGTTAGTCCATAACTATATGAAGTCTACTAAAGAACATGCTCAATTTAGTAAGGAATATTGCGCTGGACAGGTTATATTATCCATTTGCCAGGATTGCCATCCATAATGAAATAATGAGAATCGCGGTGAATAAAATATATTAAATCAATATATTAACTTCCTCCAGGGCTAAGTCCTATTTTAAAAGTCCTATTATTACAAATGTATCATGCAAAAGTAGTCAGTATGTAATCAATGCTTTATTATTGCTTCTGCCTTTATTATCGGTATTGTGATACTGTAATCTTTGGAAAGCTGAATATTGATTTTGTTTGTATTTGATTTTTTAATTTTATTATTACTAAGATTCAAACTAACATGAAGAATAACTAGCACAAATGCAATGTAAATAATTGAGATGAGGAGGTATGCATGGATGTTTGATTGATCTGCTAATTTGAATTAATGTAAATATTTTAATGAAGTTGTTATTATTAATCAGGCACTGCACATTGTAATGCTTAATCTCCATTGATATCCCTGTCTTCTCCTGGGATTCCAGGGTATTTTTTTCCTGAGACTCCAAGATAAACGATCATTACAACCTTTCCTTGCGACTCCAGGTTACTTTTTCACGGGACTCCAGAATACCTTTTCCTTCCAAGATGCAACCTTCTTCCTTCTGATCCTTCACTGGTGAGTTACATTCCTTTCCTGCTTGTTACAACAAGAGTATTTTTTTTTAATAGACTAAGGAGATGTCTTAATCAGAAATGCTGTGAGATGGCTGCCTTGGTTTTCTTTTACAGTTTTGGGTCTGGAAAAGTTAGATTTTTATACTCAATAAAAAAAAATGAGCTTATATTAAATGAATTTTTAAAATTTCATAGAGAGATTGCTGTTGTGTTCTGATAAGTCTGATAATGCGTTAGCTTCTACAGTAATTTGCAAAATAAAAGTGTTATTGCCTTAAGAAAAATTTTGGGGATATAAGAGATTTGAAACTGAGATTATGACTGGAAGCTGATTAGTTGTTTCTATGTTAGAGGACTCGTAGGGCTTTCCATCCTGGAAAATGAAAATTGATTTAAGGTACAGAATACAACTGTGTCTGTGGTCAAGTATTAGAGGATCAAATGCAGTTAGGAAGAGAGAAAAAATTATAATGAATGATATATTCTGTCTGGTTGGAGATAGTATATGAATATCACAAACTTTTGTGCATTAACAGAATAAGATATAAGTAAATAAATAAATAAATACAATGTTAAATGTGCCTTTTAAAACCAAACTATACACAAAGATTTTCTTAGTTATTGTAGAGTCACTTGAAGCCCTATATATATTGATTAGATATTTTAACCAGCGTTCTGGACCTCTAAAAACTAAAATAACTTCACTAAACACATGTTTAACTGTAAGGCAAACCAGTTTATATCATTGTACTAAAGTTATAATCATGTGGAGTTACTGAAATTATGGTAGGATGTGGGATCAAGAAATACACGAAAAGTTTTGTGTCTGTTCAGTACATAAACATATGTCAAGTTTTATTGTTTTCTGTTAAAACAGATTTTAAATCACATCTCTGTATTATTATCAACAAATTTTGTCGCTGTGGCCAGTGGTGTTGCATGACCTAAAATGTGACTGGAGTTGACATAATTTGTAACTTTGCACATTAGGTAAGATTCTTGTGAAAACAGATCAAATAAGAAATAACAACTACGTAGTTAATCTACTTCTAAGATCACATTACAAGATCACTTGTAATGTATTATACAAAATAAATCATGTTGCTGATGTCTAGGAATCCTCATGCTATTGGCTATGACAAATTCCATGCTAGACCTCTGATAATTCCCCAATGCAAGCTCTAAAAGTAAGTTACATACATATAAATTTTAACCAAGTTAAATTTTGCCATTATTTTGATTGTGTACTTAAGTTAGAGTGTTTAAAACAGCAGAAATCAACTAGAATAGCATATAATCATTCTGACTAAATCGTACATTATACCTCACACCTCAGAAGATATTTCAGAATGAATGAATCTCGAAAACCTTTCCAATATTTCTGTAAGTGCTGAAATCGCATCAAAGTAAAAACTAGGGAGGGAAAGAGCTTCCTCCATCTTATAATTTGTTGTTGTAAAACCAAAACTTGCTGTGAAATAAGCGTAGTTTGCCGTAGTCTTTTTTGTTCCAAGAATAATCACACCTTAATAATATGAAAAAGGAGTCTTCACTTATAATAATTTTTTTAGGACTAGTTTCTGGAAATGTTTGTCCCATCCTCAGTTACTGACAGACTGCTGTTTCTGGTTCCTGCTGCTACATAAACCAAATGACACCAGTACAGGAACAGAAAGCAGCAGTCGGTCGTTAACTGAGGATAGTACAAACAGTGTTTTCTGAAACTAGCACTAAAAATCTACTGTAAGTGTTACATCTGGCCAGGACCGTAGCAAGGTCCTTCTGCGCCCTTGGAGAGTCTGACAAATCTGCGCTCTCCAATACTGGGGGTCTGAACAATTTTTTAAAATGTCTGTAAAATTGTTTATTATTTTAATATAAAAACACTGTTATTATCAAAGAAAACCTAAACCTCAATTTCAAAATGAACTAAGTGTTGGACTTTCAAGGTACTGAAACCTAATTTTCAGACGATTGAACTACTTAAAAAAATAATTAATTCATAAAATCTAGATTTTTATGGCTTGATAAATTGCACCAGTCTAAAAACGGTGGTATTTTTCACAGTAACTTTTGCGCCCTTGGCGGGGGCCCATCTCGCCACCGCCTAGCTACGGCCCTGCATCTGGCCAGTTATTCATATCATCAATATAATAACTTCTCTGTTATAAACTTCCTGTATAAATTAAAGTACTCATTCCTGCTTGAATAACTTAATTAACAGAACAGTTTGTAAGAGGGTTTTGTAGTGTTCTCCCAGGCTGCAATCAGTGAAATCAGTTAATTTCTGAGCATTATCTATAGTCAGACAATTATGAATTCTCATTGCCATCTCCTTAGTCTGTACATTGCAACAATAAAAATGATAATCTTGTAATGTAACTCAGACTACATGAAAATAAAGATGTTGGCCCTGATGAAAGAGATTTTTACAGCTTGAGAGCAACATGATGCACCATACACACATGTAAATAACAATTCTGTTGCACTCCTTCCTTTTGACAACTTCATTGGAGGAGGTTCAAGCTTCATAACCGTATATCATATGTAAGTGAAGCCAGTTTTCTGTAACTTACTTTCTGTGGTACTTCTTTCTTTTAGTGTAGAATTTTATTTTTGTTTTGTTTAGCAGTGGCAGTGTTCTGAGGTCTACTGTAGCCATAAACTTGTAAGAATTTATATTATGATATGCCACTAAAAATATCTGATTTGTTGATATTCTTACTTCCACATTTTTGCTTTTACACTTGTGAAACTTTCACGGCATTTACTTAATATTACATCAAAACTCTCAATGTGCTAATAATTGTTTTTGCACGACTTAACTAATTAATGGTACTTACGAATGTCGTTGCCGTGGATCGTAAGCTGACATTCCCACACGCAATCTTGTTGCTATGAGCAGTAAGAGTTTCCGTGCGGTAAGAATTTACTTACGCCACACATCATAATACAAGTCTTTATGGACAAGGCCCCCCAGGACAAATATTCGGTTCCCATAAGAACAAACACATGCGAATCACTTTCTGAAATAAACATCTATCTTCAAGAATGTATATACATAATATTTTCAGGTAATATCACAATTAATATAATTAAATTTATATAAATAATCATCGTGCAAAAAATAGCATGCAATACTCGTGCCGTAAGCACATAACGGATCTCGGAAATTGAAAAAAACTCTTTCCTCGATCCGTATGCATCGCTTACGGCACTTGTATCGCAATATACTATATTATCATGAATAAATTCACATATACAAAATATGTTTAAATTTTTCCACATTGTTGATTAATTAAAACACCGTCCCAATGTGCACATGCTCATGGTTGGGGACATTTCAAAAATGGATATAAATACATTAAATAATTAATACAGATTATTTTAAATAAAAAAATAAAATCAGTTACATTTATAGTACTACAGTAGGAGGAAGGAAATTTTAAAAAGAACAAAGAAACGCGACAAGTAAAGATTTATGTAATAAACTTAATTGTTTTCTTAAATTTGTAATTGTTCAGATTACCGTAATTAATTCAGGGTTATTTTTAACTATGAAATTTAATAATAATAATAATCTGGGACCAGAACTGGAGCTGGTGCAGATGTGAAATGTTTAGGTTCAATTAAAAGGTTTGTTTGGTTTATCTTGTATCATATGTATAGGGATGTGGATGTATTCTAAAGCTTCAATGTCTATGAATGTAACTTAATAAAATATATTTATAAATTTGATAGACACTATGTACGTTAAATTAGAAAATATTAATTTAGGCGGGTAGCCAAGAGGTTTAGATAGACAAATTTTAATAATATGTTTTTGAATTACGCCGTACATGATAATGGACTTTATTAAAGATAAGTAGATTATTCTTAAATCGTGTATTTTTAGAATTGAATGAAGGATAACAAATTTATGTATTGTTGTATGCATCCTGTTAACTAAACATGTAATTTATTTGTCCCATCTTATTACTTGACTAATTATCTTTTAGTGTGTCACATGAGTATTATAAAGCTGCATCTCCATTGATATACATTTAGCACCAACATGTTTCAGTTAACATATGTTAAATGTTTATCATCAACTTGTTGACGTATACAAGTCAAGTGGTTTGCCAATTAACAACTGTCTCCACTACAATGTTATAGGTTAACATGTGTTGGCGCGGTCATTCAAAAAGAAAACGCCTCTGAAGAGGGCAGCCAACATTACAAAATGAGAGTAATTTTATATACTCGTTATTATCTCCTTGTTAACTGTCAATGACTTTCTTAAATACTAATTTTGTATAGATGTCTTGATCTTTTCAAAATAAATATCACATTTTTCAACAATGGAGTACGCCATAAAAAATAATTTTAAAAGTAGATGCAATACTATTGAGAACACTGATATACCAAATACTCACATTATACAAAATGGATGCCGGCAATATTGAGGAAGCTGTCGACTGCTTTTTGCGTACACGGAAATTCCCGAACCAAAGCCGATTAAGCTGGCGATCGCTTTTGGTTTCCCTGAAATTCCTGAAACAAAGCCGATATCGACCGACTAGTCAATTGACTTGACATGTTGTCCATTTTCTCTGGAAAACAAATTAACATCTGAAAATGTTAAGTGCAACACGCTGGGTTTGCATGTCAAGTCAATTGGAACGCGAAATTGCAATATACATGTCAATACCAACTTGTTAATATTGACATGTTGGTGTTAAACGTATATCAATGGAGACGCAGCTTAAGGACAATAAATCATGCTGCACATTTTGTAAATTATATGATTATAAAGGACTGAATAAAAAGTGCCATTAAAAAGTATAGAGAATTGCAGAACTATTCTTTTAAGGATATCTTAGTAGATAAAGCTATTAGTAGTAACATCAGAACACTTGACATTGCTGTAGTATTGCACGTTGCCTAAGGTTTATAAATTTGTGGTTTTAGTTGCTGTTTCTATTAAGTATTTTCATTTGGTGGTTCCTGCTATTTTTTTGTCCCCCCACCCTTGTAGAGGTTGTTTCAGTTTTTATTTGTATATATACCTGTTTCCCCTAAATGTTGTAATATGGGATGTTCCAACATTTTGTCTCATTACTACTGCCTACTTTTGCTATATACTAAATAAACTGAATCAATCTAGTTTTGTAATACATAGTATGTTAGTGTATTAATGGAAGCATATCGGACTGGCTATAATATTAAATTAATTATAATCAACTTCTAAAATAATGACCAGTGGTCATTTTATTTTATCAGAGGTAACGAGTTTATCGAGAATGAAGTTCGAGGAAATTTATCTTATGAAACTCGTATTCTCGAGTAGGATTTATTAAGACTATTCCATGAATAAAATGTAACAGATTTTGTAAATAATAATTATTTTCTTACTTTGTCAATATTTTGTCAGCCAAAAGATCACGGTATACTAGATGAATGAACAGTTCACGAATTGATTCATAGTTCCCAATGCTACCAACAGTGTGCTTCACAAGATTGAGGGTGTCATGGTAGTTGGTTACAAAAAAAGCTATAAAGGCACACAAACTGACTTGCACCGAAACAAAATTGTGTTTTTAATCAATGGACATTTATATTATTTCAATTTCCAAACAAATTATGTTGTTAAATAATGTGTTTTTTATTCTGCTTAATGGCAGCATGTGATGTATGAATCACCACACGTTGGTGTCCAGTAACGAGCTGATGTTTTATCAGATAAAATTGCATCCTTGCGATCCAAGGCATTAAGACCAATCATGATTGATCTGTATCCAAGGAATTGCTAAACATTATTGGCCAATATCAAAATAGGATTGGAATAGTCTAATTAATCCTTTCATCACCTTAAAACCTAATTCACTTGTTTAAAATAGTGTAGTGAATTTTGTGGGAATCGAACTTGAGAACAAGGTCTTTGAGACATTTCACGTATCAGAATAGAAGGAGGAAGGTATGTACACTGACTAAGTTTATCTTAAGATATGCATATACGTTTTGAAATGGCTTTTTTTTTTACAGATTTTTTTCAGTTTTGAAGCTCCAGAAGTTAGTAGCAGCATTGTATTTTCTTTTTTAATTGTGTGAAAGCCTGAGCTGATATTGAATAGAGTGACACTCAACTTAACTAATATAATATTTCAGTTACACGGTACATGTTTCACAGATATTCTTCTGCATGATCAGCTAATGTCAACTGCTGTTTCCCATAAAGCATTAGATCATTATAATAAAAATAAAAAATCACATAACTTCCTCTGCCCAAATAAAAGTTAGCTTCTTAGTGTGGAGCCGTTTTCGAGAAAATCGCGACAAACGAAATTTTCTTCATATAAAATCCCCTTAAAAATAAGAGAAAGTTGTTGTCAATCTTCGTGTCACATCCCCTAAAGGTACCTAACCCAAATACAAAATTTTGTTTTCATACGATTTTCCTTTACAAGAGTATTGCAAAGAGGACGTATTTAGAATGGTACCCTTCAGAGAATTTTTCAAATAAAAGTTTTAGCTATCAGTAAAAGCAACCCATGTGCAAAATTTAAAGAAAATCGTTAGAGCCATTTTCAAGAAATCGCAAAAAACGAAAATTTCTTCATGTAAAGTCCCCTTAAAAATAAGAGGACTTCGGGTCACATCTTCAGAAGGTACCTGACCCAAATACATTTTTTTTTCCATACAATTTTCCGTTCTGAAGCTAGACTGTTCACAGACATCCACACAGACACACACACACAGGAATTTTCTGAAAATATTTTTGGATCCAGGGGACTCCAGAACTAAATATTAAGCAGTAGGGCTTGGAAGTTGATGAAATGTCATTTTTTTTTTCTGAGACATCACAGAAAATGCAGGATGATGTATAAATTTGTTTCGCCTCAAAACAAACAAAAATAGCCTACTTTTATTTTGCATTTTTTGGCATTTTATTCTCTACTGGTTATTTTTTTAGGAAATCTTCATTCTTTCTTTGTATTTTCCCCTAGTTTGTCTTCAGAATGGACTTTTCAACATTACAGTCAAAGCGATCACATAGTTCCTTAGCTACGAGGCAAGATAGTAAACATAACAATAATAAAAGTAGTAATAAAAGGTACTTAATCTTCTGTGTTTTTTTCTTATTATTCATTATTATACTACTGTACCAGGTATATTCCTTTTTTGAGTACATACTTAGAAATATTAATTCATTTTTTGAATTTTTCATTGTCATATTAATTAATTTAAGGTCATTTTATTGGTAATTTTTCAGATATTTTTATTTATTTATTTAACCTGGCAGAGTTAAGGCCATAAGGCCTTCTCTACCACTCAGCCAGGGCAAAAACATGAAATCTGAGCCTTATTAATCAGCCAAATTGCTGAGGAACTGGCAGCTTCTCTGCTAAAAATGTATGGTCCTATTTTTCACATCACATCTGGAATTTCATAAAAATGTTCAAAATTCATTCTTTGTTTCATTCACAGGTTTAGGAAACAACGTGTAAAGTCTTCTCTCAACATGTTTAAACCTGTATCTTTCTGCTGTAATGTATTCTAGAAATAAAATCATAAGGGGTTGGGTGTCTGTTACTTGATATTTGGGGGGGGGGGAATTAAATAAGTAACATCTATTATAGAGGAATTATTCGCCTTTAAGAAAATATTAGTTTCTGCAATTTTCAGCTGTCCGTTTATCTGCCTTCGTCTTTCTGATGTATACAAATTAATGAATTAAAGTTTGTATTTAGAAATTTTCACACTTAGGAAGAGTTTTAGGTTACATTTAATTTGTATACTGGTATCATATAAGAGGCATGGAAACTAAACAACAGAAATACCTTGCGTAGTATTGATTTTACCAAAAAGCTCTATATAACAGTAATTGTCAAGATTAATATTTCCAGAAAGTTTTATTTCTTGCAACATTTGAATATAATGAACATTTAATGCATTTCTATTAACAATTATTAGAATTTTGCTTTCATAGCATGCTGATGTTTTATCCTGTCTCCCAGTTATCATGAAATTATAGTATTTTGTTTTGTTAATTATAATGGTAGTTTACCATGGGATGTTCAAACGCATAATTTGTATGTATTGATTTGTAATATCCCTTAAAAGTCTTTTCAAATTTAGTTAAAAGGAAAATTTTCACTATTCCTTCTGATAACATAAATCGGCATTGCTTTTGTATGTAAAAATCACTAGCATTGGTTGTTTAGCTGGTTAAGGATAAAATAGAAAAATCATTATTGATGCATACCCAATGACCTTATATACTAACAAATACTTATTTTTTTGCAAAATTCTCTCTCTACAGAACTGTAGGCTTCACATCTTCTTTCTACTCAGTTACAACAGTAAAAGGTTTTTGAGATCACAAGTGCTTGTCTCAGACAGGGGTCCTCGCAAGGGGGGGGGGGGGGTTCCAGTAAGGTGCACTTGACCCTGCTGAGATCTCATACTTAGTGTCGATTGGCAACTAATAAATATTCTGTGCAATAGATTCACTTCACGCTATTGAAATTTTATCCTTGACTGTTTTGCTAATGCTATTGAAAATAGCAAACCAGGCGCTTGGTGCTTCTTATTACTTACAAAGTTTTCTAAAAAATAATGCCCTGAACCAGCAATATGTTTCTCGGTCGCTTTGCAAATAAAGTGTGAGGTAATCAATGAAAAAAGCCAAATTTATTTGTTCGTGCTTGTTTCCAGTATTCAACTTCCATAAAAACATGGTTGAGAATGGCCATGACTTTTATGCTTACAAACCAGGAAAATAGGAACGGGGGAAAGTTGGGAGGTGGATAGATTATGGCAGGAAGAAATCAGGGTGGATCTAATCATGTTCAATCGCAGTAATGTAGACTTAGTTGTGAGTAAAATATACGTACATTATCATAACTTAAGTATAACCAGATTTTATCAGATCTTACGAAGCACAATAGATGTAAGGGAATTGGTACATATTATTTAAATCATTTTATAGATTATTATATTATTATTATTAATACTATTACTATTATTATTATTATTTTGATTTTGGTGTCCCCACTGAAATGAAAACCTACAGGCATGCCTGATCTTAGGTCATCCATAATCCTTTAGCTTTTTTCTCTGATTCTGAAGTGTCCAGTAAATTATAAGTGATTTATTTCTTGGCATCCTGTTTCCAGTATAGCTGATTGGTTACCATTTACTGTACACCATTTAAATATTGTTTCATGCTACATCTTTATGAGGAGCCTTAAGTTTGGGAAAGTTGTATATGTAGCATGTGTTTCAAGGAGGTGATGGGATGTAGCTGTATAGAGGTAGGTTGTGGCTTTCTTGGTTATTTCCTTTTATCTTTCTTTTCTTATTATAGTTAAGGAAAACTGACAAATTTTACTTTAAATGTTGAATTATTAACACAAGAAAGGCTTATTTCCAAAGTGATACATCTCTGTTGTGTTCATAAATCACTGCTTTTTGTTTTAGTGTAGGGATAACCTTAAACTATTATCTCTTTCAAACTGCAACTTATATATGCAGCAGCGTGCATCAGTGCTGACTGTACTATTGATGAACATATACAATACACTTGCATGGCTACAGAGAGAAGAAATTCTCTTCGGAAGCCATTCAAAGTGTGTGAACATATAGTGCCATCTGTTATCTACTCGTACATCCTGACACCATCAGTTAGCTGTTCTGTGTTTTTGAGTAGTTGCCATCTGTAGGTTAATATTTCAGGTAGTTTATTTCACCAAGCATTATAATGCTGTGTTGTGGAGTCATGCAGGCTTCCACAGGGTTGAGTAAATTGGCCTCTACATTAAGAAATATGTGCTTTGCTCTTGTTACAAAGAAAACCGACAAATTATTTGCAATTGTTTATCCATTTACGATTAGAAAAGAAATTTGCAAATTAATTCAGCATCAGCAGTTGGCACCGTAAATAATCTGTTAGCAGTGAAAAAGTTAACATTGCTATGCAGAAATCATATACTTAAAATATTTCAAAGTATGATTTCTAAATGGTAGTATGTATGTATTTATTTACTACAATTAGCCCATAGCCTGGTGGAAGTGTATTACAATCTTAATACATAAGCAAAAGCAGAGCAATTATACATAAACAAAAAACAATAATATACAAAAATAATAATGCATAAACAGAAACTCAAATTAATCACTACCCCAAGTATGTTTATTAATATTATTTTCTTTAAATCTCGGCTGTTTTCTACTATTTAATTTGAAAGCATGATCATTCTTCCCCTAATATGACAGTTTCACTATTCGTGATCCGATATCACACTATGCAGCAAGTCCTGTGTAGGATTTGTAAAGTGCACTCAGTTTAGCTTTTTTACTCCTAATTTCTAGTTATTCCCACACAATTTCTTTCACCCTTTTGACCCCATCTTTCCAACCCCTTCGACAAATTTTGCTGCCCAAATCTAAACCTCTTCTAAAGAATCTATTTGATTTACCTTGTACAGATCCCAACAAGCTACACCGTATTTCATTATCAGATACACTAAAGCTGTATATGCTAATTCTTTTGAAGCAATAAGTTACTCTTTTTCAGTACACGGATGACAAAATGTAATGCTCTCCAGACCTTCCTAGTAACTAAATTTACTGGTTGGCCCCATCACAAGCTAGTAGATTAGTTTATACCCAAGTACTCACAGTAGTCTACCTGTGGTATAGCTTCTTCATTTAAAATGTAGCTTAATAAGACTTCTGCTCTTGATTTACAAAATACGATGGATTTACTTTTATTGTCGTTAATTTTCATTTTATTCATAGAAGTCCACCTATTGATTTCCCGAAGATCATTTTGTAGTGTAACAACAAAAACTCTCAATGGAAATATGTCACTTTGGAAATTAGCCTTACAAATTTACTTTAATCTGTAGTGTATAAAAATCTCAAAGGTTTTGCATGTAGAACTGCATTCTTTGCAGTGTTGCTTTGCATTCCAGATCCAGCTCATTGATGTTTGCTGCATTATCTTTTATAGCAAATTGATTGATTGTTAGTTTTCCCCCATTCATCATAAGCGCAGCAGTGAAGCAGCACTCTAAAGAAACTTATTTAAAAAATAATGCATGGTATAGGTTGCCCTTGATACTGAACCCAAGGGTAAAAGATTCAACCCAATGTTTTTAGACTTTGTTGATTATAATTTTTAATTGACTGTCACGTGGACTAGAAAAGCTCTATTGAGATATTATTTACAAGAGGATGTGACACGAAGATCAGCGGCCACTTTACTTAAAGAAAAATTTGATTTTTCGTGATTTTCTTGAAAACCACTCTAATGATGATTAAATTTTGTACCCAAGGTGCTTATACTGAGAGTTAAGTAATTTTTTCATAAAAATTCTCTCAACGATTAGCCAACAATCATTTGTACAAACTCAGGTTTAAGTCTTGCATGGTGAACAGTACTCAGTACATCAATACTAATGCAATTTACTTCGCCCTGGGCCCTGCAAATCATCATACAGATATTAGTAGAATCTTAGTTTTCGTAGAATAGGCTTTTCTTACAGTCGCCAAAGAAAGTTTACAGTCTATACACCAGCTACCTTTATCCCTGATTTGTTCAGCCATTTCAGTTAGAAGCTCAGTTAACTCCGAGATTGTAATAATCACAGAAGGATTAACCAACTGAATAATTATATTGCAGGTATGTGCACTAGCATTTTGATTAACAAGAAACAGTTATCTCTATTGTCAGAGTAGCACTCGTCCACTTGAGCTTGGAATATTAATTCAACCGCTAAATGCTTTTTAAATAATTTATTCAACAGTAAAATAATTTATTCAGAAAGAAAATCTTTCAGCTTCCTCCATTAGGAGACTGACATTAGACAAAGCATACCTTACAATGTATAATAAACATGGAAATAAATATATACAATATACATAAAGGAACATAAACAAAACAACAAAAATGTAGTCAAAAGCATCTGATATTGCTCTTCTAAGGTGCATACAGATGATTTTTCAACACAGCAATTGATCCTCTGAAGCAGTGGTCGCCAAACTTATGAAGCTTCTGAGCTACCGTACCGTTTTAAAATCCTACTGTGAGCTACTAACTAAAAGAACTACCAACTTAAAATAAATCTTACATTTGTTTATTACCTAAATATGAAATAAATTTTAATTAAACTGTATATAACAAAAGGAAATTGAAATGGAATTGTACATAAGAAAGAAATTGAAGTGTAGTTAGTAATAAATAACAAATGTACGGGCAGAATTTCTTTTTATATTCCTCAGTGGAGGAATCAAGGTTATCAGGTTAGATCGACGGTTTGGCAATCACTGCTCTAATGGCAGTAAATGAGATGTTTGATATTAATTCTTTATGGAGGCCATAACATGCGCAGAAGTTTACGAGGAGGCGAGAAATTATTATATTGTTAGATGTAGTAAATAAATGATTAAAATGAACCATATATTTATGAACCTTACCCTTACATGGAAATCATTCATAAACAATGAAAAAGTGAATACTTAAAAATGCTAAAAATCCAGCTTCAAGGTGTATTTCACAATTAGAAACAACACCATTAGCCTGTGAAACATCAGATAACACCAAACTTCCCACCTGGCTGCAAACGTGATAAGAATTTCTAATTTGGTTTGCCAGGAAAACCTCAAATCATACATGAGACTGAAGTCTTTAGTTTTTACAGTTGCGAGAATGTAAACGTGATCAAGCATTGTGAAAGTCGAATAAACAAAATAATAAAATTTTTATCATTTAATCGCTTTTAAATTTCAATTAAAAAAAAAAAAAACTGTGTCCAGTCTGCCCAGGACCTGATGATATGACTAGACCTCGGAATTTTAGGCACCTAAAATAGGTTACAAAAAGAAGTAATTAGGCATTTTATTTCTGATAACTGAATGGGCCACAAAACGACTTATCTTTATGACAAAGTATTTTTACATAATTATGTGTATGACTATAAGCATCACATGTTATTTGTTTTCATGATTAGTTGCATCAAGATTTTCTCCAAATTTTCAACAGTTAGGCTACAGAATGTCTTTTGTCTTGTAAAATAATTGTGAAGGCTGAAAATATCGACATTCCAGCTTCATTATTGTTGAGGGCACAGTCGAATCTTTCGAACATTTGTCTTTTAGCATTGTTTCTCTTCACACTGCTGTGCACTGTAATTAAAACAGTACAGGATACTAAACCGTACACACAGAGAAGAAAACTATAAATGAAATGTAAGCTACAATATATTGCGCATTATCAGTGAAGCATTCAAAGCGGTTGGCAGTTAAATCATTAATCAGAGACATTAAATTGTTGGCGGCCAGCTGTAAATAGTAAGCTTTTCACTGTTGACACGAATTTACCTGTATAGTCTTCGCATGACAATCACAGTGGTGCCATTCTGTGCATGAGACATTTTAACTAAACTATGATATTAAATCTTAAAATCCCTTGAAATTCGTTTAAAAAACCTTAAAAATTGCTTGTATAGGCAGATTTAGACACAAAAGGAATAAATAGGCACTATAAAACTCCCCCAATTAGTAAAAAGCCAACCACGTGAACAATGATTAAGGGTAAATAAGGTGTAACTACTACAGTATTTTTGTATAATCCTGGCCAGACTTTTAAGATTTTTGAACCATGTAAGTTATAAATACCAGCTTCAGAGAATAAGAAGTTAACAGAATCAGAACAATTTTTCTTTTGGAAAAAAAATAAACTTTCTTCTTTCAATAATACAGATTTCACAATGAAAAATAATATCTTTTCTTATTTACGCTTATACTGAGACACAAATTGTTCCTCTAATTAGATCATATTTTTATTTCATGTCCGAATGAATGTGTTCATCAGATGGAATTAGTGTCCGATAAAATTGGTATATGTATAATATGTTTTCTTTTTCTTCTTTCTTTCAGAAAACAAAATAATGCAACCAACAACCTTCTTGATTTGTCAGAATTTGATGCATTCAGTTCAAATAACGTAGTAACGAATGCACCTCAACAGCCCACAGCAACTATGGATTTCGAACAAATCCTAGACCTGAGCTCCATGCCAAGCACAGGGAAACTCTCAAATGAAGATAATGTCAATTCGAACATAATGAACATTGGACCTGCTCCACCCTTCATTGCATTCCAGGATAACCTGGCAAAAAAGACAGATACCAATACTGTTACTGGTAGGTTGAAAATCTGATTCAGTTTTAAATCATATTTAAGATAGTTGGTACAATTTAATTTAATAGTTTAATAAAAACACTTTCCTTAACACTATTTATTTATTTTTTATTACTAAAATATCATATTAGAGGTAAAAACACAAATCAACACAAAATACTATTTCTAATTTAGTATAAAAAAATAAAGTATACCCCTAGATGAGCAAAGCTCGTGTTTAGGGGTAAAATAGACCAATGTAAATCCAATTTACATCAATACACAGTATACTTCAAATGAAAATTATAAATGCATGAGTACAATGTATGTCAAACAATTTTGCATCATTAACCAGTCGTTTATGTAGAATTACAACAAAAAACAGAATAAAAAAATTATAGAAATAAATTGGATTGAAACATTGAAAAACAAAACAAAATAATGTTTTGTTATTAATATTATATAATATATTCCCCCCCCCCCCCCCCACCCCATTAAAATGTTTGAGGTCGTAATTTATATATTCTGGGTGCTCAGCAAAAAACGTGTTATACAATTTCAAACCATAGTTTTGACCATGTAATTGCCCTTTGGTTGAGCCATTAATTTACCTTGGTAAACTTCATTGTGTAGGATAAATTCAAGCTTATACTGTTCATCTAATGCTATATTTGTAGGGAAGTAAAATTAGCTTGTGTATTTACAGTAAAATAAACAAATATTGAAAAACTACAAGAAAAAATAAATATAATATGTATATAATTCATAAAAACTTTTATGCCCTTTCCACTAAAGACCATTACTATGGGTCTTGAAGAGAAAGAAGGATGAAAAACCCTGAGAATCACTTGGTTAAAAAGATCTCATTCAATACCAGAAACAAACCTCTCAATTGCTTTAGCTTTTCATTACTTTCTGTTTTATTTTAATTTGAGTAAAAAACGATGGTGTTTATCTGACTGTTGTCTTAATATTTTTAATTCCAGATCTACTGTCATAACTGCAATTGAGCATCTTTTAGAGCAGAAAGTAATAAAAGGAATTTAAATAAGGCTGGATGGAAACGAGCCTCATTGTGCATGTATAACTGTACATAACTCGCCATGTTGTCAGCTGATTGGGAAGACTGAACAGGAAAGTGTTTGGGAAGTATATACAGCTATTTCATCATCATATTCACATATAGAGTGTATTGAGCCAATCTTTTAATATTCTGAGAATACATTTGTCTCATAAAAATGTAATGTCTACATCCTAATGTGATTCTCTCTGGTATTCGTTTGTGTAAGTATGCACAAAAATTCTAAGTACCGGTACTCTACTCATAGAGATAAAATGGCTCTAACACTTAATCATAGTAGATCAGATGGAATTATTTATTATAGCTGCATACACATACTGGATGGTTGCCATTTTACTGTGCTGTATCCTCCCCAGAGTTATCCTCGTCACGATAGAGATGACGAGGCATTAACTTGCAACAGAGCATTGAAGAGTAATGCTTGCTTACATCTGTGACTTCCTAGAAATAATAGTAATTGTACATTCAAGTTGGTTAATATGGTTCAAGCTCCATTGTATGTTGTTAGCAAAGAAACTTTGCACCTTTTGGTCGCTACATCAATTTACAAATGAATTCTTCCAGAATATACGAGCTGAATCCCCTAGTCAAGTGACAGAATGTTCGAGAAGAGTGATAAAGAAAATGGTGGTTTGTATGCATGTATCTGGAAGGATACAAACTATATTATTGTTAATCGAATGGAGGTGGGAACTGGTTATTACAGTCAAAGCATGAGATTTTAAACTTCTTTAATTTATTAAAATGATTGCTTGCCAGAGTGACTGAATCTCCTTAAGAAGTGCTCAAATTAAGGGGTGCAATAGGATTTAAATGTTATGGGAATAACAAAACGGATTTCTCTGTAATCATTTAATAATTTTCTTGCTAGCTTATTTGATTTGCATTATTTTAATATGTACTACAGTAGAACTCTGGTTATCCATGGCTCGATTAACCGAGGATCCATACTATCTTACATGTATCTGCATCGGTTTTTTTAAATATACAGAGTGGCACAAAAGTAACTACACACTTAGGGAATTTAAATTGGTGAAGAAGTGACCACCCACTTAGGGTGGGTCATTAAAGTCATTTATAAAACTGATATTATAATTTTTTGTTTATGACCACTCACTGTATGTAAAGTCTTGCTAAGCAACGAAGAAATAATATAGATTATGCTCAGTCAGAATCGATTTGACCACAATTTCTTTCTTAACATTCTTTGGTTAGATGAGGCTATGTACCAATAAGTACAGTTATGTCAGGTTACATATCCTAATAACTTGAAGGTGGCCAAACAATATTAGGGATATTATAGTAGATAATGCAGCATTCGGATGGTAGGCCTAATCCTTCCAGGGATGTAGTTCCATAGAGTTTAATTTTAGTTAAAAGTTTAGTAGTTTTGGTAACATATTAATATCAAATGTATGAAACAACTAAGTACGCCTTAGTGAAGTGGTTGAGGTGCTGCGCTACAAACCAGAAGGTCGCAGGTTCGATCCCCGATGAAGTTGTTGGGAATTTTTCAATTGGCTTAATTCTTCTGGTGGGACTATGGCCCTGGGGTCGACTCAGCCTCTAACAGAAATGAGTACCAGGAGCAATTCTGGGGGTAAAGGCGGCCAGTGCGTAAGGCTGACAACCTTACCACCCTCACGTGCCGATTATCTAAGATCTGGGAGCCTCAACCTCCTGGAACCCTCTGGGCCTCCATGGCCTGTATAGGGAACACTTTACTTTATTATGAAACAACTAAATAAACAGCAGTCATCGCTATTGTCGAAGTCGGGAAGCCTTGTCCACATTAGCTTGGATAATAATCCAGGTTCTACTGTAGTTCAGCTTCAGGCACAGCATTAATTCAGCACGGTGTTAGCAGAAGCAAGAATATCAACATGCCAGTATAATGGAAAGTGCTCGTAATGTATTTCCCAGCAACCACCTCTTAAATGCACATCTAAGTAGAAACATTATAGGGCTCTCACAACTGCAAATGTTAAATATGTATATCTACTGTTAAAATGAGAACTGGTTTCATTATTGTAGCTTTTATTTAAACATATTACTATATTAAATTAAACAGTTCTATAATCTGCTTGCCTAAATCTATTTCCATTGGCCTAAATTCATTTTATGAAAAGTAGACATCGGGTTACAAGACGAAAAGAGTGAGAATTTATAAAAGATTACAAATGCCATCTAATTTCCTAATTAAATTGGTCATTAACCATCAGGTTGTAATATTATGATTAAAATTCGAAATTATGTTATAAACATTATGTAAACCATTTAACTTCCTTCCTTGTTAATCATATCAAAATATTCTTCAAGTTTTAACTTTAAAATCCAATATCCAATATAGTATTAACTGTAGGATATATTTTGAGAGACACATGAAATTCAAGGAGAAATCTGAATTAAAAATAATGGAGTTAGTGTGCTAAAATGATATGTCTATTGCATGTCTGAAAATTAGTGGAAGTTCTTGAAAAGATGCGACAATTAACAGTGTGTTTCAGTTCTCACAAAACTTTTAATAGCAAATCGGAATGCATAGGTTTTAATTTTCCTTCAGCAGTGTGAAGTAAAATACTAAATATAAGCAAACTGTGCTATCTTTTACATAGTCCATGAATATAAACAACCTGGATGAACTTGGCATTTTTTCAATGCCTAATATGAGAGAATGGACAACATATCTCGTTTCACAATTAATCAAGAACAATTACTCCGATGTCAGGAGGTTGCATTATTTTGAATTTATTGACTAGACTAATGCGAGTATTAGTAATTTAGTTTCCGACTAAAATGTGTATATTACGTGGTCCATTTCTTCTATTGATTAAACAGTTTAAAAGGGAATGAATGCAATTTAAAACGAGTGTAATATCTTTCATTGTAAATGCTTGTATTAAAATGCTTCAATATTATTGCGTTTTTTTTTTTCATCATCCAGCTCATATACTTATATCCCCCTTTCCTCAGGGTTAACATAATCCTCTTTTTGGAGGACAAATGCTCCTTTTTAAAGCCTTGTCCTCCTGTCCTCCCCTACTACTTATTTGCAGAGAGCAAAGCTCCTCATGCTGAGGGACATGCTAATGTCAATAATAATATTTACAAAGATGAGTTATTACAATATTCATTCATTCATAATGTTCTGCCCAGGGGCAGGTCTTTCACTGCATCACTCTTCCCTTCTCTCAGTCTTCTTTTTTGTGTTTGCATATAGTCCATTTATTTTAATGTTGTCTATCATCTGGTATCTTCTTTTGCCTCAAACCTTCTTCCCATTTAACATCCCTTCAATGGCATCCTTCAGAAGACAATTTTTTCTTAGCAAATGTCCCATCCAATTTATTTTCCTCTTTCTGATGATTTCCAATAAAACTCTTCTTTCTCCCACTCTGTCTAGCACATCCTTATTTTTAATTTTATCTGTCCATGGTATTCGCTCCATTCTTCTCCATATCCACATCTCAAATGCTTTCAGTCTTTTTTCCTCATTCCGTCGTAATGTCCAAGTCTCTGCACCATACAACCGCTACACTCCACACAAAGCACTTCGCTAGCCTTTTCCTTAGTTCCTTTTCCCACAGAAGATTTTCCTCTTCCTGTTAAAAACTTTTTTCGCCGTTCCTATCCTCTGTTTTACTTCTTGACAACAGCTCATGTAATATACCAATAAGTCCTTGAAAAACTTTATATTAAAGGCAGCATTCTTGGTAAACACACTCATATTATCCTTTCATCAATTTCCTCTGTTCCGAGTCTCCAGATCTTAATCTTACATGCATAGTCCTTTTAACTCTCAAAAATGCAACATGAAACTGACTGTATCCAAAGACAGGCTCAGAAAGATGAATCCCAGTGATCCAGCCTGTTCGTAGAACAGCTGCAGCAGGCAGTACATATAGAGTCCACTGCTGCAGAAAGCTTATTTTATTAATATGAGATGAGGAAAACTTATTTTAGCAGAAATGAGGAATAATTGTAATTGATAACATCTAAATCTAACTACATTAAAAATACTTTTATTAATTACAAAAATTATTTTGACAGTAGCTAGAACAATGTTTTGACATTGAGGCAAAAGTTATTTGACAACAATATGGGCTTTTTAAACAGACCAATCAAATACCTTTATATTCTTCGTGTACTTTTAATCTTTCAGGTACTTTTATGATCTTCATTAATTTTGAAATTACTTTAACAGACATGAAAACTAACATGAAAACTAAATTTTAAGAGAGAAATGATTAGAAGTGTTTTATAGTTTTAACATTTCACAGCAAACTGTAAAGTTTGTTAAAGTAAATTGGATCCTTTTAAAGTCTTTTTTTTTAGTTATTTTCATGTAATAAGTTGTGTACCTTTCTAAAACATTGATATTTATCAGAATTAAGAATTACTGTATAATTGCTGTGGGGCAATTTATTTATAGCTTTGTCCATAAAAACACAAGTAAGATAACTTTCTTCAATCACAAGAATTTTTTAAATGTTTATAAGAGTTTACATGAAGAGAGGCTTGGAGATAGACTGTAAGTGGCTATCTCTATTTTGAAGAATTCCCTAAAATATCCGTGTCTTTCTGTAGCTTATTAAAAATAAATGCAGTATTTTCAGTACATTTATAAATCTAAAGCAACTTTTTTCTCATTGATAATGGAAATTCAAATAGTAAAATGATGCTCTGATTGCTTAGATATTTCAGGTCAAGGAACTTAGTGGGCTTCAAACTTATGATAGGTTTACCATATTCTTTCATAATATGTAATATCCTTTGTTATTCTCATAAAAAGATGTGTTTAAAATATTACAAGTCAGTGGATAAAAGTTAAACGTTTCAACTCTCCCCTGGAGTCTTCTTCAGGTGACTTCTCACACAGTACTCTGTGAGAAGTCTCCTGAAGAAGACTCCAGGGGAGAGTTGAAACGTTGTGCGTTAATTTTAACTTGTAACTTGTAATTTTGACTTGTAATATTTTAAACACATCTTTTTATTGGATTTGACTCCGTGGAAATTTGGGACCGATATGGATGTTTCTTTGTTATTCTTTTTAGCCTTCTTGAATATGTTCATCCAATCATGCACAGAGAGAACATCAACATTTCTTTTCTTTCTGTCAACAGCCTTATGAATTGAACTGACTTCCATAAAAGTGTGACCAATTTCCAGAAATTTGTGTTCAATGCAGGGACTTACAGGAAGAGATACAGTGTTTTGCTCACCAGACTACCACAGGTACCTGAAAACAATTAAGTAACATTGCCTAATGGATTCAGTATACAGTAATAAGTAGGTGGATTTCTATGACATAAAAAATAGCATATATGCATGCATTTATGACCTAAAAAAACATTAAAATATGACCAATAAAATTTAAAATATGACTTTACCACTTATATATTATGTATATTTTTTTAAGTTTCATTACAATTCATTTTATTAAAATATAATGTTAATTATTTAAAATATCTATAAATTCTCAAAAAGTATCATTATACTGTAATGAAAATTTTACAAAATATATGATACTTCAAAATTTCTTTAATATGCACACAAATATGCCAAAAATATGACCTAATATGCATATTCATACTAAATATGCTACTATAGTTGAAGATTTTCTAAATATGCAGTTATATGCACAATAAAAGCTGTTCCATTTTCACCAGGATGCTTGGAATCGGGTTTAAATTAGTCGGAAAGCTGAAATAATGCAAAGGGGAAAAATATGACATGTCATAGAAATCCGCCCCCTAGTAATAAGGTTCATAAACAGGGTGACCAGATGTCCTAGTTTGAAGTGCACCATCCCAGTGTCAACATTTTTTTTTTTTGGGGGGGGGGGGTCATCAAAATATTATTTAAAAAAAAAAAAAGTTTCAATATACTAATATAGTCCTACAGTCCAGGCATTACTGTCTTGTATCGTGCTGAATAGTAGCACCCGCTGTGTTAGTGTAATAATATGTCTTTTTAACCCAGGTGTAGTAATGGCTATCGTCGCCACATAAGAAAATGTGTATACTCTCTATGACTCGGGGGATTAGCGAACAATAAGCGACCCTCACTAGGAAATAGGAAGGGACTCATTATGAAACCAATTCCACAACATGGGTGGAGTGAGACGAAGCTTTCATTTTGTGGAAACAACTATACTAGCAAATTAATTAATATCTGCGCATTCACTTTTTTATTATTATTATTATTAATTTTTTTATTATTATTATTATTATTATTATTATTTTTATTTTTTAATTTTATTATTGTTATTGCTGGTGTTGTTGATGACCGTTTTTTTTAATGATTCCGGGCCGATTTTTATCCCCAGTCCGTCCCTGGTCATAAGAGTTAAATGTCAAGACCGCACAGATTCAACTGCCATAATTAATATAATTAATATAATTAATAATTGTTGTTTTTGTTTTTGTTATGGTGTTGTTGATGACCGTTTTTTTTAATGATTCCGGGCCGATTTTTATCCCCAGTCCGTCCCTGGTCATAAGAGTTAAATATCAAGACCGCACAGATTCAACTGCCATAATTAATATACCTTGCTGAGGATTTATTCCGTCGTTCAAAAACAACGCTACTTAGAATAAAAATACATTACTTTTTTTTTCGGACACGCTCACGATCAATCCTGTTGCACAAAATGCGATGTTGCGCATGACGGTGTGAGGCTAGCATGGTGGGGAAGGGAATGACGTTGCACAACAGCTGTTGTGTAACTTCGCGTCTCGTGATGTGAAGGCAATGTCCGTGTTTGATTATTCTTTGTGCGGCCATCAGGGAAAGTTGCACAACTTGTTTGAAAGTTTGGTATTCTTTACACAACGCTGCCGTAGGTACGATGGCGTCAACTTCTCAGAATCAAGAATTTTGGCTGGAGTTTATTGAATTGTACAGACGTTTACCAGCGTTGTGGAAGGTGAAAAGTGAAGAATATAGGAACAGGGGCTTAAAAACTGCAGCATATGAAGCAATGGTGGAAAAGCTAAAAGAGGTAGAACCACATGCGGACAGGGAAATGGTTAAGAAAAGAATAAATTCCCTTCGAACAAACTACCGAAGGGAGCTAAGTAAGATGAGAAAATTCCAGAAATCCCCAATAAGCTCTCATGATATTTACACTCCTACATTGTGGTATTTTGAAGCAATAGATTTTTTGAGAGAACAGGGAGTTCTGGAAGATACTACTTCGGCACTCGATGGAGATGAAGAATGGTCTTCAACAGCTCTAAACGTGGTAAGTTTGAACACCTTTAATCAGCCAATCCTTTATTTTCATTGTCATCATTATTATTATTAATTTATTATTATTATTATTATTATTATTATTATTATTATTATTATAGAGGAATACTATAAACACAATGAAAAGTTGAATCATCAAAACTACTGCAGTATGACATTATTATTGTTACTATTTATTATTTATTATTATTATTATTATTATTATTATTATTATTATTATTACATTCACCAATAAAACAGCTTTTGCAATAGGCTTTGTCAAATTTTACTTTAAAAAATAATACTAACCAATTAAAATATTTTTTTCTCCTATATGCTGTCTTCCTCTTCAAATTCTTGCCCATTACCGGTACAAAATGAATGTTGTATTAGCAATTCATGTAACTTTAAAATTAAAATACTGGTTCTATGAAATTAATTTCCTTTCTTGTTCAGTGGCTTTCGCTACGTAATAACGATATGATATATTCGTCCCCGCCGTTCGTGATTTCAATATTGCCGGCGCCGTGGTGCAGGAGACGGAGGGTTCAAATCCCGCCGCGGGCATGGATGTTCACGTGTGTTAATAAGAGACTGACTGTAACTTATTATCAAGATAGTCGACGCAGAAATGTTTTAGACAGTGGGATTGTTGTTGTTGTTATTATTATTATTATTATTATTATTATTATTATTAAACGTGGCGCTACATCCTTCAAGGGACAAGGCCTACCACCCGACCGCTAAGTCATCTACCATAGGCAGATGGCAGGATTGGGGGCATGTGGTCAGCATGCCGACACCCACGGCCGTTACTGGTGGTCTCTTTCAAGTAGCTCCTCAATTTGAATCGCGAGGCTGAGTGCACCCCGTTCCAGACCTCCCTATCTCAGAAAAATCCGAGGAGGTACTGGGGACTGAACCCAGACCAATGGATTTGTAGTCAGCAACGCTAACCACAAGACCACGCCGATGGTCTTAGACAGTGGCATGGTTAGGAATTGTCCGTTCTAGAACCGGCCCTAGCATATTACTCGTATCTACTTAAGAGTGAGGCAGACATGCTTGCTTACTTTAGGGCCGGTTCTAGAGCGAACAATACTTACCCATCCACTGTCTAAAATATTTGCATGCCGATTATAATACAACATAGGCTATACACTAAAAGTATGTTAAGACGACCTCACCCCCTACTATCGTTTTTCTAGAAAAGAAAATCCACAATCCTATGATGTAAGGTGGAATGGTGCTATATTGGATATAAAAATTTTAAAATCACATTTTTGTATTACTTAGATTAATTTAAAATAAGCCAAAATAAAACTAAGTTTCTGTTCAAATGATGGTAGAATTAACAAACAAAAATCTGTAGATGTTTTAAAAATGATTCCGAATCAAGATTTTAATTCAATTTTTTACTATAAAATTTTTGTGGGTCACACAGCTTGTACAAAATGACGAAAACTGTTATGACATGAAAAAGCATACTACGTGACCTACATTAATTTATAATAGGTAAATTTTTTAGTGTAAAAAAGGTGAGTTGGGAAATTTCAGGGCAAAAAAGATTTTTTGGTAAGATTTTATGACACCTTAATAAATATTGTTAAAAATGTTTTATCTCGTTTACATTATCCAAGATCAGTGGTAAAAAAAGCCATAACATTTTCAATTCTTTGTGTGAGCCTTTGATGAGGAGACTACACCAAACAAAAACACATTTTGCAATCGTTTGCCTTAATTTTTTTTTTTTTTTTTTCAGTGAGGGTGTTAATTTATTACAAAGTTCTTGGTTGTTGTTTAAGCATCAATAATTTACCTCAGCTTTTAAATATGAATCAGAAATAGGTTGGGGGAAATTGGAGTTATTATTTCATTTTAAAAATAAAAAAAATATTACCCTACTGATCATATACAATTGTTGGAGTAGCCAGTTTGAGGTCTCCTAATATTGCTGAAGTATTTCTTGTCGGATGAAATGTGATCACCTTCTCTCACCCCTCTGCAAAAAGTCGTTCAGTGTTACTGTCTGTTCTGTAAGCTAGAAAAGGGCAAGTTTTTCCTGGAACTGAGGACATTAAATTGTTTGGGTATAGTTAATTATCTTCCTAAATTCACTGATTGACAGGTGTAAGAGGATGCGTGCAAGGAATGAAGATAGAGACCTACTGCATCGGTTCTTGAGGGGGAGTCGTCATAACCTGACCAGAACTGTAGGTCTAGACTTTAGCATTCCATTGAACTGAACCCATTTAAAGTACCGTGATAAAATTTCTCTCATTAATTTTGCTACTGTACAGATTTGACACTGGCTACAGATTCATAGTCAGTATGCGAATTATTGAGGGCAATATTTTTCGCTGCCAGGGAAAATCATTTTCCCACTCTCTTGCCATAACTATAAATGATATTGATGATTATGGGCTTTTGCAGGATCTGTGAGTTGCATCATTGCGCCACCAGTAAACATGCAAGCAAACTAGGCATCACTTTCTTGACCATTACATTCTTAATTTCAGAAATATATTTATTGAAGTATAATTTATTTGTCCAAATAAGTTACAAAATGTAGCATGAGGTATTATTTGTGTAACAAGAATATGTTATTTGCGTCTGAAATTTTGGTGCATGAAGGATAACGATGCAGGAAATATTAGCTAAAATGTTTCCCCCCTATGATGAAGCTTGATTCACACCCTGTTCATAGTAATAATTTGTTTTGCATCAGGTCCTCGGGTCTTCATTTTGCAGTGAGTAGTTATGACCATTAATCCTCAACGTCCAACTGAGTTTTTCAATACGTCATCATTCCATTGGCTGCGAGACAAAAATAAGTTGTAATAAGTTTTATTACATTGTTCGTTAGTGGAATGAATCATCTGGTACTGTTAAATGTAGCTCTTTTCTTGTACAATTATTAGGGCTTCTTAAAGAACCTTGAAAATCAGAACAACCTCCATTTCTTCCAACATCTACCATTAAAAATTCATAACAGCCATAATTATCACACTGAAAATATTCTTTAAATTGAAGTTGGCCTGATTCCTGAATGTTTTAATATTTCTACATTCTTTATCATACCAATGAGAAAGAGAAAAATTCCACTGCCTTTTTTAAAACCCAAAATTAAAAAAAGTAAATAATTAAATAAACTGTAAATATGATAATGGACAAGAGTTAACATTACACTGTATTAATTTTAGGATGAAAGTTTGGTTGACAACGCCTCCTACTCGGCACCATCACCTGAGACATATAAACCGTCATATAACCCTTGTAAGAAGAGAAAAGTGGTGGTAAAAGAAGACTTGTTTGAAGTGAACTGTCCATGTCTGAACAGGAGCTATGATGAAGCTGACATTTTGGCAAAAGGCTGGGCAATTGACTTCAGAAAACTTGAACCAGATCAGCAACTTTATGCAAAAAAGGCTATAAATGACATTTTGTTTGAAGCTAACCTTGGGACACTGCACAGAAATTCAGTGAAAATAAATGAGCCATCACGTGTTGAACACAGTTATTGCAGTGTTGAAAATAACAATATGTTACAAAAACCGACCAATGAACTCACCAGCCAAAAATAGTGTAGCTAATATTTTTTTATTTTTTACCTATGAAAAAGATATAAAAAGGAGAGGAAGGTGCCAGAGAACTTACCAATTGGCAGGAGAAGCTGGTCTTCAATTGGTGCTGGCTCTGGTATCATAGAAACACATAAAAAAAAGAACAATAAAAACGAAAGCTTCAAGCTCCATTCTCTAAGTGATTGACAAAGGGCAAAGTTTGTCCGAAAATTTTCGTTTTTATTGTTCTTTTTTTATGTGTTTCTATGATACCAGAGCCAGCACCAATTGAAGACCAGCTTCTCCTGCCAATTGGTAAGTTCTCTGGCACCTTCCTCTCCTTTTTATATCTTTTTCATGCTTAATGGCCTAGAGCCACCTAACCTAAACCATTATTTTTTACCTAGAGTTTGGATTCTTAGAAGATTGAATGGAAAGATGTTTATTTTTGTGCTAAAATGATTAATGGTTTCTCAGACTTCCAACCTGGTGAGCAGGAGGATTGTTTCCAAGTTTTCAGCAGCTTGCACTACTGCCATCGTCTGCTAGAGTGAGCTAATTGGGAAACGATCTGTATTATACAGAAAAGACTGAGATTGAAATGCTAGGTAGAGTGAAGACCAATAGAAACCCAGGAAGTGGAACAAGATAGATGGAGAGCTCTGAATGGTTGGAAAGGACAAATGAATTGAATGGTAGTAATGTGAAGTGTAAATGATGTAACTAAATGCAATCTTCACCAGTGGCGGACGCAGAAATTTTTTTCGGGGGGGGATTTGAATAGGTAGAAAGAATACTAAAAAAAATTAATCAACTTACATATACAATTAGTTTATAAAACTGGCCACTTAGAGTAGGCTACATATATAGCCTTTTTTCAAATTTCGGGGGGGGATGTAACCCCCCTATCCCCCCCCCTGCGTCCGCCACTGATCTTCACTAATTCTTTCAGTCATTATGGGTGTGTTATGAGTACCGCCATGCCCTTCAAATAAAATATCCAAATGTATGTAACATGCCTATACCATGCCAAAGAATTTTATGAAAGTTATTGAGCTCAGTCAATAATATTTTGACCTTTTAAATTTTATTTTATTCAGTCCATTGGAACATATTACATGTTATGGGACACATCAGTGTAATTACAAATAAGAATATAAATTTACAGTTATAAGAAATATGCGAAAATTTATTTACAAAATATACAACATAAACATTAACAAATTAACTTATTATATTAATTTACAATACGAATACAAAATCTACAATACAATTAACTTAAAAATAAAAATACTAATACAAAGGTGATGAACTGATGAGTTATCCTGTTGTGTAATGTAGTATTGAAAGTAATAATAATATTAAAAGGTAACATAATCAAAGTTAAATAAATAAATATAAATTTTAGATGCAGGTTCCTCTAGCCTTAGCAAGCTTATTCCATCTTCTAAACCCTAGCAACAGGGAACCAGAGTCAACCAAGCCACTCTCCTAAAGGTTGAGCCAGTCCTAACTGTTGCATGAACCTATTACCAGAATAATTCAACACTTAATTGTACAGTGCATGGGAATTTTAATGAAGTACGTAGAAATTAAAATGTTCACCATTTTATTCTGGCTCACTTTGAGCAGTCAAACTCATGTCATGAGGCAAAAACTCATGGATATGAGTTGGACCACCTTCATGGTCTCATGGTTATCATCACTGGCTACAAATCTGCAGGCCCAGATTCGATCTTGGTATCTCCTTGGATTTTTCTGAAGTAAGGAGATCTAGAATGGAGTGCCCTCAGTTTTGGGATTGAAACTGTGGAGCTATTTGATTAAGAAGTAGCAGCTCTGCTCACAGAAACCATCATTAATACTTCCCCTTGTTTATAACATCAAAATAAAAAATTATTACACTATAAAGAGTAAATTTTAATTGTTTCTTGTTCTTTGTTCTTAAAATTTTCACTTGCAAGAACAAAACTGACTCACAAGTGCAGTGTGGAATACAGCTGGCTGGTGCATTCCCTAGTAGCACACTTCGTTGGCCCAATGGAGAGATTTGGTTGGCATGGTAGGGATATGTTGGGAAAAGGTTCGTTGTAATTTCCTCCTTTGGGCCCATTCATTTTTTGGTTGGCGTTACCTACCGCCCTACCGTTGGGCTTATGATTGTGGGCCAACGTTGGAATATGATCGCATTTATCTTCTCACCAGTCTTCGGCAATTTCCGGGCGTGTTCGTAGGTCTCGGCACAGGCCGTAATGGTCAACGGTCATTCCTCATTCGCCATCTTGATATGTACAGAAGTTAACTGTTTTGATTCTCATTCATATTTCATACATAATATTAGGTAAGTCCTTTGATTGTTCTCTGAATATATAACGTTATCATTTTTACACAATACTGTATTATGAGTGTTGCATGAAATACAGCCTCTAAAAATAAATAGGCCTATCATTTATAGGCTATTCGAAATTTACATTATAATTGAAGAGGTACCTGTATTTGTTTCAGATGATTTACTGAAATCAAGGCAGGAGGAAATCAAAGCAGAGAAGGAGCATAAGCAACTAAATTGGAACAGTTCGCAAGATCAATTGGGATTTTCAAGATTTCAAACCTGCATATATGGAGCATGCAGTTATGTGTCAGAATCAAGTATTTCGATTTATTATACCGTGCATGTTACCGTAGGCCTTAGTATTTCATGTAAACGCATGTTATATAAATTTATGTAAGTCTTTCCACGTTATGCCCTCATTATATAGTCTAAGAAATCCAGGGAATGTTGCCAGTAAGTTGAGCCAACATTGAGGTTAGGGAAACATTTTACAGTACAAATAATGGGAAGGAATCGATTTATAGCGCACAATATCTAGGCTATAATAAACACATCTTGCATTTCATAGTAACCTAATCTATTTCTTTGCACTAGTAAATAATTTTCAATCTCGTAATATGTAACTTGCAGTCGGTAGTCGAAGATGAATTTCTCGACTGCTGACTGCAACTGTACTTTGTGAATGGCGTACATTACTCACCACACTTTACTTTGACTATCAACTACAGACTGCCAACTGCACATTGTGGATAGAGCTGTAAGCCTACGTTAGTTATATAATCAACTCAACCTCTATAATTTAAAAACATAGTTCATGACGGTTCAAAAATGCATTTACATTATGTTTGAATAACAGTCTAAATCTGATTAGCTTAACTTGATTGCTAGAATCCTTTTCCATCAAATTGTTTCATCTATCCCTAATGGCCTATATGTGCACTTAGATTAGGTAATTTAAAACATCTTTACCAAATCATGTAAAATCTCTTCAGATTTCTTCCATCTGTTCTATTCTTAATTTAGGCCTACATTCAGTCACAATTTTGGTTATAACCCCAATAGGCTACAGTTTGTAGAATCAAATTTAATATTAAGTCTAAAATGTTGTGTGTAGGCCTAATCAATTTCGCTAATGATCCTAACATCAGTCTTTGTAAAAGTAAAATATTACTAGATTATGGAATAAAATGGGAATAATGGAACTTTGCGCCCCACGAGTTCCCCTTTCCACTCGCCTGGCTGCTTCCCCGCAGGTCATGCCATCATGCCTGTAGCCGCTGCTCAACGCCGGTAATGCGTAATTGCGATTGGCATGTCACCTAATATTTCACAATAAAAATAAAATACCCTTGCACCTGGCATTCAACCCAATTCTGTACTAATTCCATCCTACTATCCCCCACAAATCCTATTTCCCTTAAATCTACATCCTAATATTTTCTTTCCACCTATGTCTAAGTCTTCCAAGTGGGTCTCCCACTCAGCATTTTTTAGATGTCTTTCCCCCCCATACGCACAACATGTTTAGCCCATTTCATTCCCTGTGATTTAATTTCCCTTACTATATCTGGTGGCGAGTACAGATTATGAAGCTCGTCGTTATGCAGTTTCCTCCAGTCCCCATTTTCATCTCTCCCATAGGCCCAAATATTTTCCTAAGCAGCCTGTTTTCGAACACACTCAGATTATGTTACAAACTGCATCTTACAATCAAAATTGTAATTGAATGTAAATTAAGAATATAATAAATATAATTATTATGAATTTTGAAGAGATTTTACACAAATTTTTAAAGCTTTTTTAAGCCTATATTGAAGTCTTTTAAATATTATTTGATAATGAATAAGCTAATCTAAGTGCATAGGAATAGATGGAACAGCATTTTAGAAATAAAGCTCTTACAGGTTAAGCTAATCAGATTAGACTGTTTTTCAAACATAATGTAAATACGCCTTTTAACCCTGTTATGAACTATGTTTTTAAATTATACAGGTAAATAGAATGGAAGTTACTTGATAGAGTTGATTATATTTCTAACGTATAGGCCTAATAATGGTGATGCTATAACTGGTCACAAGACAGCTGTATAACAAATTAACTAATCACAGTAGGCTAAAAGATTGCACATTGTTACTTATATGAGAATATAAAGATTAACACCAATATTGTAAACGTTAATGGTAACATTCTTGGATTTCCTAGACTATATTGAGGGCATAAGGTGGAAAGATCAACTTACATAAATCAACTATTCTCACATTAGCGGTACATAAAAATGAAGTTTATTAATATATGTTATGTAGTTCATAATATATATATCTGACTTATCCATAACTTGTAAAGCAGTAATAACAATAAACTATTCATTATTCATTTCTCTGAATTTTATTTAGCCTATAGCCAAGATTCTTTCCTTATGTTATACCATGTATCACCATTTTTCTGAGATATAGAATTCTGGACCAGGGTGCACATAGCCTCATGAAGACGAGGAGCCACTTGATAAAGAAATAGCGGCTTCAGTCATGAAGACCACCATCTGCCAATGTAGAAGAATGGAGGAAGAAGATGCAACATGGGTAGTAGGCCTTAACCCCTCATGGGATGAAGTTCTCGACCATTAGTATTACAGTGCTTTCACTGTACGACTTGGCCGGCAATCGCACGGGCCGACTATCCGTGACTCATGCATCAAGCGCCCAAGTGATGCCTCGTTGTGTCACCGCTGAAGTCTAGCATGTGATCTGATTGCGTTCACACGTGAATAATTATTACAGCAGTGTTTGTGTTTTTTTATGGTTAAAGTAGTTTTTAGTTTTACTTGAAGTGTTTTAAAAATGCCACGACATAATTATACATTAGAACTACTGCGTGTGAATAGCAATTTCCTCAAAAGGTGCCGTAGATGTAATGATGCAGAAGGACGGCATTTCCAACATCTCCTGTGATAAGACAAGTTTGTATTTTTATTTTATATTTTCATATTTTATTGTGATTACAATTATGGAAATATATACGATTCGCCGGGAGTACCGTGATATGTCATGCGCCTGGCCCCGCATGCGGTTTATCTGTGACGGTGGAGCGGCCCGTGCGATTGCCGGCCAAGTCGTACAGTGAAAGCACTGTATAACCATCAATAAGCCATCCAAATCCAATGATTTCCCTATATTCCTCCATTAGGTTCTGCTTTTTGTCTTGGTTTCATGTTTATTTTATCATAATTAGGTAGTTAATAAAATATTTTCCTCAGCAACTGCAATTTAAGAATGATTAGCAAGTCCATGCAAATCTTTCGCACTTCGCCCCTTTTGATAGGTGCCCAGGAAAACCAGGCATTTAGCTAACTAATAAATTCATTCTTATACATTCACAAAATACAGTATACGGTTGAATTAAGAGCAACATATGAACTGTATACTGTGTTTTGTGAATCTGTATGAGTGAATTTATTAGTTAGCTAAATACTTGGTTTTCTTGGACTATTATCAAAAGGGGTGAAGTGCGAAAGATTTGCATGGATTTATAAGTCATTCTTAAATTGCAGTTGCTGGGATAAATATTTTATCAACTACCTAATTTTGACAAAATAAACATGAAACCAAGGCAAAAAGCAGAACCCAATGGAGGAATGTAGGGAAATCGTTGGATTTTGGTTGGCTTATGGATGGAATTCGGATGGCATCAGTTGGCAATCTGTTGGCATTACAATGATGGCCCAACAGATCGCCAACGAACATTCCCAACTGTTGGGATTTTGTTGGATATTGGTTGGCTACAGTTGGCAATTGGTTGGGTAAAATGCACTTTGCCAACGGAACCCCAACGGACATTCCTAACCGTTTGCCAACGAAACATGGCGATCATTTCCCAACATTGGCCCAACGATCTGTGCTACTAGGGTTTCCGCAAAACCTTGGAAGGACAGAGCTTTGAAATGGCAGACAGGCAGGATGGTCGCTTAGCATGCTTGAAGCCATGGATATATTGGAGAACTGTTTACTTTTAGAAGATAGTTACATATCTTTGGCCAGTGAGAAAAGACATATAAGTCAAAATATGATAATTTTTAGTTTTTTATATTAGATTGAAGCACTAATGTTGAGAACGATGTAACGGTGTACTCGGCAATTTTAAATCCATTCTAGTTTGGATTATCATTGCGAAAAGGAAAAATAGATAGACTTTGAGAGGTTTTTTAATGTTTTTCAAAAAATTTATGATGAATGTATCCCACAAAAGAAATGTAAGGTAAACATAAACCAATTTCACTCAAAAAAGAAGACACAAATTAAGCATAGCTCATGGTATACCCCACAGCTAGCTGCAATGAAGAATAAAGTTATCCTGTTTTTAGATGTGCATAATAGCTTAAAATCTGACAATTCTCGATTAACCTATGTAAAATACAGGAATGAATATAAAAATGCCATTAGAGAAGCAAAAAAAGCAGGTAACTATAGTTTTATTGAACAATCTAGTAATAAATGCAAAGCAGCATGGAAACTAATAAATAACATTGCTAAGGACTCCAAAAAGGAAACCATAAATATTAAACCAAATGCGTTCAATGACTTTTTTATAGACTCTGTCACTGATATAAGTAGTACCATAATCAGGCCTAGTGTAGACTCACTAATGCTGCTTCTTCAAAATTCTGATAGGCCTACTCCTAATCAAAATAGTTTTGTCTTTTCTGAAGTAACTTCTGATTTTATTTTAAAAGTTGTTAATAATTTTAAGGCATCAGACAGTGTAGATATTTATGATATTTCATGCAATTTAGTTAAGAAAATAATCAAATGTATACTGTACCCCTTAACCCATTGTATCAACAAATGTTTGCGTGAGGGTGTCTTTCCAGTAGAACTTAAGCTATCTAGAGTTGTCCCAGTATACAAAAAGGGTGAAAAAGGCTTAGCTTCTAGCTATAGGCCAATCTCTCTTGTACCAAGCTTTGCAAAAATTTTTGAAACTGTAATATATCACCAATTTAGTGACTATTTTGAGGAACATGGTATATTAAATGAAGCACAGTTTGGTTTTAGGAAAAATAAATCCACGGTTGATGCCATAGTAACCTTGGTCAATAATATTAATCAAGTGTTTGAGGATAAAGGCCTTGCTCAGGCTACCTTTTGTGACCTGAGCAAGGCCTTTGATTGCGTTGAACACGATGCACTATTAAAAAAACTTGATTTTTATGGAATTGGGGGTACAGCCCTGAAACTTCTTAAGTCTTACTTGGAAAACCGTAGACAAATAGTTAGTGTGGGTAAAGAAAACTCGAACATTGCACAAGTCAAGGTGGGAGTCCCACAAGGATCAGTTCTAGGTCCATTCTTGTTCCTTGTCATGATTAACGATTTACCATCTCATGTTGTAGGGTCACGTACACTCTTATATGCAGACGACACAACGTTCATCAACTCGTGTAATGATCTTAGTAACCTTAAATCTGTTAGTGACACAACAATAACACAGGCATCTTATTGGTTTGAGGCTAATGGGTTTCTACTTAATGAAAACAAGACTCAGCAATTATACTTTAGCTTACGGGAAACATTACCTGACGATGATCCAGTTAGTGTCAAATTCTTGGGTATTCACATTGATTCAAAACTATCTTGGGACCCACATATAAATTACATTAGTGGTAAATTATCCAGGGTGATCTTTTTATTAAGAAGCCTGAGAAACCATGTACCGGATAATTATGTTAGGTCATCATATTTCTCATTTTTTCAAAGTATTATCGTATATGGAATCATTTTATGGGGAAATTCCACACATGTCAGAGATATTTTACTTCTACAGAAGAAGGCCATCAGGGCTATAACAGGATCTTCCTATAGAGCTCACTGCAGGCCACTATTTACAAAATTAAGAATTATGACAGTCACTAACTTATACATTTACTATGTATTAATCTACACAAAAAACAAGCATGCTGATTTAATATGTAGAAACAATATGCATCCTTACAATACCAGAATTAGCAGCCACATTTATATACCACATTACAGACTCACTAAATCACTGAACAGTTATGAGGTTATCGGACTGAAACTTTATAATAAACTACCCTCCTCAATGTGGAACTTAGCATTACCGAGATTTAAACAAAAGTTATATGACTGGCTGATTGACAGACCTTTTTATGCATTAAGTGAATTCTTTGAATGTGACATTATAATGTAATTACAAATCTTATGTCAACTTCACATTTATAATATATGGTCATTGTAGTAGTTTCTTTGATATCTTAGTTGTTTGAAATCATTTTAATTTATAAGGATAGCCTGTTTAATAATAATAGCCAAACTTAGCTCTTTGCATTATGATTGTATACTGTGTGTATATACTTGCCTAATTATATTAAACATTGACAGTTACAGTGTAATACAACAAAAGTAGGCTCCATAAACTTATAAGCAAATTTACTATATTCTACTTATTTTTCCTTAAACTACAATTTATTTTATTATAATCTATGTATAATGTATCCTAGTGTGAGTGTGAGTGTGAGTGAGATGACAATGTCCATTATATGATTCTTTTATATTATGCATAACACTGTATATACAATTTGTACTTTTAATCTTCTAATTTAATGTAATCTTGACTTTGTCTATTGCTGTATGGCCTAAAGACAATAAAATTTATATTATTATTATTATTATTATTATTACTAAAAAACTGTAACAGTACACAGAATACTGTGAACTCTCTTTCACTGGGCGAGACTGAGCCAAGCACTCGTCAGGCGTGACGTCACGCGCCCACCGCGTTACAATAAACATATTCGTTTTGTGATTAAATGTGAAGGTATAAAACATTTCTAACAGTGAATATCATTTAATAAAAACATTTTCTTTCAATCCGTACGAAGAAAGTGACACTGAATTTTTAGTTTACTTTTCCTTTAAGTTATTATATTCAGACAAAGCTATATCTAAGCACATAAGTCATAATGTGTTTTCATTTTATTCATATCTTACAAATTAGAAGAAGTAAGGTTCCATATAGAACAGTTTCCTTCCTATGAGACCGTTATACCTGAAACAAAATTCTCACCTACACTTCCCAAGTGACCTAACTTTATACAAGATGTATGCCCTACACAAGGGCATAGCAGAAGAGCCAAAGTGTATGAAGATTATATTAAATGTTATTGATAATATCAAGTGCAAATAGGGGGTGCTGCAGTTCCACAGTGCCTATATGCAAGCCACCACCTTCTGTCAGCATCATCTATCATGTGACTTACAAGGGGTCACTCATCACAGCATGATGTTTGTACTCAGTGGCGGACGCAGGGGGGGGATAGGGGGGTTACATCCCCCCCCCCGAAATTTGAAAAAATGTACTCTAAGTGGCCAGTTTTATAAACTAATTGTATATGTAAGTTGATTAATTTTTTTTAGTATTCTTTCTACCTATTCAAATCCCCCCCCGAAAAAAATTTCTGCGTCCGCCACTGTTTGTACTGTATGCCCACTCTAATAACACAGGCCAACAAAGAAAAAACTTTTTGAATGAATTTGCTTTTTGAACTGTCACCTTCATTTTTTTCAACATGATTTGGGGATGTGATTAAGGAGTAAGGTGAGTGTTTCCATCAAGATATAAAAATGATGGAAACAAGGTACCGCTATACCAGTATGATGGGAGACTTCTCCAAGAAGTTCAGCAAGCATCTCACAGGAGGAAAAGGTATACCAGAATCTGTAAGGAGGAGAGGGAAAGAAAATGGACCTATATAATAAAGAGGTTTTTCATGTTTATACTAAGCTTTTTTCATATTATTGTAACATCAATTTAGTTTTCATTCTTAAGTTCCGCTAATTTTCTACCCTAGTAGCACAGATCGTTGGGCCAATGTTGGGAAATGATCGCCATGTTTCGTTGGCTAACGGTTAGGAATGTCCGTCGGGGTTCCGTTGGCAAAGTGCATTTTACCCAACCAATTGCCAACTGTAGCCAACCAATATCCAACAAAATCCCAACAGTTGGGAATGTTCGTTGGCGATCTGTTGGGCAATCATTGTAATGCCAACAGAATGCCAACTGTTGCCATCCAAATTCCATCCATAAGCCAACCAAAATCCAACGATTTCCCTACATTCCTCCATTGGGTTCTGCTTTTTGCCTTGGTTTCATGTTTATTTTGTCACAATTAGGTAGTTGATAAAATATTTACCCCAGCAACTGCAATTTAAGAATGACTTATAAATCCATGCAAATCTTTCGCACTTCACCCCTTTTGATAATAGTCCAAGAAAGCCAAGTATTTAGCTAACTAATAAATTCACTCATACAGATTCACAAAAAACAGTATACATTTCTTATGTTGCTCTTAATTCAACCGTATACTGTATTTTGTGAATGTATAAGAATGAATTTATTAGTTAGCTAAATGCCTAGTGCGAAAGATTTGCATGGACTTGCTAATCATTCTTAAAATGCAGTTGCTGAGGAAAATATTTTATCAACTACCTAATTATGATAAAATAAACATGAAACCAAGACAAAAAGCAGAACCTAATGGAGGAATATAGGGAAATCATTGGATTTGGATGGCTTATTGATGGTTATACAGTGCTTTCACTGTACGACTTGGCCGGCAATCGCACGGGTCGCTCCACCGTCACAGATAAACCTCATGCGGGGCCAGGCGCGTGACATATCACGGTACTCCCGGCGAATCGTATATATTTCCGAAATTGTAATCACAATAAAATATGAAAATATAAAATAAAAATACAAACTTACCTTATCACAGGAGATGTTGGAAATGCCGTCCTTCTGCATCATTACATCTATGGCACCTAATGAGGAAATTGCTATTCACACGCAGTAGTTCTAATGTATAATTAGGTCGTGGCATTTTTAAAACACTTCAAGCAAAACTAAAAACTACTTTAACCATAAAAAAACACAAACACTGCTGTAATAATTATTCACGTGTGAACGCAATCAGATCACATGCTAGACTTCAGTGGTGAGACGAGGCATCACTTGGGCGCTTGATGCATGAGTCACGGATAGTCGGCCCGTGCAATTGCCGGCCAAGTCGTACAGTGAAAGCACTGTAATACTAATGGTCGAGAACTTCATCCCATGAGGGGACAAGGCCTACTACCCATGTTGCATCTTCTTCCTCCATTCTTCTACAATTGGCAGATGGTGGTCTTCATGACTGAAGCCGCTATTTCTTTATCAAGTGGCTCCTCGTCTTCATGAGGCTATGTGCACCCTGGTCCAGAATTCTATATCTCAGAAAAATGGTGATACATGGTATAACATAAGGAAAGAATCTTGGCTATAGGCTAAATAAAATTCAGAGAAATGAATAATGAATAGTTTATTGTTATTGCTGCTTTACAAGTTATGGATAAGTCAGATATATAAATATATTATGAACTACATAACATGTATTAATAAACTTCATTTTTATGCAATGTGAGAATAGTTGATTTATGTAAGTTGATCTTTCCACCTTATGCCCTCAATATAGTCTAGGAAATCCAAGAATGTTACTATTAACGTTTACAATATTATATGGTGTTAATCTTTATATTCTCATATAAGTAACAATGTGCAATCTTTTAGCCTACTGTGATTAGTTAATTTGTTATCCAGCTCTTGTGACCAGATAGCATCACCATTATTAGGCCTATACGTTAGAAATATAATCAACTCTATCAAGTAACTTCCATTCTACATGCCTGTATAATTTAAAAACATAGTTCATAACAGGGTTAAAAGGCGTATTTACATTATGTTTGAAAAACAGTCTAATCTGATTAGCTTAACTTGTAAGAGCTTTATTTCTAAAATGCTGTTCCATCTATTCCTATAGACCTATGCACTTAGATTAGCTTATTCATTATCAATTAATATTTAAAAGACTTCAATATAGGCTTAAAAAAGCTTTAAAAATTTGTGTAAAATCACTTCAAAATTCATAATAATTCTATTTATTATATTCTTAATTTACATTCAATTACAATTTTGATTGTAAGATGCAGTTTGTAACATAATCTGAGTGTGTTCGAAAACAGGCTGCTTAGGAAAATATTTGGGCCTATGAGAGAGATGAAAATGGGGACTGGAGGAAACTGCATAACGACGAGCTTCATAATCTGTACTCGCCACCAGATATAGTAAGGGAAATTAAATCACGGGGAACGAAATGGGCTAAACATGTTGTGCGTATGGGTGGGAAAGACATCTAAAAAATGCTGAGTGGGAGACCCAAAGGGAAATGATCACTTGGAAGACTTAGACGTAGGTGGAAAGAAAATATTAGGATGTAGATTTAAGGGAAATAGGATTTGTGGGGGATAGTAGAATGGAATTAGTACAGAATTGGGTTGAATGCCAGGTGCAAGGGTATTTTATTTTTATTGTGAAATATTAGGTGACATGCAATTACGCATTACCGGCGTTGAGCAGCAGCTACAGGCATGACGGCATGACCTGCGGGGAAGCGTGGCAGGTGGCATGCGGGAAGCAGCCAGGCGAGTGGAAAGGGGATCGCGTGGGGCACAAAGTTCCATTATTCCCATTTTACTCCATAATCTAGTAATATTTTACTTTTACAAAGACTGATGTTATGATCATTAGCGAAATTGATTAGGCCTAAACACAACATTTTAGAGTTCATTTTAAATTGAATTCTACAAACTGTAGCCTATTGGGGTTATAACCAAAATTGTGACTGAATGTAAGCCTAAATTAAGAACAGAACAGATAGAATTCTTTAGAAATTTGTGAAGAGATTTTGCATGAATTCGTAAAGATGTTTTAAATAACCTAATCTATTAAGTGCACATATAGGCCTATAGGGATAGATGAAACAATTTGATGGAAAAGCATTCTAGCAATCAAGTTAAGCTAATGAGATTTAGACGGTTATTCAAACATAATGTAAATGCATTTTTTAACCCTCTCATGAACTATGTTTTTAAATTATAAGTTACAGGCAAATAGAAAGCAAGTTACTTGGTAGAGTTGATTATATAACTAACGTATTAGGCCTAAAGCTCTATCCACAATGTGTAGTTGGCAGTCTGTAGTTGGTAGTCAAAGTAAAACATGTGGTGATCGTAATGTACGCCATTCACAAAGTACAGTTGCAGTCAGCAGTTGGTATTCGGCAGTCGAGAAATTCATCATCGACTACCAACTGCAAGTTACATATTACGAGATTGAAAATTATTTACTAGTGCAAAGAAATAGATTAGGTTACTATGAAAAGCAAGATGTATTTATTATAGCCTACATATTATGCACTATAAATCGATTCCTTCCCATTATTTGTACTATTAAATGTTTCCCTAACCTCAATGTTAACTTCTTGGGAAAATGATACATTGCGACTCACCCGAGTCCCCCCCCCCCCTACTCTCAATCCAAAATAGCCTATTTTGTTGCAAGGGTCGTTTTTATAATTATGAAGTATTATGTGGAGGTGCAAGGGTATTTTTATTTATTTGTGAAATATTAGGTGACATGGCAGGCGAGTGGAAAGGGGAGCAGGGTGAGTCGCAAAGTACTAACTTGCCAAACTATATGAGAATATAAAGATTAACATCATATTTAAATGTTACTGACAACATTCCCTGGATTTTTTATACTATATAATGAGGCCATCTACATTTTAATAATAAATCAAATATTTATACCTTAACATTATTGTAGGCTATACTTGCAAGTTTGAAATCTTGAAAATCCCGCAATTGATGTAGATTTTGAACTGTAGAACTGCTTTTCTTGAACTGCGTTTCAATTCAGTTGAAATTTCGTTGCGCCTACTCTGCTTTAATCTGAAACAAAATACTGTTCAACATCTTGACACACGACCTTCCAAACAAAGTAAAAAATAGAGCAGAAAACCTAAATGTTTACATGTATGCAGATGACATGGCTCTAACCGCTGATGACATACAACACCTGCAAATAGGAATGGATCTAATCACACAATGGGCAGAGGAAAATGAATTAATAATAAACGTCTCGAAGACAGAGTTAGTGGTATTTAGAAAAGGAGGACGTTTAACCCGGGATGACATCATTGTGTGTGGTGAACATACGCTGACACCGAAAAGGAAATTTAAATACCTAGGAATCACGATGCAAGTAACAGGGACCACCTTCACAGTCCACATAAAAGAGAGACTAGCAGCCGCAATTAGAAGCATAGGTGACATCAGACACATACAAAAGATGTCAGTCAGCACAGCTATGGAACTCTTCCGGGTCAAAGTGGTACCCACTCTCACATATGGTCTAGAAATCATTTGGGAATACTTAACAAAGAGACAATTACAGGAACTAGAAAGCATGAAACCAAGGTACTTGAAGAGGGTGCTTGGGATTTCAAAATTCACAAGATCAAGGTACACATATGTATTAGCCAGAGAAACCTACCTAGTAGAAGACCTGAGGATGAAAATGCTCCTGCCAAATACACCGGCATACGAAGAATTGCTGAGAGAGCTGCAGACAAAGAAGGACTCAATTGACGAGAGCTTTTACAGGACAGATGCCATGATGAATAAAGAATGGATGAGGGCAGAGTACGAGCTGAGGCACATAGTAACACGCTTCGCGGTCCACGGCTTTCATCATCGCATCTGCACCAGGAAGACTTACCATCAGACGTGTGAGGAATGCAAATGTGAATTGTGCGGTGAACAGTGCGAAACTTATCACGCATTAACATGCAAAAATAGATCAGTGTCGCTGATTCAATTCTGCTCAACATTGGATTAACATTGTACCTATAATGCACATTGTGCGCAATACTACTTATTAAATAAATTTGCAATAGGAAATTACAGTACTGTAACGTTGAACGAACCTTCAATATTATAATATGAATGCAACACTCATAATACAGTATTGTGAAAAAATGATAACGTTATATATTCAGAGAACAATCAAAGGGCTTACCTGATATTATGTAAAAGAACGAGAACGAAACACCATTCGGGCTCTTTCTTGTTAATACAATCAAGATGGCGAATGACGGTTATGCGTGCGATGTTGTCGACGCGCAGGTGCCGCATGACCTATACGAGCTATGCCGGAAATTTCCGAAGAGAACTTGGAGGATTTAGCGCGCAGGATAAGCTTGAATAATTAATGAATTAACACAGTTTATTTTATAGGAAATAAAAATTTAACGCTTATAATGTTATTTCAACACTTTTTAATTTTAACATAAATGCGATTATATTCCAACAAAAAAAATTGTTGGGCCAACAATCAAACCCAACGGTAGGACGGTCGGGCAAAGCAAACGATAAATGCGTTGGCGCAACCGAGGAAATTACAACGAACCTTTCCCCAACATATCCCTACCATGCCAACCAAATTCCTCCGATGGGCCAACGAAGTGTGCTACTAGGGTAGTTTGTAATGAAGTCACATTGTGAAGAAACTGAGGGTGATAGAAAGAATCACCTATTAACCCCAAAAATGTTTTTAAAAATATATTTTTTTGCCTGTGTAATTTTTACATACTTTTCAACATCTTTAAGATTCTAAAGTTTGAACTCGTTTGGACGCGAATATTCTCATACGTGTAATGAGCATTGGTTTGGAGGTTAAATTTCTCATACTTCCGCCATTAGCTTCAGCTGTTTGTGCTTTGAATAGGAGCGCTGCGGTCGGGTCGTTTCGTTTGTGTTCTGTGGTTTCGTACAGTGCTCGTTCTTTTTTTACAAGTATACTTTTTATATATTTTATCCAGTGTTTTAAATATTTCTTCAGTTCTACAATGGTGTTATCTACTTTCTACGGCGTCCTACTCACTTAGGCGCTTTACGTATTCCATTCTATTCGATACTGCGGAAAAATCGTGTTTTCACCACGTGAGTGTACTTTCCATGGAAGGTGGTCCACCTGTATTTTTAAATAGCCATTTAAAAGTCCCTGGGGCGGTATTCTGTAACTTTCGTCACCAACGCATTGGTGTTGTTGAGAGCTCAACAACCGACCACGGAGGAAATACACGGAGATGCCCTGAGACCGCAAGCGTGAAGCCAACTGTCCGAGCGTTTGGTACTTAAGGGGGCGTGTCACTGTGTTTATACGTTTATAGTGTGCACGGATAGAGTGGTTACTCGTCTTTGTTTCTTTGTTTTGAACAATTCAGAAGTGAAAATGAGTGCATGTTGTGCATTATTCTATGAACTTACCTTAAAAATTAATAATTTTGTAAAATTTAGGTACTGAAAATAGTCAATTTTTGGGATGAATGAATATGGCAGGGGTGCCCACAGGGGGGGGGGTGGTTAAGACGCAGACTGCGTCATTGAAATTTCTGGGGGGGGGGAAATATTATCATTTACGAATTTTCTGGGGGGGTTGAAAATTGTTGCAAAATTAGTTTTATATGTTAAAAATAAAAACAGTCAAGTTTTATAACTTCAAAAGGTCTCTTCTAATTCTTTATAAAGATAAAGATGAAGAATTTCGACAGTCATGGGCGCCCATACCCGGGGGGGGGGGGCGCAAGGAAAAAAAAAATGTATATTAATAATTATTATAGTCAGGTATTTTTCTTTTAAGACAATTATTTGAATTGCAGAAGTTTTACCAAATCGACAACATGGAAGCAGAATCCACAGTGGATTAGGAAAGATGGGTTCAGGGGGTTTGGACCCCCAAAAGTCAAAACCTAAAATTCTATATTTGTATTAAAAAAAAATATTTAATTAAACAAGATTTGTTGGTGTGTCAAATATGATATAGCAGTTATTTTCTTTTCATAACATAATGGCCAATTATGTCCACTGTTCCATGTGTTATTCAGCTTTTCTTATAAATAGTAATAAGTATTATAACTTAGGTAACAATTTCTTGTTTAAGTTGCCATGTCTTAGAGTATAGTAAACAAATTTGCTAACTAGTTTTTCAGTGCTAAAATAGCGTAAAATGTGATTTTCATTAGTTCAACATTTAAAAATTTTCTGGGGATGGACCCCCGGCACTTCCGACCCTCCCCGCAATTATTTTATGGCTACGTCATTGTTGCACTTATTATATTATTAATATAATGTTACAAAGTGGCCCAAAAACTTAAAGTGACAAAAAATCAAATAATTAAAAAAATTGCCCCCCCCCATGAAAATATTTTATGGGAGCCCTTGTCGACAGCCAATTGGGTTGGGGTGAGCAATGAAGTTTGGGGGTGAGCAATGATGTTTGGGGGGGTGAGTCATGACGTTTGGGGGGTGGGCACCCCTGAATATGGGTATAATTGCTAAGCATAATTTACTTGTATTTTACACTAGGCTGCTAATTATTGATGTATTTTCTTTATAACGGCCTTAGGCTACTTGTAATTAATCAAATAAAGTGCATTTATCTGAATTATTAGTTATACTAAGTAATTTATTGCTTTAAATTTTCAATATTTATATTAGTTGCCATTTATTGCGTTTAATAGAGTCAATAACCACATGGTGTAGCTATATAACTGTCCAAAATATTTTTCTCGTTCTGAATTATCATAGTCGCACGGTCACTTAATCATTTTCTGACTCAGTATTTATACTCGCACATGTAAAGTTGCTCATTTGAAAGTTACATTTTTGGCTCTTCTGAGATAGGTTAATGCTTACTACCGGGATTATTATGATGTCAGAGTATGTAGTTAATATATGAAATTAGGATATTACATATTTTCCCTACCGTTACGTTGTTATAACCCGTGAAACTTCGGAGTATTTGCGTGCTATTGTATATAGCAAGCCTCCCTTTTGGTCATCTAAGGGGGCGTGGTCATTGGCTTCATCTGTTTCCCATACGACACCGCAAGCACGGCGTCTCCGTGTATTCTTTCCTCCGTGCAACCGACAGCAAGATACCAACGGCCAGAGCGTGAGCGATTCTGTAACTCCCTGTTGGTATCTGGAGAACCGTTGTTGAGGCCCACCAATAACTTTGTGAATTTTCGTGAATGTTGGCAATGAAAGTAGCTATGAGAAATCTGTCTTAACAAACTGCAATGAATATCATTGGCTGATGGAGTGCGGGAATGTGATTTCATAATTTCCAAACTGGGCGGGAGTTTAATTTCATGTATATATTTTGAAAGTGGGCGTTTATATTACACGTACTGTCATGTTGCAAGACGCTTATAGGGGGAAAAGGCGGATTTATAATAATAGGAGAAATTCGCAAAATGCCAATGGTTTTTAGTAATGTTTACTGTCATATATATATATATATATATATATATATATATATATATATATATATATATATATATATTTATATATATATATATAATAAGGAGGGTATCTCGGGGAATCCAATTAGCAAATTCCGCAATAGTTTGCCAATGTCTGATTTAAATTATGATTATAAAAAAATATGCAATCTCGAAGTAGTTATATATTTCCATTGCAACTCACCTTGTTTGTGTGAAAGTATTCATTTTAACGATTAACAGAAAGTAAGATGTAGCCCTTTTCAGAATACTCATTTTAACAAAATGTTGCTGGATTCATACTCAGTGAAAGGAATGAACTTTCCAATCTCTGTTCAAATAAAAGTTAGTCTCTCAGTATAATATAATTATTGTGTATGACATTCTTGTAATGTAAATTGGTTGTATAAATAAAGAGAATGTCCTTAACACATCACATCCCCGAAGGATACACAACCCACCCAAATAAAATATATTTATTGTACTCTCATAACTTTCTTTACTTTAAGCATGCACAATACATTTTTCTCACTTCACATTCTGATAAAGACTACACTTTAGAGATTTTCTTCGAAAAAATATTTCAAATAAAACTTTTAGCACGTATTCAGAGTGGGTGGCTTATAACTACCCTAAAGAGAATTTCTTCGAAAAAAGTTTCAAATAAAGTTTTAAGTCCAAGTAACTTATAAGCAACCCATGTGCAAAATTTAAACAAATCGATAAAATCGCGAAAAACTAACATTTTTTCATGTAAAGTCCCTTTAAAAATAAGAGAAACTTGTCGCCAATCCTTGTGTCACATCTTCAGAAGGTACCCAACCCAAATACAAAAAAAAATTCTTACGATTTTCCATTCTGGAGCTAGGCTGTTGACACACTACCACACAGACATGTTTCCGAAAATAGTATTTGGGGATTCAGAATACCTCAAAATGTGTATTTGGGCTAAAAACTCAACTTCAAAGTTGGGGTCGAAAACAATACTTCCTTTATCTGTATTACCTATGGTACAGGCAGAGAAAGTAAAAAAAAAAATTCAGTAGGAGTTTTTACTTAATTTATAGAACACAAGCCAATTATAAAATTATTTTTATATAGATAAAGCAAATAGTAAAGTTTAAGCAAATAAGAGTATCTTATCTTGCCTACTGCTTTTATGACGTTTATAAAACCCTTGAAATAAATTAATTGCGTTTTAGGTTAACTTAAAATGAATTCATTAGTATTTAATTTACACAGTACTTTGAAACATTACAATTGGCCTCATAGTTGTTCATAATTATATATTAATTTAAATAACACCATAATATCACTGAAAAAGTGTCTTAAGGGGCTCATACACCAAGAGACCATGCCCAAGCAGGCATTGCAGTAACTGTTCGATATCTTCAACACTATTTGCAATAATAAAATGAAATTTTGGACATTAGAAGTATACATTTGGGGGTTGAAATGAGCACAAAAATTATTACAGTGTCACAAATATGAAGGTTGATATTAGAAGATTATTTTATTTTTATTTTTCAGCATGCGATTAAGCCTAAGTAACATGATTTCATGCAAAAGTCAATCTGATTGGTGTAATATTTTTTTTTATTCACAGCTGACACTATAATCTCGAGGATAAACCATCAATTTATACTGTGGTATGCCTGATACAATTTTCAGGCATTTTAATATTTCAATATAAAATTATTACGAATTTTTTCACATCATGTTCACAAGTGAAATAATCTTGTGTTGCAAATACATCAGATTATTTAGGTTTATCCTCTAGAACACACAAAAAACTATGGGTGTGCAAAGTTTCATGCAATTTGGACCATTACTTTAAGAGATATTGTGCCTTTTGTTTTGAAAATATCAAGTTATGGGAAAATGGCTCTGAAAATTCAACATGCATTTCAACTTACATAGTATAAGCCACACCCACTTGACGGAAAATCACGAGATACAATATAGCTCATATTATTATAAAAGGAATGAGAGGGAATAAAATAGATGGTTTAAATTAGACAAAAAATTGGTAACAGCCAATATTGTAGCTAGATTTAAATAATATTTTCAATTACAATAGGCTACATTGGCAGGGAGGCATATTTTTTGTGCAGTTAAAAACAGATGCTTCTCTAAGTGTGAAAAGTTTTGTAACTAGTAAACTCTATATAGGCTACCAGTATATTTAAAAGTAAGGACAATGTACATCATATTTTGCTGAGTGATATAGTACACACACACTTACAAAGTAAACTTTGGTACAAAAAAATATGTATCATGAGTTCATGGCACTTTGCTCAGTTCTAATAAGCACAGTCTTCGTCATTATTTCCTGAAAATTACAAAAAGCCAACAACATCTCACTACTTGAAGCATTGCTTGAGTGGGATGTTTTTCTCAATTGCAAATGACCTACTTGTGCACTGTTCTTTCGAATGAACTGAACAAAATTTTACACTACATTAAAAAATTTAGGCCTACATAGAGGTGACACCCATAAGTGTTCGTTAAGCTTATTATTGGTGCATATTATGTTGTCCACTCTTTAATGCAGATCACATGGATTACAATTCCAAATCTGAAACAAGATAAAGTAAAATAATTAATATTATGTGCAATTATGCAAACATAACCTCAAACATGCTTGTTGCAAAATAAAATTATGTATTTAGTTTTTATATTGATAAAAACATATTAACAAATACTAAGAATCTATTCATTAATGGATATATACTGTACCTTCTCTGTTATTACGAAAATATAGCTATTGACACCATCACGAAGTCGCCCAATTAGGATATAAGCGGCCATTGTATCACAAATATGTCGATATTTCTGCAAATTTTGCGATATTTTGGTACTTTCGAGTTGTTGTTGAGCTCACCGAGGGGTTTGGAGCCGTCGGTGTGTCACCAATATTTCCAGCAATATATTGGTGTGATTTCAAGATCGATACTTGACACCAATAGTTACAGAATAACTTTTTCTAGTTACATTGGTGTAATCGTAGTTGAGAGCGTTGGTGGAGTTACAGAATACGGCCCCTGGGCTGGGGCATTTAAAGAGCTGGCAGGTAGTGAGTAGTGAATGTGTTAAGCTAGTTAATAATAAATAACTGGTGGGTAAGAATAATAATATAAACTAAAGGGAAATAGAAATATTAACATTCAGTGTAATAAAAACCAAAGGAAAGCAAATGTTACGCAGAGGAGTTGAACTCGCACAGCACAGCTCCATGCAGTCTGATTAAAACCAAATATAAGGTGCCAAATAGGCTCCGCCCTCTCGATATTCGCATTTTGTTTTTCAGTAAACAGGGTGACCAAACTATCATTGTATATTGTCGCCGACACTCCCGACCATACCAAATATTAAAAATGCGAGTGTGCCCCTTGTACCAAATATTAAAACTGCGAGAGTGCCCCTTGTACCTAATATTAATAATTCGAGAGTGCCCCTTGTACCAAATATTAAAAATTCGAGAGTACCCACAGGTTTGTCTTGTACCCAACGGTTTGTCAGCCTGTTAATCCTCGAAGAATTCGCTAGATCGTGGTATAAAAGAAAGTGCGGCATAAACCAAATATCGGGTGCCAAATAGGCTCCGCCCATCCCGCATTCCGTTGCTATGGCGACAGCAGCTGTCGGCCGGCCGGCGACCTCTCGCACCAATCTCCCGAACGCACTCCCAACCGTGTCCGCCTTACTCACTCGACCCCTATTGAAAATACGATTCCCACGATGCGAGAGTGCCCCTTGTACCAAATATTGAAAATACGAGATGCCCCTTGTACCAAATATACCCACCTAAATATCTAAAATTTCACAGTTATACAGAACATTATCATTCTTACTACTCGTCATGTATTACACGTCTCTGTAGTACAAAGGCTAGAAGAATTCTCGATTTTTATTTCATCGAGCACTCATGGTGTAGTGGTTAAGGCGATGGACTAGAACGCTAGCGGTCCCCGGATCGAATCCCCGTAGGTGCGAAAATTACTAGGATAGGAATAGGTCCCAAATAGGTAGGTAGGGTGAAGGAGAGAAGGGAGGTAATAGGGAAAAGAGGAGGAGAAGAGGAGAATAGAGATAAAAGGGGAAAATAAAAAAAAAAATTTTCTTGTGTTTCTGCTATTTCCGCCAGATGTCTCTGCGCCGCTACTACTAATTCCACCATTACCTACTAGATGTCTCCCACTGTTTCATTTAGTTAGTCCCCGCCCTAAACCCCTCCTTCCCGGGCGGGTCCCGATAGCGAATATGGGAGGAGCCTATTTGGCACCCGATATTTGGTTTTTCCCGAAAGTGCTTCGCTGGGGGTGGGTTATGCCTCATGCGACGATGCACCTTATGTTTGGTTTTTCCCTCATCTTTGTTTGCATTGAATTAAGAGTAGTTTTCATGTTTGAACAGGAATGTTGATTTGTACGGATGTGATGGCGAGAGGCGTGCATTGGGTGATACAGTACGACCCACCGAGTTCAGCAGCCTCGTTTGTCCGTCGCAGTGGTCATACAGCAAGAATAGACAATGAGGACTCTGCTCTGGTTATTCTTTTGCCCTCTGATGTTGCCTATGTGGATTTCATATACAGAAACCAGAAGGTCAGTATTAACCCATTAAATGACAAATTTTTTTCTGCTTTTATTTTACATAAATGTTTGTAAATACGTCAAAAGTTATAATACATAATTTCATAAACATGATATAGATAAGACCCATCCTCAAAAGAGGGCACTGGGATGCTGACATTAGGATTTGCGTATGTTCTCTATTTTAACTTCAGAAGGTGTTTTCCATTTATATGTTACTTCAGAGTTATAGTTGACTACAGTGGATATAAACATTCAATGTAACGTAATTATTATTACTTTTATTTTAATCAAAACTAAACTAGTTCTTTTCTTACTGAACTTAGTAAAAATGGTATCATATAGGCCTACAGGGTGTTAATGAGTAACACCAAAATATTTTACCTGTGTATAGAGGGGACATAGACAAGCATCTTTTATTAGGAGATTTTTGCTCTATGGATTCAATTCTTCCTGTAATAACATAAAATCTCCCAACGATATGCACGCCACTGATTTCTAATACTTGAAATGATGGGAAACAAACGTACAGTAAATATTGTGTAGTGGTCGGGAAAATTGTAAAAAATGACGATCGATATCTTCCAACACTAGAAAAAGAACACAAATGGAATTTCATTGTTGTCAATGTTATGAATACGATACAATAGTATAATGCACAGCACATTTTTTACTTGAGAATTCTTAAATAAACCAGAGTATCCAAGTAGTTATGCTTTGAAGACAAATTTAAGTTCGAATACGTTGAAATACTGCAAGAATTATAAAGAAAATGATAATTCATGAAGCTTCTGTTTTAATTCGCTGGTAATAATGGAATGGACAGAAAACCTGGAACTTTGTATTCACATCTGTTGAAATAACAGTTTATCTTAATGTATTTCACATGATCTTTTCTTTAACACTTTCCGCACCATGCCCGTACGGGATACGTTCCGCATTTTACTCCCGCGTGAACCAAGACCGTATCCCTTACGTTGCGTGCGATCCCGTGCTAAGCAATGGATTTGAACAGGATTTGAACAGATAAACACAAAGCTTAGTTTATGAACTTCCCAACAGAGTGTGCTTCATACACTTATCGATTCTTGTATCAATTAAATCGACTTTTTTATCGAATTTATAACGGACTACTGTGATTACCAAAACATCAACAAGAAGCTAGGTTAGAATTCATGAAGATGTCCAAGAATACCGTATCACAAACGTGTTAATTACTAGACAATATGCAACCAAAATGTTGTCAGAATTCTATATTGTGTATTGTTTCAGTAATTTTAGTTAGTACTTTTGCAATAAATAGGTTTTTAACCCTCCAAACCTTGAAAAAATTATTTCCGAAAAAAGTAAATCATCAAAAGAGCCTCCTATTTATTTGCCTGTGATATATTTATATGAGAGTGAATACAATAAAGAATATCATTTCTAGAAAGAGGTAGTTTCAATCTTCATGGGCAAGTAATTCATTATCTTGTAATACATATTGTATGTTTTAAAAAAATCACAAAATCGGAAGAAAACGCCCGGTTCACAGGACGAAAACGCTGGAAGATGGCGTGGTGCGGAAAGTATTAATGCAGGAATTGCTGGAACTGGCCCCCTCCAGCACGAATACACAGACGACAGCGCTGCAGAAAAGATTCTCGCACCCTATGAAAGATTCCTGGCGTAATACAAATAAATTCATACCCTGTGATTATGCGGGCGACTAATTCCATCTCAGAAATGACAGGTGTTTCATACACTAAAGCCTTCAGATGCCCCCATAAAAAGAAATCTAGAGGATTGAGTTCTGGAGAACGTGCTGGCCATTCAGTAGTCTGACTTCCTCTTCCAATCCAACGGTGAGGGAAAACATGGTCCAAATGGTCTCTCACGTTCAGGCTGAAATGGGGTGGAGCTCCATCGTGTTGAAACCACATTTCTCGCCGAATATGAAGCGGAACTTCTTCCATGAGGCCAGGCAGTATGTCTTGTAAGAATACCTTATACACATGGCCACTCAATCGTTGCGGAAAGGAGGTATGGACCAATTATGTGATTAGATATTATGCCAGTCCATACATTGACGGAAAACCTCTCTTGATGACTTGCCTCCACGGTGGCATGAGGATTTTCGTAATCCCAGACATGACTGTTCCTTCAATTTAAAACCAGTCCATTTCTGCTTAAATTAGCCTTGTCAGTGAACAACACAGTAGAAAAGAAACATGTTTGTTGTTGCATTGCCCAATTACAGAATTGTAGGCGAGGACCAAAATCATTAGGACCTAAACCATGTACCTTTTGAAGGTGAAAGGGATGGAGCTGACCTTCATGTAGGACTTCCCATACACTGATGTGGTTCACACCCATTGCACTTGCGATAGTACGGGTGCTAGTAGAAGGTTCCTCTTCAATTTGATTGAGGACATGGTCTTCAAATTGTGGTGTACGGCGAGTTCGTCTTCTCCCGCAATCTGCCTTGTTTACTTTAAAGGTTCCAGAATCCCGCAAACGCAAATCAACAGCCAGAAAAGTTGAATGGTGTGGATTCGGAAATCTCTCTCTGTAGAGCTCAGCTGCCATTAAAGAATTACCTCTTGGTTCTCCATAAATAAGATGCATATCAGCAAATTCAGCGAAAGTGTAACCATTCTCCATTTTCTTTTCTTTAAATTAAATTCGATATTTTGTACGCAGTACAAGTAAAACCTTACTATTTACTTATTCTGTACACAGAATGATAAACTATGTGGAATTAGGAATAAAAACATAATGCAGTGGCGGGCAATCATGTGATTAGTCAGTAAATTTTGCAGATTATGAAAATTCTAAATTATGGTATAACTGTTAATGAATGATTAAGAATAAGGTTTTTATCGATCGCTAAGAAGGCATGAAGTCAATTTAATGAAAATTTTAACCCTATTTCACTCAATGATTGACTTATGAGCACCAAATTTTAATGACTTTAATGCCCTATAGCATACACATTTTTTGTCATAGAGCAAAAATCTCCTATTAAAAGTTGCTTGTCTATGTCCCCTCTATACACAGGTAAAATATTTCGGTGTTATTCATTAACACCCTGTATTTTCATTTTTTAACTTAACTTAAACTATTTAACTTGATTGATTCACAGTCAGTATCAACGTTAACAGCACGCATCACTGATAGCCATGACGCATGACGCATACCATTTTGCTTGCCAGTAGACAAAAGAAATTCTCTGTGAGAGAGATTCAAAGTTGGTGAGCTTATTGTGTCATCTGTTTTCTGCTTTGAGCTGTCATATGTAGGCGATGTAATGCGCCATAGCTCCTGTGTTGCGATGTCAGGGTTGCGTAAATCAATCTACCGGTATACTTGCTTTGCTCTTGTTTAGAAGGAAACTGAGAAATTATTTGCAATTGTTTCTTCATTTATGACTACAAAAGACATTTTCAAAATAATTCAGCCCCACCAGTTTGCACTAATTTGTTAAATTAGCAATGTCATATATACTTTCGATGTTTTTATCTTTACGGTGATCTAATGGCAGTTTTGTATTGTAGTTATTTGAAGAGAAGTGCAATTGGCCTTAGCTGATGTTACATCTGTCGAATTATTAAAAGCTGTGCAAAACTCTGTAAATTAAGTACGGCCAGCAGGGACACCTGTCAGTAGAAACTATACAATGTAAGTAAAAATGTACAGGAATCTGCATGCCTCACTATTATCGCATTTTACAGACTATAAGACGCTCTGGACCATAAGACACACCTTGATTTTAGGATGGAAATTTAAAGGCAAAGGAATTTAATATGAATCTAAACGAAACATTTTAAAGGGAATAATATACTCTTGTACAATGAAATCAATGTAAATCATGTCTAACTTAAAACCTGCGTTGTAAGAAAGTTTCTTCTTTGCAGGTGGCATTGCGTAAATTTTAACAACTGAACTGATTTCTCATGAGAGACTAAAAATACTTTTACATCCTCTAACCCTCAATTCAGCATACGGTAGGTGTAGTGGGACAAGGCTTCATTTAAACCACCTGACGGAGACAACTCTTTCATATAAAAGAACTCAACATTCCTTTCCTTTCGCATTGAATACCCTCATTTTACGATTGTGACAAGTGCACTGATGTACAGTCTGTGCCAAAATTTGTAACTGTATTATTGTTTACAACATCTTGTTTATCACTATGGTATTCCGGCAATATTTACCATAATTAATGTTCTTCGGACCATTAAACCAACTTTTAAGGCTGTGTTTTCAAGGTAAACAAGTGTGTCTTATAGTCCATAAAATACAGTAACTTACCTGTCTCTCTTTCTGATGAGCAGTCCTTTGTATCTGTTTGAAATGCTTTAGAAGAGAGGCATTGCTGTATTTAGCTTTATAGATACTTAAAATATCAACAAATATTGAGAATTGTGTAGTAATTGTTGGTGTTTGCTATTTCTTTTTCATTCTATGTTGTCTATATGACTGCCGAGAAGTTATAGATACTTATGGTCGATTGCAGCAATGATTGGTATTCCACAAATTCTGTTTGCAAATAGATATTTTTTATTAACAAAATCTTTCCTCGTGAGAGGCTGCCACATGGACAACAGAACTTAGGCCAAATGAAAATTGAAATATCACATAAAGGTTGACACTCCTCATACCCCCAGTATGTGTAAATAAGGATAGGAGAACTAACCTTAAAAAGCACTCTGGTGAACTTTGTGGAAACAATTACAGATTTATTATATTAGCATAGGTGTACAGTTAAAAGTATATTAAAAACTTTTCATACTGAAAATGTCAATAAAAAATGTGCGGCATAGAGTCATTAAGAATCTGCTCTAGAAATTTTGCCTTGTCGCCAATAGCACAATTCTAAATAAATATTAAAATGTTAAAACCTATTGTGATCAAGTGAATAAAATTAATTAATTGCTGGCCTTCTTTTAAAAAACCTTGTTTAGGCAACAGAGTACATGTATAAAAGAAAACTGTATGCATATGAAAAATACTGCCTGACTAGTGTGAAGTTCTGTTGTTGCTGGGCCTCTGTTGACGTAGAGTAGTTGGTTAGGCCTACTCTAACAGTTGTTGTGCGGTTTGTTTGTTTGTTTCCATAAAGTTGTCCCCTGTTTTTGATTATGTATGGAAGATGTTCTATCATGTCATCTTCAGTTTCTCGCAGTGCAGAACTGTATGGCTCATGAGTAGATGACAACGTTTTTTTAATAAATACTTCCTCCTTTGAAACCAATATGAAATTCGTCAATACTTAAGGAATACTGTAATTAATTATGTTTTATCTTTCAACACTGAAACTAAAATTTATTTTCACTGCCAAACAATGTTTTATAATAATTGTGGTTGAATTTGACTAGGCCTATTAATGTAAATAAATGTCAATGTCAAATGCAGTAGACTGTAAACAAAACATTTCATGAATGACAGGCAATATCAGGTGAAACTTTCTCTATTGCTAGTATTAACAAATAAATAATGCCTTTGTTGATATTATATGCTTGCTTTTCAGGTGCGTCTGGTGGAAATACCAGCTCCTACTTCATCACAAGAGACAGTGTCTCCAATTAGATCTCTTCAACTGGAAGATCGAGCTATCATGGATAAGTCTGTGCGTGCTTTTGTTTCCCACATACAAGCATATGCTAAACATGAATGTAATGTTATATTAAGGCTTAAAGGTAAGTGATACGCATAACTTCCTTTGCCCAAATAAATGTTTGTCGTGTCGAAACCTGTCCTCAAATTTTGCACATTGGTAGGTCTTTGTTGCAGATAGACACTTGCAAAATATTAGCTGCTAAACTTTAAGTGGGTGAAAATTAATTGCAAATTTCACAAATTCGAAACATTGAGTAGCCTCACACAGCTGTCAGTGGGAGGGAACAGTGAAGCCTCCGCTATGTACCATGAGTCGGCGGCTGTCACAGTGCTGCATAGCACTGTTCCCACTTTCCAAGTAGGCCTTCCTTTGTCTTGTCTCTCCCTTTCCTTATGACTAAGGGATGAATAACACTATAGTAATGATTAATATCCTCCTCTGATACATACATTTGTATTCCAGTAATTAGTACCTGTTTAAGTCTATAGCAAGATTTAGATTGGAAATATACACACTAAACTTCACTAGAAGGTATATTTACCCAGGATGATCATTTCAATGGGTCTTCCCACCATCATCAGCTGATACATCAGATCCGACCTCAATCTTGCTATGACAGATATCAACACTTCACTGTATAATAAACTATATATGAGTTGAAACTTTAACACTAGACTTCACTTCTGGTATAGTTTTACCTGTACATGTTTCGGCGCCTTTGCAACCATTTTCAACAGTCATACTTCAACTGCCGTGCTACCCTCTCGTGGACGTGGAATAAATCTCGAGATGAGGTCGTCATTGGTTGGGATGTCGAAGTTCATCAGCCGGCCCCCCCTCTTGTGTATGAAAATTCTTTTCCTAATAGAAAGCTCCCTGTGGCCTCGGACACATTTTAATAACTCTGGTTCTCTGGTAATTTCATGTCCATCGTTCCAAAAGTGTGCGGCTACTGCTGATTTGTCTGTATTTCTAAATTTGATGTGTCTTAGGTGTTCTTTAGTTCTAACTTCCAGTTTCCTTTTGGTTTTTCCCACATAGACTTTTTCACAATCATTACAATTAAACTGGTATATGCCCGACTTTTTACTATGATGTGGATTCTCCAAATTTGTAGTTTTCAACAAGTTTTTTAGGGAATATCTGTTCACAGGTGCTGTGGTGATGCCATATTTTTTTAACACTTTTCTGAATTTGCACCCGTGAACAGATATTCCCTAAAAAACTTGTTGAAAACTACAAATTTGGAGAATCCACATCATAGTAAAAAGTCGGGCATATACCAGTTTAATTGTAATGATTGTGAAAAAGTCTATGTGGGAAAAACCAAAAGGAAACTGGAAGTTAGAACTAAAGAACACCTAAGACACGTCAAATTTAGAAATACAGACAAATCAGCAGTAGCCGCACACTTTTGGAACGATGGACATGAAATTATCAGAGAACCAGAGTTATTAAAATGTGTCCGAGGCCACAGGGAGCTTTCTATTTGGGAAAGAATTTTCATACACAAGAGGGGGGACCGGCTGATGAACTAAGACATCCCAACCAATGACGACCTCATCTCGAGATTTATTCCACATCCACGAGAGGGTAGCACAGCAGTTGAAGTATGACTGTTGAAAATGGTTGCAAAGGCGCCGAAACATGTACAGGTAAAACTATACCAGAAGTGAAGTCTAGTGTAAAAGTTTCAACTCATATATAGTTATTATGTTATATAACTTCACTGTGTTACTTCCAATACAATTTAATTATTGACTTCACTGTAGATTTCCATCTAATATTAATATACCTGTTTAAGTGTTTAGGATTAGCAAAATTGAATCTTGTGTGCTGTTTAAATTGGTTCAATTATTATTACAATTTTACTCTGGCCAATAATGACAAGTGCTATACGAAATATGTTAATTCAAGTTCTTAAAACCTAAAGAGTTTTGTCTGGACAAGAAATGTCAACATTGAGAACAGGTTGTTTGAAGTGTTTTTGTTGTACATGGCGAAAAATCTTTGTTTTAATCACGTAAATTGAATGGTCACACTTCTGGTCTATTACACACACACACTAACAATCATAACTAGGGACCGGATTTTTAGGTTTTTAAAAACACTGTTTTAGGTTTTCCATTAGGTGAAATAGTTTTTTTTAGGTCTTTTGTACAAAATATCGTTTTCGGGTAGAATAATTGGTTTAATGACTTTGAATGTGCTACATAGGATTGAATACATAATACTTGTAAAGTTTAACTTAACGAAATTGACTTAAATTTGTGTAAACTTGCTTTAGGACAATATTATACTACTGAAGAAAGAAAGCATAAACAATGAAAAGAAGCAGTGAAAATAAGATTGCCTCACATTTCCTGGTTACAGTATATCACTAAATATCTTTCAAGATTTTCAACTGTGAAGTTCTTCCTGTTATCTCTTAGTTAATAGTTAATACTGTATCTAGACAATACCCTTCTTCGGATTCGAATCCGATGCTTCTAATTTAGTGAGTAAAATACTTTATGGTTGGATGTGGATAATGTGAAACTGATTATTTTCATTTTTTCGGTTGTTACGCATGCTAACCGCACAACAGATCAACTAGGGACGAAAACTTCCCCCTTTTCGAGAAAGGTAAAAATACGTGTTTCTGGCAGACTTGACAAAATATTACTTTGCCATCTGTAGTGAAATTCAGATCGTCGGCAATCCACTGCCGTAATAAACTCGATTTCATTTGTTTCGGCATAATTAACACGTCTTCTTAAAACTTAAAGTGTGACCACTCAAACAGGGCAGTACGGGATCACCAGGGGTCACTCGCGAACCTGAGGAATAACTTTTTTAACTAAAGGCAAACAAAAAAACAAGCGCTATAAAACACAGAAATCTATATCCTTGTTCATACACGGCAACAATGGTTGTTCGTACGAATATTTTAAAAGGAATACGCCGGTACTTTTTTCCTCCCTTGATACTGTCCATCCTAGACGACAATGGGTAGAATGAAACGCTGGTGGTATTAATTTTTACCCGACAAAAATTATTCTCTCCCCGCAAAATATAGATTTCTCAACTGACAAACCTAAATTAGATATTTTAGGTTTTATATCCCGTTTAGGTATATTTAGGTTTTTATACCCCATTTAGGTATTTTTAGGTGCCACAGAATTAATGTGGGTGAATCCTATGGACATGATTCGAAAAAGTGTATGAGCGCTTTTTGTTTTGGAAGTAAGGAAAAAAATAGGTAAAAACCTAAGAATCCGGTCCCTAATCATAACCAACCCCTCAATGTAATTTTCATAAATACCAATATTTCTGAGCGATTCTTTTTTCTACTGATTTGTAAATATTATATAAACAACATAATCTAGAATCTTCGGATTATCTGCAGTTTAAATATTAAAAAAAAAAATCACTTTATGAGGGTAGTTTCTGTGTGGAAGGATGTCTGGCACTTCTGCGGCGTTCATCCCCTTGGTTCCATGCTGTCAGCTGCTCTTGGATACATGAGTGACCCCCTCCCAGGACAGGGATATTTGACATCGTTGAAAATAATAATAGGTGACTTTCCATCTACACCCCCTAGCATTTATTTACAGCTTCAAATGTACATTCCTCTAACTACTATGTGTCTCCAACACCTCTCATCCCCGTTTCCGCCTACTTCAACCCTTCAACCTGCCCCCTCGGGGTCTCAACTCTTAATATATAAAAATGTCAGATTCCATTTTGAGCTGCTACAAGACTGCCTGCACACACGCGCTAAAAACAATAGCCGGATGCTGTAAATTGGAATGTCACTACTCAGCGCTACGTGGTCAATCCAGGGCTGTCACTGGCCTTGGACTTCCCTTCCAGGAACTGATTGTGCATTCCGATTACAACTTGTTCATTTTTTTAGAAATTTTTGCATCATAAATATATATATTTTTTAAATAAACTATTAAGGTTGCATAAATTATTCTAGACAGTGTTGTTCATTAATATTGATATACTTGCGTGCGAAATTTCACTGCAATATGTTAATAAATGTTTGAGGTATGAGGGAAATGGCACTTCAGTTCACAAAATTTGACTGCCATTTTGTAATGATAATTACTCATTAACTGTTATAGGTAAATTAATTCTGAAAATAGTATGCAATTGTAGAACTAGTCAATATAGATCATGCCAGATTGCAGGGCTACAGAACAATTCATTGCTGAGAAAAAAAATACGAAACTTCACCTATTTTCCAGCATCGAAAGCTGTTTGTCCCCCTTAAAGATTTCTTTTGTAGTACAAATACCCTGTCCATACGAGTTTTATGGGTGCTGCCCCATAAAAGCAAACCACATGAAAGATAGGGATATATCAAGCCATAATATATTTTGGAAGATAGTTCGCAAGTCTTCTGAGTAAAAATAAACTGGAAGATAATCTACTCTTATACAATTCAACGGCCCTAAATAGCGTGCTCACTCGCTTGCCCGCTTCGTGAAACATCGGGCATACTCGGCGATGTTCATCTCTCTCAGTCTAAACTTTCACGAAAAATACAAAATTAGGAAAACCGTTTCTTTATTATATAAAGCCTAAGTGAAATGAACACAATGAACAAATATTCTACTTAGAACACATGAGTGGAGGTATTATACACTATACTTCACTAGATTTTACCACTAACCTGGACATGTTTCGGGATTCTGTCTTTATCCCATTGTCAACAAACTCCAATGGGGATAAAGACTGGATAAATACAGAGTCCCGAAACATGTCCAGGTTAGTGGTAAAATCTAGTGAAGTATAGTGTATAATACCTCCACTCATGTGTTCTAATTATTAACTTCACTGTGTAAACTTCCTACATTACTTAGATTAAATATTCTACTTTTATTTTTACTTACAATTTTCATAGCTCTGAACCTCAAACATTTTTAATAAACTAACAGTGTAAATTTCTTTAAAATCCTGGAGTCAATTAATAATGGTGGGCGAAGCCGGGGGCAACAGCTGTAAAATATTGACGGTTTAACTCTTGAAATATTGCTGATAATAAAAATCCAAACAAACCATTCCTTCCCTTGAAAAATTATATAATTTCTGAAAATTACACTGAATTGATCAAATAAAATTCACATCATATTCATCTGTCAACAAACAGTTTAGAAACAATACGTATTATGTGTTCACGGGTTCCTTTGGAACTGCATACTGAATCTGAGATCGTTTTCCCAGGGGACGCTTTCTAAACGTGGAATGTACTCTGAAGCCAGAATTTTAGCTGTTTCATTAATTACTAATGGCTTAGTTTATGAATGATTCGCATGGAAGTGTTAATAAATATAATGCTTTAATAGTTATTATACTCTTAATTTTTAATTTTAAATTAATTATCTTGGGCGAAGCCATGGGCACCTACTAGTTTTTTACAAACATAGTTGATATGTCCTACCCAAGAAAATTTTTCGTCTATATAAAGGCCTAAAAATTTGCAACTCGTCTGCATCTACTGCACATCCATGCTTTGGATGATAAATACCACAGGTTCTTAAATGTTTAATAATACTTTTATAACTCGTATGTGAAATGAAATGTAAGCAGTGACAAGGTTGTGTGTTTGTTGTTGTAGATTTAAATTTGGGGAAACTGGCGACTGGATTTGGGCTGCTTAAGTTACCTAGAATGCCAGAGTTGAAAGGAAAGGATGTTTCTGATTTTGAAGAAGCAAAAATTGACTTCAACAGCATTCCATACAAGTGTAAGTATAGCAGGTGAACTGTAACTCTGTCGTACAGTGATTATGAATGAATTATATTACTATAGAGTACTTCTGGAACGTAGCTGTTTTAAAAATTGGTAGAAGGGACAACTAAACTACATGCAGTGAGTCTGAACTAGTCATGTCAATATCTTCTTATCTGTTCCACTCCAATCATTCACACAACTTACACAGGGCAGTAATAACAGTAATAACAATGTGGAGGCATTGCTAATACAAAAGACACTTACCGTAGCATAGCCAAACTGTGTCGAGTATATGGACCATGTAAAAATCCTTCTCAGGAAGATCCTGACACTCATCTGGTGGACTCGTTTTGAACTTGTTCTTCCGGTATATCAAAAATGATCATAGATTTTTCAAACTTTGCACCATAAAATTTTTCCATATTTCATATCTTTATGTTTATTGACTGATTTTAATAATTATGCTTCTTCATATTCCTAAACATGGAAGCCAGTGTCACTGTGTAAGTTCCATAATATAATTTGTTATTGTGAACAGAAAAGTATTTACCGTATACTTGAATACTACCTGCATATTTTTTTTTTTTTAAATCACGAACGAAAAACTGGGGTGCGGGTATTATTTGAATACTGGACTCCTCTTATCTGAATTTCGACATTTTGTACCAAATTGGCTCAATGTAGCACGATGCTTTGTAGTAGCATCATAGTAGCATCAGTAACGAAATGTAATGAAAGGAAAATGAGATGCTTTCTTATCCGCAAAGTCCGCCGTGACTGGCAGTGAAACAAAGCTTTACATGTAGAGACGCCAAGCAGTCAGTGCAATACAAGCAAAAGCACTAATTCAGGATAAGTTCGATAAGTTTTCACATGACTTTGACCTTGGGTCAGATGTACGTCATTGCGTGTGATTCCCGCAGAACAGCTGGATTCATGAATGAAGAGTGTTGTTGTTGAAAGTGCATGTATAACGTGGCGAGATTTCGGCTGGCTGTTACCATGCACATTATTTTTATAATTACATTTTAACTTTTTATGATAGGCCTATGTAATTTTAATTATAACTGAAACAAAAAACTAAAATGATGCACTCAACTTCACTATTTTAAGTGTACTTACATATTACACGTTTCACAAGCATCTAGCTTGCAAAACACGTACAGTCTTACTAATAATTCAGTTGTAACATTTATACCAGGAATATACACAGCTGAGGAGAAAAAATGTACTAATAATCCTTGCATAAGGCTGAATGTGTGCAATGCTTTAGACAGCCTGGCCCCCTTGTATAAGCTTCACGTAAATAATCAAGATGGCCGATATCCGTAACAGCCGGTCGTTTCATAGATGTCTGAGATTGAATTTTGAGGCTATGCATATTCTGAGCTGCTTTTGCGGAATTATAAACATTGTTCCTTGTTTGCGGGACATATTTCCATTCTTGTACCCATGATTACAGCTTTCTGAAAACAATATAATGAAATACTGAAACTAGATTTTATGTCTGCAGACGACGTGTTGCTGTTTGTTCACGGCTCCGATAGATGGCGTTCAGCAGTCCTTCATAGCCAGAGGCTAGTAACGTCATAACCAGCGTGACGTCTTTGATGACGTTCCACGTACAAACCCAGTGTAACACTTGGAGTTATACTGCATTTATTGGTAATACGGCTTATGTAGAACTTACATGGAGAACAACCAAACAACCGTTCAACGCAGATATAAGCAGCTTTTATTAGTAAGGCTGGTAATGTATAAGTACACTTAAAATAGTGAAGTTGAGTGCATCATTTTAGTTTTTTGTATTATTTGATCACTTCACTGTGATTCCCTCATATAATATTGTTGATTATTAATTATAACTGTTTAATTAAGAATAAAACTGACAAAATAATTTTATATATGGGCCTATAGATTTTTTTTTTTTAATTTCCTTTTGACAAATTTGGGTGCAGTTGTTATTCAAGGGCGGGTAGTATTTGAGTATATATACGGTACTTGTCACAGAAATGGTATTTGAATGTTTAGTTTCTTTCTGTCTCAAAGTTTTCTCAGCATATTCCTATGTTTGAGTATATAGAGGATGGATTACATATCTTTCCTATAAGAATGCCACAGAACACTGGCGATTGTGGTTAATAAAACAGTGGATATTGGTGAGCAACCAATGTTCATTATGTGCATTGAATGAAGCTGCAGACTGGTAGTGCTTTTTCCTCTGACACGAGAGCACAGCTCGTATTTCTTGAGCTCACATGATGTCACAACATAGCAATGTGAGGTGCCATACACTGTCTGAAATATTTAGCTACAGATGGCAGCTCAAGACAGAGAATAGGGAACTGATGGCGTCAGGATGTAGACAACAGATGACACTACCGGTATATGCTCACACACTTTGAATCACTGCAAAGTGGTGCATGGCCGGCAGTGATGTGTACTGATGCATGTATATACGACTGTAGCAGTGAAAGGGTTAAAAATGTGTTCTTTTGAACTCGAGATATAGGTTTATGAGAAAAACTATTTATATGCTGCTCACCTCTTAGTTTCTTAACACTGCATTAATAGTCATACTAATACATTTCTTTCATTTTATTAGGGATCGTCAGAAAGAAGAAAGTCAACAGGAAAAGTTGAAGGTCTACAGAGAAACAGGAGTTTGGCCAAAGTCACATCAGGCAAATAAAAATATTCCTTTCAAGCAAACAGAGTCGTGGTCCTTCACTAAACAGAAGAAACTGGAAAAGAAAAGTAAAAGAGAGAGAAGAAGAGTTAAGAAGCAACGTGACCAGGAAGCAGGTGTTAAGAAACGCAAGAGGAAGAAGGAGTTATCGCAGGAGGATGTTGATGAACTCGCTAAAGACATTGCACTTATAAAGAAACTAAAACGAAAGAAGGTGAGTGTGATATGATTCATTGACAACTAAAGGTGTTCTATTTTTCAACTTTTTTGTTCATTTACAAATTTGTGTTTTTATTATTTTCGTCTCATTTGTTTTAGTTTCTCCATTTCACAAAAACTTTGGTTGTTGCATTGATCAGTGGTAGAAATTCACAATATTTTTTAAATTTGCGTTACAGTAGAACCACAATTCAGCAGACACCATAATACTTCGTGGGTTCACGGGCAAAGAGAGTTAAGTCCACCATCCTCAAAAATTGAGATATGTCCTTAAAGTTATAGATAAAAATGTTCTCTACATTTGTGTTAAGTCCAGTAAGTCATATTCAAAATTGTAAGGTAGTTTTGAATGTGTGCCTCATGGGTCTATCCATCTCTGAAGCGATGTTGGGAGGGTAAAGCGTGTTAAGTCACTCCAATTCTCAGTAACTAGCAAGTGGACTTAACTCTCTTTGCCTGTGCACCCGCGATTTCATCCTCTAAGTTTTTATCACAGTTATAGTTTTCAAATGAAGCAGAATTCAGTATATAAAATCAACAGGGTGTCCACTGGTCGGGAAAATCCGGGAATCCGGGAAAAGGCCGGGAATTTCGTATGGTCGGGAAAATCAGGGAAAAGTCAAATAATTTTTTAAAATATCCGGGAAAATTAGAAAAATTGCAAAGCTGGAGATAAGATCTAGAAGAGAAGAAAAGAAAACTGCTCTTAGAGTCCGAAAAAGCTGCAGCTGCTCTAGATGAACAAATTAAGTTGCTGAAAAAAAAAATTGGATCAAAAAGACTTCTAGACAATAATAGGCTTATATGAAGGTATATTTAATTTTTTTTACTGTTCCTTACTTTTGTATCTGTTGTAACCTAAGTAATTATTGTTTGAAATTACTTTTGTTACTAAAAGTTTTTCTTATTTAAAGTATTATAATCCTATAATTTTTCTTATACAGTTATTATAAAGTGCTTTACAATCACATTTTGGTCGGGAATTTCTGAAATGATGAATGAAAATCAGGGTATAAGTCGGGAATTTCTTCAGCATTACTTGGTGGACACCCTGATCAATGTCTTCATAAACAAAGCTTTATTGCTTAAAAATAGCAAAACTTCCATTTAGTATAAACCCCTGTTTAAAGTAAAAAAATTCTATATCTCCAGAAAAACGTTAAATCCAGTTTCTACTATAATTTGGAGTTTTAATTATTCACATGTTTAAATGCAAAGATAACAAAATTTCGCTCGATGAATGACAGGATAGGAATGCAGTTAACATATTTACATAAAACAAAATTTAACATATCAGAGTTGACCGTAATCAAATAGCATTGCCTGTGGAAAATGAAACACTGTGTTAGACTTATTAAAACTCATATGTACAAGGGTTGAATGAAAAGTAAGCATCCACCTTCATAACTTGGGTTCGATGGAAGTATTTTAATAAATCAAACATAGAAGTAATCCATAGAATGTGCCCTTTAATTACCAATATTCACTTTTCCACATAATCACTAGACAATTGGATACTCTTTAGCTAACGATGATTAAGTTTTTTGAAGCCGTCACGGAAGAAGTCGACACTCTTTTTCCGCAACCAGGCTCTCACAGTTCTCTCAGTTTCTTCATCAGATGCATAGTGGTGTTCCCGCAGATCTTCTTTCATTATTGGAAACAGATGAAAGTCAGACGGCGCTAAATCTGGACTGCATGGAGGATGCCGTATGGTGGTGGACTTCAGTCTCCAAAGTTCTGCTGTGGTGTGGAGACTGAAGCTCACTCCTATCGAAACCCAAGTTATGAAGGTGGAGGCATTAGTTTTCATTCAACCCCTGTAGGCTATAATACTCCTTGCGAGGAATTGTTTGGTTTTTATGTTTTTGAAATTGAATACTGAAATTTATTAATATGCTACTTCTGCTTATTTAGAAGCTTATTTTAAATATTATTTTATTTTCAGATATCGCAAGAAGAATTTGACAAAAAGTTCGATGTTGACAGTGAAGACTCAGATGTATCAACTTAGTAAGTTATGATCAAGTGAACTCATTGTGAATCTGCTCAATATTTATGAATGAAATAGGCCGGTCCTGCTCTGGGACAGAGCTGTAGGGGGGAGGCCCATGGCCCGACCAAGGGTCACTAGGCCGGGTGGCCAGTTCCTTTCACGGGATGGGAATGGGGCCACAACACCCAGTCCTGACCCGGGAAGGAAACTTTAAATCTCTGTAAAACCTCCGACCCAGCCGGGAATCGAACCCGGGCCGCCCAGGTGGCTGGTAGTCATGCTACCAACTCACCAGCGGCAGCAGATGCAATTGTATGAATCAACATGAAAATGAATATTGAAAACTTTGAGTTCTCTGTAAAACCAGGTTTAGATCACACAGATTGAGATATTTAAATCCATGAGTTTTTGTAAAATCAGATCGCTTTGAGTTGTAAGTATATTAAAATGTATTTATTTAAACAGTGTGTCCAACAGTCCTTATTTAAAGGACTGTCCTTTAAAACGGTGACTAGGCTATTAAAAAGGTCCTTTAATTGTCCTTTCAAATGCAGAAAAATACCTGCAAGGAAGATGAATACTAAGCTAATATTACACAGAAGTTTTGTTTGAAATATAGCATTATGTGTTTCTGAAGATGTGACATTGAGATCTATTTGAGTTCTTCAGATGTAACCAACTTGTAATGTAGGCTACATTGTTCTCTCTTTTTCATACTTGTAGACCATGATATACGTTGTTTTTTGTACCTTGAACTTTTTTTACATAATGTATTCAATATATATATATATATATATATATATATAGCCTAATAAAAGGCCATAAAACAAGATTTTCTTTTTTTAACATGTCTAAACAGATTTAAGTTGAAAACATGCAGAGTTTTGTATTATGTTATTGCATAGTGTGTAAAATCAATTATAAATGTAGAAAATAAACTTGTAAAAATAATAAGTAGAGAATTAAACTGTGGGAGGAACGGAATGGCTATGAGGGGTGAAAAGGAGGCCATTTTGAAAAAAGAATATACTATTTCCTTTATTTAATAGATAATATGTTAAAAAGACTTAAATTTAAGCTGAGCTTTTCCTCCAAATAACTCTGCGGGCTTTCAGATTGTTCAGACTCTTATTCAAGGTCCATTTTCAGTTCCTACAGATGAAAGCAGTGATAAAAACAAACTCCAAACTGTACCATATTGTTATTAAGGTATATTAGTATAATGTATTGCATTTAGCTTCCCTCCCACACCCCCCTTTTCACTCGGTGTGTCTGTCCTTTATATTAAAACTTTTCAGTTGGACACACTGGATATGGGACAAGTCAAATAACTAATGCTAAGAATATACTAAAACTACAAATAACGAAACTACAAAAGCACTATACTAACAGAATTGTACATTTAAAACATAATACTACCGTATATGAAACTTAGTTGAGTATTTACATGGAAGTAAATTCGTTTGAGTAAAAGCAGTGATTGATTAGATATGCCTTGAGGGATGCTTTAAATTTAATAGAATTTTCAATGATTTAATGTCAAGGGAAGCATGTTATATAATTTAATTCCTGAATTTAAAGTGCCCTTTTGACATAGGCTAGTATTAACTTGAGGGATATGTAGATCTGATTTTTGGCTGGTATGATCGTGCAGAAGTTTATTACTAGTAGCAACGGAGTTATTTTCGTTTAGCGTTTTCAATAGCAACATTATGGTTTTGAAAATATAGATGCATTGTAAGGGAAGAATCCCCAGTTTTTTGAACATGACGTTCGCTGAGTGACACCTGTTATTATTCACATAAATTTCACATTTAAAAAAGGAATGAATGTTAATATTTTCTAAACTTATGCAAGTATTTTTGACTAAAAGAGTATTATCCTTGTGAAGCATCGAAAGTTGGTTACTCTGGAGTGTTATAATTTCCTCCTTATAATTAATATAATCTACTAATAAAAGTACGCCGTAGCATAGTGGTTGAGGCGCTGTGCTACAAACCAGAAGGTCGCGGGTTTAATTCCCGATGAGGTCATTGAGATTTTTCAAATGGCCTAATCCTTCTGATGGCACTATGGCCCAGCGGTTGACTCAGCCTCTAACAGAAATGAGTACCAGGAGGAATCCTGGGGGTAAAGGCGGCCGGTGCATAAGGCTGACAACCTTATCACCATGTGCCGAGTGCCCAAAAATATGGGAGCCTCAACCTCCTGGAACCCTCTGGGCCTCCAAGGGCTGTATAGGGATCAGTAAAAACTAATAAAAGTGCTTATATTTTCGACTGCCTAATAAATATTTTATCTTTGCTTTCAAAAACAATTTTTTTACTTTTCTCTTGAAATTAATGCATGCACCACCACATCTTCCTTCAACTTGGTGGTATCCATTCCTTCCATGCCCTTGGACTGAAACAAAATAAAAATATGTCAGTATATATTATTTCATAATTTAACATTTTCATCTGTCTACTTTTGCCCTTTAAACTTTCTTATTATCATTTTTGGCCTTGTTAACTTCCTCGAAATTAGTCTTATGGGGAAGAGAACTTGCTAAAACCATTAACTGAAATACGTAAGCCTCAACGAATGAATGTAGATATTACGCCCCTCACCCAAACAGGTCTTCACAGGGGTCAAGAATAAAAGCAAACTCCTGGACTTTCAAATCACCGTACAACATGAAATACCAATTAGTTATGGTTATAATGATGTGTGCCTAATCGCAGTGCGAATCATGGTGATTGAATTTAGGCTCTAGGTTTCCCCAAGATGAAGAATGGATACGAGGCTCATCCATTAAGTAACTTTCCCTGGAGCCGTTTACACAAGCTATTTTTCAAAACATTTGCCACTGGAATTCAGGCTTTGTCATACCGTTGGACCAACTTTTGAATAACTGTTGAAATCTGCTGCCTGGCTCAGCATTCACCCTCTCACCTCTGATGAGGACAATGTCCCGTCTGTCCCAGAACAGTGTGCACATCACATCTGCCTGCTCCTTGGCGGCAGACTGCTATGAGACAGGTGTTCAAAAGCTTGTCCCACGGTGTGACAGATGTTTCAATCCGGTAGTGAATGCGATGAAAAATAGCTGAGCACTTGCTGTATCTGTTGCAATTAATATTTCAGTGAAGTTGTGTTATGTTTCTGCAAACTGCCCAAGGGAATTATATGTCTCATAAAGCAAGAGCGTTTCATCCCAAATAACATTCAGTGGTAAGTACTAAGCTTGGATTTTTTTTTTTTTTTTTTTATATTCTTACAACTAGTGTTGTGGTATCGAATCTTACGATCCCTGACCACACATGAAACTGTTTACATCAAGGATTGTATTATACATAATTAATTAATCCACCACTCACAAATTCGGGGGATTTCAGTATTGACAAATTCACTATACTTTTAGAGCCATTTTGGGGGTTCGGTATCGTGGAAAGTCCTGTTCATCGTATTGGCCAAGCTTATTCACAATTGCATTTGGACTCTGGTTCAGTTGCGCATAAAATCTAACAACTAAATCACAGAGCACTTCATGTACGTATGGCATTTCCAAGTCTTCGTGAATTTGTGAAGTTCTAGTATACCAGTCTGAGCCGTGAATTAATCTTAGAGCTTTGTTTTGTGCTACTTGTAATGGTGCTAGAGTAGCAACAGGAGCATAAGCCCATGCAGGGGCAGCATACGTTAATATAGGCAGCACTAAAGTCTTATATAGCTGTAGTTTCTTCTTTATGTTGATTGCTCCTGACTTAAGAAGCGGGAAAATCTGAATGATTCTACCTATGGCTTTGCCTTTCACGAGTTTAATATATAATAACGTTCGGTCAAGGATTACACCAAGGTATTTTGCTTCAGCACTGTATTCCAGTCGTACATTATTCAAAGAGAGTTTCGGCACTCTTTTGAGGGAACACTTGGTGAAACACATAGCTTGAGTTTTTTCATGATTCAATCCGATTCTCCACTTCTTAAACCATGACTCAGTTTGATTAATGTGTTCCTGTAAACATTGCACAGCAAAAAGAGGGTTAATGTGAGATGCAAACAGCATCGTGTCATCCGCATACTGTCCAATATTCGTGTTTGCTGTGATGGGTATATCTGCCGTAAAAATATTATATAACATCGGTCCCAGAACAGATCCCTGAGGCACACCTGCCTTAACTGGACGTATTGAAGATAGAGCACACCCGGATCTTACCTGGAATGTTCTATCTTGTAGATAGGATGCTAACAGTTTGATGAACTTATCAGGTAGTCCGCAATGAATAAGTTTGTATATTAAGCCATCGTGCCATACAGAATCATAAGCTTTAGCTACATCTAAGAACACTGCAGGCACAAAGGATCCGGTATTAAAAGCCTTAGTTATAACCTCAGTAAGGCGAAGTAGCTGATGTGTAGTTGAACATCCTGTTCTGAAGGCCATTTGATCTGGAATAATATTGATTTGTTGTTCGTTTATTCTGTTTAATATTATTCGTTCTAATGCTTTGCTTATTGTAGATAACAGGCTGATAGGTCGTCTGTTATTAGGATACTGAGGGTGATGATGGAGGACAGGAAGTTGCGCACATTCCCAGTAGAGGGCAGGAGAAGACTGTACTGAATACTACTGCCATCTGTTAGAATTAGTGAGTGCTATTTGTTCAGGGCCCTACTTTGCCTCACTTGGGTCCTTGCCTTATAACAGCGGGGCGGCGATCTTATAATGCATTGGTTTTTACATGGCTAAAATACCTGACGGTTTGTTCCCACTGCAAGTGGTTAACAATCCCAGCAGAGGGCAGCAGCAATCAATACTGAATAGTGGTGACATCTGTTGTAAGTAGTGAGCACTACTTCTAACAGCAGGGCGGCGATCTTATAATGCAGCGTTTCTCAACCTTTGTGAACCCGAGGACCTCTAAAATGTCTAAAAAAATTTACGGACCCCTAATTTTACATCCCATTTTTAAAAGACCTATATTCTTAATATTTGGGGTATTAATTATAGGTCATTATAACGAAATATGTGAAAAAATTTTACTTCTTTACTTTCCACTTGCTTTAAATTATATTTTAAAATGATGTCCGTGGACCATAGGTTGAGAAACGCTGTTATAATGCATTGGTTTCTATGGTCCGCGGACCATAGGTTGAGAAACGCTGTTATAATGCATTGGTTTTTATGGTCCGCGGACCATAGGTTGACAAACGCTGTTATAATGCATTGGTTTTTATGGTCTGCGGACCATAGGTTGAGAAACGCTGTTATAATGCATTGGTTTTTATGGTCCGCCGACCATAGGTTGAGAAACGCTGTTATAATGCATTGGTTTTTATGGTCCGTGGACCATAGGTTGAGAAACGCTGTTATAATGCATTGGTTTTTATGGTCTGCAGACCATAGGTTGAGAAACGCTGTTATAATGCATTGGTTTTTATGGTCCGCGGACCATAGGTTGAGAAACGCTGAAAAATGCATTGGTTTTTATGGTCCGCGGACCATAGGTTGAGAAACGTTGTTATGTTGTTATAATGCATTGGTTTTTATGGTCCGCGGACCATAGGTTGAGAAACGCTGTTATAATGCATTGGTTTTTATGGTCCGCGGATCATAGGTTGAGAAACGCTGTATAATGCATTGGTTTTTACATGGCTAAAATACCTGACGGTTTGCTGCTGCTGCAAGTGCTTAACAATCCCAGCAGAGGGCAGCAGCAATCAATACTGAATAGTTGTGACATCTGTTGTAAGTAGTGAGCACTACTTCTAACAGCAGGGCGGCGATCTTATAATGCATTGGTTTTTACATGGCTAAAATACCTGACGGTTTGCTCCCGCAGCAAGTGCTTAACAATCCCAGCAGAGGGCAGCAGCAATCAATACTGGCCCATGGCGTAATGGTGCATCCGCATAAGAAAATAGTTCATTTTTTGCTATGTGGAAAATATGCATGGCTTCTAGTAATGTTTATTCTACTTCGTAGAATTTCTGTAATGTATCCTTCCGCTGAGGGCTACTCAGTAGGCTACCAATACCATTCGCCACATTTTTTTGCCTAATCCCTGTTTGTCCTGGAAAACGCCCACTGCTACAACATTAGCATTCCCATTGATATCAAGCAGCCAAGCCGATTCGAGTGAGAGCAAGAGTGGACTAACGTACATTCGGATTCAACTACCAAACATTTCTCTTACAAAGTTACAAACTGAAGGGGTCTTGTGTCTAATTGCTGGAAAAGTGGTGCCAGCGCTGAGAATAGCAATTCACTGCACACAGAACAGATGGCAGCACGAGTAGTACTGATTGCACCTGCCCTCTGCTGGGAATATTTATCACTAGGAACGTAAATAAATCCCGTCAATTGAGATTGTATTGGAATTTATTTATTATAATATTAACTTAAAAATGACATGGCTGAGAATAGCAATTCACTGCACACAGAACAGATGGCAGCACTAGTAGTACTGATTGCTCCTGCCCTCTGCTGGGAATATTTATCACTAGGAGCGTTAATAAATCAATTGAGATTGTATTGTAATTTATTTACTATAATATTAACTTTTTTTATACTTAAAAAACTACATGGCTAAGAATAGAAATTCGCTGCATGGGTAACAGATGGCAGCAGTAGTAGTATTGATTGCTTCTGCCCTGGTGGTGGTCGGACTCGAAAACAGAGGTTCGAGTCCCAGTAAAGACACATTTTAAATTTAAAAATAACAACAAATATGTTATTTAAAATTCAATACGTATAAAATGGTAGAAATAGCCGAAGGGGTTGGAGGACTTGCCTTCAGACTCGGAAGACAGAGGTTTGTATCCCAGTAAAGACAAATTTAAAATTTAAAAATAATATAGGCCTAAGTTATTTAAAATTCAATATTTATAAAATAACAGAAATACCCGAAGGGTTTGGAGAACTTGTCTTCAGACTCTGAAGACAGAGGTTCGAGTCCCAGTAAAGACAAACTTTAAATTAAAAAAGAATACAAAATAATATAAGTTATTTAAAATAACGGAAATAGCCAAGGGCTTGTCTTCGGACTCTGAAGACAGTGCTTCGAGTTTCAGCAAAGACAATTATTAAGTTCAAAAATATAAAGAGTAATATAACGTAGTTAAAATATAATAAATTCATCAATATGAGAAATAGCCGAGGGGTTTAGATGGCTGGTCTTCGGACTCTGAAGACAATAGTTCGAGCCTCAGTGAAGACAGTTTTTAAGTTTAAAAATCACAAAAAAAAATTATATTATAGTAGTTAAAATGTAATAAATTTATCAATATGAGAAATAGCCAAGGGGTTTAGATGGCTGGTCTTAGGACTCTGAAGACAGTGGTTCGAGCCTCAGTAAAGATAATTTTTAAGTTTAAAAATCACAAAAAGAAATATATCGAAGTTAAAATGTATTAAATTTATCAATATGAGAAATAGCCAAGGGGTTTAGATGGCTGGTCTTCGGACTCTGAAGACAGTGGTTCGAGCCTCAGTATAAACAATTTTTAAGTTTAAAAATCATAAAAAGAAATATAACGTAGTTAAAATGCAATAAATTTAACAATATGAGAAATAGCAAAGGGGTTTATATGGCTGGTCTTCGGACTGTGAAGTCAGTGGTTCGAGTCCCAGTACAATAAAATTTTAAGTTTAAAAATTATTAAAAGAACTATAACGTAGTTAAAATTTAACTTATGTATCAATATGAGAAATAGCCGAGTGGTTTAGATGGCTGGTCTTCGGACTCTGAAGTCAGTGGTTCGATTCCCAGTAGAGTCAAATTTTAAGTTTAAAATCTATTAAAAGGAGTATAACGTAGTTAAAATTTAACTTATATATCAATATGAGAAATAGCCGAGTGGTTTAGATGGCTGGTCTTCGGACTCTGAAGTCAGTGGTTCGAGTCCCAGTAAACTCAAATTTTAAGTTTAAAAATTATTAAAAGGAATATAACGTAGTTAAAATTTAACTTATATATCAATATGAGAAATAGCCGAGTGGTTTAGATGGCTGGTCTTCGGACTCTGAAGTCAGTGGTTCGAGTCCCAGTAAATTCAAATTTTAAGTTTAAAAATTATTAAAAGGAATATAACGTAGTTAAAATTTAACTTATATATCAATATGAGAAATAGCCGAGTGGTTTAGATGGCTGGTCTTAGGACTCTGAAGACAGTGGTTCGAGCCTCAGTAAAGATAATTTTTAAGTTTAAAAATCACAAAAAGAAATATATCGAAGTTAAAATGTATTAAATTTATCAATATGAGAAATAGCCAAGGGGTTTAGATGGCTGGTCTTCGGACTCTGAAGACAGTGGTTCGAGCCTCAGTATAAACAATTTTTAAGTTTAAAAATCATAAAAAGAAATATAACGTAGTTAAAATGCAATAAATTTAACAATATGAGAAATAGCAAAGGGGTTTATATGGCTGGTCTTCGGACTGTGAAGTCAGTGGTTCGAGTCCCAGTAGAGTCAAATTTTAAGTTTAAAATCTATTAAAAGGAGTATAACGTAGTTAAAATTTAACTTATATATCAATATGAGAAATAGCCGAGTGGTTTAGATGGCTGGTCTTCGGACTCTGAAGTCAGTGGTTCGAGTCCTAATAAACTCAAATTTTAAGTTTAAAAATTATTAAAAGGAATATAACGTAGTTAAAATTTAACTTATATATCAATATGAGAAATAGCCGAGTGGTTTAGATGGCTGGTCTTCGGACTCTGAAGTCAGTGGTTCGAGTCCCAGTAAACTCAAATTTTAAGTTTAAAAATTATTAAAAGGAATATAACGTAGTTAAAATTTAACTTATATATCAATATGAGAAATAGCCGAGTGGTTTAGATGGCTGGTCTTCGGACTTTGAAGTCAGTGGTTCGAGTCCCAGTAAACTCAAATTTTAAGTTTAAAAATTATTAAAAGGAATATAACGTAGTTAAAATTTAACTTATATATCAATATGAGAAATAGCCGAGTGGTTTAGATGGCTGGTCTTCGGACTCTGAAGTCAGTGGTTCGAGTCCCATTAAACTCAAATTTTAAGTTTAAAAATTATTAAAAGGAATATAACGTAGTTAAAATTTAACTTATATATCAATATGAGAAATAGCCGAGTGGTTTAGATGGCTGGTCTTCGGACTCTGAAGTCAGTGGTTCGAGTCCCAGTAAACTCAAATTTTAAGTTTAAAAATTATTAAAAGGAATATAACGTAGTTAAAATTTAACTTATATATCAATATGAGAAATAGCCGAGTGGTTTAGATGGCTGGTCTTCGGACTCTGAAGTCAGTGGTTCGAGTCCCAGTAAACTCAAATTTTAAGTTTAAAAATTATTAAAAGGAATATAACGTAGTTAAAATTTAACTTATATATCAACATGAGAAATAGCCGAGTGGTTTAGATGGCTGGTCTTCGGACTCTGAAGTCAGTGGTTCGAGTCCCAGTAAACTCAAATTTTAAGTTTAAAAATTATTAAAAGGAATATAACGTAGTTAAAATTTAACTTATATATCAATATGAGAAATAGCCGAGTGGTTTAGATGGCTGGTCTTCGGACTCTGAAGTCAGTGGTTCGAGTCCCAGTAAACTCAAATTTTAAGTTTAAAAATTATTAAAAGGAATATAACGTAGTTAAAATTTAACTTATATATCAATATGAGAAATAGCCAAGGGGTTTAGATGGCTGGTCTTCGGACTCTGAAGACAGTGGTTCGAGCCTCAGTATAAACAATTTTTAAGTTTAAAAATCATAAAAAGAAATATAACGTAGTTAAAATGCAATAAATTTAACAATATGAGAAATAGCAAAGGGGTTTATATGGCTGGTCTTCGGACTGTGAAGTCAGTGGTTCGAGTCCCAGTACAATAAAATTTTAAGTTTAAAAATTATTAAAAGAACTATAACGTAGTTAAAATTTAACTTATTTATCAATATGAGAAATAGCCGAGTGGTTTAGATGGCTGGTCTTCGGACTCTGAAGTCAGTGGTTCGAGTCCCAGTAAACTCAAATTTTAAGTTTAAAAATTATTAAAAGGAATATAACGTAGTTAAAATTTAACTTATATATCAATATGAGAAATAGCCGAGTGCTTTAGATGGCTGGTCTTCGGACTCTGAAGTCAGTGGTTCGAGTCCCAGTAAACTCAAATTTTAAGTTTAAAAATTATTAAAAGGAATATAACGTAGTTAAAATTTGACTTATATATCAATATGAGAAATAGCCGAGTGGTTTAGATGGCTGGTCTTCGGACTCTGAAGTCAGTGGTTCGAGTCCCAGTAAAGTTAATTTTAAGTTTAAAAGTCATAAAAAGTAATATAAAGCAGGTAAAATTTCATTCATATGTCAACATGAGAAATAGCCATGCGGTTTAAGTGGCTGGTCTTCGGGCTCAGAAGACAGTGGTTCGAATCTCAGTGAAGACAAATTTTAAGTTTAAAAATTATTAAAAGGAATATAACATAGTTAAAATTTAACTTATATATCAATATGAGAAATAGCCGAGTGGTCTAGATGGCTGGTCTTCGGACTCTGAAGTCAGTGGTTCGAGTCCCAGTAAAGTTAATTTTAAGTTTAAAAGTCATAAAAAGTAATATAAAGCAGGTAAAATTTCATTCATATGTCAACATGAGAAATAGCCATGCGGTTTAAGTGGCTGGTCTTCGGGCTCAGAAGACAGTGGTTCAAATCTCAGTGAAGACAAATTTTAAGTATACAAATCATAAGAAGTAATATATGATAGTGAAAACTCAAATTAAATATCAATATGATAAATAGCCGAGGGCGTTGGAGGGACCGTCTTCGGATAGCAAGGTGAGTGGATCGAGTCTCGGTAAGGAGAAATTTTATATACAAACATTAAAATGTAGTCTATCAGTTAGCAAAAAAATTGTAATAAACTAGTATATGACGTGATGTACTTGTTTACTTTCGGACTTAGAATATATTTCTAGAAATCTTGAAGGCTCTGGGCTTCGAGTCTCTGGATCTCAAGCCCAGGGCCTTCGATTTCTGAGAATCTTTCTAGACGGAAAATGGCGGTAAATTGAATATAAGAACATATACAAACCATATACTTGTATCGAAGCCTCGTGGCGCAGTGGGTTAGTGCGGAGTGCTCCGGATGGAAGGGTGCAGGGCACGGATACCACTCCTGGCAAGATTTTCTCTAAAATATCATTCTGAGCAAAATTCTGGCCAGAATCCAGCCGAGCAGAATTTTGCTCGAAAATCCTGAAATTTCTGCCGAATAAAATATTCGGTCGGAGAGCAATATGACATTGCTTAGATGTGGCTGAAAGTAGATTTGAGAAATAGCCGCGGTCGTTAGGGGGCGGTGCTAGTAATGCTAGGGTTCACGGATCGAATCCCGGCCAAACCAAATTTTATATAAAATATTGGATTTATAGGTTTGAAAATTGAATGACTTGACTGAATTGCAACCGATAATAAAATTTAAAATGGCTGCAAGCGTTGGAGGGCTGTCCTCCCAATGCTAGGGTACCTGGTTCGAATCTATATAAAACCAATTATTTTTTTTTTTTTTTTTTTTTTTTTTTATTTATTTTACTTAATGCTCACAAAACACAGAAATTTTGGCTGTATACTTCCAATGAAAAGGTCGTTGCTTCGAATCCCGCTCTATTTTGTTTAAGAACAATTTTAGTATAAAAAAAGAGTGTGCGTGGAACGCCACGCGACAGAAGTGAAACATGTTTTAATTTTTTCAATATTACATTATTAGACTTTTTAATTTTGGATTTTTTAATTTTGGACCTTTGAATTTTTAAGTTCGGATTTTCTAAATTATCGATCTTTGAATTTTTTATTTTTAAAATTTTGAATTTTGTTTTTTTAAATTTAGGATTTTTTATTTTTTTTATTTTTGAATCTTTGAATTTTTAGGTATTTCAATTTTGTATTTTCTTTTTTTAACTTTTTTTACTTTTTAAATTTTGGATTTTTTAATTTTAGATTTTTTTAAATTTTGGATTTTTTCAATTATGGATTTTCGATTTTTTAATTTTTAATTTTGTTATTTTTAAATTATGGATTTTGGATTTTTTAATTTTGCATTTTGTATTTTTTAGATTTTGGATTTTTGGACTTTTATAGATTTTGGATTTTTGTGTTATTTTTTTTGTTATTTTTATTTTATTTTATTTTATTTAATCAATGCTTACAACACACAGAAATTGAAACTTGTTTTAATTTTTATTGTTTCAATTTTTATTATTGGATTTTTTCAATTTTGCATTATTAGACTTTTTTAATTTTGAATTTTTAGATATTTCAATTTTGGATTTTCGAATTTTTTAATTTTGTTACTTTTTAAATTTTGGATTTTTAAATTTTTATTCATGGATTTTTTTTATTTTTTTTATTTTTTAATTTTGTATTTCCGTTTTTTTAAATTTTGGATAATTAAATTTTTTAAATTATGGATTTTCGATTTTTTAATTTTTAATTTTTGGATTTTGTAATTTTGCATTTTTTCTTTTTTAAATTTTGGATATTTGGAGTTTTTAATTTTGGATCTTTGATGTTTTAATTTTGGAATATGGATTTTTTAAATTTTGTATCTTTGATTCTTTTTATTGTTTGGATTTTTTAAGCATGGTAATGAACCTCCGGTACCTTTAGATTGCTTAGGAATTGTCTATTGCCATTGAGGAAGTAAGGTCTGAAAAATTTCCTTTGATTACTCCTAATCATTGAGTTGATTGTTTTTCTGTGCAGTCCGCTCCGAAACACCTTAGTAATTTCGTGACGGTTTTGAGTGTGACACTAATTTCGTGACGGTTTTAGAGTTACACATGTTCCCGATTTACCCCTAATGCCGCTAAAGAAGTTTCACTTAAAAAATTGTGAGGATTCGAAGCATCGACCTTTAGATTCAAGGCTTGCACTTTAGCCCTTTTGGCAATTGACAACAATTGATTTACATGGTATATGTAGAAGTGTTATTGAATCTGAAATTCCAAATCGATTTTTAAGAATCGATGTAAATTTTTAGATCCCGTAACTCAAAAATACAATTTTCTGAACCACACATATACATATTAAATTTTACATTTGACATAGATATTTCCTAGGAAGCGCTCACACGACTTTCTTTTACTGCAATTTCACTTGAAAAATTATGTTTTTGTTAATTTCTCTAAAATTGCTGCAACAATTCTGTTAACCATTTTTACTAAGAAAACTCAAATTTTCTGAGGGGTAGTTGTAAGCTATTCCTATTTTCAGTTTTATTACACCTAATTTAAAATATAGCTTCGACTGATGCACACTTATTCATTGAGGTCACTTACTCTACAGAGTGTGCAATAGTCAGTTTACCTTTATATTCATATTCATATTTTTCCGTTTTCTCCATTTCATTCTTCCCTCCCCTCTTTGCTTTTTTCCCTTGCTTCCTATTACTTTCCTTTCATCATTCCCCCTCTCATATTTTTCTTTTCTTCATATCTCCCTCTCTTTTTCCCTACCATGCCTCATTCCTTTCACACTATCCCTATTTTACTTCCTAATTTCCCCCCTTTTCCCATTCTGCTTTACCTTCATCTTTCTGTGTCTGTCTCTTTTCATTATTCTTTCTCTCCTACCTTCCTTTAATCGCTCACTTCTACCTAGCTTTTATACTTTAACCTTCTTTCTAGTCTTCTCTATTTCTCACCTTTAGTTCTGCCCCTCGCTTCTACGAATTCTCACCTTTCATCATTCCCTCCCTTCTACCTTTCTTCAATCCTCTGTTTCCTTCCCTTCACACAAACCCTATCTTACGTTCTGTTCTTTCCTTTAGTCCTCTCTTAGTCTCTCCTTTCCTCCTCCATTCTTTTTGAACTCCTACTACCTTCTGTATCCATCCAAATCCACAAGAAAGTAAATCATAAAATACAATTACGGTTATGAATGAGCGATTGAAGTAAAATAGATTCCAACTCAAACTCTTACCATGTGAATAGAATTATAGAATTAATTGCATTTTCATGGTTAAACTGACTGATGTATGCATAAATATGCAGGACAGAAAAAGTCATGTGAGTGCTTCATACCAGATTCTGTTGTCGCAGCCCTTAAAAATGCCCTTCTGATCCTTGACTGCTGCTGTTTGAAAGATGCATATTTCTCATATTGATATATAATACAATTTATATACATATGGTGATTAGATTGATATATCTAAAAGCTATACTTAAATACTTTGAGCCAAAATATACAAATATACAAAAATTGACCACAATTATAAAAATTATAAATTATGTTTATTCCATATATAATTACAATAATCATGATTAAACATTAAAATTCAGATTGTGTAAAATGTAAAAGCATGCAGGCCTATTACCGGCTTTTTATAGGTTCTTGGTGACAATAGTGAACCATATATGATTTATTAATCCTTATATTGCAGTTGCTAGTGAAATTTTAATTGCAATATATTCGATCAAGTTTTTCCTTAATAAACATTCATATTTTATGGACAACATTTTTAAAGACAAACATGAAGAAAGCATATAAAACGTTATAGTCAATATTTCATAGCAAATCTTGGCTAACTTTTGTCTATATGTACTACCCGCGCGCCACTTCTTGAGCGCTGGATTTACGGGGAAGTGAGGGTCGGGGGGAACAAAACATAGCTATTCCGCCAGTCTTTCTGCAGTGTTGTCAACTAAAGAAATAACGTTTCAGCAGAATCGCGCGTATGATATTTTATGTAGTGACTTTAATATACAACGATTTTAATGCAGTCCAATAATATAACGTGGCGAAGGTATTGCGTAACAATTAATTACACGTCATAAGCCTTTGGTTATCAAATAAGTCATCAAATAAGAATATTATGCATAATATAGGCTCAATATTTGTACACTGGATGACTAATTTTAAGCATACAGAAGAGTCTTAGCAGAACATGCTTCACCATTTCGTGTTTTAAAACGTAAGAGAGGTAAGGCATCTAAAAGTGGAGAAAGCTATAGGCCTAATTTTAAACTTATTTAATACAAATTGTGAAAAGTTCGCTCAACTTTCAGTCCATGAAATTGACATCAGAGTTCACGGGATCGTCAGAAATTAGCACATACGGAATTCTTAAAGAGGTGAGGAAAGTGTTGGATGTACAATGAAGTGTTTGCGAAATCAGCAGTTCGAAAGATTGTATTTTTCCCCATAACTCGATGCGTCAGAAAAGATAATGTCAATAAATAAATAAGAATCCTAAGACAGAATGAAAGCTTAGTATTGAAGCCACTAGATGTCAGGGTGTATAGCGTACTTCGTGTTTCAATGTTGTCAGCTTAACCTACGAAGTTGAACGAAACCTACCGAATAAGGACTAGGGAGCCGAGCGCTCAAGAAATCGCGTGCGGGTAGTATATTAGGAAACATAACAGAATAGTATTTAAAAGGAATGAAAACTGTGGACTAAAGGACTTTATATAAGCAAAGATTAAATATTAAAATAATACCAATTAACACTGACATTTGCTATTACGATATAAGCAGTCAGTGACCCGTATTTAATTACTGGCTTTTAATTACTAACCTAACTTTTGTGCAATGACTCCTTAAATACACAATCAGCAGCAGGCAGAGATCCGCAAGGGCGTAAACCCTCGTAACAATGCATAACATATCAGCTAATATGTAATGGTCAAAACTTAAAATCTAATGTATTGTATGTAAACATTGCTATGTACAAATTAAGGAGATATATACCTTTACAGCACTCAAACATGCAAGAATTTATATTTTTATATCTATGTCCCATCAACTGATTTTAGTTCCAAATTATGCATGTATTATGTTCATTCTTTTTACAACAGTAATATTTTATTCTCATTTTAATAAGAAAATATTTTAAGTGCCAGAATGGTACTTTATGAGACTATGTACAGTCGGTCAAATAAAAAACGCCGGGCGGTATTTGATTAAGTATCACGAACGAGCATATGCGCATGTACAGGAAGACTTAAGGTTAGGTTCACACACGCCTCTTGTCTATCCATGCATTTTCTTGATTATTTAGTCAGTTTTGTTCCAAAACAAACATGTATAGAAGGCTGTGGCTATATGTCTCAAATCCGCCATATTCTTGGTTGCAAATTTTTATAATATTAATAATTAATAGATTCGTGAGGAATATGTTTATTCACGGAGCATTTTTTTTAAAGATTTTATTTTATAATACCGGTACTTCTAGTGCAAAAACAATTACTTACGCTCAACTTCTGCAACCAAAATAGCATCGAAATACGCAGATCCACGCTTCCTATGAAAACTACCGGTCGCATTATAGTAAAGTCCCACCATTGAGCTGCTCTTTCATAAATATGGAACCTTCTCGCTGCTTCAGAGGCCGAAAAATGCAGGTCAATTACAGCCCTAACTACACTTTCTCTCACTTTAGCATTTGTATGTGGCGATGACACAAACCAAAATGAATTATGACAATACATTAAGTTGAATATCGTGTGTTGAGCTTTCCGCGTTGTTCATTTTTCCCTCGTTGTTCATTTTTTCCCTCCTGTCGCATGGCCTCATATGTTCCGAAAATGACCTGTATTTTATTTTTTTTTATAGGAAACTTGTGAACTAATGCGTTAAAACTTTAATTTTAACTGCATACGAGTCCCGACGTTTTTTATTTGACCGACTGTACGTTACAGGAAAATGTCTGTCCATCTGTCCATGTGTCTGCACATGTAATAACTCAAATAGGCTTTATCAGATGTTCATGATACTTTGTATATGAATTTCTAATATCCATGGGAAGAAACCTATTGATATTCAACCAAATCGGTTGACCGGTACTGGAGTAACGACTAATTAAAGGCCACATGCTTTTTAAATAGGAAATCATGTCTATACTACAATGCCATATTTCTAATCATTGAGGGCTTTGACTCCAATGCAGTCAGATGTTCGTTTATTTTGTTGATCAAGTTTAAATGAGTACTACATGAATACTGTTATATACAGAAGGTATATTACTGTGAAATAATTAGGCCAACTTACATTAAGCGGAGTTCTTTGCCAGTGCAATTTGTGAAAAGTTGACATATTTAAATAATTTCTTATATCAGTGCATAGGAGTATGAATTAAGATTAAGTACCGAATTTTAGACCTTTGTTCTTCTGTAAGCACTACTTATTGAATCAATCTACAAAAATAAGTTATTTTCTGCATATCATAACTGTAATTATCAGTGATTAAACAAAAGGATTCTCGCACTTTGTTACATCAGTTTACCTGATTTCATTTATTCTATTAATGATGCGTAGGACATATCCTTTGTAATAAATAAAAACATGCAACATTTGATGGACAGATATTAAAAACTGTTAAGTTATTAAGTTCGAAAAAAGCAAAAAAAAAAAAACAGTTTTTGGTAAACTTGTGGAGAGTTGATGTCCAGACTTTTTGCAGGTAAATTAAGAAAATTCGGGGTTAGTTTCCCATTCTACTGGATTCGTAAATTTTGTTTTTTACACACGAAAAACAGCAAAATTTCATGTAATATTATTCTCCAGAAGTTTTAGTTTCCATATATAGGCACATTTTGTTTCTAAGAATATTTTAAATATGGGTAAAATCGGTAAGAAGTTCACAAAAAACTAACCTAAAATGGCGCTCAGAAATGAATCACAATAATACAGAATCAGCTGCTAGAAACAGCGCAGGTGCATGCTGGGAAGAAGCCAATGGGTCACGTAGTGCTGGAATCAGCTGCCAACATGATAATGGTCAGACAATCCTCCGGAAGATATAATATGCCACACTTTTGAAACCGACAAACAGTGTATCGTACATTATTCGAAAATGCAAGGGCGCTTCGCTTCGGCTGCCGCCTCCGCTTCGCGCACTTAACTATGTGGATAGTGTTATGCATTATTTAGCTATATGTAGAGGTTGTAGGACTGTATGGAACAGACCAATGACATGCAAGGTCGTCGTCAGCCAATGGGAGTGTTGGTCTGCAAGCCAGAGACCGCATACCAACGCCGAACATCACGTGTGAAATCCAGTAGAGTGGGAAACTAAACCCGAAAATTCTTTCACAGTATTAAAGCTAGAAGTTCTTTCTTGGTTATAAAATGACTTTTTAAAAAGTGTAAAGGTATATTTACCCCTAAATGTAACATGTAAGAAGGAAGAGGAATTGTGAACGATTGGTATTCAATACAGAAAGCTGTAATTGAGTTATTTCAAATAAGTTAACATTAACAACAATTCATAAATTACTGTTGAAAACACCTTAATTTATTAAATAATTATGCATGACAGGAGAAATTGTTTTATAGCATTACCTACACATAGGCCTACAACAATAAATGTGTAACACTTTTTAAATATTCTAAATAGATCATTATAACTAAATATATTTATATATACCAGACCCAACATCTAATGATATACTGTCAATCTCTCCATGGCTCTGGGCCAACCAAAATACCACAACTTGATTTTGTGAGTCCAATGTATTTTAGTGTTATAGTTGAGATATGACTTTTTAGAGTCAATCTCCAAAAAATGGGCAGATTTCAATGTTGGATTTTTTTTTTTTTTTGACAATGTAATTTTTTTAATGTAATATTTCTTTCTGCAGGATACTACTGAAGTACTTGTCCTACTTACCGAACGGTATTTTACATTAAATTAACAAGGCGCATTCATGCAGGCAGGAAATAATAAGGGAGTGGAAGTTCTGTGAGAATTAGATTGAATTGACTGCATTAAATGTTCAAGAAAAAGAACAATATTTATTACCATACAAGGGGATTAACACACAACTTTTTACTTATTTTTATATATGTTAAAATAGATCACCACCTTCAAATCAAAACTTTAAATCAAAATATAATATATTGTCAAACTATTAGGCTATACCAGTATCTCTTTAAAGAAAAATAACAAATGCAGTCAGTCAAATATGTCATCAATTACAACATTCATTACACCCACATGGATAGGACTCAAGAGTAAGAGTAACGGAGATGAGATTTTTCTCTAATTTGTCAAACAGCTTGAGAACATTTGAGGTTAGAAAATCCCATTTTTGGAGTTTAACTCTGCATGGCTTATTATTATAATCTATAGCAAAAGTAAATATAAAAAATACAACTTTACTTTTGGGTGCAGATTTTGAGTCCAAGGAAGACAGACTTACAGTGCCATCTCTTTGGGAATAAATGAACTTTTATATTTTTTTCACAGAGGTGAGGTCTCACTTGAGGACAGGCATGTTTATAATTGATCCCATTCTAGTTAGATCCTAGTCAAAACAAAGGGGAGGGGAACTCACAGAGAGTTCGCGGAAAATTCGCATCATGTGACAAAACGTGATTGGTTAATGTCATCAGCATGCGCCATTAGCAGGGTGTGGCTAACGAGTGTTCGTAAGTTCATGCAACAATAATATCAACATTTACACGTGAAATAACAAACTCTCACTGGCAACGTCATCATTACAGTATATCAATTAGCAAGCAAAACAAAGGATTCATTGTTCAAGACGACCCTGAGGGTCAGTTTTACTGAGAATAAGCAAACTAACATTAAACACGGTGACGCGTGTGGGCTATGACAGGATCGTTCTTAAATGGGATAGAGAATAGTGCAAGAAATTGTCTTTACAAAATATATTTTCTTTTCAGTTATTAATGACTCATTTTTTGAGCTGTTTGTTCTTGTTATAACACTAAAATGGAATACAAATTAAGGTCTGTTGAATTTTGAAAGAATGAAAATGACAAGTCAAGCATGGGAACACGACACCGGAGGTGAGATCTCACATACTGTGTCCTAACATGCAGAAAATTGTAACTTTTGTTTAAAAAGTGGACTATGGGATCAAACAGGCCTTATTTCAACATAACTTATCTTAATTCACAATCCAAAAATACTTATTTTACACCATAAAATCAAGTGTGACATGAATTTTCCCTTTCTTTGGAGAATAGCCCTTTAGTTAAAGCGACGTTAATGTGAATAAATTAAAAAAAAAAAACATTAGATTTGAGACAGATGTAAATCAACAGAAAGAAGAAGACAAGGAAAAGAGAATTATCTACCAACCAACCGTAGCTTGTTTGTTCATGTATGTAGGAAATAGGGATTTTCTATTTAACCCTTAAATGCACAAAACTCAGTTTTTCACGCCAATTATAAATTTGTGGCAGACTGCAAAGAAAACAGCTAACGCAAGTTTACTTATTTTATTATTTGATATGTAAATAGTTATTAACGTACAGCGACAATTGTGACGTATGCATAAATCACAGACCTGATCAGAATACAGTAAATTAGTGTTTCCACAATGATAGCATAAATGGGAAATGGATGAAAAAACCATAGCCTACCCCCAAAAAAACACTATGTCGTAAAATACACAAGTATGATATGCACTAGAAGCGAGGGGTTCGGTATAGCTTGATTACTCTATTAGACAGTGTGCAATACAGGGTCTCACTTCTTATTGGCTGCATTTGTAGCCAACCGTGGAAGTGAGAGCTACAGAGACATTGTTCAGCTGACCAGCACCACAGACAAACTTTGAGAAACAATACAAAGGGAACAACTTTTACTTTCTCTATCCGTGACATAAGTGTATACTTATACAGGGTGTTAATGAATAATGCCAAAATATTTTACCTGTGTATAGAGGGGACATAGACAAGCAACTTTTATTAGGAGATTTTTACTCTATGAATTCAATTTTTCCTGTTACAGCACAAAATCTCCCAGGGCATGGCAGCCACTGACTTCTAACATTTGAAAAATGCAAAACAAAGGAACTTCGTTGTTAACACTGGAGTTATGAATTTAAAAAAACTAATGCAGGGGTGACCAATCATGTGATTAGTCTGTAATTTTGCAGATTTGGAAACACTAAATTAAGGTATAGCTGTTGATGAATGATTTGAACATGTTAACCCTATTTTGCTTCATTGTGGACTTATGAGCACCAAATTATGACTTTAATGCCCTGTACAGCAAAAATCTCCTAATGAAAATTGGTTGTCTATGTCCCCTGTATACAAAGGCAAAATATTTCGGTGTTATGCATTATCACCCTATAGAGGAAAATTGCGTATATTGTCTAAATACCATTGCGCAAAATGTTTCCTGGCAGTCCGACATGATTTTCAAACTCTATCTCGCTTAATACTAATGAATTACACTGATTAAAGCCAATACTGGGTCATTACATGAGTGTCAGATATCGCATGAAAGATTTAACTAAGCTGTATACCTTAAGATATAAGCAAATTATTTTAGCTAAGATATTAAAATATAAATTTCTAATCGATGTCTTGATCCAAAGCCCTATAGGCAATTTATTCAATGAGCACTTCATAACAATGAAACAAAAGATAAATGCTAGCGATTATGGCCGACTTGGAAGATAAAATTAATGTTAAATTAATGTGAGTAGACTATTTTTCATTTTAAACACTCCTTACTTCTTTATGTGCCAGCATTAAGATATTTGCTGTCAGATTGTTTACATATTGAAGGGAGTTTCTCTGTGCTGTATTATTATAACCTGTACGGCCATGGTAAAGCTACGGAACATCCTACATGTTCAGTGAACATCATTAATTGCCAGTGCATTCTGTGAAATCGGCATTTGTTATGTGATTATAAACGACTGTATAATGGTGAATCTAATTACATAGCTAAATTTCGGTTTCTCTGGCATTTGTCAAAATGGGAGAAAATGCGAAAGTTTCCCATGAAAATCCAGACTAGGAAATGAGTCATGAAAATTCCCGAGTAATAGTACATAGCCTTCGATTTATGCACATTTAAAAAATCTGTAGTTTTTCTTCTTCCCAACAATTAATCTACTTTTTTCAAGTGTTTAATTTTACCTGCTTAATTTCCAGATATTTGTTCATATGAAGGCAGAATTAATTAATTTATGCAATAACATTTCTGATTTTCCGAGGTGTAAGGCCAACTGTTGCTTACTCGGAACAGAACTCTGCCTTTCCTCTGACATTTCCTGTCAAGTGGAACACCACCTTGGATCGGATTCCACATAAAGCTATAGTTCCCAGTTACCGAAGAAAAACCTACAGCAATCGTTAATCCACAATAATGGGAGCTTCTCTTGGCTAGCACCACTCTCACGAGAACAGGCTCACAGAAATAATAATAAAATAGGTATTGTGCACAGTATGCATTCTTATTAACTTATTAGTTTCCTGCCAGCTTACTGAGCATGGTCTCTCAGAGCACCTTGTGATGTGATACCTATCACACGGTCTACCACAAAACTCACACACACACTGATCACTGGGGTCATGATAACTTTTCGTTGAACATATCCTGTGGTGGAAGCCGTGCACTGCTAAGCCCATGACTATCCTTCTTAGCTTGAAATTGGTCCCTGTCCATTCTCGTCTTGTCATCGCTTCCGTCTGGTAGAATTCTTCCCATATATCAGCTTTCTTGCTGTCCAGTTCCACTATTAGTCGATTATATGCCTCCGTAGATGGCACAAGTAGTCTGACTCGCAGGTCTTGGATGAAACATGGCTCTCTGGCTAGCACATACACCAATCGCGACAAGGTAGACCCATAACCCTCTTTAGGTACCTTGCTTTTAGGTTTTCAATCGACTGAGTTGGTTCAGTGTCAGATGCTCCCATAGGATATCCAGGCCATATGTGATCGTCGGGCAGACTTTCACGACAAATAGCTCCATCGTGGAACTCATCAATAGCTCAGTGTAATATGATATATCATACCGGGTATATGGCACGGACGGCTGCGATCATTCTCTCCTTCAGGTGAACGGAGAAAGTTACTCCTGTCTTCTGGAGGGTCAGACCAAGGTATTTTATATAGCTCTTTATCTTCAAGCTTTTACCTTTGCATATAATCCTTTATTTCTCCATTACTCTTCCCCCTTTCCTGAATACCATCATCTCCGTTTTGTTTTCATTTATCTCGATGTCATTGCTTTCTGCCCATAGTGATAATCGGTCTGTTGCTTGCTGGAGGTCCTCGATGTTCTCTGATGCTAACACCATATCATCTGCATACATATATAACCTTACCTTGCTACTACTGATGGCTTCTCCTACATCATGCGTGAGGACATTAAATAGCACCGGGCTCAGTGGGTCCCCTTGTAGTATGCAATTCTTTTGACTTAGCCACTCTGATCTGTCTACACTAACATTAATTTGTACATAGTTCTTAGCCATGATATTAGACACCAGTCTGGTTAGGTCTGATCTCCCAATCATCGATTCCAGCTTCTCCATTAAGATTTGCCTGTTTGCAAAGTGGAAGGCCTTTGAGCAGTCTATAAACACTAAATACAGTCTCCCTTGTCCCTGGTATAGTGTCTGTTGGATGTCCATCAGCAGATTTTCAATTGCCATCATTGTGGATCTTTTTGGTCTAAAACCAAATTGTGTATCAGGTAATAGCGGTTCTACAAGATGTCGGAGTCTCTCTGATAGTATTCTCGTAAGTAGCTTCAGACCCACCTCTTCCAATGCTATTCCTCGATCAAATCTAAAACCAAATTGTGCATCAGGTAATAGCGGTTCTACAAGATGTCGGAGTCTCTCTGATAGTATTCTCGTAAGTAGCTTCAGACCCACCTCTTCCAATGATATTCCTCGATACGAATCAGGGTTGTTTACATCTCCTAGCATTCTTATTGTAGACCTCCTCCATCCTTCTGGGATATCTCCGATCTCCAGGCACTTATTTAGCATCACTTCCCATATAGATATCATGTATTTCATTGCTTGTTTGATGTGTCCATACCGTATTCCATCTGGACCCGGAGCTCTATTATTCTTTCCTCCAAGTATGGAGGCTCACAGAAATGGGACATTGGTGTCGATAAGAGCAAAAATTGAATCCACATTAATTTAACAGGGAACTGTGCCATGTACTTGTACCATAAGTACTATAAGTAGGGTTAAGTTCAATCATGAAATGCCACGTCGAGTTTTCCAAAAAATATAAGTTTTGAGGTACCCTGAATATAAAAATGCCAATTTCATAAACCTGTTTGTGTGTGTGAATACCATAGCTCATTCTAATAAAAAAATTAAGTTTGTTTTATGTGAGTTTTGGGAATGCCTGAGAAGTGGCGTGGCACTAGGATATTATTACCATTATTACTATTATTATTATTATTATTATTATTTATTATTATTATTATTATTACTATTATTATCTTAGTTCAACAATTCAACTTCATTAATTGACACACATACTAGAATGAAGCAATGCTAATTTCTTTGGTGGAACGTTTCAACTGCAGCAACTGACTCCCATGTGGGCAACCAATAACAAATATACAAACACAACACAACATAAACAACTTCAACAACTACAGTTCAAATCACATGCACTATACTACAAAACTGTACACAAACATTTTCCTGACCAAATGGGAGTCAGTTCCTGAAGTTGGCTACCTATGCAATTAAAAACACTCCAATGAGGTAATTAGCATCGTTTAATCGTAGTTGCGAGTGTAGCTAATAAAATTTTCTTTAAACTATGTTTCTGAATACAGTAAGCTGTACCAATCCCCTTCATCAAAGTGAATGAATGGCCAAATACACAGGTTGATAAAATTAAATTTAACTATTGAAAGTCTTATTTTAATTAACAATTAATAAAACACATTTTTAAGACTATCTCGCCTAATTAATGAAAGATTGTAAGTTGTGTCTTCTGTATACTTTATAATTAGAAGAAAAGATTAGCCCCATAAGAAAATAGTCCCACAAATTAGAAGAATGTCCCCTTAAACAATGTGGTTATACGACGCAAAGAGCTGATTGGCAGGCAGTGGAAAATTAAATCACGACTGAATTTCTTTCTCCATTTCCAATAAAGCAAAATTTAAAACTTTTCGACCTTCAAGATGAAATATCTCAGACACTACTGAATATAAATTTCATTACACTAGCATGGAACCTTTAAGATCTTCTAGTGAACAATTCTACCATAAGATTTCTAAATTTTAGATGAATTTAATTTTGGCTTGGCCCAAATGCGTAAGGAGATTTTGAAGTTATTATTTGTGTAAGATTTTGATAATGTCTATAAGATTTACAACAGTTATGAACATGCTTGAAATTACATCTACTAAGAGAGAAATATAGTTTTGTTCTTTGACCTCTTTCTGGTCACCCCTTGTAGCGAGGGTTGTTCGTATAAACAAAATTTCGAGAGGAAAGATTTAAGTAATATTTATTAGGATCAGAAGAACTTTGAGTGGATTTGGTACCGTACATAATAAGGTAGTTACGATTTTTTTTGTTCTTCAGCCCCTCTTTATACACACCTTGAGCTAATGGCTGGCACTTAACATTAAGTGCATGAAGTATATTTTTTCTATAATACAAAAGTTACAGTGAACTTTCAGTTTTTCAAGAAACCTTCCCAATCTGTACGCCCTTGGGCCTATCCTGCCCTTTAACGAGCTCTACAAAATGATCCGTCTCTATCATATTATGTATCAGTCTATAATTAATTTGTGGAGAATTAAGGCAGTTATCGTGTCCATAAGAGAGTGGCACAAAGCAGGGTGGCACTGAAACGAAATTTAATTTTTATGATAAAAATGGCATAATACAATATTTCCCATGAATCTCGGACTAACAGTTCTCCCCCACAATAATAAAAAATGAGATGCAGTAGTCTACTGGCTAGTCTTTGGAAATCTTTCACTTTATTCACAAACTTCTAGTTTCTCTTGAAGTGTAACAACAACTCTCTTCATTTTAACAATCTTACAAGGAATTGTAGTTGTATCAGCAACTTTCTATTGGAGTTACCTTGTGCGCTCCATAGAGTGCGTTTCTGCTGTTTGTAGCTTTGAACTGTTGGTTTTTGCTTCGTGCTGGGAGTCTGACTGGTATTGTCTCAGTGAGTGCATCGTTTGGGATCTGTTCTGCAAACCTTGATTCGTGTAAGTACACCGTGCTCTATTAACTGGCCCTCATGTGGTTTTTGTGAGACAGAAATTCAGCTTTAAATAAAATTAACTTTCATATTTACTAAGCTCACAGTATTGCATTATCATTCTTCTACTAATAAATGTCGTAATCCCATGCGATAATCTCATGGAAATCCTTTGATTTTAATATCCAGAAACTATGCAGTCTACTTATTCTACTTATACTATTTTTAGCATGGTATGTATCGCTACAGCTGCTCTGTGTCTTTTCGTGTGAAAAGGATTTAAGCAACGTTGGCTAGTGCTTGATCCATGATGTTTTCATTAATAATTTATATAATGGCTCTTATTAAGTTTTAGATTTCCTCAGTCATACTTCTAAACATCAGTATTTAAATTTTTTATCTTTAAGTTTTTATGTCTGGTTATATCGGATGTACATTCTTTCTCTGGCTTATCATTAGTCTAATTGAATTAGGCTTTGATCCTGAATTTCATTGTTTTTTTTTTTTGGGGGGGGGGGGGGTCTTTTCTTATTAAATATTTGTGCATGTTAACTTCTTTGGGTATTTTATATGATAGAGCATTAGCCAATGTGAGTTGAGCTGCCTTCTCAGTTTTTATCATACGATGACCTTTTTCCTGTTCGAAATATATTATGGATTATTCTGCCGCATATTTATATATATATTCAAATATTTTTTCATAGAATTCACGCTACAATTTATGTCGACTTTGCAGGCTTTTCTTTAAGATAGCTGTTGATATTGTTGAGGTGAACACTATTTCACGTAATACTGTTTTGTGCAGACTCCAAACTTATCTTGCTGGCTTGTATGAAAAGATCCACTTTTATCACCGGTACGTAGTTTCAAGTAAAGCTACACCACTGTGTGACTGCTGGAAATAAATTTAGGAAACAATGAACTAAATTTTCATGATTTTTGGCAAAAATTAAAAATTTAATGTAGCAAAAATCAATTTCCACCGACATCTCTACACATAACATTATTATAATTCTGAAGTCCCAGCTAACACAAGTCAACATTTAAGTTGTTTATTAAGTGCCACAATGGTACTTTATGAGATTGAGTGGGGGACGGGAAAATGCCTGTGTGTCTGTACATGCAATAACTCAAATACACTTTATTGGATTTTCATGAAACTTGGTATATACATTTATAACGTCTATAGGAAGAAACCTATCGATTTTGGAACAAATTGGGGGACCGGTACCGGAGTAATGCCCAATTTAGTGCCTATTTTATAATACATTAGAAAGAACTGATCAAATGCAAATCTGTTATCATGACAAGATATTGTTTTGCAGTGTTCATATACGGCTTTGAAAGTTGCAATGCAGTTAGCTTTGACAAATAAGACTACCCACATATTCCTTCACATATGCTTATTAAACTAGACCTTTGTTCTTCTGTAAGCCCTGCTCTCTCTTTTAAAAATCAAAAATTTTTCAAAATCACAAAAACTTTGTTTTCATGAATTTATAACGACAGTATTTCGGCACAGAACTGTTTGAAACAATATTTTCATTTTATTAACGGTATTTCGTGAATCCATCACTAGTTATCTCTACTAATGAAACGTCTAACTCTAAACAGTATTTTTAATGAAGTACAATCAGCAGGGGAAATTAAAGAAAGAAATACAGGGTTGGTAGATAGAATTCTCTCCTCATCTAATGTGTTATACACTTATTGTCATCTCTGTTATGGTGGCTATATCTACTGGAGAAATCTTCAGATCTCTTCTTCTGCAGATGTGGAGACATATTACAATATGCAACCTACCTCACTGTCTTGCTCCATGATTGCATTGCTCTGTGCAGAAGTTGCTCCACGTGAGCTTTCTCTATGCATCCGTTGCTCCTTCTTGTATAAGATGCTTCATGCGTGTGTTGTTCGAGTCCTTGCCTAAAAGAGAAAAAATTCACAGACTGAAAATACTGGCGAGTGGTATGAGATAGCAAATAGAAACCAAAAAATAGGAAGTAAAATAAAATGGAAAATTGATCAATTCAGCTCAACAATACGGTATTTATATTTTGCCTTGGCCTTTTGATACTTTTCTACCATCTTCAGAGCATCTTGATGTAGATGTACTGGTAATTAATAGAACATTATGCAAGGAGCCTAAAATGGCATTAATTAAGAAACGGGTATGTTTATTAAACGAACAATGCGAGTTTCATAATTTTCATACGAGTATCTTAATTATCATTATAGGAAAGTTGCATACAATTGAATTTGCTCGACCATAAATTTAAGTTTTGAGATTTTAGATTCACGACAAAATCGGCTGGCCGCAGTAATTAATTGTTAGCAAGTTTTCGTAGTTTCCGTCTTCTGCAATAGATGGCAGTTGATGGCAAACAGTCTTCTTGGCTATTTTATTGAAAAGAATGGATTTTACAAAACGAAATGAACTTAGCTTAGTCTAATATTAAAATTAACATAAACTGAATTGTTTTTATTTTAAATACAGTTTCATTAGCTACCCTCAAAGTATCAAGATCGTTCCCTGTTTGATAACAATCAATACCACAAGCTGGGAAATGTGCTAGTATTAGTGTTTAGTGAAAGTTTTTAAAGGTTAAAATCGTTTAATCACTGACAGGGCTAGACGACATTGCCTTTCTAATGTTTGATAAATCTACATCTATATCTGGTCCCTAATCTTCAGAAAGAATATAATCTGTGTGTGTTAGTAAAATATTCGGATATAAGGCCGATATTTATAGTCGCAATAAGTCATACTTATATTAAAGTCAAACTTTAATCTAGTCTTAAGTTGAATTTCTGATAAACAATTTGTACTTATGACATAGTTACTTTATAAAGCGAAACTTGCTATTCATAGTCACTAAATTCCAACTTATTTGTTGAAATAAGTCATACTTTATGAAGTCAAGGGTACCCCTGACTTATTTCAGTTCAAGCCAAAACCATGGACAATTATTTTGAGGATCTGGGCGAGGTATTAGAAGAAACTCGCACCCCAAAGCGTTATTTGAGAAAGATGAAGAATCCTTTCAAATTCTACAGCGACAATGAATTTAAAAAGAGATTTAGTTTCAAGAAGACACAATTTTGGAAATATCAATCGCCTATCTTTCATCTGCATTTCTCTCTGATGGCATTTCATATCGGCCCAAGATTTCCTAAGCCGTTTCGAATCTCTCTAGAAAAATAAATAATTAATATTGAAATAAACACTTAAGCTTACCGGCATTAATTCTGAACGATGTCCAAGCTAATATATACACAGAATATTTTAAAGAAATTATTGATCAGCTTACTTACATGCTGCATAATATGACTGGATGAATTGAATTCTTTGTTTACATTGCACAGCACCACCTGTATTTTGCATATATTGACAGGGAAATACATACCTAGATGCTTTGCATTACACGAAAACTGAAAAAATCTGTTGTGTGATTCGCTGATTCAGTTGTTTTAGAAGTGAATGTTTGAATTTTCATATTATCGAATTGGACTTTAATATGTAGAACAAGTAGAGCTTTATGAAGTCAAACTTAACAAAGTATGACTTTAAAGAAGACCATGAATACGAAAAAAGTCGACTTGTCCAATAAGCTCACATTTATAAAGTTGTTCTTAAGTCACTGACTATGAATACCGGCCTAAGAGAATGAAAACAGGGACTGGAGAAAACTGCATAACAACGAGTTTCATAACCTGCACTCATCACCGAATATAGTAAGGGTAATTAAATCACGGAGGATGAAATGGGGGAGGAAAGACATATCTCAAAAAATATTGACTGGGAGACCCGAAGGGAAAAGACCACTTGAAGCCTAGACTTAGGTGGGAGGAAAATATTATTATAGATTGATTTAAGGGAAGTAGGATTTGCGAGGGATAGTTGGATGGAGGTAGCACAGAATAGGGTTAAAAGCGGGCTCAGATGAACTAATACATAAAAAATAATAAACTACATAATATTCCTTTAGCCTACTGAGGAATTGTCTATTGCCAATGAGTAAGTATATCTGCACCGTAAAATGCCCTGAAGATGATCCAAAGTATCGAAAGTATGCAAATAAATAGTATAAATTTTATTTTGTTGTATTAGTTGAGCTAAACGGTGCCATAACAAGAATTTTAACACTTCAGAAATAATTGAGAAAAAAAAGCACAACTGTGCCTACAATAAGATTGTACTTTTAAAACTATAGCCTGATTCAGACTTGTTAATTTTTTAATGTGAAGCATTTTCATTTGTTTGAACCATTAAGCATGGAATAACATAAAATAAAAGAAGCATTGCCCTTGCATAAACACAGTGGAGATTTACAAAATTAACATTCTGGCAAGTGAATCTGAAAAATAACCAGAGTTTGTTCGAGCAAAAGAAAGATCAGGCGACTCCAAGTCAGAAATTCCAGGAAAGGACCCTACAGACAGTATATTGAGAAGACATGGCATGATGATTTGAAAATGACAGCTAATGTGGCCCTAGTATGAGCCAAACTTGCCCCAGTCTATTAAGACAGGAATCATCATAGCCTATGATTGACTTACTGGCTGAATATACTGCATCTCTCCACAAAATATTATACCTTATTTTCCTCCAGTGTTGCAACTATCTTACACAAATACATAACTAATTTAATTCCTATCCTGACACGAGACTTCACCTTAAATCCTGTCCCACATGTACAAGTTTTCTGAACCTATCACATTCATACATCTTGCGGTTTCCTGTAGTGTTACGTTGCTTGTACGTATTACTTGGTTTATTGCACGACCAAGACATTACAACAAAATTTTACGTAAACACCATAAATTTACCGATATACCCTCGTGAGACCATGAAAATTAAGCTCAAGCAGTTCTCACTGAAATTTTATAAAATATATTGAATGCATAAAGAAAAACAAAAACACTTTTTTTTATATTGAGACTTTGACAAGGTCGATCAAGCAGTTCTCACTACACCTACACTATATTATAAAGAATGCAAAGAAACACTCTTTTACCATGAGACTTTGACAAGGTCGATCAAGCAGTTCTCACTACACCTACACTATATTATAAAGAATGCAAAGAAACACTCTTTTACCATGAGACTTTGACAAGGTCGATCAAGCAGTTCTCACTACACTTGCACTATATTATAAAGAATGCAATACACACACGTATATTTTACTCTCATTTATACACATTCCTCTAATCCTAAACCTATGTGGAACTGATAACCTATCATGCCAGTAGCTATTTTACCGCGTAAAATATGCATTACAGGTTATAGGCCTACATTATTCCAGCTCAGTACAATGCATTTCGGTTATTCTGCCCTTATGTATGGTTTAATGAAGGACAGGTTGTATCTTCCTACAATTCTGTCTTTTTCCGGGTCGTATGCCTCTACTGTAATTCCGTTAAAAACTTGGGTGACTTGGTACGGTCCGTCGTACAATAAATTCATCTTTGCATACTCCTTTCTTAGTGCGCTGGATAAGTTCTTCCTTTTTACCATTATTTCTTCCCCTATCTGAGGTAGCCACACAGTTTTGTGCCTCTTTGCTTTGCTTCTCCTTTTTTCGTTCTTTTTGCGGATTCTCTCTACGACCCGATTACAAATTTCCTCCATAGTCTCGCCATTTTGGTCGTAATCCAGCGCCTCAGGCATCCCTTTTACCAGTTCTTTAGGCTCACCCCCAGTCATCAATCGAAATGGCTCTATCCCTGTTATTGGGTTGACTGTGTGGTTCAGAATATCTTCGATTTTCTGGCAATATGGTACCCAGGCTGAATGCTTCCTGTGACACAGCGCCCTAAGATACAGTGACACATTTCTGAGTTCCCGCTCACTCCGGTTCCCCTCGGGATGATATTTTGATACCTTATATACCTTCACTCCATGTTTATTTAACACGTTCTTAAACCTCTCACCTGTGAAAGGCGCTCCGTTGTCCGAAATTAGATTTTGGATGGGGCCATAGGTCGGAATAAAATCCCCTGTAAGTTTCCTGAGGCATTGGATACGGTCTGCTCTTGTCACTGGGTAGAGTTTTACGAAATGAGTAAAAATGTCTACCACTATAAAGATATACTTCATCCCGAATCTCCCAGTGGGAATCGGTCCATGGTAGTCTATAGCTATTAAGCTCCCTTTTTCTTCCCTTGTGATCGTCAAAGGAGGCCGATCAAACTTCTTATTTAGCGGTTTTACCCTCTGGCATAGATCACAGCTGCTTATGAATTTTCTTACTTTCCGTCCCAAGTTCTTAATGTACACCCTCGCAGATATATAAAGCATCACCCTCTCCGTTCCACTGTGGCCTAAAACTGTATGGACTGTACTGATGATGTTTGTTTCTATTTCTCGGGGCACATAAATTAGCCATTTCTTGACGTCCTGCCCACATAATTTATATATTACATCATCGATGCACCTGTATTTTAGCTTTGTCTTATTTGCGTCATCTTCAATAGGCCTACTCAGTTCATTAATTACTCGTGCTATTTCTGTGTCTTGTCTCTGTAACTCTACAATATTCGCAAAGTTCGCTTTTAAGGATGGTTCCCTTATTAGGCGTACCGGCATCACTTCGATAGGCCTATTTGACGATTGCTGGTTCTCCGGTATTTCCTCCTTCATTCTAGAGAGATAGTCACACAGAATATTTTCCTTCCCAGGCACGTGCCTTATATCAATGTCATACTGGCTAATTTCGTGAATGATTCTGCTTATTTTACTATTACTCAATCTGCATTTATTTATGAAAGTGAGGCTAACGTGGTCTGTGTACACGATAACATGCCTGTTGAAGATGTACCTATTGAATCTTGTGAGCCCAAAGTACACCCCTAAAATCTCTAATAGAGTAACTGATCCATGTGATTCCAACTCGCTAAGGGCCCTGGAGGCCACAGCTATAATATGCTTAGTTCCATCGTTATGCTCCTGCATAAGCGCACAGCCAATTGCATTACTCGAAGAGTCCGTGTATAGAATGTATTGTAGGTCCTGTTTAGGCCGTTCTAATAGGATAGATTCCTGGAAAGCCCTTTTTATACTTATAAAAGCTCTGTCTTCCACATCTCCCCATTTGAACCTTTTAGATTTGCTACTCAAGAGCTTTCTGATGGGTGTAATGAGCTCCGCATAACCAGGAATAAAGCGTGATTGGTAGTTGAAAATGCCTAATAGCTTTCTAACTTGCTTTACGCTAGTAGGCCTAGGAATGTTCCTTATTGCTTCAATCCTCTCCGGATCAGCCCTTACGCCATTCTCCGATATAATGTACCCGAGAAACTTAACCTCTTTTCTCATAAGAAAGACTTTCTTCGGGTTTACAGACATTCCGAACCTCAGAAATGTTCCTAATACATTATCCAGTTGTCTCACGTGTTCTTCAAAGTCTATTGTATGAATCAGGTAGTCGTCAACAAATGACGTCACACAGGAGCCTTGCCCATCCGGAAACATTATTTTCAACGCTCTCAGTAGCGCACTGCCCGAGGTTTTGACTCCAAACGCGCAGCGGCAATATTCGTACGTAACACCACAATGGTTGAATGCGCAATATTGTCTGTCTTCTTCTCTTAACTCTATCTGCCAAAAACTTGACGTCAAATCAATACTGCTAAAAAATTTTGAGTCTCCCATTTTGGCAAGTAAATCTTCTACTGGCTCCGCCCGGAATTGATCTGGTTCTATATATAGGTTAGTATGCCTAGAGTCCAGGGTTAAACGTAGCTTTCCATTCGCTTTCACGACCCAACAAATCGGATTCAAATACTTTGAGTCCGATACTCTAATAATATTTGCATCTAGCATGGATTTTATTAGCTTATCGGCTTCATCCCTCATTGAAATTGGTACAGGCCTACTCTTATAGCGACGCTCAGGAATTTCTTGTTTTAATTTAAATTTGTGTTGGTAACCCCGAAATAGGCCTGGAGTTGAACTGAACACTGATTTGTTCTTATATAGCATGTTATATAAAGTCGACTTTTGACCATCTGACAGCACATCAATTTCTTCTACTTTCTCCCTGAGAATTAATTCGATATCAACATTTTCCTCTTCATTTCTTCCATTCTGACTAATGTTAGTAAAATTCGCGTGTACCGTTTCACATTCATTTTCATCTACATAATTATTAGAACCCTTAATGCACAAATGATCATATTCTTCGTCCTCCCAAACAATATTAGATTCCATTCCCTGTAACTCTGCGACACTTTCGTCACAATCAGCCTCATTATCACCTTCATATATAAATACGGCCGGTTTAATTCCCATAGGCCTATATTCGTCGATACTATTTCCCTCTTGTACTACAACTGATTCCACCACGAAAGGCTCGCGTAATAATACATCTTCATTTTGGCACTCCAACTCCTTAGTAATTATATTCTCATTAGATAAAAACGGTACACGTAACTTTTCTTTCTCATCTAATTCCATTTCTACCCAATTTTCTTCAAAATTTATTCTCATTAGTTGATCTGTCATAGAATCACAACCCAGAATTAATTTATGTGCTAAATGTTTTATTGTCAAAAAGTAGACTTCTAACTTCTTTCCCTCAATTTCCAACGGCAACATACACTGATGCTCAATTTTATGGGATTTGGCACCAATTGCAGTTTGTGCGTATAGGCCATGTACTTTCAATTCCTGAACGCGCACTCTTGCTGCTTTCAGCGTTTCATAGAATTTTTCGTTTATTAGAGAAAAAGTACAGCCAGTGTCCACCAACATATCGACTTCAAATTGGTCTATTTTTACCCTTATTAATGGCGGATATGTGGGTGTTATACCCTCTCTATTTGCACATCCTACTACGCACCCCTTCTCTCGTGTTTTATTTTCATTATCAGGTCTTTTTAATCCTTTTAATCCCTCGGTCTGTGTGACGTCATTTCGACCTCCAAATGCGTCTCCTAGTAGTTTAAAGGCCTGTCTTGCGCTACATGCCTTTCGTCATTTCTGTGACGAATGTCTCCCTGAATACCATTGTGGTTTCCCGTGCTATGCGCCTGATTCCTTTCACCTTCTATGTTAATGTCCCCCTGGTTTTCTGGAATTCGTTCTCCTACTTCGTTCTGCATCCTGCCATGAAATCGAACATTATTTACTTGTCTGTCTTGAGGCCTATTCTCTTGATTATTTCCCCTCCAGTTTTGGTTCCCATTATTTCTATATGAGTTATTATTAGGGGGTCCTCTGTTCGATTCCGCATTTCTGTTGGCATGTCCTTGGTTCCATCTACCTCTGTCATTATTTGGACCTCCTCTCGTATCTTGATTCATTTGCATATTATCCGGTCCATTTTGTCTCCTATTATCGCTACGCTCTTCTCTGTTAGTTCCTACTTCGAAACTAGATAATAACTCCAAAGCCTTGCTATAAGTTTGGGGACATGATACTATAAGCAGGTTACATATTTCCGGCTGAAAATGTCTCGTCACAAGCTGAATGGCCTCGCGTTCTGGCATTCCGGGGTCTAGTAACTTGATTAGGCCTATAACTTTTAGGAAATGGTCCGATAGAGAGACGTTGCCCCTAGGTGAATATCTCCCATTATAGACCTCATTTCTAGCTAAAGCTCTCTTCGCCTCACCCCAATATCTTGCTAAGAATAACTGCTTAAAATCCTCATAGTTGCACTCCGGGTGTACTGTAAGTTCAAACCACTCTTTTGTTTTTCCTTTTAAGGCTCTACCGAGGATCAACATTTTGTACTGAGATGGAATAGACCGCAAAGTAAAATACTCTTCAACAGATTTCAAGAAACTCTGAGGGCTCGTGTTGCTCTCATTGAAGCTGGGAAGTGATACCTCATTTCCTATTAAATTACATATATTAATCCTATTATCGCTAACTACCGGCATGCTGGTGGCTACCGTCTCGTGTACTGTATTACAGGACTCATTTGCAACACTAGGAGGCCTATATGTATTTCCTATTCCATTGCATATACTCTCACTATAATTTACAGCATAGTTATTAGCTACAGGCCTACGATTTTCGACCTCTTTAGCTACCGTGCTTACTTCTTTAGAGATTTCCCCTATTTTCTCAGCTAATATATTTTCTAAATGCACTACCTTGTCATTTACTTCTGAGATTTTATCTCCTAACCCTACTTTTACTTTTCCCACCTGAGTCTCCATATTCTTTTTCAAGCTAGACTCCGATTTCTGTATTTCTTTCTCCAAAATTTTCCTTTCATTTGATAATTTTTCTTCATATTTCTTGCCCTGAATTTCTATTTTCCTATCTACCGATGCCATATTATTCTCTAATTCAGACCTAATTTCCCCTTGACTTTCACTAATTTCTTGCCTCATTGCTTTTTCACTTTCTTTAAGTTCCCTACAGAATTCTCCCCTGATTTCGTTGCATAAGTTAGATTGGACCTCTTTTATATTATTAAGCTCCCTCTCAAGCCTATCTACATTCAGCCTATGTTCTTGGTCCGATTGGTCTATCCTATCTCCCAGTTTCTCTATCTTTTCCCCGGTATTTTTCTCTAGTTCCTTGATACTTTCCCTAGTTTCACTACTTGACTTTTCTAGTCCCTTCATCATAGCTTCATTAGATTCCCTCATACTTTCCTTAGATTCCCTCATCATAGCTATCAAATATGCAATAGAATTCGGGTCTATGGTTTGATTCATTTCCCTAGGCCTATTATCAACTCCCTGCTCCAACACTCCGTCACCTGTCGCGACACTGTTCTCATTGTTAATCTCCATTCTACAATTATTTATTTCCTCACCATTAAGCAAGTCGTGCCCCTCTCCACCTTCCATATTAATTTTATTCCTAGTAATTTTTTTTCCGTTTCTAAGCCACATACATAAATTATAAGGGTACTGATACACTCTTACGATCTACCTTACCTTTGGTTAAGAAGTTCAACATATAATGCATAACATGTATAATTATACCCTTGCACAATAAATATTCGATATGCCTGAGTTCTTTTAATTTGAAAAAGATTTTATTTTACTTGAATTTATTCTTTAATTTACTTAGTGAGTTTCAGTTTAATTTTACTTTGATCTTAAATTGCAAACTTTTTAAAAAAATATTATTTGATGTCAGGCTTACTAATTTATTTAATTAATATTTACTGTTTCATAAATTATTGATAATAAAATTGTTTACTTTACTGAAACTCTATGTATATTTAAGTTCTTATCTGTTGGTGATTTTTGATGTTTTCTGCGACGGTCTCCGGAACTGATGTACCACGATCTTGAATTCCAGCGGTGCCTTTACGGGTGACGTTCTAGAAATTCTGCGGTGTCTTCCTTCCGTTTTGGGATGATTTTTGAAGTTGGTGATCCTTGATGTCCAGCTTCACTCGTGCCTCACGTTGGGAAATAGCCATGTACAGCGGTTCGGTGGAAGGATGGTTGCCTGGGCGCCACAGTATAATGCATATACTGAAATATTTCTGTCTTTATTTGTCGAACTCGCCTCCGGTCTGCCAGTCGATCGTTGAGCACTTCCCTCTAGCTTCAGGGTAGGAAGCGAAGAACACCTTAATATTATTGCTTGAATAATAATGCAGTTTCTTTGAACACTGAAGGAATATTCTGTTTATTCAAAACGTTGGAAATACAAGTCCAGTCATTGACAATAATTACAAAATTTGTTTGTGAATAATTAATATTGTTGCAAGTTCTCGGTAGATCGTTACTAGTGATACAATTGCTGCCGTATATGATTTTGATTAATCGCGATTGAAAGTAAGAATCCTTCTAAGTCGATTAATTCCACAGCGAAAATTTTATAAGTCCAATTAATTCTGTGGGCACGAAGCCACAAAGATAAGTAGAGTGATTTTATACGGTGGACACAAGTCCCCGAAGTAGAATTGACTTGACTGCTATAGGCACGGGGCCTTGAAGTAGAGTTGAATATGACTGTTATAGGCGCGGGGCCTTGAAGTAGAGTTGAATATGACTGTTATAGGCGCGGGGCCTTGAAGTAGAGTGATTTTACAGTGCCCCGGTAGGCCTAAGGAAAACTTACTTGGACAAACATTTATCCCTACTCTTCTTAATTATTATTCGTGAATCCCGGCACGTGGTACTATAAATCAATTCCTATTGGCAAATCTCCCGACCAATAATAATATGTTAGTTTCCCACGGAAATCAATTGGATTTCCCTTATTCTCAAAACCCACAACTTAGCGTCTCGGATTTCTAAGAAGGTTCGGACAGCGTGTTGTATCAGTAGCAACATCAGAAGCTAGGCTTAAACACAATAGCCGACTTCTTAGAATTACTTAAGTGGATCAGTACCCTTTGTGATAAGATCTTGGGAGATTCCCGATACATTGTACCTGAGTACTGCATTGCCTTATCTCGCACCCGCTAGGTCTGCTAGGGAAATTCCCAGCTTCTCCGTCTATACACTGCAATCTCATTTTAATAGTTCTTTAAAATGATGTTGTTAAACTTTTTACCTTTGCCTTCTTTCTAGTTAATAATATTTATAATGAATGTTCCGTCTTTTCACGGTCATTTTAAGACCAAACACGGGCTATGAGATTTTATGATTTTAGTTTGAATAAATTTGGGCAATTAATCTGTCATTTATTATACTTAATTTGGTTATCTTGTTTATTTCTTTTTGCCGAAGTATCTGAACTGCAATAAACTAATGCTGAAGAAAATGTAGAGAGACTAAAACCTTACCTCATGTTCTAGGTTCTTGTCATTTTGATCAGGCACAACACAAGTTCTCCACTAGAAAAGGGTTAAGTCCTCGAAGAAGTTCATGATTTGGCAACTACTGGTTGTTCTCCAAGGATCGACACGATTGTTATTAAACCTGCAAAACGAAAAGATTATTAGGCTAAATCCAACAGTAATTAAGATTCGAGACATATGACAATCTGCAATCGAGGTGGACAAAGAAAAGGATTGTAGGCCTATTTTGTTCCCACAGTTCTCTTTTACAAAGACAAGTAAAATTTTGATGATATCAAAGTGACAGGTCTTTTGATAGGAGGCAGAGGCACCCCACCAATGAAAACTGTAGAAGAATTTAGTGACATTTCAGAAATGTTTTAAAGAACTAGCGCTTCACGCATTATATTCATATTTATTTACAAGACCTTTAGGCAGTACAAACTGCAATCGGTCACATAAGCTATTTACATTAATACCTATCAACAACAACCTAAGCTATGCGAATTCAATCTATAATTATTTACAATCTTACAAACATAATTACATGAGTCAATTGTTATACTAAGTTATACTAACGCTATAACATAAGTGACACTAAATGAACAAAATATACTTACAGATTACACTAATTACCCTACATTTTTATATCATGTAATTATTTGCTCCAAGTTCCATTCTATTTGTATGTCTGATTCTAAGTATTCTTGAACATTATAAAAAGGATATTGTTGAAGCCAGGAATATAGTTTTATTATAGCAAGATAGCATCCATTAGAAGTATCATAAGTAATATAACGAGAGATCCAAAACTTAATTTGGGGGAATTTGGACCCCAATATATAATTATAGCTAACACGTATTGATCTGAGCATGCCATGATTAATTAATATCACATCAGCTTTCGTCATCTCTGTTTTTATCATCTGTAACAAATCAGTGTTGATTAAATTAATCAACAGAAAGTTTTATTAAGAAAGGGAATTAATTTACATTGCAAACGATGAAAGAAGATTCAATTATTGAAGATGTGTCTCGAGTAGAAATCTAGTTGATGATGTTTAGGGATGCCTACACGAAACTGCAGTCCAGGTTAGTGGCAATTTTAGTGAAGTCAGTGTACTATCCATCTCATTATTAATTCTAATAGAAATCTACTGTTAAATGTTTGAAGGATTTGAAAATAAGTTAATAGTCCAAATACACTTATAGAAAGAAAAACCAAATATTATGAGCAAATTTTATTACCTTTGAAGTCTATGAAAGACTTTAGTAATAATATTAGTGATATTTAGATATAATTTAGTATCATGAACTCATCTATATTAATAAAAGGAAGTGTCTGTCTTTCCTTCTGTCTGTCTGTCCGCGATGCCCAGCGAAATCTACTCAACGCAGAGATTTGAAATTTTAAATGTAAGTGGACTGAAGGGTCGGAAAATGCACCTCGAAGATGGAATTTTAAATTTCGCTTTCATTCGTGAGTTATGAGTGAAAAACGGGCAGAAAACGTGCATTTTTTGCGTTTTCGAAGCATCGGTTTTGAGTAATAATTTCAATGTAAAGTCAATTACAGTAGGCTTTGGCTATTTTTGTCATACCTTGGACAATTAACCATCGCGATCGCTTGAATGTTGGAAGCTCACGCTGGTCGATTCATTTGTTTATAATGTCAAGGCACGCAGTATATGAAATTTTAAACCTACACTGAAGAGGGATAATCAATGTAGGCCTAAATATGGTCAAACGTTCGATTTGGACGAAACTCACTATACAGGGGTTTTCTGGGCCAAGGAACTCAAATATCTGAGGTCGCTTTTACCATGCGACGCTATCTAATTGTGGTACGTAATTCACGTGATTTAGGTGTTATAATATGATTTAACTATTAGGCTATGCTCTTAATCTTTAATTTTTGAAATAATTATAGTGGGCGATCGCTTGATTTTGTAAGTCCATCCTGGACAATTCATTTGTTTAGAATGTCAAGGCCCATAGACATATGACATTTTCAACCTACATGGAAGAGGGATAATCAATATAGGCCTAAATATGGTCAAACATTGTTCAATTTGGACGAAACTCACTATCCAGGGTTTTCTGGGCCAAGGAACTCGAATCTGAGGTCACTTTTACCAGGCGACGCTATCTAATCGTGGTACGTAGTCCATGTGATTTAGGTGTTAATAAATATAATGATTTAACTACTAAGCTCTTAATTTTTTATTGTTGAAATAATTATCGCGGGCGATTGCTTTAAAAAATACTCTTTTGAAAAAGGAGACTAATAACAATAACTAATATTATTATGTATTTGCTAATAATATCAGTGTAAAAGTTCTATGAAACAGGGCCCAGTATGAGCAAAAAACAAACACTGCAAAAAATGTAGTGAGATTGAAACCTTACCTCATGTTCTAGGTTCTTGTCATTTTTATCAGGCAATACGTCATAAGATCATCACTTGCTAACATTATTCTTAGCAAAGGGTTAAGTCTTGAAGTTCCTGGTTTGGCAACTCATGGTAGTTCTCCAAGAATCGATGTGATTGTCATTAAACCTGCTAAACAAAAAGATTATTAATCCAGCTGTAAGTAAAATTCTAGACATATGACTGTTTCCAATCGAGGTGGATGTAGAACCTATTTTTGTTCCCACAGTTCTCTTGTACAAAGACAAGTAACATTTTGATTACATCGAAGTGAAAGGTATTTTGATGAAAACTGTAAACGAATTTGGTGACTTCAAACAGTTTTAAAGAACTAAAGCTTCTCTTGCCTTGTTAAAAAATTATTGCAAGATAGCACTCCATTAGAAGTATTTAAATATGTTAAATTTATCATAAATGACATAACGAGAGATCAGAAACTTATTCTGGGAGAATTTGAACCTCAATATAGCTATAGTTATTGTGATTATTTAGATAATACGTACTGAATTGAGAATTATATTTTTGATAAGAGTCTACTAAGGTGCTTTGCAGATGACAAGTCCTATGTCCTTCAACTGCATAGATACGCGGTCCAATCAGAGACGGCGAGACGGAGGGAAGACTCTCACTGCTAGCGGCAGTCTTTTAGCCCGTACACGTGATTGGCGGTGAAGGAAAAGACTTCTCATTTGAAAAGTACTGTAGATAAGATACTTGTAATTTTAGCAGAAGACATCTTAAAAAACAGTAACACTGTTTGAATGGAGTATGTGTAGATATAAAATAAAGAGAAAAAATAATAAAATAAAATAGAGAGAAAAAAAAGACAATTTACGAAGAGAAACATCATGAGCACGCTATGAATAATTAAGATCACAAAATTTAATGAATCACATCGACTTTCGTCAATATTGGTTAAATTAATCAACAGAAAGTTCTATTAAGAAAGCAAAGTAATTTAAATTATTAATTTAAGTTAGAAAAGTTGGTAAACGATGAAAGGAGATTCAACTGTCGAAGATGTGTCTCAAGTAGAAATCTACTGCTAAATGTTAAATTACTTTATTTAGGAAATAAATACACAATATATACAATACAAAACAGAAAACACCATAATATTTTATCTATTACAGGTATATTATAAATGGCAAATAACTATTGTCGAAATGAAGTTATGAAAATTGAACAGTTTTTTATAAGTTTACATTATTATCTTATTCCTATAAAAAAAATTATCACATCCAAGTCTTTAAGTTCATGAAATACACTAAACTTTATAATGATAACTAATTGATTTTGTAAATATATTGTTTTTAGTGTTATAGTCGTAATATGACTTTTTAGTTTGAGCGACGTTAATATGAATAGATTTTTAAAAATGATCAAAATTTATTTTCTTCAACGTTGCCAAATATAAGGAGAAATACCCATGTTTTATTTCACGGAAACAAAATGCAGGACTAACTGTTGGGCAATTACATGGTTTGAAAATGTACCGGTATAATACTTTTATTGCTGAGCACCCTGATTTCATAAAATACAGTCTCCACCATTTTAAGACGAAAATTAAAAACTGTTTTACATTAATAATAAAAATTTATACATTTTTTGTCTTTTCATTTGTTTCAATAAATTTTATTCCATTTATACTCACCGATTGCTTCTTGAAGTGGAGACGGTCGGCCCCCAACCTTATTCTTTCCTAGTGGAGCATCCATGTTGAATTCCAACACAACTGAAATCAAAACAAGCATACAATTAACCTTATATATATATATATATATGTTGCAGTGGAAAAACTATGACATACTTGACAAATCTTGTACCTTATTCCACATTTACATAGAAAATTAACCAAAAACTTAAGAACATAAAACATAATGCAAACTTTAGCACGGCATTGAACATTCAAGACAAAAAATAACGTTGGTAACAACCAATCACAAATGAGAACTTGAACAGCTGATAAAATGGCTGCCAAAGACAAAAATACATTCATCTTTCTATTAAACATGTGTAGGCCTATAAAAATGGAAATCATACAAGTGTATGGAGAGAGACATAAATTAACAGAATATTATGTAGATGTAGATGTAGATATCTCGTCCTGTAGATCCTGTGTTGAGCGGGGCTCAAGGATATAGAACACGTCAGATCAAAAAATACATGCATGTTATAACAATAATATAGGTCTACAGAAACTGCAAGCTGCCAAATTTATCCAAGCTGGAAATATTCCTCCAAATTGTAGAAGGTGTGAGTTATTAAAAATTCCTTGGGCAGTATGCTCACATTTTGTGGTAAATATGCTGTAAGAGATAAAATACTATATGAGAACAAACCACTACCGCAAGTAATTGGGGTATCAGATAAGCTACTTGGGGAAATATGATTTAGAGAAGAATATCTCAAAGTTCCAAAATATACACAAAATAACACAAGGGGCTAAAGTACAGCCGCAGAATAACACAGTGTGATCGTCGTACCTGCTGAAATTACAAAATAAAACATATAAAGCAGAGCAAGGAACTTACCTGAAATTCTGAGTCCAAGTTGTTTGAAACTCATGCCATTTCCTTTATTGTTACTGAATTCGCTATTCTTTGCTACGTTGGTAACTCCGGACGAATAGAGATCTGAGTAAATAACACCCAGCCCATCTTGCTCATTGTTTCCAACACGAACATTCTGTAATGCATGTCGTGCAAAATCAAGCTGAAGGGCTGAAAAATAAAAATAAAATAAATTAATTAATAACAATGATAATAATAATAATAATAATAATAGGCCTATTATAAAAATAGTTCACCTTGTTATGAAAAGTCTGAACTTTTATAATCTTATTCATGGCAGCACAAGAGACATTTTCTTTCAATGCCACATCTTTGTATAATGGATTGCTTTTACCATACAGACTAGTAACGAGTTTCTCCTTCATAGACGCCAGCCATCTCTTGGCTCCTTCCACTTCAGTCTCCTTTTCTGTGGACTTGACAGCTCTGATGGGTTGCATTGTTATTTTCTTCACAAACTTGGAGTTTGCAAGGTTCTAAGTTAACATTTAATTTTACGTATGTTTCAAGTTTATGTGATGCATTGTGAATGGTCCCACTGAAAAACATGGCCCCGAACTCTAAGTTTACGGTTAATTTCCTATGTGAATGTGGCATTAACCTCCATAGGCTAATTCAGTCAAAGTACAATCCTACTGACTACTTGGCTAATACAACTATGGTCATTGTCTCACCTTTATCTGTTGTTGAACAGCCAAAATGCTTCTTCTTAGCAGACATAGGTCAAGATGCTTATTTATATCTGACAAATTTCTTATGATGTTCCCTCTCTCAGACCTCAATTTATATCCAAGTTCATCTCGCAACGGTGTTCTACTTTTGAAATGTTCAGATTTCGACTTGGTGCTGATTGGACAGACTTGAAGGCATCTAAACCTTCCATGGAATGCTCAAGGAAGTGCATCAACTCAGAAAGCCATGTAAAACACTTCCAGTACAGAGTGCATGACTGTATGGCATTCAGATGTATTTACTCACCTTAAATTCACAGAAGCAATCTGGACTTTTCCAAAGGCAGCACTAAACCCAACGAGTTAGTGAAACTACTATTACAATGCCACCAATGGATATGTGAAGCTGCATTCATTATCCAACTCCTGTGGTCCTGAAGATATCCCTTTCAATCGCACTTAATCTCCCACAGAGCCTCAAGGATCTGGAACTTTTCACTGAAATAAAAATATATATATATAATTGAACACCACAGATAATATTATTTTCATGAAGTCCCATACTTTTAACGACATGTTATGAAAAACTATTGTTCCAGATTTGTGTTATTTTTAGATCTTGTAAACTTTTAGTAGCTTTTAGCACTACTGTACTAATTTCACTCACATGAGAGGTGCGAGAAACTAGAAAGCACTAATCCAGTCCTGAGACATTACTCTCAGAACCGTGTCCACTTAAAACAAAATATTGTGCACTACATGCCTCTACAAGAGGGTTACTGCACCTGTCACAGCCTTCTTCGCCTCAGAATATTCTATAGAACAGTGGAAGTCAACTACGTCTTGTGATGTTTGTGGAGCAAGTGCACGCAAATCCCTAGTGTGTGACGTCAGCAAGAGCGCACGGTAGTAGGGGTGTTTAGAGTACGCTAAGAGCTAGGTACTAGAGGACCTATTCGCTTAACTCTGTGGGTAGAACAACTTCTGGTTGGAAATACGGAGCATTTTTCAAAGTTAATGCAAGTACGCGATCCTGATAGTGTTATCTCTGCAGAACATGTGTTAGTTCTGCAAAACATTCTTCTTCAGTTCAAATCGAGGTTTCAGGATGTGGAAAACCTTTCTCCAATGTTTAAACTTTTTGCTACCCCATATTCAGTTAATGTCAAAGACGTTTCTTGCCGGTGTCAGTTGGAACTGCTAAACTTACAATGCAACGATCTGTTAAAGGACAAATACGAACGTAAAGTGGTCTTGGATAACTTTTACACAAATTTTTCTGAAACCAGACTCCCGAGACTTATGCACTTGCCGCATGAATATTATGTAATTTTGGATCAACATATGTGGCCGAAATTTTTTTTTCGCTAATGAAATGTGCAAAGCTCAAATCAAGAAGTACATTGTCAGATCACAACCTAAATGTAGTCTTCGATTAAATATTGCTCAAACATTACGTCCCAACATTGATAAACTTGTTAAAAAAAAAAAAAAAAAAAAAGAGACAGGAAAGTCAGAAAATCGTTACAGTTCCAGTTGTATATTTTGGTAGCAAGATTTGCTAATTACCATTACAATTGTTATTTATACATATTCCTCTTTTCTCATCTAAGTTTCGTAACTGTCTTTGAACTTCTGAATAATACTGTTTCTAAAACTATTAACCGATGTAGAGGTTCTTGTTTCAAAACTAAGTTTGTTGTATTTAGTCACACTGTCATAAAATATTGATTTCATTGCTTTTGCACTAGAAGGCCAACTCAAGAAGAAATTTGCTGCACCTCTTGTATTATGTTCATGTATATCTTGATTTTTTTTAAGCCAATTTTTCATAATACTTGGTAACATATTTTCAATTTTATAAATAAACGTCATGGAGTCCAAATATACCTGATCACAAAAATATAGCAAACAGTATTGCACCCTTCTGAGAACCGAAGTCTTCTTCAATTTCTTGATAACATTTTCATAATGACTTGTAAACTGTAGTTCATCATCAATTGTTACACCCAGATATTTAAACTCTGTTACTAATTCCAGCTGTACATTGTTTATTTTCACTTCAGCGCTCCTTACTGTAATCTTGTATCATCCAAGGTGCAGACGAGCTTGTATAGTAATTAATTCAGTTCATTTTTTTTATTATAGTGAATTATGTTAATTCAAATGATAGTAATGTCTATTTTTGTCAAAGAACATAGATTTTGTGGAAAGGCAATTATTCTCACAGAATAGAAAAATAGGCTATAATTATTTATAATATGTTAAACTAGTAGTAGTAGTAGTGCATAGATCGCAAGCGATCCTTAGCGATCCGTGGATATTCTCGGCAGAAGGGTGCCAGCCGTTGCACTTATGTGAATCTTGGCCTAGAGCGCACTGTCACTAACACATTTCCTCCACTTCACTCTATCTTGTGCATTTCTTATTATGTCCGTCCAAGATGAGTTCATTGATTCCTTAATCTCATCGCTCCACCTTGTCTGCGGTCTTCCTCTCCTTCTGTTTCCGTTTGTCATACCCAGCATTATGTCTTTTTCGAGGGAGTTCTCTCTTCTCATAACGTGTCCAAAGTATGTCAGTTTCCGTTTCAGCGCCTGTGCTTCCAACGAACACTCTGGTACTAACTCCTCTATGATTGACTTGTTGGTTCTTTTCTCTGTCCATTTTACTTTAAGTAATTTCCTCCAAGTCCACATCTCAAATGCCTCGATTTTCTTCTCTTTTTTCCTCAAGGTCCAACTCTCGCATCCGTAGAGCACTATTGGGAATATCATTTGCTGGATAACTCTCATTTTAGTTCTGATTGAGACACCCGAGTCATTTATGATTTTGTGTAACTTCTTTAACCCAACTTTGCCTAAAATTATCAGTCTCTTTACTTCTTCTGCGCAATGGCCTGAATTTGATATGACAGATCCTAGAAACGAATGACTTTTCACTATCTTTATCTGTTTATATGTTAAACTACTGTGCTGTAATTAACCGATAAACTATCAAGAAAATCGATTGATGTTTCATTAACTCGGAAACACGTATTACGTAAGTTCTAACCCCCTAAATTCCTGCTGCCCGCAATACTAATCCCCCTCTCTTCCACCCTGTTCACTAATGCCACCATTTCACATACTCCTCGCAGAGGTATATCTAGAGAAGTCAGAGCAGAAAGCAGTGACGTCACAGAGCAACCTTCTGTCTTCCCCTGCTATAGAAGAATAGATGATTGCCTGTAATGAGAAAATTCACAAGCACCTGGCCCACTAGCCCGCCCCCTCAATGTTCTGACGGGACCTGGCTGGGAAGGGAAATAACTATAACAGTGAGACATCTGGCAGCTGCCATTTAAAGGGCTTACTAGCAATATATATAGTAGGGAAAGCACAAAATATGCATGAATGTTAGAAATTCACTCTTCCTTGCACAATTGGGTTGAGTTATCTTTCTCCGAATCCACCGCAAGACATGGTATCTCTCACATTTCATGCTGCACAATGAGCAAAGATAATCAATTATCATGCTGTCAGCAATTTGTTATACCACTTGGAATCGGCACCTACCTTCCAGGTATAGCCTACTACTAGCAATGCAAGAAGGTAAAATGGGGTAACAATTTATTTCTCCTTCCTTTTCTTCTTCCTCTTCACCCTGCCTACTATTTGGGACCTATTCCTAAGCGTAAATTTTCACATTGAGTGGTCACTGGCTTCGTAACCAGTAGCCTTAACCACTATGCCACGAGTGACTGCTGAGCAGTGAAGTGAAAATTTATCTACTCAAGTCAAAGAGCTTCAATACATTCCCAAACCAAACACTACGGTCACATGGCGGGTCCTGAGTAACACTAAAGAGGCTCTTTAATTGGTACAAGAGCCATTTTCGTATTCTAGGCATATGCTTTGGTACAAAAATGGGGGGAAAAACCAAATATCGGGTGCCAAATAGGCTCCTCCCGTACTCGCTATCGGGACCCGCCCAGGAAGGAGGGGTTTAGGGCGGGGACTAACTAAATGAAACAGTGGGAGACATCTAGTAGGTAATGGTGGAATTAGTAGTAGCGGCGCAGAGACATCTGGCGGAAATAGCAGAAACACAAGAAAATTAATTTTTTTATTTTCTCCTTTTATCTCTTTTCTCCTCCTCTCCTCCCTATTACTTCCTTTCTCTCCTTCACCCTACCTACCTATTTGGGACCTATTCCTATCCTAGTAATTTTCGCACCTACGGGGATTCGATCCGGGGACCGCCAGCGTTCTAGTCCATCGCCTTAACCACTACAGCACGATGTTCGTTGCAATAAAAATCGAGAAAACTTCTAGCCTTTGTACTACAGAGACGTGTAATACATGACGCTAAAGAGGCTCTGGTGAACATATATCCTAATGGTGCCTTGGTAATTCGTAAATACTTAGGTGGGTATATTTGGTACAAGGGGCATCTCGTATTTTGAATATTTGGTACAAGGGGCACTCTCGCAGGGGTAGTGTCGAGTGAAGGCGGGGACACGGTCGGGAACGGTCGGTGCGAGAGCCGACAGCTGCTGTCGCCATGGCAACGGAATGCGGGATGGGCGGAGCCTATTTAGCATCCGATATTTGGTTTATGCTATTTGCTGTTCTTACTGAATAATTAATTCACTAACCCGTGCCGTTTATTGGGTCTTCATGGATCTGATGATGGACCTACCGAATTCCGTAGGCCTATTTGAAAGGCTACGATTAGAGTACAGAAAAGTGGGCACTTAATTTAGAATATGTCCCTCGAGAATTTTTTTGTAAATTACCTACAATGAAATTTTGGGGAAAATAAAAGTTGCTCTGATTAGCTCCGCCCACTCTCACCTGCTTTTTCAGTGTGTCATGGTGACAGCTCGCTTTGCCTACTTCTAGCCATCAGGCAGCTTAATGAGGCAAAGCAGGGGGGTCCCGATAGTGATAGGAGTTGGGGACTGGTGTAGCAAGTATTTTGTTTTTCCCATAGCAGGACTATAATACAAACTGGGCATGGTGAAATATAATGAATTAAATTTATCACCTGATTCTCTAGCGAAGAAACGCGATGTCCATTCAGCCGTAGCCTCTGCAAAGAAAGAAAATCATGGAACTTTTATAAAATCTTCAAAGTGAAATACATTAAGAGACAAGCATGAGCAGAATAAAATAATGACATTTACCGTTAGAAGCCGTGAAAAATAAGTTTAGAACACAGCGTACATCGTCCATTATTTCAATCGAGCAAGTGGGCGTTTCTGTCAGCTGGTTGCAGTACCGCGAGCTGCGGAATAGAGATGGGGAATATTTCTTGTAACTGTTACTTTGTAACTGTTACATGTATGTAACGGTAACGACCTGTTACAAAAAATCAAAAGTAACGGTTACCAAAGCTCCTCCTAGGATAGCTTATTTTCGTCTCAACCAAAGGCGGAACCAGAAAATACTGAAAGGAGGGACCGACACAGACGAAAGTTTGCTATTATTTGGAAATCCAAAAAATGGGGGTCCTCCCCCGGGATTTTTTTTATTAAAAAACGAGGGAAAATCAGGTCGTCCCTTTAGCTCTTCCCACTCCAGACATCTAGATGTGAATGGTGGAACAACTAGCAGTATTGGAAATTCTGACTCCCCCCCTTCACCACTTCTTTACCCTTTCCTACTATTCAACCTTCATCTTACCCACTACGCCATCGAGCAATCATTGCAATGAGAAGCGAAAATTCATCTATTTAAGTTTAGACATCTGCATGAAATGGCGGAGATTGATCATTTCCTATTAATTGCATTTGTGTGAAGTGAAATAAAATCCCTTTAGGCAGGCCTACAGGCTGAGGTAGATTTCGAAGTACTTTTGGTTTAATTTATTGTCACTGCGCAGTTCTCTTCTTCTTTAGCCTTGGCATGATAAACCCGCAATAATAACTGCAAAAAAGAGGAAAGAGCACTTGTTTAAAACATTCAAATCTTGCCTTATATGAGAGCTATCGAGAAACTAGGTATTGATTTGTAGAGTACTCATCAAGAGCTTTTCAACGATACCCCACAAGACGTGGTTTCAAAAATTTCGAATTTCCATCCCCCACCCCTACTCGTACCCCTAAAACCCCCGAATCGTTACTGTCACTGTGAACTCCATAGGGAGTACTCTAATTTATTCCAACAAAGTTTCTCTCTATACTTCATAGGGGCCGAGATATAATTTTTTCAAAATTTAACCCCCTCCCACGACCCCCCCTTGGGCTAATTTTGCTCATTAACTATTGGGCCTAGAAATAACATAATAAAATTTGGTTCAAATATCTTCAAAATTACGGCCGCTAGCGTGTAAATATATATAAATATATAAGAATTCTGTATAGTTTCTCCAAATTTCTCAGCAGCTCTCCTTTTTCTCAGGGTTTTTTTTAATACTTTTATTTTTATTTTTATTTTTATTTTATTTATTTACTTATTATTATTGTTATTATTAGTTGCGTTGAGAAATTTGTCGGTGTCGAGCGAATGTAACTGGTCTGGAACAAAGTAACGTGTCGAGAGTTACACCCGTTACATTATTTTCACCTGCTCCAGTTACACGGACCCGTTACTGTTATTTCCACCTGCTCCAGTTAATCTGACCTGTTACTGATACTCTCGCCTGCTCCAGTTATTTGGACCCGTTACTGTTATTTCCACCTGCTCCAGTTACTCTGACCTGTTACTGATACTCTCGCCTGCTCCAGTTATTTGGACCCGTTACTGTTATTTCCACCTGCTCCAGTTATTTGGACCCGTTACTGTTATTTCCACCTGCTCCAGTTACTCTGACCTGTTACAGTTAATTCTAATATTTCTGTTACAAGTGTTTTATCCGTGACTTTCGCCTCGTTCCGTTACATCTGTTACTTCCAATATTTGAAAAACAAAAATAATTAAAAAATAAAAAATAATAAAAAATTAAAATAATAAAAAAACAAAAAATAAAAATAAAAATATTAAAAAATAAAAATATTAAAAAATTAAAATTTCAAAAAAAAGAATAAAAAATAAATAAAGAAAAAAAAATTAAAAAGTTATTTTCTTAATTAAAACAAAAATAATTAAAAAAATAAAAAATAAAAATAATAAAAAACAAAAAATAAAAATATTAAAAAATAAAAATATTAAAAAATAAAAATTACATAAAAATAAGAATAAAAAAAATTAAAAAAATTTAAAAAGTTATTTTTTTAATTATTAATGGGCGTCAAGAGTTCATGCATAGAATTCATGCTGTCTGATCTCATATATATTTCTTGCTTTACATACCACTTAAAAATTTATCAAAATACGATATTGCCTTTACTGGACAATTTAAACTTAGAATGTGGGTATATAGCATGAAATGTGAATTCAATAACTGTAGTAAATTATTCGAAATAATATTGATAATTTTACTACTAATAATAAAATCCCTATAATATAAAGCTACACGGCTGACTGACTGACTCACTGATATTAATGTTTGCCCACTTCCAGATGAGCTAGAAACTTGAAATTTGGTACACATATAGCTTTTAGGCTGTAAACCACAGGAAAATTCCAAAACGTTTTTTTTTTAATTTCTAGCCCAAAAACCCCCGAGTAAGGGCTCTCTCACTCACATTAACGTTTGCCCACATCCAGATGAGCTAGAAACTTTCAATTTGGTACACATATAGCTTTTAGGCTCTAAACCACAGGCGAATTCCAAAAAGTATTTTTTTTTTTATTTTTAGCCCTAAAAACCTCCGAAAAAGGGCTCGCTCACTTCGAGATGAGCTAGAAACTTGAAATTTGGTACACATATAGCTATTAGGCTGTAAACCACAGGAAAATTCCAAAAAGTGTTTTTTTTTAATTTTTAGCTCTAAAAACTCCCGAAATAGGGCTCGCTCACTGACATTACTGTTTGCCCACTTTCAGAAGAGCTAGAAAATTGAAATTTGGTACACATGTAGCTTTTAGGCTGTAAACCATAGGAAAATTCCAAAAAAAAGTAATTTTTAAAAATGTTTAGCCCTATAACCCCCGAAAAAGGGCTCGCTCACTGACATTACTGTTTGCCCACTTCCAGATGAGCTAGAAACTTTAAATTTGGTACACACATTGCTTTTAGGCTGTAAACTATAGGAAAATTCCAAAAAAGTATTTTTTTTAATTTTTAGCACTATAATCCCCGAAAAAGGGCTCGCTCACTGACATTACAGCTAGAAACTTTAAATTTGGTACACATATAACTTTTAGGCTGTAAACCACAGGAAAATTCCAAAAAGTAGTTTTTATATTTTTAGCCCTAAAAACCTCCGAAAAAAGGGCTCGCTCACTGACATGAATGCTTGCCCACTTCCACATGAGCTAGAAACTAGAAATTTTGTATACTTATATCTTTTAGGCTGTAAACCACAGGAAAATTCCAAAAAGTTTATTTTCATGACGATAATCGATGTTTTTTACATCGATGGAAAACAACTGATGTTTTTGCTACATCGATGTTTCTCCCCGACATGGATGTTTTTGTAACAAAAAGAAGATTAATAGGCTACCTTGGTTCTACGATATAATTTTATTTACAGGAGCTTAATTTCCCAAAACATTGATTTTTTACATCGATTGCTTTCATGGAAATTCTTCTGTTTATTTATGAATTTTGCCTAATTTTCTGATACCATGGCCCTTTTTAAATATACATCGATGTTTTTTGTCTAAATACATCGATGTTTTCAGGCCGATATTATCGTCATATCGATGGTTATCTCCGATTTTAACCTCGATATTTTAACTATCGATTATCATCCCTAATTGAAAGCTTAATTTTACAACTGTTTTTTATTTCGGGGGTCCCTCCCTAGAGCCCCAGCCTTGGCTACGTCCATAACCGTTGTGGGGGGGGGAGATAAAGGGCATTCCCCTACAAGTGGGAAGTGATCTGACGATTAACTACGTAATATACAAGAAAAGTAACAGGTAACGGTTATAAATAACAGTTACTTTCGTGTAACTGTAACAGTAACGTAACTGTTCCAAAAAAAGTAACAGATTCCCATCTCTACTGCGGAAGTGATGTCATGACAAAATATTTAAACTTAAAAATGTCTATCGAGAATTTTTGTGAAGCTTTAAATTTATCTGTAAAATAGAAATGGTATAATAAGCTCTTACATCAATATATAGTTGAATTTATTTCCCTAATAACGTACGAAAATCTATAGAACCACTTTTCTTTAAAATGGATACGGTACCAGATCTACGACTCGCAACTAGACGTCACGTGACGGGTCTCGATCCATTCGCCGGAAGCAGGGGTGCCAACAGTCAACATGAAAAATTCGGAGAGTTTTGCACCCGAGATATAAACATAAATTGTAAGTACGTTGTGTAGATATCATATATAATGATACTTTGATATGATACTGATATAATGATACTGATTACTAAAGAATTAGTACATGTTCTTTTCACTTTGTATTGAGAAAAATTAGATTTTGTAAAACGGGAAATTTCATTTTTGTCTAGACTGATTTCTTTGCTATTTTGTTTACTATTCGATCAGTTGTGTGCCTGTGGTGTATTGTTTTCTAATTTTGTAACATTTTCCGCTTTAACATTTAATTATTTTAATTTTGTGACGATTGCGGTGAATTTTCCGGTGTAGATGTTAAAATAAGATTGTGAGACAATGCCAACCTACGAATTGTCGATGTTGCTTAGATCTATGTCGCGGGTTAGTTTCTATCAGTATTCTGATTTAAAACTTACTAACAATCCTTTTATTTTGTAAAACAACTATGTAACACAACTATCTTCCAAATGCATGCCACTACTATTGAAAATGAGTGGGAGGCCTGTACTGGAATTATGGGTTATCCGAAATCACCCCCGTCCCAATTGTTTCGGTTAGGGGTTCTACTGTCTTGTGTACATTACAGAAAAGGAAATAATTAAAATTTATGCAATTTTTCCCCTAAAAAGAATCCATGGAGTTAAAAATTGGAAATTAACACCTCTTATTTTAATATATGAAACGTTAATCTTCTTTGTACTTTGCATGATATTCTGTTCTTGTAAAAATTGTAATGGACAAGTCTGTTGTTTGAAGATACAAATGTAACCTGTATTGACTGAAAGGGAAAAGCCAAATATAAGGTGCAGCGTCGCATGAGACATCCCGCCCTGACCCACCCCCGGCGAAGCACTTTTTTTTATACCACAATCTAGCGAATTCTTTGAGGATAAGCAGGCTGACAAACCGTTGGGTACAAGGCAAACCTGTGGGTACCGGTACTCTCGAATTTGTAATATTTGGTACAAGGGGTACGCTCAAATTTTTAATATTAGGTACAGGGGCCAGTCTTGCAGTGTTAATATTTGGTACAAGGGGCACTCTCGCATTTTTAATATTTGGTATGGTCGGGAGTGTCGGTAACAATATACAAGGATAGTTTGTCGCCATGCTTTGCTGAGAAACAAAATGAATATCGAGTGGGTAGAGCTTAAACTGCACCTTATATTTGTCTTTCGCCGACTGAAAGATGCATTAAACCATACCTTATCATATTGCGGGGATGCTGATTATTTTATGCTGATGTTGAAATATAAAAAAGGGTTCTCCCTAAAATCCAAGCTCTGAAAAACTATGCTGTTCTTACAGCAGTTTAATAAGTTATAAAATTGAATGGCATCTAAGTTATTCATCATTTCTTTTCAGCCCGAACTGAAAACTACCTTAAGGCGGGTTGCAGACTCCATCTTTGAAAAGGGAGGAATAATTCGTAAAGTAGAGAACCTTGGAACAGCAGATCTCCCTTACAAAATGAGAGCCCATGGGATGAACCACAAGCAGGGAAGGTAGGTGGATGGCCATTTCAGGTTGCTCTTACTGATTTAGCCTGGTTATGAACTTATTGTGATGTTGATTAATGTAAGAAGTTACGGATACTTCAAGTCATCTGTGAGTTTGTAAATTCATCAGATTGTTGAGTAAGCCTAAGGCAGATTTCAATAACTTTGCATCTTTTTTTCTGATGATACTAAGGTGATGCTCTATTGAAAGTAAGCATCACTCATTCAGTCTGAAATGAAATGAAATTGTACGTCATTTTTTCTGCATTTTTCTCCAAAATAGAGCATTTTCCGGTAATTTCATAGAATGTGTATATATATGGTCACTTCATCAAACAGAGACGCATGTTTTTACAGGAGGTTATACACCATTAGCCAGAGATCAGAGTTGAAAACCATGTAGGAATTTATAACCGATACATCAGAACAAGTTGCTACCATATCTTGCACTGACTCTCAACTGTTTAATTTGTGATAGGATGGTAGCTTCTCTATAATAAATATTATAGCTGTAAATATTATATGGTTATCCTTTAATTGATACTGGTAACAAAAGATCCAGCAGACATGTAAATAATTACCAGTATGCTAAGAAATATATATATATATATAAAGAAGCCTGTTCGGATTGTTGATGTTCTACTGTATACGTACACATTACTTATACCCGTATTTGCAAATATACCCAAATTGAATAGTATTATTTTACATTATCTGTTTTTTTTTTTTTTTTTTTTTTGTCTTGGCTTTAGCTGGCATGCCCCATTGCAGTACGCAGTACTACATGCCATACTTTACATATTTCAATTTAGTTTGTGCTTATTTGCACATTGTCTTACACACTTATTGTTGACTTATTCCCTATAGATACTTTATAGATTATCACTTCACTTAACACTTATCAATATTACTTAACAATGTCTTCATAATGTTACTTATAGCTTATATTATTTTAGTTCGCCAAAGTCGATGCTCTGTATAAATGTTTTAAAGACTCTCAAATGATTTGAGATTAGCTGCACCTTACTCACTGGCCATTTAGCACGTTTAGATTCAATTTCTTTTATCATTTTGTCTCTTTGTGGTTTAAGTTTGTCACATCTATAAATCAAATGTTCTGCTGTTTGATCCTCTTTAAGGCAGATACAAATAGGGTCCTGTATTATACCTAGTCGGTATAAGTATGATTTGGTTAACCCATGTCCAGTAATCACAGCTGTTAACGCGAAATTTATCTGAATTGGTTGTTTCATTCTTTGAACAACTGATGGGATGAATTCCCTGCACGCTGCACCCTTCATTGAGTTGGTCCATTCTTCTTGCCACTTCTGAAGTCCTTCTTCCTTGATTTCAGTGACAATTGTTGTTCTGGGTTTTTTGTTGTAGGCAAAGTCCATTCCATTGCTGAGCGCCGCCTCCTTGGCTAGCTTATCAGCTAGTTCATTACCGGTGTATCCCACATGCGCCTTGATCCAGGAGAAGTGTGTGACCCAATTTTGTTCTTTAAGCCTTCTGATGCTGTTTTGGATTTCATCTATAATAGAATTGTGTCTTGAATTATTTCTGAGAAGGTCCAGAGTGATTTTACTGTCCGTGTATATTGCCGCAAATCTTTCTTCTATCTTCATATGCATATTGTCTAGTGCTGCCAGTGCTCTAAGAATTGCAATCTGCTCAGCCTGGTTATTGGAGCAGTTTTTGTGAAGTTTAGCCTTGATTCTCTGTATCTCTTCCTCCTTTTTGAATATTACTGCTGCAGCCCCAACTTTATCTTGGATTTTGCTTCCGTCAGTGAAGATTTGTATATTATAATGTTTGTCTTTATTAACTTCTTCCAGGTGTACTCTGTCAGCTGGATGGGCCCAGTCTGATATATCTGAGGGTGCGTCATAATCTGAAGATTCTTCTGTCATGCCATGTGTGACTTTATAAATTTTGGCTGCTTCTGCAATTGTAATGTGAATTGGTTTTACTCCAGCAATAACACATGAAGCTTCAAACGACAATGTCCTGTGTGCTTTAGCAATTTTAATATTTATTGGTCTTTGAGCTCTCTGAAGCTTTATTCTGTTCTTTTTTATCTCTAGAGCTTTCTCCCAAACTGGTGATCCATAAGTTAGCATGGGTACAATTGCTCCTCTGTAAATTGTTCTCAAGGCTTGGTGACCAAGTCCCCACTGTAGTTTAGCCGTTTTGCTTAGCATGTTTATTAAGATAAGTGCCTTGTCAGTTATATTGTCAATGTGTTTGTTAAAGTTAAACTTTTCATCCAAGGTAATCCCTAAGTATTTCAATTCTCTGACTTGTTCAAGTATTTGATGATTCAAATATATCGTGATTGGCACATTTCCAACTTTTCTTCTCCGCGATATTAGTAATACCTTTGATTTTGAATCATTAAAGACGACTTTGTTATTCTTTGCCCAGTTCTCAATCTTTCTAATATCTGAATTTGCATAGTTTTCTGCTTCTTTGTTGTTAGTGCCTTTTGTAAGCAATAAAAGATCGTCGGCAAATGCCACTACCTTTGTATGGTGTGTAAATTGCAAGTTGAGAACTGAATCATACATTATGTTCCACAGTCCTGGCCCACAGCAAGAGCCTTGTGGACAGCCCTTGGTTACTTCTTTTGTTATCTTACATTCATTTGTTTGTAAAATCGCAGTTCTTTTTGTGAAGTAGCTACTTGTTAGCCTAAACAAGTTTTTAGGGCATTGAAGTTCTTTGAGGTTGAGTAGTATACGTGGCCACCAGGCAGCATCAAAAGCTCCACGTACATCTAGACTGACGACGACAACACTGTTTTTTGTTTGAAGATTTTCTTCGATGAATTGTTTTACGGACATAGCCGCATCTACAGTTCCTTTCTGGGGCGTGAATCCGTACTGGTTTGCGTTCATCAGTTTGTTGGTGTGCATCCTATGTAATATCCTATCGATCATTAGCTTTTCCAGGACCTTTCCTCCCACATTTAGCAGACTTATTGGTCGGTACTTTGTAGCTTGTTTGCTTTGCTGTTTTCCTGGTTTTATTACAGGTATGATGATGGACGATTTCCATTGCTTTGGAAAACAACCTTCTTCTAGACATTTATTGTATACTGCAGTGAGGAAGGCTGGGAAACGGATGAACACTTGCAGGAGTATTTCACTTGTTATGCCATCTTCACCTGGAGTCTTATTAGGATTGAAGCTCTTTATTACTGATCTTATTTCCTCTTGAGTGAGTTTTTTGTCATCTTCTGTGTTTGGAAGTTCCTTAGATAATCTTCTTATTCTTTGTTGATAGTCAGTGTCTTCCTCTTCTTTGTCATCAGGTATAAAGTAGTCTAACATGTATCTTAAGGTGGTATGTATATCTTCAGTGTATGTTCCTTCAGGTGTCTGTATGGTTGACATAATAGTTTTTTCTCTAAGTTTCCCTGCTGCGAACTTGTAAACCATGTTCCAGGGATTTGTTCCTTCGGTAGCATTGCAGAATTGTTTCCAAGAATTTACTTTGGCCCTCTGCAGATTGTTTTGATACTGTCTTTTTTCTTCAAGATACTGTGTTTTCCTTAATTCTCTCATGGCTTCGTTGTTTCGTGTTCTCTGATACCTTCGCCTCATAGCATTAACCTTTTTCCGTTGTATAGTCAATTCTTCAGCCCACCATGGCACTGTTCTGCTTTTCTCTGTGTTTTTCTTCCGTAGAGAGTAGCGGAATGCCGTTTTACATGCAGATGTAATACACTGTGTGAGCATTTCAGTTAGTAGTTCAGCATCTGTTATTGTACTAACTTTTCCACAGAGTTCTTTGTCCATTGTATAAGGATCTTTGCCATTATAATCACAGTTGAATACGGTTGAAAGTTGTCTTCTTAGACTGTCTTGAAAACTGGGAAGATGATCTTTTTTCACGAAGTATCTTATTCCTATGCTTTGGTTGTTGGCCAAGTCTGTGGTTCTACTCAGATTACCTACTACTATACTATAAGTTATTGCTTTGTAATCCGAACAGCTTTCCTCTTCTCCTATCCTCCAGTCTGTGATCCTGTTAGCCATACTACCATTTGAGATCGTTAGGTCTATTCTGCTTCTACCTCTACTAGACTCAAATGTCTTATTAAATTTATTTTTAAAAGTTTCTTAAAAACCATGTCATTGTAAGAATAGAATTTTTGTGTCTTTCTCCTTTAATTTTAGCCAATATAATTTTGTCCATTTCCATTCTGAGGAAAATGACACAAATCCTCACAAACACTTAAATGGAGTTTGCTGTTGGAGTAGTTACCGGTATGTACCACCAATTGCATGGTCTAAATCAGTGACCGTGCCTGACAACGAAGCTTGAAGGCTCAGGGTTAATAGCTCAGAACACTGTGTACCGTACTTATGTACAATAGAGTTTGATCTATAGGCCTACTACTAAGTTACAATGTAATTTTGAATTTCATCATCCAGGACTAACTTACAGCTATTTTGAGAAATAAACATACTTTACTGTAATAAAAAGTCACTACACCCAAAATAATGTTCAGTAACTGAAACAAATGCAATACTAACAGTTATAAACTGGGATCGAAAAAATCTGTCATTTTTTCCTGCTTCCTTTTACCGAGATACTGCACTTTTAAGACATGTTCAGTTCTTTCTATTGCACAATTTCTGATGTAGCTTCATAAAAATTATTAGCCACTTTAATTAGTTGAGAAGCTTCACTTAATGTTGCCATATTCACTTCAGTTTTTACTTCTTTTTGTTGGAACCCATTAAATAATAACGCATTGTTTGCAATATTATGTTGTAATTTCCTTAGTCTCTTAATTTTCATTCCTTCCCCCCCCCCCCCCAAAAAAAAAGCACCTACAGTTTTATTTCTGTTTTCCACCGACCACTAACTTGACCATGTATACTGTTGTCTATTATCAGTTACTGAAAAAAACAAAAAACACACAAGGTACATGTGGATGATGTCAGCATTCCAAAAGCTACCTGCTATTAACAACTTTCCAATCTCTTTCCTGCAATATTGGTTTTGGTCATTGTATGCAATAGAATTGCTTTACTCTGTTGAAAAAGAATTTACACCATTGTCAAATGTTATATTGTTGCATTTCTTAGAAATTGAGGTAGGAAAAAATTGAGTTTAGAATTAAGGCTAGAGTGACGTTAAACCCAAGGTAAGGATGAGAAACATGTGTCTTGATCAGTGCCGTATTTAAGCCTAGGCAGACACCTAGGGCGGCAGATTTGAAGGGGCGGCTTTTAAGCTGTTACTTTTTTCTAAATATATTAAAAATTTGATTCATAACTCTTCAAAATAGTAAACTAATGTAACGCACAATGAAATAGAAATTAATAACATTGTCAACAAACGCTCAAATTTAATCAACGACCTAGTTCCATTGTTGTTGTCAATGAAATTGGATCTCTCCTTCCATTTAACCGCCTTTGATTAAACTCTGGCATTCTGATATTATTATTATTATTATTATTATCATCCTACTATTTCAGTTACAATAATGCTTATTGTAGGTTACTTTGTGATACATTCATGTGGAAATAAGGGGGCGAAAATATTTTTCTCTGCCTAGGGGCGCTTAAATAGCTAAATACGCCCCTGGTCTTGATGTAACATTAATTAGTACCAGTGAATTTTTGCTGTTATAGATGAGATGACGTACAAACCAAGGTCACTATATTAAAATTCAGCTGTATTTGTTACTATGGAAAATTTAATATAAGGGGCCAAGAGGTTTATGACATATTATGGTAGAGAAAGCAGGTTCCAAGTTCAGTTTCCTTCTCAGGACAGATTTTTCGTAATGTCAATGCTTAAGCCCTTTGTCTTATTTTTGTGGTCCTAATTTGTGTTTCAGTTACTTCACCATGCAGTTTATTGTTCCTCCTAAATCTCTTACTGAATTAGATGATGAATGTAGCAGAGATGTGGACATAGTAAGGAGGAAAATTTTCAAAATAGAACCTCCAGAAGAAATTGAGTGCACGCTGGATAATGAAATGCAGCCTCCTCCTTACAGGTAAGTTATCCACTGCAATTAACATTTTACTGTTTTAACTACTTGTATGGCAAGTTTACAAAATGGAACGAAGTTAAAAGCCATAACATGTTTTTTTAATGTGTTGTACAGTGTCTTTCATGTACGAGTTGGTCAATCATGCGAGTTTCTGCATCACGGCGGCCACAGCTATAACTCCCAAGCAATCGGGTGAAATATCTACCGAAATAAAGCCGCTAACTATGTAACGATACAGGTTCTCACCATTACATTTAAAATTACAATGAAAATAACCACGTACCTCATCACAAGAGATGTTGGAAATGTCCTCCTCTTGCATCCACACAATACTGGCACCTTTTTAGGAGATTTTCTTTCACAGACATAAGTTCAGCTTCCAAGAAAGAGTTAATTTCTCTTGTGATATTGTCAATGTATGGGGGTTTGTCCTATACATTTTATTTTTCAAGTTCCCCCATAAATAATTGTCACATACTGTTAGAAGAACTTAAAGACAATATCACAAGAGAAAATTAACTCTATTTCGGAAGTTGAACTTATGTGCATGAAAGAAAATCTCCTTAAAAAGTGCCAATGTTGTGTGGATGCAAGAGGAGGACATTTCCAACTGTAATTGTGAGAACCTGAATCATTACACAGTTAGCTGCTTTATTTGCATAGATATTTCACCCGAATGCTCGGGAGTAAGAGCTGTGGTTGCCGCGACGCAGAAACCCACATGATTGGCCAATATGAAAAGCACTGTACATTTCTTATGTTAATTGCGCATCATGAAGAAGACCTCTTTTTTACGCATCACTGCTATCTTCAAAATATTTATGCCTATCAGGCCATGTCTGCTAATGGACGTAATTATGAAACATGCTCTTGGAAAATTATGATATTTTTTATATCTGTATGCTGCTAGTGGATATAATTATGAAACCTCCTCTTGGAAAGTTATGATATTTTTTAAGTTATATCTTCTTTCAATACTTTTGCAGAAAAGAAGTTCAGGATATGATCGAAAACAGCTACAAGAAGAAGGATAAATGGAAATTCAAATACAACTCAGGACTGGACTATTTTCCTTTCCAGAAGTGAGCTCCTGTCTACAATTTCCAACAGTAGTAGTGAGGTAATGGTCTTATTTATATTGACATTTTATGTTTTCCCGGAGAGATGGGTTTTTAGTATTGTTCCTTTATTACCGTCTTGATAAAGTTCATTTTCGAGTTGAAAGCTTTGTTACATTGATTCAAAATTTGTGAAAAACACTTAGGCTTAGAACTATTTTTTTTAAAATTACTGTTCTTTATTCTGTGCAGTAGTTTTTCTAATTTCTTGGGGTTAAAATCTGGGAACAGAGGGAAATCAGAATAATTCAGAATGTTCTTTCAGCCACTTAATGTATTGATATGTTGCAGTATTTTGACGTAATAGTAATAATGTTGCAATTTTTCAAACTATTTCGGTACTAAATTGGTACAGTTTGCCTTCCCATTTTCATGTGTCATGGTCTTTGGCTATAAATAGATGTTATGGTTCAGATATATTACTTTTACCATGTGAAAAAGAGAATAAAACCATTTGACACAGTTTGAAAGTGGGGCTGAATCCAAATAACAAAGTACAGTAACTACTAGCTGGACATAATGCTACGATTGGTGATTTTTCTCAGTAAAGTAGTCTAGTTCAAAAGACCTCCTGTCTGCTATACTGGAGACTAATAACATAGCATAAATTAATATTATGTTTTTGCTAAAGGAAAAGTAAAAGTTCTATGAAACAGGGCCCAGAACTGAAATTTGCAAGCGTCTTGTCTAAACATTAATAATCTTAACTTTTACCTGAGCTTATGGTAAATTCTGATAATCCTTGTCCAACAGATGTAATACATGAAATCCTTCCTTTGCAGAGTGCTGTTCTTGGGATTCACGCCATGTTGTTCTGCTGTGTTTCAACTCTCCAACACGTCCTATAATGGGATCATCTCTAGGAAGGCTGGGATTTCAGGAGGGAGTGCTGGCAATAAAACAAAACAATACGTTTTGAAAATGTGTGTCTAGATAGTGAAACATTAAGCTGAAATATATGTAATGTAAAGAATCAGTTTTTTAAGCAATTTGAATTTAAAATGCATTTACCTATACCATAAACCATATATGGGCAACGCCCGGCCCCCGGGCCGGATGTGGCCCGCCCCGACTTTTGATCCGGCCGGCGGAACATTTTAAAATCGTGCTCGAAAAAGTAAATATTTTCGGTTCTCGCCAACAAGAGTGTGATAGGGGGGAAACAAATGCCTGAACTACAAGGGTGTTCCTTCCGTCAGCGCTAGAAAAATGCTGCAATAGGCCTAAATTAAACTATCAAACCAGATTTACAGATGAAAATTTGGAAAACACTCTGCACTTGTGTATTAGTGGGATTGATGCCAACATTGATTATCTTGTTTCTCAAGTTCAAGCTCAAGCTTGTCATTAATTTCTGCTGATTGTAAGTAAATACCTAATCAGTTCAATATTGTTCTCATTCACGTAACTTTAGCATTATACTTTATTAATATAAAAAACCATGATTATTTTTTCACAACTACCTATTATCTACGGCCCGCGACTTCATAAATATCGTAAAGTTTAGCCCGCATCTTTCCATAGGTTGCCCATACCTGCCATAAACGGTTACGCTCATCAAGGGACCGTGGCCAAAAATTTAATAAGCAGATCAGCGCTATAGAAAATAAATTATTTATGAGATGGAAGACTATTTAGACACTATTTTATGTTAATGTTAGAAGCTTACTTCCTATTAAAACGTTCATGGCATTTTTGATGAGATTAAAGTGCAAGTATAAATTAACTTTGACTGTTTTTCTACACCCCATCTGATTATCATCTGGCCTTCAATTCATTTAGTCCTCAGCCTGGTTCCTGATTGATCGGTTCCCAACAATCTTTTTCTCCAATCCTGAAGCCTCTAGCTACATCAACTCTACAAAAAGAACACAATTCAGTCCCGGCACTTTGTTCTCCTTAATATGGAATCTCAGATTGGCCCCAAAACATCAGAATTTATCCAAGTTACCACCTGGTTAGAAGCCCAGGAAAATATTCTATATATCATTACTTTGAACCACTGCAGGTAATTTCTGATACTGTATACTTGAGTGGCATATTTATATAGAAAGAATCTGCTACAGAAGGCTGACGAGATTTAGTATACTATGAAACAATACATTATCAGGGAGATCATAATTTTTAATTTAAGAGAGGTTAGGTTGTATCGAGGATAAATAACAGGAGGAGGAGGAAGAATATTTTCTTTAAACATTGCTGGGGGATAAATTAGGACAAGATTTGCCAATTGGTTATTCTGAAGGTTACAAACATACAATTAATTTTATTTTTAAAATTTATTTTCCAAGACATAAATTATACAGTTCAAGAAAGAAAGTTATTTGAAGAAATCTATATAATCTGTTAACTTACATTCATATTAAAATATGTGTGTATTTGAAATTTTTGGAACGTTCTTGTGAGCTATATATTTTTAACAGTTTTTAATGAAAATAGTGTTCAGTTTTAGACTATACAGTGGAAAATAGTAACATAACAACACTACTTGTTCAACTTTGAGGACAAATATTAACAAATCCTCCAATCCACCCTACTTTTTAAGGAATGTTTTCTTAAGGGGTTCTGGAAAGCATCAGTTATAGAAGACCTTTTGGAGTGGAACATAGTATCTATAAAAAAATTCCTGCCTATAGGATTGGCATAAAATTTTTGTACAAAATACTTTAAGATTAAGTGTTATTAAATATCTTGTCAGTATTGCAATTAATTTATAACCTCACGTCACACTTTCTATTTAAATTTTATTGGCACAATAGAACATTTGTGCAAACTTTTCCACCATAAATATTCACTCCACTTTTTTCCAATCTGAACTATTCCCACCAGAGTCTTTTTCTCTATTCCTTTAATGGCTGCAAGAGAATCAACTGTCCTTTCCATGCATCTGAGTCTTATACAACAACATCCTACTCTCTGTAACTATAGCACAACAATTTTTAACAATATTCTAACATGATCTAACAAAATAGTATATCGTATTCTTAATAACATCATATATCCTCGAGAACTGGTTAGTAAAACAGTAAAGACATGTAATGGAGGAAAGAACAGCTGATTTTAACTTGCTTCAGAAATAAACTGGCATTTACATGTGTCGAGTGTTGCCAAAGTTGATACCGCTCTGATTAGCACCCTTGTTGCTTCCATACTGAAGGCTGATAACACCTTGGCCAGCTCGGAGTTGCTCATCTGAGAAGTTACGGACGTTCTTGTCAGCTTCCTTTGGACCAATGGTTGGTTTGCCATAGTTACCAGCCTATAAGAAAATAAAGAGTAGAGCATTAGCTCCTTCCTTTGTGTGGTATAAAGTAATCAAGTAAAGATATAATACAGTGAAACCTCTGTTTTATATATTTTTGAAGGAGATTGAGGATAATAACACAAGTAGGGCAGGCATTCCATTGTTACGGGTATTGCAGTTGGACAGTTAAAAATACAAATTTTGAGGAAGAATAACTATAAAAATCTCATTAATTACAAAAGATAGGTTAAAACCCAATTCCCTGGGAATATTTCCTCGAGTTTAAGTTCTCGGGATTTCTTTTTCCAATTTATTATTTTTATTTATTTATTACTAAAAGATCATATTACAGGTAAAAACAAAAATCAACACAAAATACTATTTCTAATTTAGTATAAAAAATGAAGGTATACCTCTAGATGAGCAAAGCTCATGTTTAGGGGTATAATAGACCAATATAAATCCAATTTACATCAATACACACAAATTATAAATGCATGAGTACAATGTATGTACCTAAAACAATTTTGCATCATTAACCAGTCGTTTATATAGAATTACAACAAAAAAACAGAATAAAAATTTTTACATCACTAGTTTGAACTACATTATGAATCCAGGCATTTAGGCCATTTAGGCGTAAGTTTAAGCTAAATATGCATTTAACCTCATAATTACTACAGTAGTTTCATGAAAAGTTTGAATCAGCTGAAAACTGCCACTCATTGTCACCAGTACATCTCACACTTGCACATTCAACTAATAAACAAGTTGCAAAACTTAGTTACAAAACCGGGTTTCATTGTACAAACTAGCCTTAAACTTCTTAAGAATGCCTTTTATTTGCTTCTAATGAAACCAAGTACTCCAGTACACACTAATGATTTCCTTGAGCAATTTAAAGGGGTACAAAATTACAAAATACAGTAATATTCTCTTTTACAAATGTACAGGCAAGAATGATCAAGATGCAAAAATATAGGTAGATATTTAAAAAATCATTTTTAGTAAACAATAATAATTAGAATTATAAGAACAGTTTGCCAAGAAAATTGGAACAAGATAGTTTAAAACCTAAAAAACCGAGTCCTACTTATGAGTGTCACCTACCAAAGACTTGATTTAAGAATCATATGGAACACTGTTCTCTAAAGTTACTTGTACATGGAAGTGAATGAATATGCAACCTACATATTTTTGGCAATGTATATAGGCCTACTGTAGTCTAATCTTTTTTCCAGAAGTTACTCAGCTTTTCCAATTTCATTAGCTTCGAAAGCTTTCAAGATACTATTGAAATTGTTAGATCACTTAATGTTACTCACCTTCCTGCCGAGAGACTGGAGGCAGATGACAACAGAGTTGAGGTTCTGTCGCTCCCATAAGTCTACAGTCTGGAATGTCTCTTGAGGGGGCACGCCCATTTCCCTTGCAGCCTCTAGGAATACATTGATGTTCTCCATACACTTGAAAGCCATTGTGCTTTGGTTGATCTTTTTTGCTGAACCTGGCTTGATGCAGTTGACTAGTCTGGAAAGAAATGAAAAGTGTTCAAAAGGTATGGAACCAGAAGCAACCCATTTCCACAGATTGGTGGCTACATGTGAAACATGGAGGCAGTTGGAAGAAAAATGTAGTTTTGAAATATGGGACAATAAATTGAATTTTAAGGGACAAGGGGCATTTTATTAAAATAAGAGACTGTCTCTTTAAATCGAGGATGCCTGGCAACCCCGAAAGTAAGCCAGAAAAAGTTTGTTTCACATCCCCAGCCTAATCTAATCCAAATATAAATATCATTTTGATGCAATTTTTCATTCTTGGGTTATGCTGTACAAAGGTACAGAGACATTTCTGAAAATTGCAAACCGTGTATTTATGCTGAAAATTAGACATCAGATTTTAGGGTCAAACACAATACTTCCTCACCAATGTATAATACCTAAGGTATGCCATTGCATTAACTAATTATTGTAACAATAATAATAACAATAAACTTAATTCTGTTAATAGATATGTAATACAAGTTTCTGACAATGTCAATCATAATTATACTATGAGCTTAAGACTCACTACAAGCTTACATCTAAGACATAAAGGTTGGATCAATTACAATGCGTCAATTATTCACATTATCTTATCCTGAGAATACGTTTATAAAATTAATACTGATTAATGGTTATTGCCTTTTTCCTGTGAGCTTATTACAAGTTTTAGATATAACCCTTACAGAACTCGTTAAGACAGCCCTAATGCATTACTCTATTATATAAGCTAATAATATTCCATTTATGATTCATCCGAGGAATACAGACATTTTTCTACTAAATATTTTTTAAACTGTGTTTTGAAGTTTGACTTGCCTGCTGCTTTAATTTCTGCTGGTAACTTGTTATAGAATATGGTTCCCATTACACTTACATCCTTAAATATGATTTGCTTATTGCATGTAAATCTATGATAATTTATGCTGCTTCTTGTATTGTATTCATGGATTTCACAATTTTTTTGTCAAGTAAAATTGTTGTGTGAAAATATATATCCATTTAAATACCTGCAAAGGAGAGTTCCATCCTTGAGTATCTCGTAGAAATTGTCCATATCACCAGAGAGGTTGAAGTCTTCCCCTGTGATAATCTTGATCCATTCCAAACACTCCTGAGCTAGTTCCTCGCTGTATTTGCTATTGATCTGAAAAAGAAAAAAAAAACACAACAGATAAATACCATCACTATCCTTGTTATACAGAATTAATTCTTCTTTTATTAAGTGCCAGAATGGTACTTTATGAGATTGTGTGGGGGTGGGGAAAATTTCTGTCCATACATGCAATAACTCAAACACGCTCTGTATCGGATTTTCATGAAACTTGGTATACGCATTTATAATGTCCATGGGAAGAAGCCTATTGATACTGGACCAAATCAGTTGACCAGTACTGGAGTAATGCCCAATTTAGTGCCTATTTTATGGTAATATATTACAAAGAATTTTCAAATGTAAGTCAGTTCTCATGGCAACATATTGTTTTACAGTGTTCATATACGGGTTTGGAAGTTGCAATACAGGTAGCTGTGAGAAATAACACTACCAACATATTCCTTCACATAAGCTTATCAAATCAGATCTTTGATTTTCCATAAGCCCTGCTTAACGAATCGATCAAGAGCATAACTTGGAAATCGATTAAACATAACTTATTTTCTGCATAATAATTGCAATTATCACTGATTAAGCAAAAACATTCTGGCACTTTGTTACATCAGTTTACCTAATTTTATTGCCTATTACATTGTATTATGGTTTTCTGCAATGATTGTATACTGCTACTAGGCCTTGTAAGTATCGTTGACATATTCAATTTTGTCCCAGTGAAGTTCTTTTACACAAGTCCCATCAACCATCCACTTTGTTTCTAGCATGAGGGTAAGCTGACTTATTTATTACTGAACTGTTGCCAGCTTTTCATGTTATCTTACAAAAGAAAACTTATGCTTAGTGGTTCGCGTTATCTACATAAGACAGACAAAGTAAGAGACATTATTTGAAGAAGATAATTATGTGGCAAAGATTTTATCACATACTCGCCATAGGAGGTTAAAAGAGTCCCTTTGTCAGCAAATGGAAACCGGATGACTGTCGGTACTTTACTTATTGGAGCAGGTGGCAGCTCTTAGTTATGGTGATCTCTCACCCCATGCATTTTCGTAATCCCGTAATATGTTGACTACCTGGTTGCATGGAATTTTCTATGACTTGAGTTCATGGGCGTACGGTGAAATTTTGTTCGGGAGGGGTTCAATGTAAAGTCGTCTCGGCTCCATGTCCTTGCGCACATTGTGAATTATTATTTTTTAAAATTACTAAACAGTTGTATTGTGATAATTAATACACTGTAATAAATGAATATGCAGCTCAGTCTTTGAAACAGTTTTTCTTGAGATTCTATCCATTTCTCGTTTAAGCTAAAGTCTATAAATAAAAACTTTCTTTTGAAAAAATTATCATAATACTGTATGGTGCATAGGGCACGTTTTTAAAGTCATCTCTAAATCCACCGGTGGAAAAGCGCGACTAATGCCAATTCCTTCATAATAATTTTGTGATGAGCTCGTGATTAATGTTTGCTTTACAAACAGGTTGATGGATTTCGGCGGGAGTATTCGAGTTGTCATTTGACAGATTCCAAAGGGATTTTTGTTTACTAGTAATACATCACTGTTATTAAGCTGAAAACTATCAACACCACGAGGTTTTGAAATTTGAATCTTAAATAAATTACGAAAAATCTTAAATATGCTTTGATATGTACGAAATTGTAAAATATGTAACAACCGAATCACAGTTTTTTTTAAACTTCGTTCCATGATTTATAATCTTCACAATATTGCAGATGTTTCGGGAGGGGTTTCAACCCCCTGAACCCCCCCTTACCGTATGCCCATGCTTGAGTTCTTATTAAAATAATACGTAATTAAGCAGTTGTCCCATCAGGTAATTATTTCCTGCTTAAAGGTCTATTGAAGAGAGAAAAGCAAAAGCAACATTTTACCCACTGTGCCGAGATATTTGAGTGATCTTACACCCCTCGTCTGGATAACAGCTACACTTTCCCTTAAGAGTAAAAATAAATTCTCATTGGGGAGAAGAAAGCGCTACAGTGAAATATCAGGATAATGTCCTCTGTGAATGACAAGCATTGTTGCTCTATCGTCGTTCGTTCATTATTTTACAAATACCGTACTGTACTGTATTCCTGTTTTGAGGTTCTGACCTTACTTATTTATTTTTAAAAGAGACAAATTAAAAAAATATATTAAAAAAATCCCTTTAGGCAGGCCTACAGGCGGAGGTAGATTTCGAAGTGCTTTTGGTTTAATTTATTGTCGCTGCATAGCACTCTTCTTCTTTAGCCTTGGCATGGTAAACCTCCAGTAATAAGAACTGAATTCGGTAAAGAGGAAGAGCCTACAATCATTTGTTTTGACAACAAGAATAGGATATAATATTCTGGGAGGCCGTGCGCAAGATCAACAATGAATAAAATTAGCAAAGCCGCTAAACAAGACAAAATTATGATATTATAATAATTCTTTTAAGTGTTATTATTTTCAAACATTAAAATCTCGCGTAATATGAGAGCTATCAAGAAACTATTTATTGATTTGTAGAGTACTCATCAAGAGCTTTTCAACGATACCCCACAAGACGTGGTTTCAAAAGTTTCGAATTTTCATCCCCCACCCCCACCTCCACCCCCACCCTCACTCGAACCCCCGAATCGTTGGTGTCACTGTGAACTCCATAGGGAGTACTCTAATTTATTCAAACAAAGTTTCCCTCTATACTTCATAGGGGCCGAGATATACATTTTTAAAAATTTCAACCCCCTCCCCCGACCACCCCCTTGGGCCAATTTTGCCCATTAACGAACTTGTCCGAACTATTGGGCCTAGAAATAACATAATAAAATTTGGTTCAAATATCTTCAAAATTACGGCCGCTATCGTGTAAAGATATATATAAATATATATATATATATATAAATATATATATATATATATAAATATATATATATATAAATATATATATATATAAATATCACAAAATTTTTTTTTGAACGGGCGGTGGTTTCGTACTTAGGGGAGCATGAAACGTAAAGATATGAAAGAATTTTTCGAAAATCATAAAGTGGTATCCATTGCAATAGGTAGATTTTTCTTCGAAAATCTACCTAAAATGAAATCAGTTATTTCTGTTTTGCACTGTCACTATGGACATAGAAGACAATTGGTTTTATGTTAAGGTTACAATTTTTTCTTCAGTGAATCCGGGAAAATTTATGGAAGTATGTTTCAGATAGGAACTGTGGTGTAATTGAAGACCCCGCAGAACCCATGATGCGGGGGGGCGAGGTCATAGGGGCCTCAAAAAGGAAACCTAAAAAAAGGAATGTAAATAGGTTGTTATAGTGGGGACGGGGCACATAGGCGTAACCAGGCCGACCATATGGGGGGGGGTTATAACATCCGCGGGGTCTGGCGAGTATGGAAGGAGAGGGGGGTCCGGGGGCCCTCCCCCGGAAAATTTTAAAAATTAAGATGCAAAATAACGAGTTTTAAGCTTCCGGGGATTCTCCCACGGAAAATTTTAAAAATTAAGATGCAAACTAACAAGTTTTAAGCTTCCGGGATTCCCCGGAAAATTTTAAAAATTAAGACGCAAAATAACGAGTTTTAAGCTTCCCACGCTTTATACTTGTATTAAGCAATTTATGGGCAGACTTAAAAAAATTATACAATTTCCCTTTTTTTAATCAATGGGGGGGGGGTCCCCCCCTCGCTACGCCTATGACGGGGCATGCATAGAAGTACAAGAAGACACAATTTCGCAACTTTCAGAACACGCCCGAACATGTCAGTATTGGGTATTGAAAAATTCGTTTTGAAATATAACACGAGCTGGGCGCGGGCCGCCGACAATGCAAATACTTAGGTTAATGTACTTTATGAACGTACTGGTTTATTTTTCGTTTCTTTTTCTTAGTTCATTAATTAATTATTGTTGAGGCAGAAGCAGTATCGCTTGGATATTACATCCAGTTTAGTATAAGGTTACCAGATGTCCCCGTTTCCCGGGGTCAGTCCCCGATTTTACAAATATGTCCCCGGATTTTTATTTTTTGAGGAGAAATGTCCAGCCATGCTGAAAAAGTGATTCAATGATCCCTGCACCTATTTATGGGTGTATTTTGTTGCCCCAACTCAGCCACTTTTCCATGGTTCCATACTCGAAGCCGAAGAAAGGGAAGTAACAGCAGTGGAATCTTGCATGATTCTCAACAGACTGAATAAACTTTAGGCTAGGAATGTCGACAGTTTTATTTCAATCTTGGTGAAGAAACTTTTGTCATCTCTCCAAGAAGAAGGTTCCTGCTAGAAGGAAGAATTTCTTGCCATTTCAAGCGACTTCTACACTACTGTTATTGCGTATCCAACTGTCTGGAGCTCCCGATCTGTTATTTAGGTGTATGGAGTGCAGAATGCTGCAAAGAGTGTCTCCAGTATTTTTCATCAAGAAATGTTCTAGATCAGCTATTTGATGAAATTTCTTATTTGAAAGAATATGTTACAAAAGAAAGAGTCACAAAATGGACTAAAGTGGTGCTAATGTGTGTTCGAGATGGAGTGACATTTTCTCATTCTTCTCTCAGAAGATGGTCCTCCTCATCCACAGTTACAAAAGTTGATTCATCTCTGTCTCGATCTACCAGGAAGCAATGCTGCAGTGGAAAGAGTGTTTTGTTCATGAACACTTGTGTCAAATGAAATAGGTACAAGTTCACACTTGTGAAAAGAAATCAAGACTTTGTATTGACACTATCTAAGCTATGTTAGCTGTCCTTAGTAACTTTGCCATGACTATCCAAGAATTTGCAACAAAACTGGAGTCAAGAAGAGATCTTCTCAACAAGGTGCATTCTTCGGGAATATACGACTATTTAAAAACAAAGACGATTTCTGAATTTTATTAATATAATTATTTTGATGCGTTATAACGGTAATAAAGGAAAATTTCCTATCGAATTACCATCCCGACTGTACCATCCAGACTGAAGTTGAAGTGTGTCCTCGGATTTACTGAAAAAATCTGGCAACCTTGGTCTAGTATGGTGGGTAGAAGTGAAACGTAGTGTTAGATTCATGTCTCGTGCTGCTTTCAATGTTAGGCTAACAATAGTCTAGTTCTAGAAAATCAAATTAATAATATCATAAACCAGATTAAATGGATTCAGTATTTTAACTATCAAGAGATAAAAAAGCACGAAGAATCGACATCCGAGTAAAATACCTAGGTAGTAGAAAATGTTGCCGCTTCCAATGACCCTTCGCAATCTTACATATTACAGTGTCTGTGCCAGATTTGGAAGGTGTAGGCCTTCTAGCGTCAACGAAATAATGTTAACATATTTCTTGATTCCCTAAACTGCTTACAATTATTACTAACAAAATAATAACATCGCCTACCAGTATTTTATGGGATACTTTACTTCAGGACTGTTATAAAATCAAGTTTTAGCAAATTTTATTTTATACGAAAGTTTCTGATGTGCACATAGTAGATTTTACCTAAAACTTTAGGGGCCCGCATTTTTGACACACCCGCTTTATACCCTACTGACAGAGTGGTACATACATGCATACTAAATAATCGTTGAATGTCTGGAAAAAACTTAGAATAGAAAATAAAATGGGGGGGGGGGATGGAAGCACGTGGAAGATTAATAATTTCAAATCACAGATGGCCGCTGAGAATATAGGGAAGTGTTGAAAAATCTCGGATAAGTTGTCTAAGAATGCTGACTTTACTGTACCCCAGTAACCGGTTCATCAGCATAACACGAGCTGATATGAAGAGAAAGCACGCATTTCGTAACCCATGGCGACACTACTAACAATAAGCAGGCTGCCATATGTCGCTTTTATTGGAGGCTGGCACATAATATAGGCCAGCCAATAGAAAGAAAACGTGAGAGTGGTTGGGGAATGCTAACGATGTGATTATATTTTTAATCATTTCCCTATACTGATAAAAATGTTTATAAGCTGAGCTTAAAATCCCTTGTGAATAGCTTTCCCCAGTTGAGGGTTGCAGAGACAAAGCTCAATAAAAAAAATGTTACATAAAATCCATGATGTTGGATCACGTAACATCAAGAAATACACAGGTGTCCACAGAAATTTCAAAATAAATCTTCCTAACTTTCCATGACCAAAAACTACATTTCCCTTACCACAAGAATACATGTTGTCAAGGTTCTTTGTCAACAAAACAAACAAACAAAAAATCCAGCCTCCTCCATCCCCTTAACAAAAATAAAAAATAATTAGCTCATGTACTGAAAAGAAAATTGCCTACAAGTATGGGTTAAAGCAGACTGGAGCAAAACACATGCCCCTCACATTTTTCTCAATAAGGTTAGTTATATTCCCAGACTATTTCATATTTTTAAAAAAATTTCCTTTACTTTACAAAATTCCCTGGCAGTTTTCAATTTCCCTGACTTTCCAGAATGTGCTTGCAAGTACTTGTGGGCTCAACAGTAAAAATCGTGAAAGATTCTGGAAATGTGTTTCAGAGGCTGTAATTTCGGCTTACAGTTCTTTAACGTGCCGTAAATTTACAACACGGGGCCACGATTTAATGAATAACTGGACTATAGAACAAGTTGTATTTAATGGAGGGCATCACAGGTGATTACAACTCGCCAAGTTGAAGGTTTTTTTAGGCAAAAGAAAAACAACTATTTCAAATGTTGTCCTCCCCAATAAAAACGTTGAAATCCCGCTCCTGCATATTGTATTAGGAGATAACTAAACTTATTATTATTTATTTAATATTATTTATTATTATCATTATTCTGTTTTTCATCTTTTAGTGTGCCTATTCCTCGCCATCAGAGACAGTCGAAATGCACCATAATTTAGAAATAAATGTTGAATGTTCACTTTATTAGTCATTATTTGGTTAGTCATTATTTGTGAATAAATCATTATAGCTCATAAGACTTTTACTGTCTGTAACATGTATAGTTTTTAATTTCTATTTTGATATAGTGTATAATAAATGTATAGCTGACCTGGTGAAGTGGAAGAGAAAGCCTTATGGCCTTAATTTCGCCAGTATATATAAATAAATTATTATTTACTATCATTAATACTACTTATAGGCCTATATAGGCTACTGTCCCAGTTATGATTTTTGAGCAAGAGGTCTATTTCGAATTAATTAAAAAACACTTGAAAATGGAATTAATTGTATATGCATGAATCATGCCAAATAACCAAGCCGAAGAGGAATTAATTGCAATTATTATCAGCTTATCAGCATTTTCAAACAGATAAAGTAAAGATACCTTAGATACTTTTATCTAAATCGGACATGAAATAGGTTATAAGAAGACTCCTTCATGTCGAGATTAAGCTCGTTCTTGCAGATTAGATTTCTGTGTATGCGAAAAGCAAACGCAAACATTTAGCAGTGACCTTGTGGTGGTCACACCTGCTATTCTATGCACAGTTTAAGCTTAAAGTCACGTAGAGATGCATCCTGCCATTCTGTCTTCTTCATATGTTACCTAACCGACTGTTGAAAGTGAAATAAGATAGGAAAGGGTACAGCAGAAATGAAAATAACTGCTAAATTGCAAACATTATAGGGATCAAGATTGGTAATGGCATAGCATAAAGAATTAGAAATTAAAATATTGAGTTACAGAATATCGCGAAATCAGTTTATATACGTGCAATGTGGATTAAAACTATGTTACAGCAAACAGTATTTCAATTTCCCTGAATTATCACACAGACGAAACTGTCATGCATTGTTGTTAAGTGCCAGTATGGTACTTTATGAGATTGTGTGGGGGACGAAAAATGTCTGTCCGTCTGTCCGTCCGTCCGTCCGTCCGTGTGTCTGTACGCGCTCTAACTCAAATACGCCTTTTCAGATTTTCATGAAACTTGGAAAACACATTTATAATGTCAATGGGAAGAACCCTATTGATATTGAACCAAATCGGTTCACCGGTACCGGAGTAAAACCCAATTTAGTGTATATTTTAAAGGCGCCATAACTCACATACGCTTTATCGGATTTTCATGAAACTTGGAATACCTATTTATAATGTCCATGGGAAGATGTCTGTTGATATTGGACCAAATCGGTTGGCCGGTACCGGAATAATACCTAATTTGGTGCCTTTTTATGGTATTATATAGCAAAAGGTGCGATAACTCAAATAGGCTTTATCAGATTTTCATGAAAATTGGTATATACATTTATAATGTACGTGGCAAGAAGCCTACTTATTTTGGGCCAAATCAGTTGACCGGTACCAGAGTAACAACTAATTAAAGGTCACATTTGTTAAAATCATATCCATACAACAATGTCGCATTTTTAATCATTTGGGGGCTTTGTCTGCAGTGCAGTCAGATGTTTGTTTACTTGGCTGATGTAGTTGAAAATAAGTACTATCAAATACTATTACTGTGAAATAATTAGCGGAGTTATATGCCACTGAATTTTGTGAAATGTTGACGTATTTTAAGAATTTCAAGTTGTAGGCCTAATATATTTAGATTTGACAAATAACAATACTCCTTCACATAAGCTTATCAAACTACATCGTCAAATTGACTGAGTTAACCGAATGGTAACGTCTTGGACTCAGCGAAAGCATACTGGCACTTTGTTATATCAGTTTACCTGATTTTTATTTTTATACAGATTACTTAATAACGAAATAGATTATATTTATATTCTCGAAGAAATATCTTCTCTTTATGTCCCATGTTATAGATCTTATAAATTCCATAATCTCTTTTTCATTCCAAAAGCAAACACTGACTCCCATAATAATTCTCCTTTTTTATACTGTGCTCCGTCTATACAGTCAATACAAAATGGGCAAAATATATATATTTAATACTAAAAATAAGCGGTTTAAAAATATCTGTGATAAAAATTTTAAAACTTTAAAAAATAGTAATAATTAAAAAGTGATAGTTAAAATATGCTCCATGTCATTTTCTTTTTATAAGTCTTTCGTTTCCTGCAAAACTATTATACTACTTATGTTTTGATCTGTTCCCTTCATGGTATAATTTTCATATTGTATGTGCTTGTTTCTTTGTTCTGTATTTTGTTTAGTTGTGGTATTAGTTTAAATATTTTTAGTATTACATTAAACACATAGATTATTATTTTTTAGCTTCGTTAGCGAGATACGAGAACTGTGCTTAACGATAAAAAAAACAATGTAACAGACTAAGAAAACTTGCATTTTATATCGATGAGTACATAAATAAAATCGGGTAAACTTATGTAACAAATTGCCAGAATGCTTTTGTTTAATCAGTGATAATTGCAATTTTCATATGGAGAAAATAAGCTATTTTTAAATAGACTTCCGAGTTAAGCTCCAGATCAATTATTCATTAAGCAGGAAAGAACAAAGGTCTAAAGTTTGATAAGCATATGTGAAGGAATACGTGAGTACTGTTAGCTAACTGTACTGCATTTGATAAATTCTTTCTAATGTATTACCATAAAATAGGCTCTAATGTATTACCATAAAATAGGCACTAAATTGAGCATTATTCCGGTACCGGTCAACCGATTTGGTCCAAAATCAATAGACTCCTTCACATGGACGTTATAAATGTGTATACCAAGTTTCATGAAAATCCGATAACGCGTATTTGAGTTATCGCGCTTACAGACATATGGACAGACAGACTCACGAACAGACAGACTCAAGAACAGACAGACTCAAGAATAGACAGACTCAAGAATAGACAGACTCAAGAACAGAGAGACTCAAGAACAGACAGACTCAAGAACAGACAGACTCACGAACAGACAGACTCACGAACAGACACGCGGACAGACATTTTTCCGTCCAGCACACAATCTCAGAAAGTACCATTCTGGCACTTAATAAATACACTTCTAAAGACAACAAATTCACTTTCCTGTACAGTACAGTGCCTGCAGTTTTTTGCTAACGTTAAAAATAGTAACAAACCCCTAGTTTGCGTCTTCAACTAATTGCAACACATCCTACGGTTCGTTAAATGACGAATGAATTACAGGCTCGGAAGGCAATTAATTAGAGTAAATTGGTAGGAACAAGCCCACCAATGCACGACAGTCCAAAATACCACAATTTGACATGCATATTCTACTACAGTTGTAATTATCATACCTTATGACATTATAAACAGCGAATCCGCGTGCTACAGCTTTTGTGCAGCTGTTTTTACAGTCACATGAGAACAGAAGCAATTTTTTTGTACAACCAAGACATATTTCATTTACTCTGGAATGCCAAAAGAGACAGTTCATTTGCAGCATGCGAAATAGCTGTACCGGGTAATGAAATTGATAACTCTGAAAGTATAAACTTAATGGAGACGCATTGTGAAAATAAATTAGGTATAGGCCCCTTGAAATGGTTAAAATGCCGAGCCCCTAAGATATTAATGTTACTGCTAACAATTTATTGAACAAGATTATGAAGTGTAATATTTCTTTTAGTATTCACGCTGTTTTAGTGAATTCAGTATTTTGCATTGTAATATTTTATTTATTATACATAGCTTTAATGTGAAATGTGCATTGTGAAGAGGATATTCCCAACAAAAACCGTATGGCAACAAAGTAAATAGAATGTTTGGCATTACTTAAATGTATTACCATATTATGTTATTCACGAAATATTTACATATTATTAAACAATATTACACATTATTAATGTTAAGTCTAATTCAATAAATTAACAACACTATAAACATGGAGTGGAACCTAAAAGTATCACAGCATTCAATTTCAATTTTAATATATTTACAGCCGTGAGCATCAGATGATGCTAAAGAATAGTAAATATAGTAATAATTAGGACAAGGCATTTGATGATTTTGCATCTTTTTCTATATGAAAGTTAAAAGATAGCTTATATATATATATATATATATATATAAAGATTTTTTCCGCTAAGGGTGTCCAAGTAGTATAGATTTATTTACTTTTTTCGTAATAAAATAAGTGTATTTATGTTGAAAATTCATATATAATGCACTGCCATCCGTTAAATTTCTTTTAGCAAATCATTTCTTTAAAAAAAGATATAATAATGGAAAATTTATTGGTAATTTTTTTAAATTTCGTGCCATTTTTCACTATTTTTAAGTCATAAATGCATTTTTAATTTTGTGTTTTTTCACTATTTAATGGTCATTAAATGCTTTGCCCTAGTAATAATACACTAAATAAACTGGGACGAAAACTGGAGAGATGATGAGAAATGGCTGAGATCAGTATATCCCGAAAATTACCCGGAATTCGGCTGGACAAGATTGAGAAACACTGGTTGAAGGATCTCACAAGGTAACTTAATTTATTACATGCCTATTTGGAACTGTAAAAAAATTGGAACTGTAAGGTTTTGTATAGTGTAAAATTATTCAATCTAATTGTATGCAATGGCTGAGGTAAGCGGGTGTTGAGGTCCAGAGGTAAACCTGTTGTGAGCCTCTTTGAGGTGAATGTCTCCTGACACAATCCACTCCGATAGGTTAATCGCAGGTCGCAGTGAGTCTTGTTAGAGTAAATCGGATGCAGTTTAACACCAGCCAATGCATACTAACCAGTACTTTCATTGTACAGTGTATATAACAGTGTAGGACAATCATGGATGTTGGACTCCAAGATTTTAATGCTTTACATGTTCCATTGATTGAAAAACAGTTGACAGTAATTCACGTTAGTATGGGTTGCAAAGAAACCCTCTTTAGCGTTTAAAATAATAACTAGGGTCCGGATTTTTAAGTTTTTATATACCCTGTTTCAGTTTTAGGCATATTAAAATAGTTTTACTTTAGTTTTTTACCATTTTCAGAGATTTTTTTAAAGTTACACTTTAGTAAGTACAACAAATACATTGAAAAAATATATTAATTCATTTTATTATCACTTAAATTTCCACGGCTCTGAACCACAAAACTTTAGGAATACTTTTAGCTTAGTTTTAGAACTACCCCTCTCATTTCCAACTCCACCACAAATTCAACAAGAACGTTTTTGAATTAATCAATCAACTTTTAGAATACTTCACTTTGGGCGTCTTGCTAGAGCAAACACTGTGAATAAACTGCAAGTGTAAGATTCTTAAGAACGCCTTTCATTTGCTTACTAAGAAACCGGGGATATCGGTTCACTTAAGATTACCTTTACCGGGACAACGGGGTACACATTGACAAAATACAAAACACAATGCTATATTTTATCTTACAAAATAATATACCGGTACTGGCAATAATGAGCAAGATGAAAAATGTAGGCAGACATTTAAAAATTCTTTTTAGCAAAACAATAATAATTACATTAATTATTATAATGATTATTAGGCTACTGATATTTTATCGTGTTTCACTTGAAAAACAGTTTTAGCCATTTTTAGTTTTTAAAATTTTATTCAGACATTTTTAGGTTTTATAAGATTGGACTATGTGACTGCCTTGATATTGAAACGCTTAACTATGTTAAAATATCACAGCTAGCTAGCAACGAACAAAATAGTTTAAAATCTAAGAATCCGGGCCCTAACCATAAAACACCTAGTCAGAAATTCAGGTCAACATTTTTACCTTTTCTGCCCATACGATAGACACATAAGGTTACCAGGTGTCCCAGATTTCAAGGGAGAGTCCCTTATTTGAGTAAAATGTCCCGTGTCCCGTAACATTCCTTCATATGACGTTAATTATCCCGTATTTCAAAATTCATATTTTACTTCTGACATTAACATCTCTTCGCTCGAACTGTATTCTTCCCATTTTCAGACAGCGATTGTGTGTTTGGATGTGGTATTTTATCCAAGATGTGTGTTGAAAAGCTAAAATGCGTAAACTAACAGTTTTTCATCAGAATAATGCTATAGGCTAAGTTTATATGTATTTCGTGAGGAATGGTTTCAGGGAGAAGATTTTCGTCTGTGACCTAAAACACTACAAATGAATTTAAAGAAGGTTGTTACTACTGTAACAAAGAATTTTCGATAGCACATTAGCGGTCACCTGCTGGAGAATATTAAGAATATACATTAAAATAACTTCTATATCCGTCGCACCATATCAATTAATAATATAATTCTTTCTTGAATTTGAATTTCTTTGTTTATCAACATGTAGGCCTATAAACCAATTGCCCTGCCGGTTGTATTATATTGATGTGAGATAGGGTCGCTTACTCTTCGGGAAGAACATAATCTGAGTGTGTTCGAAAACAGGGTGCTTAGGAAAATATTTGGGCCTAAGACAGATGAAAAATGGGGACTGGAGAAAACTGCATAACGATGAGCTTCATAACCTGTACTCGTCACCGGATATAGGAATGGTAATTAAAGCACGGAGGATGAAATGGGCTGGACATGTTGCGCGCATGGGGGAAGAAAGACAAATCTCAAAACTATTGACTGGGAGACCCGAAGGCAAAAGACCACTTGGAAGATCTAGACGTAGGTGGGAGGGCAATATTAGTGCAGATTTAAGAGAAGTAGGATTTGAGAGGGACGGTTGGATGGAGGTAGCACATAATAGAGTTGAATGGCGGGCTCACGTAAGCGCGGCAATGAACCTTCGGGTTCCATAAAATATATAACATTCCTTTTGCTTGCTTAGGAATAGTCTATTGCCATTGAGTAAGTAAGTAAGGCCAATAAGACCTCATAACTCAAAGACTATTTTGAACATAACTATTAAATTTGCACGTTGGTAAGTGGAATTCTGAGGTTACTGCGAATATGTCCCTTACTTTCACCTTTAACACCTGACAACCCATCATACATTATTATAAAATTGATTAAGATGTAATGTGTTAGGTAGCAGGCCTACCGCTGTAGAATGAATCACAGAATTATCTCCCTGCACTCATGGAATATTAACATACTGTAGCCTATATGACTTCCAGGAAAGCTGCTGTTACCTTAGTTTGGCTTACAAGGTATACATTTAGATGAGAGTGTGTTAAAGGGGAGATGTTAAACAATACGCACTTAAGCGTATCTGATGGCTCGCCACAGATCGATGTAGGTCTGTATGACCCAATTTCAAATTCCCGGTCCTCGGGTCTCCCGGCAATGCACGTCAGCGGGTCAATGGGTTACTTCTCTCATCTCACAATTAGATACAAATTACAGCCCCCTGATTCTATTCCCGGTAAGTGAACGTTTAACACAATATCGATAAAGAAAGAAAATATCCACTATTTAAAATCTCATCAAAATGCTTCAGGTCTTCGTCGTACAGCCTTTAGTTTAGTAGCAAGGCAATAGACTATTTAGTGTAAAGCTTTTAAAGAAATAAGACTTTTCGTGTTCTGAAGAAAATAATCCCTTGTGAATTTTAGGGGGCTTTTGTAGGTGAATTACCTTAAATTAGGAATTAGCTCACAGTATACTTGTTTAGATTATTGTGGTTAATACCACTAATAGTTCACGATAGTAAATTAATTCTTATTATTATAGATTACTGTATAATTCAGCCCAATAAAAACACTAAATTATGATATACAGTAGTTGTTGATGAATGAAGAAATCAGGTTTTTAGCGATCACTGAGAAGGCATGAAATAAATTTAACGAAAATTTTAACTCTATTACGCTTCATTGTCGACTTACGAGCACCAAATTGTAATGTGTATGATTACAGGGCATCTGTAAGCATACACATTTTACGTCATAGAGCAAAAATCTCCTAATCAAAGCTACTTGTCTATGTCCCCTCTACACACAGGAAAAATATTTCGGTGTTATTAACATCCTGTATCGACCAGGCTTTCCATTAAGGCCGATTAATTAAAAAATAGGCTACATTACCCTGTTTTTTCTTCAAAATATCACCTACCGGTATTTGGTATCAACATTTAAGTTTCAAACTATTAAAGGCGAGGACATCTACGCTTCGTATTGAAGCTTGACGCTATTAAAAAAAGTGCAATGTGAACGTTTCTCTACGTAAGCTTCAGGACATTTTAATAGTGGCGTAGCCATTCATTTAGTTTAGCGACAAGCTGATGAAATGCTTACTGTTGGCAATTAGTAGCTAATTGGTAATTACAGTGGTTAAGTGAATCAGTTGTTAGAGAAAATTTTTCAACCATCTAACTGTACAGTAAAACACAGCAGAATAGGCCTGCAGGCTCAACAACTAAGACGAGAATTCAATATGACAGCAACAAACAATCTCCATATTTTCCTACCCTTAGTTTTTTTCTGTACAAGCTGCTCGACCAATTACTTTTCCTAACATTGGCTTTCTTATTGTTCTCCCATCTACGTCTAGATTTTACTACATGTCTTATTCTCTACGGTCTCACCCTCTACAAGGAAATTTTAAGTCCTCGTTTATAGATCTGAGGAATAATGTTTCTGTATGAGTATCAAGCCGTTTGAAGAACTTCAAGTGACCTATCAAAGTTAAAGAACTGCGATGAGGCTTGTTTACCTCCCAGTGGAAATCCTAGGTGTATCATGTTTTGATATAATAATAGAGTCCTTTATCAAGCTCCCATCAATTGTCGCAGATGAGCAATGTATGCTCGTCTGCACTGATTGACTGGAGACATGTGGCTCGCCGGAAGAAACTTAATGTTAAAGTAAACTGTTGCCAAATTTGTTTATAAATCAAAAGTAAAATTATAATATAGTTTTTACGATATGAACGTACTTTATTATGCATTGGTGATTTTAGGTCATAAAAAGCCTATGCCCTAGGATCTTCAACCAGCGGCCCACTTACGATGTTTAGTATCGATTCATAAACTTTCCTTTGTGCTTTTTATGAGAAAATTTTCTGTATTAATTTGTATTCTGTGTAATTGTATTCAGGAAAAAAATAATCCAAGGGTATGTAAGGGTACAGTCAATGTGCCTATTTTTCCACGCGGCCCTCGAACCACATTAAATGTGGTCCTTCAATAGCAGACCCATGCCATAGACCCTAGTTTACAATGCATACCAATGATTTATGTACATTTCAAATGATAGTATTTTGATGCATTAGCAAAAGTCTGTCCTCCAATGAGTTTGACAACACGGATCCGAATACAATTTTTTCAAGTTAACAGTAAATCTAAAATGTTTATATTCTATATTTAGCAAGACATCTTAGCGATTCTTACAAGATGTAACAAGAAGGCGTTTATCAGCTTGAAACACACGGCATAGTGAGCATAGGTTGACTATATACGCAATGCATCTGCAGTAAGAGATTTCAAGCACCTGAGACGGAGTCTCGGTTTTACTGGCACGTTATCCACTCACGACCGTGCCCTCACTTTTATGTGGCTGTGAAAATGCTCTTATAGCTACAGCTTTATGAAGGAGTAAAACTTCAACACATTTACTGCCTTCCCACACTTCAATCTTTGCAATGAGAAACATCAAATGCATTTCTCTATTTTATTCATTCCAGAATACAAGTTTGTTGACTGGGACTTCAATTTTCATATAAATAATTTACAAATCGTCTTAAACAAGATACCAAAAGATAACTTCTTCGAGGAAACAGGGTCCAGCCCTGTAATAAAAAAATTAATTGATTGAAATGGGTAAAAATACAAGATACATTTTTAAATATGACTGGTTTTACCTCTTAATTCCTTGAAAAAAAATGTAAGTAGTCATACATTTAATCGTGTTCAGTTCCATAAAGGAAAATTGCAATGCTAAGGTATTTGTGCTTTTCCCGAGGAAACATTAGTAATACAGTAATATCAATTTCGTGACAATGGCCTATCATATCATTTTCTTCCTTTGTCATTAAAACAGTTGCCCTTTAATAAGTTTAAAAAACAAATACATAATGTATTGACAGTTAATTGTACATATAATATTGATGAATTTTGTTTATATAAGTTTCACTAGTTGAAATATATTTGTACAGTATGGACAGAGTGGAATCAAATTTGATTACTTGGAACGAGAATAAAAAATGGTAATGGTAATAAGTTATAGTTCTTGACGACTGTAATACATTTGATGTTCTCATCTGTTCTTACAATAAAAAAACATTTCTATTTCTATTTCTTAAAAAAAGGCAAAACAGAATTATCTGGGAGCTCTCCATAACTTATTTTCTAAAGACGTTAAAAGAAAAGGTTCCAAATAAAATTTATAGGAATTTGTATTTATGTAAATTCGTTAGCAATATCTACAAAGTAAACCAAACAATGCGTCGTACAAATTCTGGATATGACAAATGTGTGATTTTTCGGTGTCTTCTTGCATTTGGGTCACACTAATTCCACGCTGATCGACTTACGCAACGCAAGCTCGGTTCAGAACTTGGATGGGAGAAAAATACCTGATAGTTCTTGTTTAGTGAAGTACACGAACAATTTGCCACGGTTCGGATTCAATCTATGCTTAGCTGTGCTAAAATAACAGCTGAAGTAGGCCTAATGAGAGTGATGACTTCTCTCTCCTCACAAAGAGCACCAGGCCGCCATCCTCACGAGTATTCGTGAAAAGGCTCCTAAACCATATATAGCAGTCCGAATAAGCCCGAAGTTTGTATAAAGAAGAAGTGTTAATTTTCGTTTTGAGGTATGCAGTCATGTTAATATTGCTTTTATCACTTGAGTCGTGTCACTGTTCTCAGAATTTCTCCCCTAGTACTTTTTCACGTTATTTTGTCTACTTCCTAGTTTTAAGATAATTTTAGGTTAACATTACACTTCAATTATTGTAAAACATGCCTATATAAATGTAGAACGAGCTCATGCTGTTTCAGGGTTTCAGGATCAGTCTATGTATTATTTGTGTATTTATGTAATTATAAATAAATAATAAACTCAAATAAACAAACAGAAAGATTGTGATAAAGAGACGCGTATAGAGGAGGGAAAGACAGCATTTTCTAACATTTCATTACTCAGAATCTTCAAAAGTAAGCGACTTCTGACTAAATTATGAAAGTAAATTAATATAATTTTATCTTGTCTGTCTTCTTAAATAGTAACTCATTTCGATGTTAAATAAAGCAAATTTTACTTAAGTAATAATTTTTAAATACAGTAATAACTTCAAGAATATTATTACGTAGTCGTCAAATTTGATATGACTCGTTTTACATTTAATGTAAGTTCAGATTTTACAAGTAATTTACTATCATTACAGATGATAATTTTTACTACGGTCTGTTTGTCTATACATTATCTGTTATCACACATGCACTTCATTATGTGTTTTTAACGCAATTTGCCACGAGTCCTTGAGAGAAGCGAATTTCAAGGGAAAAGTGCAGACATTGAAAGTCAACCTCAAACTTGTTCAGTTTATTTGCATAGCACTGAACTGAAGAGAAAAGTATTCTGAAAACACGTTTTCAAACATGATATTTCTTTAACAGCATAATCCGTTTCTTATGAACATTCTTGACTCCCTGACAAGACGTCCCAATTTGGAAAGAGTACATGTCAGCCGAGCATTTGGAAAAGCAGCTAGCCTTGTCCACATTCTTATTATGCAAACCATGACCTAACGTAGGCAATACGGTCTCCCTATAGCTGCAATGTATATCACGGTGCACTCTCTGAAGAGTAACACTAGTAGTTCTGTGGACATAGACCTCGCATAAAAAATAGATCTGCTCTTCATCTTGAAACGGAATGAAAAATAACCATATTTACACATGTCTCGTTTTAGTGGCTCGAGGGAACATTCATGCAAAATTGAAAAAAAAAAAAAAAACAGAACTCGTCCAATCGTTTTATATATATATATATATATATATATATATATATATCACTTTTTTTTTTAACGGGCAGTGGTTTCGTACTTAGGGAGGCATGAAACGTAAAGATATGAAATAATTTTTCGAAAGTCATGACATGGTATCGATTGCAATAGGTAGATTTTTCTTCGAAATCTACCTAAAAACAATTCAACGTACAAGGGATTAAAGTAAACGATAGGCCCGCGGTGATTCATTTAAATATAACATATCCTTCCACAGGATTGGTCACTGAATCATGAGCTCAATAGCCATTAACCAGAAAACATGCAATACAAGCCCGTTGCAAAAATATTGTCGAAAGGACAAGAAGCCCCTGCACTAGTCAACACGCAGTACACGTCTGTTGGAGAAATTGTCTAAGGTGCTAGGCGAGCGTGGAGCCCCTGCAGTTGATGACTAGTCAACACGCAGTACACATCTGCTACAGAAGTTGCCTAACGTATTAGGCGGGCAATAAGCCCCTGCAGTTAATGACTAGAAAACACGCAGTACACGACTGCTGCAGAAGTTGTCTGACACTCTAGGCGAGCAGTAAGATATTTAAGTATTTCCTTACTCTTTTTCATGGCGTCTTCCATCAGAAAAACATGTAGGATAGTTTCTAATGGAAGTCATCATGAACATGAGAAAGGAAAATAAGCTAGGCTTACATGAAAATTCGGAAGAATAATTAAACGGGCAGGATAATAGAGTTAAGCTCCAATATGATGTGCACTACTTAAATCGCATACCGGTATGAAATTCCTTAAAATATGCCGGTGTGTAATTAGCTGAAGTAGAGAAGTCCCGCATCCGGCGTGTACTCTCGTACTATACCACTCCAGCAATAATCACTACATAGTCTTATACTCTCGATCTACTAAAAATTAATTATACAATACCTTTACATAAATGAATAAATTTCATTTTTACCAATGAGGGGATGTTATATAATAAGTAGGGCAAAGCATTTGATGATTTTGCAACTTTTTATATGAAGGTTAAAAGATAGCTCGAAATATATAAATGTGTTTCAGGAAATAAATTATTAATTAAGGGCAATCTGTTTTTGCATTTTTTGCTTTATTTTGCAATTTTCGTCATTTTTAAGAGATCGGTCATTTTCGGCATTTTTAGGTCGTTTTCAGCATTTTAGGTCATTTTTCTATGGAGGTAGGGAGGAGCTTTTCCATGTACAAATCGTTACTTTCAGACAACAGTTCTTAGTTCATTTTAATTCAGATTTATTGTAAACACCATAGCAGTTCGTCTTGTAGCAGTAAAGATATTTTTCTTTCTTTTTAAATGGCACATATTTGCTAGGGGCAATTTGAAGGGCTTGCTAGTTTAGAAAGAACTTATTTTTCTTTAAGGGTGTCCACGTACTGTAGTATAAATTTACTTTTTCAGTAACAAAATAAGTATGTTTTCTATTGTAAATTCATATATAACGCTATGTCAACCATTTTCATTAAATTGCTTTTAGCAATTTATTACAACGCTACATCAACCATTTTCATTAAATTGTTTTTAGCAATTTATTACTTAAAAACTAATTACGAGAAATAAAAATAAATTTATTGGTCATATTTAAATATAACAAAATTATTTTTTGAACGGACGGTGGTTTCGTACTTAGGGAGGCATGAAACGTAAAGATATGAAAGAATTTTTGGAAAGTCATGACATGGTATCGATTGCAATAGGTAGATTTTTCTTCGAAATCTACCTAAAAACCGTAAAAACATAAATATAGACCTGATACCACCCACAAAATCCCGATCAAAATATCAAAATTGATCTCTTGAATACCCGTGTTGTTTTGGTCAATTCATCCAGAGAATAAAATTTATAGCTGTCCAAATCTCATTTTAATTACCCCTTTTATTAAGCACAAACATATAAATACAACTGTCCTAATTTAATGTTGGGGCCGAAGAAGCTATTACTTTGAAGGCAAGAAGCGTATGAGATTTTCCTTATGAGTTGGACAAGTTGAAATACATAGATAATTATTACTTACGTTTTTGCGAGCCATATTGACTAATGCAATTGCACATCTGCATTCAGCTTACCTGTAACCAACAAGACATTAAATAAGTTTCTATATATAACACTTAATCTTCCTCCTATCTAACTAGATACCAAGAAATGTACAGATACCGTATCAGATATAGGCCAATATTGATTAAATTCTAATAAGCTACAATTGTCAAAACGTCTGTTAAAAATGAAACTTGAAATACAGTATGGAATATTAACTCGAGACGCTATTATGATGCTATTTAAAAATCTGAAATTGGGAATGGATAGAATAGAGACAGAAAACTAGTGGAAAAGAAAGAGAATCAGAGAACAACACAGAGAATGGGAAAACTAGTGGAAAAGAAAGAGAATCAGAGAACAACACAGAGAATGGGAAAGGAAGTGTAAATGTTAAGATGTTCCTATAGATTACAATCAAAACAGGAGTAGCCTAAGGAAGACACCATTTCTGAGAGTTTACTTTCAGTATATACAGGCTAGGTCTGACTTTCTTATTTCACCACTTAGTAAACGTAAATAGTGCGCGTTACTGTCTGTGCATTTAGACGAGAGCACTGTAAACACAATGCGCAGTGGTATCAGTCTCACGTGATCCATACTAGCAACACACTCCCCTTCCGTCCCGCCCTATCTCTGCGGCGCATGCAAGTGCTCACGTCTAAATGCACAGGCTGTACTTAGAGAATAGCCCACAGTAATAACATCGAAGTTGAGGAAAGCTAATGATTAAGGCACGGAAGCTGAGGAAATAACGTCATATTTTTCTGAGACATCACAGATAATGCAGGATGTAGTATAAATTCGTCTCGCCTCAAAATGAACAAAGTACCCTACTTTTATTTTGCATTTTTTCGGCACTTGATTCTCTACTCGTAATTATTTTAGGAAATATTTATTCTTTCGTATTTTTTCCCTATTTTGTCTTAAGAATGGACTTTTCCAACACTACAAAGCGATCTCATAACTCCTTACCTCCAGACAGTTAAATGCTTATTGATTTGGTAACCGTACAATTCATTAATAAATATAATAAACATAACAATAATAATAGAAGTCTGCCAAGTCCCTCCAGGGATGTAGCACCACGGAGTTTAGTTTAGTTTTTTTTTATATTACCATAAAATAGGCACTAAATTAGCCATTGCTCCGGTACGGGTCAACCGATTTGGTCCATTATCAATAGTCTTGTTTCCATGAACGTTATAAATGTGTATACAAAGTTTTATGAAAATCCGATAAAGCGTAATTGAGTTATCGCGCATGCAGACACACGGACGGAGGTATAGACAATAGACATCTTCCCGTCCCCACACAGTCTCATGAAATACAATACTGGCACTTAATAATAATAATAATAATAATAATAATAATAATAATAATAATAATAATAATAATAATAATAATAATAATAATAATAATAATAATAATGAATGTCGTTACAATTTCACTTTGATACAAAAAAATGTAACAAACTCTGAACTATTGCATCATTCAAGTAACTGCATTAATGGAAAACAATGCCCCGAAGTCTATTAAAGGTTGACTGAACTCGCTAATCTCTGGACTTTGTTTACTGTCCTCCTCAGCATGCTCACGACTGATCTCTCTCACCCCGACCTACTTCGCAGGATTTATTAATACCACCTGGTATTCAATCATCTCATTTTTTAACGATCCTCTCATCTGTTATTTACATATCAAACAATGAATGTGTATCATGTCACAACAATTCAGCAGACCCCACTCGTGAACTTACATCACGCATATGAACCCTTTTTCCTTGAAGGTATGCGACACGCAGCGCATCGTCCAAACATGGTTAATGGACAATCGTGATTGTCATTCAAGCGATAATGCAGCTTGAGAAAGTGGCTGTGCAGAAATAACTTTCGATATTTTATTTATGTTGACAGATTGCAATGAGTAAAAGAATTCCATAAAACAAGAAAAAATGACCATCTGGCGTTTGTCTCAGATGACTTCCCATTCAACTTGCTGGTTGACAAGCAGTCAACAGGTAGGCTACTTTATAAATTATGAACTGAACTGTCGTCTTGTCACAGGAATGTGAATTTTAAGATTTAAACATTCGTTTTACCCCACTTGTGTGCTTCATTAAAGTGTGAGGTCTGCATGCGACATGAAGCGTAATGAGCAATGACTCAAAACATTTTTACAGTCACTTTATACGAAATTATATTCATTTTTCTCAATTCTGGAAAAAGCTCTAACGAAATGCGTAATACATTATAATGAGGCTCGGATTTTGATAACGTAAAATACTTTTAAGATTAGCTGCAAAATGACTGCAAAAATACAACAACAAAAAAAGACCCAAAAACTTAAAAAAAGATTGTATGAAAATACTAGTTTATTCATCTCATTTGTATCTATTCTACATTTAAGTTGTTGATCCAATTGAGGACCGTTCTGACAAAACTCAACATCTCCATTTTTTGCCAAATTCGTTTTTTAATGGTCGTAGGTGCTTTGAAATGAGGTCTTTAAGATGGTGAAAAAAAAATAAGAAAAGTCAACATAATCAATTTTGAAGTCTCAATATGCAAGGTTTCTATCTTCTATATGTTGATAAAAACTAAAGAAACCTTCTCCTGAACAATTTATGTTTTGGCACATGTTGAGTTTTGTCAAAATGGTCCTCAATTATAGGCTTGTAAATACTTAATTGGTATCTCTGTATCTGTACCCGATGATCCCCAGGTGGGGCGAAGGGGCCTCCAAGTGGAGGTTTCATTACCTATATTAATTTTGATATGCTTATTTTCCGAGAGAGGGTAGAGGGACAGGTGGTAAGCCCATCGCCTCGCAGCCCCCCTCTGGAAACTAAGTATTTCTTGGACGTGAAAGGGCCGAGAAATTTTGTCCAGAGGCTCTAATTTAGGCTTGGAGTTCTTTTACGTGCCGTAAATCTACGACACGGGACCCCCAGCTTAAAGTCCTGAAAAATCCATCGACCGCGGCCGGGTTTGATCCCGCGCCCTGCGGATCTAGAGGCGGGCACGCTACCTCTAGACCACCGCGGCCGACACTTAATTGGTACATACTGTTAAATGCCAAAAAAAAAAGCAAACCCCATCTTTCTGTATCTAAATTATAGTAACAACAAGATCTATTTATTTATGCCTATTTAGAGTTCCGATAATATTCAATGCAAGTAAATGCATATATTAACTCTATATAATTCGAATAACAATATAATGAGAAAATAATGACTTTACATTTTAAAAATCTTCTAATATGAAATGTGGAAAGAAAATGCTGTGAAATGGGAAAAAATTAGCAAATAATGACACTGAATTCTATAAAGGACCTAAAAATAAAAAATGAGGAAATTTCCAAAAATGCCCCTACAAACTACCATTTTTATAATCTAGTACGCATGATCAGAATATCTGCACTAGTGGACAACGTCCATGATGTGCCAGTTAAAAAAAAAAAGATGGCATGTCATCAAAATCCGGGCCTTGATAGTTAAATATTGCATAGTATGTATTGTAATAGGGGGTACGCCGTAGCGTAGTGGTTGAGGCGCTGCGCTACAAACCGGAAGGTCGCGTGTTCGATTCCCGATGAGGTCGTTGGAGTTTTTCAATTGGCCTAATCTTTCTGGTGGCATTATGGCCCTGGGGTCAACTCAGCCTCCAACAAAAATGAGTACCAGGAGCAATCCTGGGGGTAAAGGCGGCCGGTGCGTAAGGCTGACAACCTTACCACCTTCATGTGCCGATGTCTAAAAATCTGGGAGCCTCAACCTCCTGGAACCCTCTGGGCCTCCATGGCCTGTAATAGGGAATACTTTACTTTACTTTATGTATTGTAATATATGATATACCATGTGTTAGGCCTGTACTAAGAGCCAAAACTTTTATTTGACTTTCCGACTTATACTTTCCCCAATAAATTCTCTCAATGATAGTTATGACTTATGAGTTACTCATTTCGCAAACAAACTTCAGTTTAAGTCATATCTCCGAATAATGCAACTTTGAATGAATCTGAGACAACCAAATGCGCCTTACATGTCTCTATACTACAATAAACTATATTAAGGCTAGAGGAAGTTATGTTTCCCTACTTGGTGAATTTACTCATATTGTTCACATAAACTTCACTAACTATTATCTCAGTTACTATATATATAAATGCGTATCATGTAATAATTGATTAAATAAGGCAAATTTGTTTTTTGCATTTTTCGTCATTTTCAAGAGATAGGTCATTTTTTGACAATTTATAGGTCATTTTCGGCATTTTTCAGTGGAGATAGAGAGGACTATTTCCATGTGCAAATCATTACTTTCAGACAACAGATAATCGTTTTTATTTGAGAATCTCCGCCAAGTGTTCATAGTTAATTTTAATTTAGGTTTATTGTAAACACCACAGCCGTCTCTTTTGTAGCAATAAAGATTTTTTCTTTCTTTTTAAATGTCACATATTTGCTAGGGGCAATTTGATGGGCATGCCTGTTCAGAAATAATTTCTTTTTCGCTAAGGGTGTCCAAATAGTATAAATTCACCTCTTTAATAACAAAATAAGTGTTTTATAATATAAATTCATATGTAACGCACCATCATAAACTGTTTTAGCAATTCATTACTTAAGAAAAACTAATATGCAATAATGGTAAATTTATTGGTCTTTTCTTTTTTTAATTTTGGGTAATTTTCACTTTTTTAGGTCATAAATGCATTTTCTATTTTGCATTTTTTCACTACTTTATGGTCAATAAATGCCTTGCCCTAGTTATGACATTCTGCATTTTGTATTCTTCCTGGTTGAGTGTAAGAGAACTCTGAACTCTGCCAGATAAAATAAAAATAGACTAATACACTGGATGAAACAATGACTTGTATACCTATTGTGTAATACGTACATTCCTGATTTCTATATTCTTGAACTATTTAATATTTCTTTAGTAACAAACTGTTTAACACAATTTTAGTTTATACCTTAACTTCAGCAGATATTTGTATATTTTTATTTTCCCTCTAATTAACATATATATTTACTGTAGTCCCGAAATACGAGTTTTGCTAAGGTTTACGTACGTTAAGTTTTTATTCTGCAGTACATAATTAATGGCACGTACAATATAACGTGGATTCTTCGCCTTCCAAATACGGTTTCCGCTGGCGGTTCATCTCAGTTATTCAGTGTATCACTCGGTAACTAGTGTAACATTTTTCCTACTAATTTAACCAATTCTTTAACCTTGAGAATCCATGCCACTCGTATCTTATTTAAGTGCAGACAGAAATGAGTTCAGCACTATCAAGCTGTCTTGAACAATGGGCCGGACAATGTAATCTTTCCCTGATGCAGGTAATTATTTCAATTAAGGGGGGCTAATAAAGAGTTGCCTTCTTTTTCTCACATCATTGTCTGGCAGAGCTGTGAGAAAATGCTACCGTTCTTAATACATTCATTCCCTGTCAGGCAGGAACATCCTCGGTGAATAATTACTTATCTCATTTCCTGCGCCTCTAAATGTGCCTTTCGTTCTAGTAGATTATACTCCGCAACTATTTTTAAATTTACACTTTTTGTTGGCTCTAATAATTTTGAACAAGTTAATTTCATTTATATTGACATTGTTGTGCGAATCAATATAACTTGCATATCTCTTCTTATCTATATAAGCGGCTTTGTCCTGACTAACTAACAGAGAATCAACGTAGAGCCTAAACTGTAACAGGTAGAGGATTGGAATTTTGAGAATACCTTCGTTTCATAATGTAAGTGCACTCTGAGAAATTATTTTGCAAAATTTTGATTTTTAATGGTAAAAATCAAACGAAGGGGCTAGTTCCATAAGGGCGTAAGGCACATCTTGAAATTTTAGCTTTTAACATTTATGCCTTCTCCTCATATCTCCTAAATACTCAGTGAACAATTTATACTTGTGCCTTAAACCTCTGCTCAGTCATAAGAAAAGACCTGTGCTTGTGAGTGGTAACACAGTTTAAAAACATTAAGATTTCTCAAAACTATGCTCTTGTGCCTTACGCCCTTATGGAACTAGCCCCTTCAAATGTTTTCAAGGAAACTGAATACCTCCCATGAGAAACACACGAGCAATTCGACTCTTGTGGAAAACGGCCTTGTTCGGCTGGTATCTTGATTCACTTGTTTACTATTCGAAGAGATCTGATTTACATAGAAGGGGATCATGAATGCACGCCTAAATAGGAAAACATTGAATGATTTGGACGAAACTCATTACGTAGAGTGTTTTTCGGCTAGGGAACTCTAATCTGAGATCGTTTTTTCCCCCCGGGCATTGCACTTTACTCGTGAAATGCACCTCGAAGCCGGGTTTGAATTTTTTTAATTAACAATTGTTGTAATAAAACTGTTTATGCCTGATTTGGGTAAGGTTTTTGAATTTATGGTTCACTTTAATCGTTTCATTTCGAATTTGTATGCCATATGGCAGAATAAGATTAATTTTGTTCGTTTATTTATTATATTTTTAAATTTAAACAATATAATTAAGAATATATTTAAACATTTACGCAATTTATGTAAAAACGATGTCAGTGTTAATTAAAATAATGTTTTAATTATTTTTCTGTTAAATAAATGATTTAAACAAAAGATCCAGCATTTGAGTAAATAATCGCGGGCGAAGCCGCAGGCACCTGATAGTTATTTATATCCGAGTGGTATCTTGTACTTCTAGGCAGAAGAAATAAATATTTTCATATGTATGCGCCTAATCATTGTGTAAACTGTTTTCTTTGCAGTCCGGCATGGGTTTATATATTGTGTGAAAAACTGTATATCATGCATATATTATATACAGTTTCGAAATAATTTTTTTGCACTCCTTAGCTAGTAAGTGTTTCTTACGAAAGTTGTTTACATGGCTCGTGACATTACCACACGCAATCTTGTTGCTAGGGGCGACGGGCGGAAAGTTACTTTACCGCCCGCAAATGCTTATTTGCGAGCAGAAATGACCAAGGCCTCCCCGCTTTATAAATATTCGGTTGCCATAAACAATAACAAATGCGAATCCCTTCCTGAAATAAGCACCATTCTTCAAGTCTGTATTTACATAATATTTTCAGGTAATATCACAATTAATATAATTAAATTGATATAAGTAACCGTCGTGCAAAAAATAGCATGCAACACACGGACCGTAAAGGCATTTACGGGTCTCGAAAACTTAAAAACCCTCGGCTGCGCCTCGGGTTTTCAATCTGTTTCCTCGACCCGTAAACGTGCCTTTCCGCCCTTGTGTCGCAATATACTATTTTTCACTCCTTAGCTAGTAAGTGTTACTTGCGAAAGTTGTTTACATGGATCGTAAGTTGACATTCCCACACAGTCTTGTTGCTATGGCCGTTGCGATAAGGTTAAATTACTTACGGTCCAAGCGCCACGTCATAATTCATTACGATACACTTCATAATACAAGCCTTTATGGACATGGGCCCCAGGACAAATATTCGGTTCCCATAACAACAAACACATGCGAATCACTTTCTGAAATAAACATCTATTTTCAAGAATGTATTTACATAATATTTTCAGGTAATATCACAATTAATATAATTAAATTGATATAAGTAACCGTCGTGCAAAAAATAGCATGCAACACACGGGCCGTAAAGGCATTTACGGGTCTCGAAAACTTAAAAACCCTCGGCTGCGCCTCGGGTTTTCAATCTGTTTCCTCGACCCGTAAACATGCCTTACGGCACTTGTATCGCAATATACTATGTTTTCATGGACATCTCGAGCTGCCTTCAGGGCCAGTGGCGTAGCAAGCTTAGGTGGTACCCGGTGCGGAAAATTTCTTGTCCCCCCCCCCCCCCATTAGAAGGAAAGACATACATATCAAGCAGATTATGCAGTACATTGTACATTGTACTGTTAAACGACAATAAATGCTATTATTATCATTATTAGTATTCATCTAAAGTACGGTACGTTATAGACAGACAGATATATATTGTTTCGTGAGCGACAGACTGTAGGTGTTACCGTTAATAAAGCGAACATCTAGGCCAAAATACACTCCCGAAATTGTGCAAACTTTTATTTTTTGAGTGATTTTTTTTATATTCTGTTTTCCAAGCGAAATCTCGAATTTTGGTAAGATGAATTTTGATAAAAGGAAAAAAAATTGTATTTATGTCAGATACCTTTCAAGATGTGAACCGAAGATTGGAGACAAGTTTTCCTTATTTTTACATAAAGAAAGTTTTCTCGAAAACGGCTCTAACGATTTCCTTTAAATTTTGCACGTGGGTTGCTTATAGAGTAAAAACATTTATTCGAAACACTTATTCGAAATAATTCTCTGAAGGGTAGTTATAAGCCACCCACTCTGAATACGGGCTCTTTGCAATGCGCCCCTTTGCAACGGAAAATCGTAGGAAAACAAAATTTTGTATTTGGGTTAGGTACCTTTTGGGGATCTGACAACTTTCTCTTATTTTTAAGGGGAGGCTAACTTTTATTTGGGCAGACGAAGTTACGTGAATTATTCATCATTTTTTTGGGTTGATCCTAATAAATTTCATAAACAAGTAATGTAACTATTTTACGGAACTGTATTATTAATAATCTATTCTTAAATATGCGTACCTCCCAGTTCAAAATCTAGATTGAAGGAGACTTCGGAGTCAACTCACATTGGAAGTTTATTTTCGTCAAAGTCATGACTGCCGCCGCGGGTAGAATTGGTTGCGGCTTAAGTGATATAAAATATCACCGATTTTTGAAGTCTAATTTAAATTAATAAAACTGCAGAGACAAGCATCGACAGAAATAAAATCAGGTAAACTGATGTAACAAAGTGCCAGTTAATTTCCAAGTTAAGCTCCAGATTTATTAATTAAGCAGGGCTTACGGAAGAACAAAGGTCTAGTTTTTTTTAATCAGATTAAAATCTTCCAGCATCAGCTGAACTATACAGATTTGTGATATCTTGACAATCGCACACTCACATGATAATACAAAAAAAAGTCAAATTGGCCGGTTTCGGGATTTGAACCATGGAACTCCAGAATGTGAGGTCAAGACGTTACCATCTCGGCCACCTGGGTCAGTTTAAAGGTCTAGTTGGATAAGCGCATGCAAAGCAATAGTGTTTTTTTGTCATAGCTAACTGTATTTTAATTTCCAAAGCCTTATAAGATCACAGTAAAACAATAGGCTACGTTGTCAAGATAACTGATTTGGTTTTTTTTTTATATAAATTCTTTCGAATACGTATATTACCATAAAATAGGCACTAAATTGAGCATTACTCCGAAACAGGTCAACCGATTTTATCCAGTATCAATGGACATTATAAATGTGTATACCAAGTTTAATAAAAATACGGTAAAGCGTATTTGAGTTACCGCGTCTTTAAAATAGACACTGAATTGGGTTTTACTCCAGTACCGGTCTACCGATTTGGTCCAATATCAGTAGACGTCTTCCCATGTACATTATAAATGGGTATACAAAGTTTCAGGAAAATCCAATAAAGCATATTTGAATTATCGCGACTTCTTATGTATTAACATAAAATGCACTAAATTGGGCATTATTCCGGTACTGGCCAACCGATTTAGTCGAATATCAATAGACGTCTTCCCATAGACATTATAAATGAGTATACGAAATTTCATAATAATCCGATAAAGCGTATTTGAGTTATTGCCCCTTTAAAATAGACACTAAATTGGGTTTTACTCCGGTACCAGTCAACAGATTAGGTTCAAATTCAATAGAGTACTTCTCATGGACGTCATAAATGCGTATACCAAGTTTCATGGAAATCCGATACAGCGTATTTGAGTTATAGCGCCTTTTTATTAGAAAGGCGACATAATCTATTAAAATAGGCACTAAATTGGGCATTACTCCCGTACCGGTGAACCGATTTGGTTCAATATCAATAGGGTTCTTCCCATGGACATTATAAATGTGTTTTCCAAGTTTCATGAAAATCCGGAAAAGCGTAGGCCTACTTGAGTTATGGCGCGTACAGACACACGGACGGACGGACAGACGGACAGACATTTTTCGTCCCCACACACAATCTCATAAAGTACCATACTGGCACTTAATAAACACCCCTCCCCTAACCATAATATTATTGTTCGTATCAACACAGCGGCCATTTAAGGGGACTTTACATGAAGAATATTTTGTTTTTTGCTATTTTCTCATAAACGGCTCTAAAAATTTCCTTTAAATTTTGTACATGGATTGCTTATACCATTTCAAAAACATTCTCTGAAGGGTGGTTGTAACCTACCAACTTGCCTGGTGAACAACTCAATACGCGGATATTTAAGGCATTTTATTCTATATAAGCACGTGAAGAGAGAAAAATGTACTGGTGGCCCTGCTTACAGTAAAGAAATGTCTGAGGGGAATATTTGATAAATTTCGGAAATTATTCTTAACAGCAGAAAGTTCAATAAACGTTTGCAGTCACTTGTTTTTTTTCCCCCATAGCCTGCGTTTTTAGTCGCAACATTCAAAGAAGCTATAAGATATTTATAGCATAATTAGCGTAAATGCTGCAAACTTTTATTTGGGCAGAGGAAGTTATGTGACTTTCACATCAGATTTTTTCACTTACAAAGGCACATTTTTATTTTGTCACCCCCCGGGTGACGGCACCCGGGGCGGCCCGCACCCCCCGCACCCCCCTTCCTACGCCACTGTTCAGGGCCTATGAGTTTATGACTGGATGATCCCCTCTTCTCTAGCCTAACTGCTGGGTCAAAAACCAGCGTTTTATTTCTCATCCCAAATCTTTCAAATTCCGTAATATGCCTACAGTGCTAATAAAGGAACGTTTGAGCGCGATTCTCGTAATCATGAGCCCCTGGAGGGTCACGATATTGTTTTCCATCTGCACGGAGTCAGATGGCTATGACAGACATGTCCCCTCTCATCTCTGTTGCTTCTGATTCATTATTAATTGACCCTAGCAGGGGTTATACTCTACAGTATTTTTCATATGGGAAGCCTTTTCCTTCACCGCCAATCACGTGCACAGGCTAAAAGGCTGCCGCTGTCAGTGAGAGTCTTCCCTCCGTCTCGCCGTCTCTGATTGGACCGCGTATATATGCAGTTGAAGGACATAGGGCTTGTCATCTGCAAAGCACTGTAGCATATGGAGTAGATGTAATCGATTCAGACAACATTGTTTCCTGTTCCTGTACGCCTACGAAATGTAAATACTGCGATGAACTTGAAGCGCAACATGTTGCACACGTGGGTGGAAGGCAATGCGCTACGGATTGGTAAGTCCCCTATCCCCTGGAACAGTGGCGGACGCAGGGGGGGGGGATAAATTTGAGAAAAAAAAAAAGGCTATATATGCACTCTAAGTGGCCAGTTTTACAAACTAATTGTATATGTAAGTTGAATAATTTTTACTTCCTCTGCCCGTACCATAGGTACTATAGGTAGAGGAAGTATTGTTTTCGACCCTAAAATTCGAAGTTGAGTTTTTAGCATATGTACACGTTTCAAGGCCCCCTGAATCCAAAAATACTATTTTTGGAAACATGTCTGTGTGTGTGTCTGTGTGTGTGTGTGTCTGTCTGTCTGTGTGGAAGTTTGTGAACAGGCTAGCTCCGAAACGGAGAATCGTATGAAAACAAAATTTCATATTTGGGTCAGGTACCTTCTGAAGATGCGATTCGAAGATTGGCGACAAATTTCACTTATTTTTAAGGGGACTTTACATGAAGAAATTTTCGTTTTTCGCGATTTTGTCGAAAACGGCTCTAACGATTTTCTTTAAAATTTGCTCATGTATTCCTTTTATTGAGAGCTAAAACTTTTATATGAAACTTTTTTTCGAAAAAATTCTCTGAGGGTAGTTACAAGCCACCCACTGTTCACCCACTGTTTGTAGAAATTTTGTCTTGCGTGATGAACAACTGAATACGCGCTCTTTCACGGTCTCTTATTCTATATAAGAATGTGAAGTGAGAAAGATGTATTGTTGGCCAGGTATAGAGTAAAGAAGTATCTGAGGGAAATATTCGATAAATTTCGGAAATTATTCTTTACGGCGGAAAGTTCAATAAACGTCTGCAGTCACCTGTTCTTTTTTTTTAAGTTTGTTATATAGCCTGCGCTTTTAGTCGCATCATTGAAAGAAGAGGTATTTATAGGATAATTAGCGTAAAATTGTGTCTTGCGACTCTGTAAAAGGATATGTGAATACTGCTAACTTTTTTGGGGGCAGAGGAAGTTATGTGACTTTCACATCAGATTTTTTTACTTCCTCTGCCCGTACCATAGGTACTATAGGTAGAGGAAGTATTGTTTTCGACCCTAAAATTCGAAGTTGAGTTTTTAGCATATGTACACGTTTCAAGGCCCCCTGAATCCAAAAATAGTATTTTTGGAAACATGTCTGTGTGTGTGTCTGTGTGTGTGTCTGTGTGGAAGTTTGTGAACAGGCTAGCTCCGAAACGGAGAATCGTATGAAAACAAAATTTCGTATTTGGGTCAGGTACCTTCTGAAGATGTGATTCGAAGATTGGCGACAAATTTCCATTATTTTTAAGGGGACTTTACATGAAGAAATTTTCGTATTTCGCGATTTTCTCGAAAACGGCTCTAACGATTTTCTTTAAATTTTGCGCATAGATTGCTTGTACCAAGAGCTAAAACTTTTATTTGAAACATTTGTTCGAACAAATTCTCTGAAGGGTAGTTATAAGCAACCCACTGTGAATACGTGCTTTTTGCAATACGGCTTCTTGTAAATCGTACGAAAACAAAATTTTGTATTTTGGTTAGGTACCTTCTGAGGCTGTGAAGATTGGCTACAACCTTTTCTTATATTTAAGGGGACTTTACATGAAGAATCTTTTGTTTTTTGCTATTTTCTCATAAACGGCTCTAAAAATGTCCTTTAAATTTTGTACATGGATTGCTTATACCATTTCAAAAACATTCTCTGAAGGGTGGTTGTAACCTACCAACTTTCCTGGTGAACAACTGAATACGCGGACATTTAAGGCATTTTATTCTATATAAGCACGTGAAGAGAGAAAAATATACTGTTGGCCCTGCTTACAGTAAAGAAATGTCTGAGGGGAATATTTGATAAATTTCGGAAATTATTCTTAACAGCAGAAAGTTCAAAAAACGTTTGCAGTCACTTGTTTTATTTCCCCATAGCCTGCGTTTTTAGTCGCAACATTCAAAGAAGGGGCTATAAGATAAAAAAGCATAATTAGCGTAAATGCTGCAAACTTTTACTTGGGCAGAGGAAGTTATGTGACTTTCACATCAGATTTTTTAGTATTCTTTCTACCTATTAAAATCCCCCCCCCCCCCGGAATAATTTTATTCATTCGCATTACCGCTGGAATGACGATACTTCAGATGTACTGTTTACGTACGAAAAACTTTCGATATTTTATCCAACTTTCAAAAGTGAAAAGGTAGAATCAAGACTGAAAAATGCAATGCCATAGCTGGGATTTGAGCAAGGATCTTCGGCTCTCCATGCCGTATCAACTGAGCTACCATGGTAACGTGCCGGTACAACATTACATTCTCCGACTGACAATTTAATATGAAGTAGACGTTTCTATAAGGACTTGGAGTTGGAATTTATGTTTCTACAAGATGGCCCTAACGAGAGTTTCTAATTTTCATTGGAAACGTGTTTCTATCACTTTTATAGTTTTGAGCCCCAGCATAAGACCGGAAATAAAACTTCCAGAAAAACTTGTGTATGTGTATCTGAACAGGTCTGAATAGCGTTATCCACTCGTACAACTGGAAGTTTCACTAAAGTAAACCACAGTCCTCTAGAAGTTTGTGAATGTGCGACAGTGTAAAAAAAGGAAGTATTTCCTTTTGCCCTAACGGTATAATTCGGGGGGACATACAAAATTACTCACTAGTTTGTGTGTTTTATTTTCAACTTAGGTTATAATTAGGGATGGGTCGATACCAGATTTTCTCGATACCGATACATTATTTTTTCCTCGATACTCGATACCTTCAACATTTCCAGTTTCATTAAATAGGTACATTAAAAATTAAAATTTGAGAGAACTGTGTAAGACCAACTAAATTAATTAAGTCTGCATATTTAATGAGAGAAAATTTAAGATCATCAGTAGCCTATAATTATTTTTAAACTCTACAATAAAACTAAAATTAGTTTTTTATAAACAGCCCACTTACTGTACAAGTCTTTGTTAAAAAATACTAGCATTCTCACTTAATTGCAGAATTGCAGAATTACAAAAGTATCGAAAAAGTATCGAGCGAGTTTTCTGAAGTATCGTTCGATTGCCGATACCATGCAAGTATCGAGAGTATCGAGGTATCGAAAGTATCGAGGACCCATCCCTAGTTATAATTTGTTGGGCTTTACATTTTCTAAAGGGCAGATACGAAAAATTAGTGCGATTAGTACGATGGAATTAGTTAAACACTAAATATAGTTGAAAAAAATAGGCTATCTTCAGCACAAATTTATTAAATTCAGAAGATGAAAGTACAAGGTAGTATTTTTATTATTTTTATTTAACAATTAATCAGCTTATCCACTTCAATTTCAGAAAAACCAATGCGTCAATCTCTGAACTGTAACAAAATGATATTTCTTTTACCCCCTCTCTTTCTTTCTAATCCCAAGAAGGAAATTAAAAGATAACGCAAACATATAATGGTACACGATAGATGAATTAATTAAATAAATTATACTGATGTATACTGACATTATCTCATAGAAAACTTTAAAATCAATTTGCGTTTACAATTAGGAAAAACGGTGCAGAGATATTTCGATGACCTCGCTACCGACAAAAATGAGAACATCATGGTGTCATAAGTGGTAATTAAATTAATTACATAACAAAATAACTACTTGGAGGTTCAATAAACTCATAATTAATTGGAATTGATCCAAGTCTGAGGACTTGCTAAATGATTCTTATGTACAAAGACTGCTACAGAAAAACAATAACATACTAATCCCTAATCCCTGGATATTTAAAAATGAAAATTGAAGCTATTAAGTCGTCCATGGTGGTTCAGTTCGGCCTCATATGCAATATACGATTTTATAATAAGGCCCCGAAGACTGCCGAATAATAGGCCGAAATGCATTTTCCCGATACACGAGCATAATATAACTTCCGTTACTACAATAAATGGCATGTCATTAGGGATTGTCAAATATCCAGGTGATTGAAAAGTGTGTATGGTTCTCAAGTAGCTTATGAGAATCTTTGTTTCTTTAACTCTCCGATTTCTCGGATGTCGCTAGAAAAGTGCAGACTATTGTGGAAAAATTGCTATTCAACATGGGAGGATAAACTAGAATTATCTGAGCTAAAAAATATCAAACCGATGACTTCTATAATGAAATTATTCCCTATATAAATATATTTGTAATTAAAAATTTAATATCACTACAAGCAATACGCCACATGCTATTTATAACACAACGAAATAGCTACAAGGGAAGAGATGGTATTTTCTTTATATCTATCTGTCGTTTTCTGAAATACTATACATAGCCTAGTATGACTGAAAGCAAGCACTTTATTTCGGAAAGAAATATGAGATATGAAAACAATAAGAAGACCTTGGTCTGGAGATAGTGAGTTATTACCATTTCAAATGTGATTTAGACATGCGGTTATCGTAAAAATACCGTAGTTTCAGTACCGGTATCAACCACTAAGATTTAAAAAAGGCAAATCCCAATGTCTTAATAACTTCTTACATTTTCCGCAGAAGACGATGCTTGCACCTAGTACCTATATTTTGAACTTGTAGGCTTTTACTGTTTACGGACGGTTTGTGTGTCATCAAACTGCACTGTGTCTATATTTCCCCTTTTCTTAAGGCTTGATGCTGTTTTAAATTACTTTTACATATTTTCATATTTGTGTTTGTACTTTTTTATATCAGTGTGCTTAAGTATTCGTTATACGTCAATCGTCAAAAGAAGTAATCTGCAAATAACTACCGGTATTTGACAAAGAGTCGGGTGGTAGGCCTTGTCCCTTCAGGGATGTAGCGCCACGAAGAGAGAGATTTGACAAAGATACATGTTTTAAAAGAAATGACCCCTAGTAACCCAGTCTCTCTCTGTAGTCATCAGTTTTACAACTGGTTTGATGCAATTCTCCAGTTCTTCCTATCTTGAGCCAGTCTTCTCATGTCTACATATTTTTTACATCCAAAATCGCCAATAATCTGTTTTGCATATTCTAATCGTGGTCTTCCCTTACAATTTCCCCCCTCTATTGTTCCTTCTAATATAGTGTTAACCAAGCCTGGATGCCTCATAATGTGCCCCACTAGTCTAGCCCTTCTTCTAACGAGTGTCGTCCATAGACTTCTTTGCTCCTCTATTCTTTCTAAGACCTCTTCGTTAGATATTCTGCCAGTCCACCTGATTTTCAGCATTCGTCTATAGCACCACATCTCAAAAGCTTCCTTCTTTTCTTTCCCCTACTATGGCATTCCAGTCACCCATAATTATAAGGTTGTCACCTCCTTTTGTGAATTTAATCAGTTCTTGTATTTCTTCATATATTTCTTCAACATCTTCATCTGCTTGGGAAGTTGGCATATACACTTGTACTATTGTGGTTGGAACTGGCTTTGTATCTACATTAATTAAGATTATCCTGTCACTGTGCTGTACATAGTAGTTTATTCTATTTCCTATCTTCTTATTCATTACAATCCCCACTCCTGTATCCCACTTCCCACTGGGTATCCCACTTCGATAACCCAGTATCGAAGTTGATACAAAAATACTAATATAGTTAAGCACCTATACAATTTTATATTCATCCTATATCGTGAAATCAGTAATAACAATAATAATATAATTTAAAATGATTAAATACAGTGATTCTTCTGTGATATTAGTCGCAAAAACTACCAGTAACAAAATGACAAAACTGAAATCTTGCATGAACATAGTTTTTATACCTGGAAGGAACATAGGTTTTACACTAAAACAATGATGATAGAGACCAGGATATTTGGTGAAATAAAAAATAAAATGAACAAAAACGGTGGGATAAAATTCTCAAAGTAGTAAAAGAAAATACTCAAGAGTTGTGAAATAAAAAAATCAAGGAATTACAAATAAAGTGGAATAAGTATTGATTTCTATTGAAACAGTCATAATTACGTTTATCTTATCTAACAGAAAAGGAACAGATGACACAGAAATGAATGGCAAGTATTAAAAAAAAATTAGCTGAATGTGTCATCAAAGTATTCGTACAAACACAACATTGTTCTACATTTTCTGGGCGTAAATTTGTTCGCCTATCTGACAATATTAGTGTGTATATGCTGAAAAGCACACAGTCTACATTTGTAGTTGCCTTCTTGCAGCGGCCTGAAAAATCATGATATCCCTCCATCAGCCCCTTCAGTAATTCAGGTACAAAGTTCAATCAGTTTTGTAATAGTGTGGAAGCGATTAGATGTCAAATTTGAGGTGAATAGATGTTTTAACACTTAAGCCTTTTTTCTCCGTGGCAGTTCATCCCTGTAGGGACAAGGCCTACCACCCGACCGCTGCGTCATCTACCATAGGCAGATGGCAGGATTGGGGGGCATGTGGTCATCATGCCGACACCAACGGCCGTTAATATTTGGTGGTTTCCATGACCGAAGCCGCTACTTCTCTATCAAGTAGCTCCTCAATTTGAATCACGAGGCTGAGTGCACCCCATAACACTTAAGCCTAGGACGAAATAATTTCCCTTTCTATCAGAAACTATCCTTAAAAGTAAGGAGAATCTATAACTTAAATGATTCTAAATATTAGGACTAACACCAACCGAAAGAATAAAGGTTCAGCCAACTTCATGGATTCACGAATGTTTCAGATTTCAGTGTTTCTTTATTGTATTTACTTGAAACCCCTGTCCGTGGCCATTACTGTACTTGCACGCCATTATAACTATGTACTCTGCTGTAATTTACCGTAATACGATCTCAGGCGTCAGATATTCTACTTCGCGTATATATAGAAGCAGAGACTACAGAAGGACGTGTAGGAAATTGATCATTTGTGGTTTGAAAGCATTTCATCAGATACAGTACCACGTAATGTAGCATGACACTACAAGAAGGATCCATTCTCTTTTCCCAGAACCAGACTAAACAATACCTACAGTTCTGTATATATTCCTCTTCTATACAAAATAGTATTACCTGATCTGACTGAAATGAGCGAAGACTCAAATACACCAGGAAGAGACGGAAAATTAGGAGGAATCAAAAACTATCTTGCCTAAATTTTTTAGGGAGATCGAAACAGGCCTTCTTAAGTCACATTAAGTAATAAGTTCAACTCTTGTTTTTTCTTTTATTTATTTATAAAGAAAATTAAACCAGTGTAAGCAAATAATCGGTGGGTTATTAATACCTACCACGACCTAATGAACGATTAAATTTATTGATCCTCTGAACACATTTGGAGAAGCCGATTTGATATTTAACGAGCCAACAGTTAATCATAATGTCTATACTGACGTCTAATCCAAACATCTCTCTCTCTCTCTCTCTCTCTCTCTCTCTATCTCTCTCTCTATCTCTCTCTCTCTCTCTCCCTCTCCCTCTCTCAGTTTAGCCTCTCCTGTTGTAGGGACGTTTATGTGGCTCACGCCGCCCGGGTCTAGCATGACCGCGACCTGTCGGGGAGGGATTAACTTTACCACATACCCGGTACATACTTCCGGACAAAGACATGGAGGGCTTCTACAAATGGGTGATCAGCCCAATGCAGGGGCCACCTCCGAGACAATATAAACACATAGGACGAGACCAGTCGCAGATACATTAATTCTAAACAAGGCGCGGATGGGATGAAGATGAAAATGACGGCCACGGGCCACAAGGGATTATAGTTACCCGACATTCGTCTTACAGATGAGGAAAACTCCGAAAGCCCCCCACCTAGGTAACATGGCCAGACCAGGAATCGAACCCGAGTCCGCTGCTGTTCGCGAGGGTTTATGCAAGCTTATGACCGCCCTTCAGAAAATGTCTACAAAGAAATGTTTCAAATAAAAATTATAGGCTAACTATGTAGTTCATATCAACAAATTATTTTATTGCCATAAAAACCGATCAAAATTTACTTTCTTCAAACATTTTCAACATACAAGAAGAAACGTCATGTTTCTAATTGTGGAAACAAAATACAAGACTACTGGACAATACTGTATTACATGGTGTGAATTAAGATTTGAATCATCATAATACGTACCCTTATTCCTGAGAATCATGATTTCATAAAACATAGTGTCAATCAATTTAAGATAAAGATTAAAAAACTATTTAATGGTGATAATCAAATCTGATAACTTCTTGCCTTTCTCTTGTTTCATTTCAATTTCTTCCAACTATTTCTATTTTTAAATATACATATTCCATTTGTAAAATGAATTTGTTATCGTAATTTTGAATTGTTTAACTGTGTTTAGTTTATGTATATAATTTGTAAGTCGAAATTGTCTCTGTTCTCTATTATTAAATTTATTTTTATTTTCATTTTCATTTATTAACTTAACCTGGCGGAGTTAAGACCATAAGGATTTCTCTACAGCTCAAATTTAAAATATTTTAACCTACTTACTCAATGGCAATAGAGAATTCGTACGTCAGCTAAAGGAGTATTATATATTTTATGGAACCCGAAGGTTCATTGCCGCCCGCCATCCAACCCTATTCTGTGCTAACTCTATCCAACCATCCCTCGCAAATCCTACTTCCCTTATTAAATCTATCCTAATATTGTCCTCCCACCTGCATCTAGGTCTTCCAAGATAGGGAAACTGCAGCCCCTAAACACGAGCTTTGCTGATCTGGGGGCTTTCAAAGCAAGTTCATATTTAAAGTTTTGTAATGTGCAATAATTTTCATTCTTGTGTCCGACTTTAGCGTTGTGTAACAAATAGTTGAATAAAAACACTTTCTTTAACGCACTTTATTTTACCTTAGTAAACTTCTGGACGGCCGTTTCGCAGGTGGTGTTCCTGCATCATCAGCAGAGTGCCCTAATAATTTTGTTTGTTTGATAATTTAATTTAAAAAAGAAATCGAATACCCGGCCACGGTTATCAGAAATGAGAAATTCCTTAAATTCAAATAATGATTTTCTAAACAATCAATTTTCTTCAGGTAAAAATAAAGCCATTTCATATCAACTGGAATTCTCGTTTAACTCCAGCATGCTGTAGGGAGGAATATGATTTTACAAGATGGCGTCATTTCGCTACCTAGACAGGCAGTTGTTATCTCCAGGTGCAACAAGGCTGTTTTATGACCTGCACATTTTATAGCAGTTTTTACTTCCTGTGTGTGTGTAGGCGGATGGAAGTTACTGCAGTGCACATTGTACGACTCCATGGCGCTATTTCTTGCTGTCTGCCTCCTGCCCTACTTGACTTAGTGCAAACTGCACTACGATATAACGAGTTGCGTAACTTAGATCCTTATATGGGTCCCTGTCCTCAATGATGCCACCAGGAAGAGAGATAAAACCCTGTTCCAAAACAAGAAAGTATTTTCCCGCTGTTAATTTATACCATACTAGCACATATTTCATGTGCCTTAAACAGCAGTGATGGTCAATTTATTACATAATCCAACTTCCGTCTTTTATATTTTAATTTTGCAATATCGATAGGGTATCATTTAAAAAATACCAATATAATAAATAAATAAGCTTTCTTTTCAAAGCCTCAACTCTTTTCAAAGCCATTTGTTTCAGAACTTTCTAATAGGTTTTCATCTTACTGTACGTGCTACGTATTTTAACTTATGTGAAGGGCCTGGAAGTTAAGTGGATGTATTTGGGTGGAAGTATTGAAGAGTTATATACATAAACATGTTTCCGTACATTTAGGGACGGTAGGGCCAGTTTTTATTTTACTTTTTTTTTGCCTATTTTGACCTGTTGCCTGTTTAAATCCCTTTTTGCCTGTTTTGGATTGTTATGGCTTTATCTGCGATTATTTACACATTTTAAACAAAGCCTACCGCGGAATAGCTCACCGCGCTAGCGAACTGAGAGTTATTCTCTAGTAGGAGGCATTTGCCCTTCATGGGACATAGCAGGCTATTATTATTATTTTATTATTTACACATTTTAAAAAGTACAAAGAATTTCAATGTATGAAAATGAAGAAAAAAAAATGTTATGCAATTAATGAAATGACATATTTTCGTCACAAAAATACTTCTTGAATAAATATATTCCAGTCCCTTCAGTGGAATTCTCTATGACAGGCGGCTGACTATGATAGTTGACATCTTGAAAAAAAATCTTGTACTGTATTTGATAAATAAATTACTAAGTGTCTTAGCTATTTTCATTCATAAAGAGTGGGATTGCGCTCTGTTCTGACTATTAATAAATGACTAATTTTATTATATTATTGCCTATTTTCGGAATTTTAAGTGCCTTTTTGCCTGCCTATTTTAACCAAAATAAATGCCTGAACTTCCGGGCTCTACTTATGTGTTATGCGCGTATGGAATTCGAATGCCTGAGTGAAGGTTAGTCTATGACTCTATGTATTTCCAGCTATGCTTGTTTATGAAGATTTTGTTTTCAGCACTTGAATACCTTACGTGACGTTGGAAAGTCAAGGATCCAGCTAGTAAAGTACCCAGGTATTTTATGGATTTTATGTTTATGGGATGATCTTTCCCTCTAGTTACAATGTAGGTGTAATATGAAGTCTCCCCAGACTAAACCAGGCAAGCTGATGTACGTACAGTATACGAAAAATGAAATATCACAAACTTACCATTCCAATAGAAATATATAGTACTTAATTTTACAAAATGAGTCAAGACACGTACATGCGGACATTTACAGTATGATTTTATACAATTAATACTTTAGGGAAATCGACAATGACATACTAAATACATTTTTAATATCAAGATTAAATAAAATGCCCTGCATTCCTCAATGAAACAATATATTTAAAAAATGACAAACGGGAAATTCAGACAATTTTGAAATATTTCCTGGTAATTTTTTTAACCTTATACAGTGCAATCATTCAAAAAGATGTCATCTTAGAACGAGGTGCCAGAATAAAAACAGGTTAAAGCACTCTGTGGCGAAAAGCTATTTCAAAATAAGTTTTCCATATTTTAAAGAACTGAAGCTTTCATGTTTTGGAAAGAACTGTACTACAAACGAAACCAGAATTAATGTTCCAATAGGGGAAGTGTAGTATAAGGTGATCATGACATTTGTAATGCATACTTACCCAAAACAGGATGGAACATCTGAACAAAGAATTAACGACTGAGAGTAGTATGAATCAGTATTCGGTACTCCACTTACCTGGAAAAGGAAAAAGGTAAATATTATATGTTTTGAATAGTATTCTTAAACTAAGTCAATGGACCATGCACTTAACTTTATACGTTAATTCAACATTGTTAAATTCTTCGAATGACGTAATGAATTTTAGCAAAACGCACTTTTAAAAATTACATTTTCATGAAGTTTTATAGAAAAATAACAAATACCATTGCTAGCATAAAGAATGCCTCTGACCTAAAACTGACAGTTTCTATAAAAACTATGTCAGAAGTAGGCTATTTCTTTAAAAAATGGTGCTAGTATATTCATTTTAGGAAAATACATTTAGTTTTAAAATTTCATACAAAGTAACTGAGAATCGGCATGACGTATCTGTGATTACTGTTGTAATGATAATGGCTTATCTTAACAAAAACACATTTTCTGTCAAGAAAGGTCTATGGTAGAGAGGGAAAGAAAGATGTGTGGCCTTTTTCCATATAGGTATTTAGACACCTCAAATTCTTTACCAATATTACATTTTATTTTGGTACAATATACAGTATCCAGAGTGGGACTTTTTCACAGGTAATCCCACGAGAGTCGAGTAGTTTATCGATAGATTTGCGACTGCGCAGCAAGAGCGAATTTATTTGACGAAACTAGTCAGCTCGAATTGGATTTATTAAGACTATTCCATGAATAAAAATGTAACGGATTATACAAATAATAATTACTTTCGTGCTTTGTTGTATAAAAACAAAACTAATAGCTCCGAGATCACGGCATACTATAAATCAACCATTCAAGAATCGATTCGAGTTACCATGTCCATGTTGTGACCAGGGGCGGATCCAGAGAGACATTTTGGGGGAGGAACCAAAGTAGAGAGGGAGGTTTTTACTCATAAAAATTAATTATTCCCATTATACAGTTGAAATCAAAATGAACACTTCGGCATTTTATTACAAATGTATTTCAAAATAATGAATGCCGTTGCTTTAATTTAAGTATTTGGGTTATGTTGTCATTACAAAATTTATTAGAAGGCTGACCATTTGAATAATCTGTGCTTAATGTTACAAATTTTGGGGGAGGAAATTTCCCCCATTTCCTCCCCCGTGGATCCGCCCCTGGTTGTGACTAGTGCTACGATTCGTGTTACCATGTCCATTCTGTGACCAGTGCTACCAATTGTGCATATGAGACATAGTTAACTTAATTCAGGTAAGCAAACAGCAGAAGAGAATAAAAGCACACGAACTGGCTTGCACCGAATAGAAATTGTATTTTTAATCAATGTACATTTCTATTATTTCAATTTCTAAACAAGTTATGTTGTATAAAACTAGAATGTGCCCGCGGCTTCGCCCACGATAATTAATTGAAAAATTAGAAATTAATAGTATAATAATTATTAAAGCATTATATTTATTAACACTTGCACGCGAATCATTCTTAAACTAAACCATTAATAATTAATGAAACAGCTAAAACTCCGGCTTTAGAGTACATTCCACGATTAGAAATTGCCACCTGGGAAAACGATCTCAGATTCGATTATGTAGTTCCAAAGATAACTGTGATCCACTGCCTTCTAAACTGTATAGGCTAATTCTCGTGCGTAATTCTCCAGACGGCGGTGGATAATGGCGTTTTTCAATTGTTTGTTGACAGATGAATGAGATGTGAATTTTATTTGATAAATTCAGTGTAATTTTAAGAAATTATATAATTTTTCAAGAGAAGGAGTGATTGATTTGGATTATTATTATCAGCGATATTTCAAGAGTTAAATCATCAATATTTTACTGCTGGTGCCCCCGCCTTCGCCCGCCATTATTCATTGACTCCAGGATTTTTAAGAAATTTACACTGGTAGATTATTAAAAATGTTTGTGGTTCAGAGCTATGAAAATTGTAAGTAAAAATAAAATTAGAATATTTGTTCATTGTGTTCATTTCACTTAGGTCTTATATAATAAAGAAACGGTTTTCCTAATCTTGTAGTCGTCATGAAAGTTTAGACTGAGAGATACGAACATCGCCGACTATACCCGATGTCTCACGAAGCGGGCGAGCAAGCACGCTATTTAGGGCCGTTGAATTGTATAAGAGTAGATAATCTGTTTTCGTGCTGTTCATGGCAATATGTGACGTATTAATCACTGCACACTGATGTTTTCATGTCCAGTAACGAGCAGACCATATTACCCGATAAAATACCATCCTCACGATTCCTACAAGAATATTGTAAGATAAATGGTCGTGATTGGTCTATATCCGAGGAATTGCTAAACGTTATTGGTCAGTATCAAGCACGCGGCGGATGAGTGGAATAGTCACTATAAAATTCATTTAAGGGTAGTTTTATCTAGACGCTCCTTATTTTAATAACTTACTAAATTAATAATAATAATAATAATAATAATAATAATAATAATAATAATAATAATAATCTAATATAGTTATTCAAATCCATGAAAGGTTAATTTGTATTAAAAGTTATGCCAGTATCTTTCCTTCAACAAAGATTAAAAACAAGGGTGAAGTAATCTACATTCTATATTATGTAGCGAGCCACACCCTGTGATCATTGCTGCTATTTATAGTTGCTTGAGAGCTTAGCCCTTTCTAGTGAGAAAATACGAATGTCGTGGTCTGGGATTGCCGGCGCCATATACATTCCCTTCCTCTTGTTGAAGAGTTTCTATATTTGACAACATTCTCATGAAAGGATATGGAAAGCACACGATTCAGCTTGCGGCAAGTTCGTGGGTCCCATTTTACGAGCAGATCTCATGTCTTGCTAAAGTAATCCAAATGTTCATGCTTCATTTATCCGGATATCGGCGCTGTTGATTCGGTTCTGCTGACCTGACCACTCAAGACATTTCCCATGTGCATTACTGATGATAACCTTTCAACTTTACCTCCTTCTAAGTGCTCTTGAACTCAACAAAATTATAACATAACGCTAAAAGAAATTAAGTGCTAAGAGTATCGCACCTAAATAGAGCTTCAAGACCTACAAGCTAAATGATAACTACAATATTTCCCTTTCAAAGCTCAGGCTTTTCTCTCTTTCGTCTTTCCCGTACATCTTCCCCATGTTTTCCTCTCGTTTTGTTGAGAATATTTTATTTATTTATTTAATATTTGGCAATATACAATTGCAATAGACATAATCACAAAGTAAAGTACAAAGTTTAAGATACATTTATAAAAAAGGAGTCTGGAGGTATTCATTAATGTTATAAAAGGCATTTTCCATCAACCACTTCTGAATAGTTTTTCGCATGGGATACATATGCAGGTAAGTTATTGTACAACTTGAAGGTCATTATATGTTGGGTTTTGGCTTTTACTGTGAGACTGCATTTAAGTATAGACTCATTTCCCAATTACAACATTAAACTAAAAACTAAACTCCGTGGCGCTACATCCCTGGAGGGACTTGGCCTACCACACGACCGCTGCGTCATCTCCCGTAGGCAGATGGCAGGATTGGGGGGCATGTGGTCAGCATGCCGACACCCACGGCCGTTATTGGTGGTTTTCATGACCGGAGCCGCTACTTCTCTATCAAGTAGCTCCTCAATTTGGAATCACGAGGCTGAGTGCACCCCTACCAGACCTCCCTACCTCAGAAAAATCCGAGGAGGTACCGGGAATCGAACCCAGGTCGACGGATCTGTAGTCAGCGACGCTAACCACAAGACCACGCCGGCGGACAATTACAACATTATCTTATACTAATTGTACCATTAATGAATTTCATTTTCCACTAGTGCTATTAATTCTTTGTATTAAGATAAATTTTTCCACCTTTCGCACTAGTAATAGGAGAGAGAGAGAGAAAAAAAAACTATGTTGAAAAGGAACCTATAACATAATATTTGGCATTCAATATTTAATTATTAATTATATAAAGATATACATATGTACAGATATTTTATTGTGAGAAATTGTATTTAATTTATATTCTAATGTTGACATCAAATACAAGCTGTAATAGTCAAAATTAAAAATATTATGAACACACAGTATCTATTTGTATTGAAAAACTATGTATCGATATTATATAGGGTCCCTTGTATTATATCGACACGTAATAATGGTAAAACTTATCATATAATTTGACAAGTTGCGGTCATCTCTCTCTCCTAATACTAGTGCAAAAGGTGGAAAAATTTCTCTTATTTACAAATAATTACACCAGTTTTACAACACTAATATTATAACTTATGTTTAACCTAATCTAATACTACAAATATTTAAACTAATACTACAACTAAAAAAATATACAATGAAGGAAAATAAAATATGTTGGCCACCTAAAATCATAATTCTAAAGATACCCTGTCAAATTAATATTTAACCCCTTAAATGCAACAAGCTTAATTCCTCACTTAAAAAACAAACAGGTTAGTATATGTGCGTCTTACATGTTCCATCAACACATTTCTTATTGATTGGATAATATAAATTTAATTCTCACGATACACTACGTTAATCTAACTATGGTAATTGCTAAATCAGAATAACAAATTGTTGTATATTTCACGTCAGAGAGAAGCCAGAGATGGTGCGTGTAATAAGTAATGCAGCTCAGCTTTCTGTAGAAGTCAGTTTCGTTTCGGTTCGCTCGCCGTATATAATCTAAATAAAAATTGTTTATGTACTGAATATCAGTCATTAATTATGTTGTATATTGCTGTAGTTTTCTAGGAACGATTACGTAATCTGTCTGCAGTGCAGCTTGTTAGGGTTTAACTCTGACACGTTTCCTTTTCTGTAGGCAGAAATCGAAAGTATTTCTGATAAACGACTAAATGCTTATTGTAAAATAAACTGGATACTTTGTTAGCTCTAATTCGTACAAGGGCATTCTGTAAATGTCGCTATTAAATTTAAACGCGACTTACGTTGCCAATTTTCCCATTTTAGCAAGTAAAGTATTAGAAAGGGTTTGAGTGACAAGGTTATGATAGTTGTATTCTTATTTGAGAAGAATGCGTATTACGAAACAATCCAATGCAAACAAACTCTTGTTTGTGCTGAGTGATCGAATTATTCGCGATATTCACTTGCTGTTTTCTGAATATTTTACTAGAAATGACCTCTCAGCAGTTCAGTAAAGATGGAATATTATTAATGCAATAGTATATACACTGGGGAAATAATTACATGCAAAAGATGTAATGCAGGCTTATATCGAGTTCACTAAAGTATCGTAGGTCGCTTTCAGCTCTGAGAACTTTTTCTCTGAAATCGAATTTAGTTAAAGATCGTCCACCCCAATCCATAAAGTACATCAATATTAAGACCGTTAACAATACATGAACAGTCGGCCTACATACAGTATAGCCTACAAGTAAAGGTGCACCGAGAATTACAGGAACGTAATCTCATTCAAGAATGTCCCAAAAATTGCATACAATGGTTTTGTATCCCTTAAAATTGTTTCTTGTATCATGTATTACGATGGTTATTTGTGAAAACAGTAAGTTCTAGTTCTAGTTCTAGTTCTAGGAAATTATCATTTTCAACATCAGTTATGAGTTACGATCAACATGGGCTTTGGTATCAGATACCATTAGATTTTCGTACCAAGGAATTAATATTATAATTAGAAAATTGTTTAATAACAGAACAGTTATTAATAAGCTAGATTTTTCAGTATTATTTTGACTTCAGGACATTTCAATAAATTCTTAAAGAAAATCGTGCAAAAATGCAACTAGCTCTATCTTTCTGCAAAATGCTATGCAACATAGAACTACTATCTCAGTTCTCCAGCCTTTTAACAGTTCCAACTTGCAGCAAACTTGCCCTTTGGTTATAAGAATAATGTTTGAACCTATTATAGCACACATATTATGGACAAAATATTTAGCACTGATCACGAATTCTGAAAATAACGGTATTTTTACAATTTTTCAGTTGTGTCAACTTAAGAAAATATATCATTAGAGTGACTGTTGTATCTCCAAATCTGAACTGAAGATGATGCAACTTGCATCGAAATGCATATTCAAATAATGGACGCATCTGGGACCAAGAAGAAGATTTTAATATTATGACAACATTGTTTTTAATGTGTGCTTGTGCCTTCTGTATTATTTTTATTTTATATTATATAAGTGGCCCCAGATAAGTGCTACGACAAGGGTTCTAAGGTGGACACTCTCTCAATTTTATAACTAAGAAAATAGAGTTAAATTGCTGTTGCTTTTAGTATGTGTATAGGGCAGCCAAATAATCTGTTAAGCCAGAAATCTGAATTCCTTATGTAATACGAGTTTGCAATATTGGTACTTCTTTTACAACAGATGCCCCAATTAGCATTCTACTGAATGAATGATCTCATAATGACTTGTAGTACTGAGAATAAATTTACTATGTTCAATTTGTTGAATTTAAATTAATTTCTTAGTGTTTCGTTTATTATAACGTACAGTAGTAAGAAACGTTTTCCTTGTATTTTTGTTTTTGATGTGTGACTTAAGTAGGCCTATCACTAATGACAAAAGTGTGTGCCAAATTCAGAATTGCGTTTTGCAGCTGTTGCTTTAGTTTTTCCGTCCCTACACCTGGACTAACCTACACCTGCCCCTATAAACCAGTAATTTGATGTTACGCTATCAAATGAAGTAACATCATGTAATTGTAACTATACTTTAACAATGTTTTTTTTATGGAAGTACTTCATGCAGGTGACAGAATAACATTTCATATTATGTTTAGCTGCGCAAACATTTACTTATTTTCGCAAGCATTTCGGTATGTGGGAAAATTAGCAGATGTTCCTAATTCCTATTCTTCAGACTTTGCCAGTGAACCATTAACACTTTTTTTTTCCTTTATCGATATCGTGCAACCACCATAAAGGGATTCGTTAGTGCGTTACACAATACAACAAACAGAAGTAGTGTTTGAGTGTTAACGAATCTTCATTTGGGACGCCAATTTTTCATCCTTCATTTCAACAAAATTTATTCTAAACAGTCACTGCTATTTGTGCTCTAGCAATATATAATTAAATATATATTTTTAAATTTCATTAAGTGGCATTTATTTGCTACGAGCAATTTGAAGGGCTTGCAAGTTGGGAAATAATAGTTTTTTTTCCACAAAGTGTGTCCAAGCAGCATTAATTATTTACTCGTTAATAACAATATAAGAGTTTTAATTTTAAATTTAAATATAACCACTACCATCCATTAAATTGCTCTCTAAAATCAACTCATGACTTGTAAAACACTAATTACAAAAAATGACTTTTTAAAAATGTTCTATCATTTATTACTATTTTTATTTTATTTACATGTTTTGGTCATTAAATGCCTTGCCCTAATAATAATACGGGTAAGAATATATGAATGTGAAACGAGAAAGTTGTATTGCCTAAGCTTAGGGTAGGTAATGTGGGTGTCACTTCTTAAACCCTTTTATTCCAAGAACTTCCCCTACCTGCTGATACCCTAATCCTCTTCGACCTGTCAATCAGTGAATAGAAAATTAATTACGCGTATTTACACTTGTCTGCAGTCCAGTACAATGTTACCAAAAACGTACCACAGCACTTTATTTAAGAAGTAGGAATGACAGCGACAACACTGGGGAAATCCACGCGACTACAAGAACATCTGTTCTTTGTTGGTGTCGAAGTCAGTGCGGATTTTCGGATTAGGGAACAGCTATTATATTCTTTTGTAGATAGACGTTAGTTTGGGGCGAGGCCTTCTTAAAATGGCACCAACTGGAAAGTTATTAGTACGTCAACAGATTTTAATGGGGAAATTAAACGTACATTTCTCATGAAAAATTCTTTTTCGAATTTACACGTAGAATAAGTTCTTTTCTTATCAATCTAGTAGAAACAGAAAGTGAAAACTCTACTTCGCAAGTGCTGTACAGACTCCAGACGGCATATTTTATACCTTGATGTAAGGGGCGTGACTCGTTGCAGCAGACTGGAATGTTAAATCTTGCAGCCGGTATTTGTTTCTCGTACATAGCCCTGCCCTCTCTTCCGCACACTCAACCTTTCGGAATTTCCTTGGTGATGTTCCCAGAAAATAATGATCGAATGCATAGGAAGTACACGTTTTAATTTTAGAACTGACATATATTGCAACTTATCATCACCACAGGATGCGTGGATTGTAAACACTAACATGTAGCACTCGCGATATTCCGGAAAGGAATCATTTTCATGTCCTGAAGTTTTAATAATTTCATATGATTCGAAAGAAGACACTCATTAAGAGGGAAAGTAGCGGTTACTGAATGTTATTAGTAGGGAAAATATTTATAAGTACTGAAATATACTAAATATGTAAATACTGTATAGTATACATAATTATTTTAAACATATGTTTAGTTAAATATGACCTAAAATCTCCGAAAAAGTATCTCACTTGGTTGTAATTGGCTCAGGTGACAGGGCACATAAAAATAATTTTACTGAGAGCTTGGAGAAAAACTTGGAATTGACTGATTCTGCTAACCTCCGCCTACTGGAACTGTCACCGCTTTTTCAATTGATAACAAGATGCAACGCAACACAAAATTTGTCTATCTGACCCTGCTCAGAAAGATGCTCAGTAGTCTGGACGGGTTCACTATTGAAATATTGTCATTTGAAGGGGAGACATTTCATTCGTACCGTACGCCAATCTTCAAAAGAATCACATCGCGCTGACGAAGGTTTTTTTAGTATACGGCTACGACTGTCAAAACTGGCGGGAGGGGGATATTGATTGTATCTCTGAATTCAACTCCCACCTCTAAATTTCCTTCCTCACACACGAAATTAACCAGTGTCAGGAAGAAAAAAATCTACTTATTGTGAATGCTTGGAATTTAGAAGCTCAAATGTAATTTCCAGACCTGTGTAGAGAGGACTATTAATGCTGAAATAACAGCCATTTCAAAGTAAGGAATCGTTGTAAATGTTTAAAACTCTACGGTTTAGGGCAGTTTTAAATGTTTTAGAAATTTTATAACTTTTCAAATCACTAACCAACTCTAAAATATAGAAAAAAGCATTTTCAACTCTGCACATACGGTACTGAGTCACAAAGCTAATGCAAAATACACTGGAGTTTAGTATCATAAATCGATATGCGTTTACACATAGGCCTAAATCATTCCGCAGTCTCTTTAAGCAGAGCAATTCAAAGACTTGTGATCTCTCGAAGCCTATAGTCATGAGAGGCCTTTTCTGGGGAACCCGCTAAGGGCAAACAATCGCATTTAATGCGCTCAGCTAGACGTTTTATTATTTAATGTACGTTAGTTTTGCTCAAGGCTTGTAAAGTTTACTGATCATGAGTATTGCTGACTAGAATGCTAAGCATTAAGATGCTATATTATTATCGTAACGCCTAGTCTCATGGTCTTGAATGCAATTACATGTCATAAAATGGTACGTCATGTGCTCAAAACTTAAGAAACTATGCAAAGTATTAAATTTTTCATGCAAGATAAATGAACACATAGACGTAATGACGGCATGTGAATGTTGTAACGTTGTTTCCAGGAAATATCACAGCGAATCCTGCAATACGTTGTGGTAAGCCACAAGAACCTCGAGTGCCTTTTCAAGTGGAGTTTTTTTCCTTCGCTCACATGCTCGATAGCAATGTGTAAAATATCCGTACTTTTTATTTATACCGCTCTTGAGGCTCCAGGAATGTCATCATTGTTCCCATGCAGTGCGTCTTTTGTCTGTAGCATTAATAGCTTGACATTCGAGGTTAAAAAAAATTCAAATTACTGTCAATGACAACTGAACTACAGTCAACTCTCGATATAGTGCCACCATCCCTTCTCCAACATTTACTGACACAAAGCGAGGGTGGCACTAAAACGAAATTTAGTTTTTAAAATAAAAACGGCATAATACAGTGATGTATTAATTTACTGTACTGTATTATGAAATAAAATTAAATAAAATTAAATAAAAGGAAAAGAGAGAACTTTAGCACAAAATAAAATACTATACAGATTTATTACAGTATATGTCCAGTGCTACAGTACTCAAAGGGGTACTCATGTTTGGTCCATCTAAGAAAGAACTGTAAGTAGGCTATAACTGTAGTGTAGTGTTTAGATCTGAATGGACACTGGACTAAAAGAAGTGAAAGTTTGGAAGGGCTCTTTCTACCTGGTCCACCCTCACGCAGGCTGCCTTCCAATTCTTAACATAGCTTCCTCATTCCATCGCACTACATTTACAGTTAGTGGCAGGGGAACACTAGTTTCTTGGAAATAGAGTACAGTATCTTTCTTAAATAATCTTCCTAACATTCACACCAGTTTTAAAAGAATTTTTCAACAGTAACGAGGTTTGTTATGTATTTTATATGGGAGAAGATCCGTTCACTTGCATTTATTGGCACAGTGCGAGGGTGGCACTGTAAAGAGGGACATTATATCGAGGTAGCCTACAGCTTCAACCCATCATTTGCCTCGACGAAAGAGGAAAAATTATCATTACTAGGTCTAACTGCATTATCAAGAAGAACTTGGTTATTTTAATCTACTTAAACGACTACAGACATATTTATCTGTTCATATGCGATTATTAAAAATAATTCATTAAATTTATCTACAGTTGATTTAATTGCGTCAGACATATTTCAGATTTCCACACATAGATCTAATCTTCATATCTCCACAATAGCATTTCATGACATCATCTTTATTTGCTGTAAACTATGCAAAAGTAGATTCTCTAAAGTGGTAACAAAGATTGCATTGCGACATTAGATATCAGTAAAGTTATCTGAAATAACTTACGATTAATACTCCAGGCATTGTACGGCACATAAAAGTAATAAACCGACCGTGCATTACTGCGTCACATACCTCAAGGCAAGGTACATTAAGATACATGAAGTATTTGTATTGAATTTTCCAATTCCTTCGTTCACATCCTCGGAAGATGTTGAACTCAAACATAAACATAACAGAAAAAAGTGTGATCAATTATAGCTACTATAAATTTTAAAATACTAAATCTTATGCCACGACATATTAATACCGTATAGTCTACATCCCGCCTTTCTATGAATTGCAAAAATGAAAACAAATCTTAACATATGGACAGCGCTAGGTTTAGGCAGCACCAACAAGACATTTCACGAAACATGAGGCTACGTTAGGGTGTCCATTCGTCCCGTTTTTTCCCGGGACAGTACAGCTGACAAAATGTCCCGCTGTCCCGAAAATTTTATTGGGACACTCAAATGTCCCGCTTTTTTGTGATTGTGATTGGTCAATGTGTTTCACGCTACATTAATGACAATTACAACAGTGAAGGTTTTGCTCATTGTCAAAACATACTTTAACGGAGTAATATGTGCTAACTTTTATGATAAATTATAAGAAAAAAACGCAATTATTGATAGAATATATAAAAGTGAAATGTACATGCCAATGAGGCAACTATTTCTGTGGAATACATTACCTACATCAGTTTGTAGAAGAAATTTAAGGAGACATTTGGGATAATTTGTGTGCATTAGACAAAGGTAAATTGCAAAATATTCCCTAAATTTTGTGAATTAAATTTGTATCCCCTTTTTTCCTTAATTGTCCCAGGTTTTCTCCCGTTTTTATATAAACATCATATGGACACCCTAGGTTACATCCCCGATACGGCCCACCCTTTCCCCCTTTCCCCCTAAATCGTTAATCACATGTTCCAAAGGAAAACGTTACAACTCCAGTTGAGTATTAGAAATTCCAGTAAGATTGTGTCCGATATTTGCGAAGCATGAAGTCAGTCACTACATCCAGCTGTATACTGGTGCAATCCAGATATGGTTGTGTGTCGTATTTATGAACTGGCTGGAGAGATGGTATCTGCGAAAGTGAAACGCACTGGTCAACTCTAGTCAGAGTTAACAAATTGCTACAAGCAACGATTTGCAAGCAAATGTTTCCTAGAGTAAACAATTTGCAAGTACCGGCAATTACTTTACATCATGCAAAACTAAGTAGGCCAATATGGTAATGAAACGTCAAAATAATGCGCCTAAAAATATTAGAATAATTTATTCGAACAAGTGGAGAAATTCAAATATCTGAGAGCAATAATATTACAGATACAAATAATATTGAGGAAGTTAAGTGTCGACTGATATCAGGAAATGTTTCTTTTATTAAATTCAGAATTTTCTCGAATTCTGTTCGGAAATCTAAAAATATTATAACATAATTATCCTGCAGGTTGTATCATTGATGTGAGACGTGATCCCTTACTCTTCGGGAAGAACTTAATCTGTGTTCGAAAACTGGATGCTTAAGAAAATATTCTGACCTAAGAGATGAAATCGGGACTGGAGAAAACTGCATAGCCTAATGACGAGCTTCATAACCTGTACTCTTCACTTAGAAGACCTAGACGTAGGTGGGAGGACAATATCTCTATATATATAAAAGGCTTTGTCCTGACTGACTGAATGAATGACTGACTGACTGATTGACTGAATGACAGGAATCAACGTACAGCCTAAACTGTAACAGGTAGAGACTTGGAATTTTGACAGTACCTTCGTTTCATAATGTAGGTGCTCACTAAGAAAGGATTTTGAAAAATTCTGATTCTAAATGCCAAAAATTAAATGAAAATACTTAATCCCTTTTTACATAGAATTATCCATTCCAAATCACAGAATATATTGTTGCCAAATGGTATCAGGTGGGCTTGGAAAAAACAAATGAAATGCACTTTTGACAAATAAGAGAAGTTATCAAAATAATTCATGTTATAAATAAATATTACAGAATGAAATCCACTAAAATAATGGAATCACATAACTTTCTCTACCCTGGACATAGAGAAAACAAAACGAGGTATGGTAATGTGTATATTATTATATTATATCGCAGGTTTTTGGAGAGAAAAGTATGAAAGTGATAATGCTTTCTGTTTAATTTCGTCTCCAAAACGGCTTTATGGTAACATAAGAGTGGGAAATTTCCCGCCTCGATATTACAATTTTATGTTACAGGAATTCTGTTTCTTCTTATTTAAACCTCTACCAGGCTTGCTGTGCACTGTACAAGCGATGGGATGCAAAATTCTAGATCCTCTATGAGCCATAAAAAATTATATCAAGCGTTTTCTGAGGGAATAGTTTGAGTGTAATAAGTCGTTCTTCCTATTTCAAATTATAAATGCCTATATAAGGACCTAGAATTTAAAATTGAAAATCCTTCATAAGCTAATTTCCAATTACAAAATACAAAACCCGGGCGACGCCGGGTCTTTTAAGCTAGTTATAATATATTTAAGGGAAGTAGGTTTTGCGAGGGATATTTGGAAGGAGGAAGCATAGGGTTGAATGGCGGGTTCATGTAAGCGCGGCAATGAACCTCCGGGTTCCATAAAATAGATAATGTTCCTTTAGCTTGCTTAGGAATTGTCTATAGCTATTGAGTGAGTTAGTATGTAAGCGGAACTTACCACCAGTTTTATAAACAAGTGAATATTTTACATCCGTGACCAGTACTGCTTTTTTAAGTAATTGTATGTTTTATATTTTATTTATGAATGCTATTGAGTGAACTGAACCTAGACAAGATAAGTTAAGGGTATAAGGTGATGGTTTTATCAAGATTTTAACGTTTAATAAACCCTTACTGGGAAAAATAAATACATTAGTTAAAATTAATTGCCACTTACGCATAGAAATAATGCAACCCCCCCCCCCCCATAAAAAAAGAGAAACGGTGATACATGCTTAACAATTATTAAAACAACACAGAAAATTCCAATTAGCGATCCCCACCATATAATAGACTTCATTTCATGCAGTGCAAAACTGGATTCGGAATGCGAATTTATGGTTCATCGAGAGTCAATAAGGGGTATTCCTGACGGGAAGTTGCTATCTCGATAGTTCCACAAACTGTACGTCATACACGAGCCACGACCTATAAAAATTATTTCCTTTTGTTTTGTAATATCCCGAAAAATTCGTAATATCCTTCTTAAAGCACACGCTAACCATTGTTTCTTTACAATAATTTCGAAGAAATGTAAAGCTTCTTTTAAGTTTACTCTAGAGGATAAAGACTAAAGACTAAAATTATTGATAATCCATAGCCAAAGCCCACAAAAATGCTGAATTGTCCGTGTAACAATTCTAGAGTGTTAGGGAAAAAGCGAATATGTCAAAGCACCAAACTTTTAGGAGAGATAAATAACAATTTATTTTCACAGCATTTTTACAATATTTAGATCAGTGGACTGAACTAAATAGTGTAACAGTGCTGTGGAAATAAATTGTTTTTTGTCATTCCTGAAACTTTGTAATTTTGACTTATTCGCTTTTCCCCTATCACTGTAGAATTAGTCTACATTACCTACCCCGATGTAGTAAAGTGTTTTCCTACATTCCTGAACGATTGCAGGTACTGTATTAGGTATTCTGCCCGGCACAGATAGTGAGATGTCTTGAGATACATTTTTATCCACACTTCAGAGAATCGCAGGAGTCCAGAAACTATGCTATTATCTTGTTTACATCAATTCATCCATCATTCTACCTAATTAAACAAGTGTATTGGGAATACTTCTCAGAAGATATTACATTGGAGTTGATCAGATTATATTGTCGAAGCCGAATTGCTTGTTAGTGGCAATATAATGAATCCGAAAGAATGCCTCCTTTCCTTTGGAAGAATATTAAAACCCGAGCATATTATTCTAAGGCGCGAAGACTTCTCTTTTTAGATATCTTTATGAGGTAATATAATATGTTCGTTTCCTCTTAAATTGTTGGGCCCTATTAAGTACCTAAAATAATTAAGATATTATGTCATCCTGGAAATATAATGGTATGTCTCTGGAGCATAAATAAAGGCTGTAGAACTGATTAATGTGGGACAGCACAAAATAAACTGGTTTTACTCTATGTTTCTCACAAAACCAGAGATTCCTGTTTTGTGAATGTGGTATTTAATTATTATGCAGTACTTGGAAAATGTTCTGATAAAAAGTATGCTGTTATACATACGCAGGACGGAATTTTGCAGACTATTTGCTGAAAAATTTGTATGCAAGAAATAAACCTGCTTTTTCAATGAACTTGAAATAACTCTGCCTACATGTCTAACAAATTGATCAATTTGTCAGGGCACTGAACGAAGTAGGGCGATTTCTTCGACCCACATGAAACAATGAGGGAATGATTTATGTACTTTGGTGAAAGATACTGTATGCCCAGGAAGGAATTACTGTAGACCATCGATTATCTATTTGCTATTTCTTGGTAGTTTACCAATCGTATGACAATCTGAAATCTGAATTCCCATTAACTAAATAAAACAAAACATATAACACAACGTAGAACATGTACAATATCCAAACACGTCATACATTCCTTAGAATCCCATTTTGATGCAGACATAAAACGTAGGGCTGACGGTTTAGATATTATGTAGGAGACATGTTTTAATGTAAAAACTGAAGGAACAAGATACGTATGCTTCATATAAGATGTCTGATGCTATACTTCATATTAATGTTAATGCAGCTTATCAGAAGATAAGCCACACCTATGTTAGTTTAATAGACCAGCTTATCAACCGTTATGCGGAAGGAATCACATTCCTGTCAGAACATTATTCCTCCTGAAATATCGTGTAGGAAGAAGTTCCATGGTCTGTGTAAGAAGTAGCCAGATTAATAAGGGATATCAAGACATGCTCTTCTATCATAGGATGTTAATTTAGGTACAGTTCAGAAAATGGGATCACATAGGAATCCTAATCTTTTTATAAGTGCAAGAGTCATCTTCCAGGCCGAGAGAGATCCTGTACTGCAAGGCCAATCATCAGCGATGATCATTCTGGTGTGTTTCCATCTATTATACTGTACATATATTTGAGTAAATTCTAATCTGGGATTTGCCCCTATACGAATGGAAACTTCGAAAACCTCACTGAGATTGGCCGGATAGGGGATTTAGGCACGGAATCCAATGACGTTACCGCATTGGTCAACCCATTTGACCAATTACTGGTAAATAGCCTGTCTATGTAGAATACAGGGGAGGGGTGAGATATTTCCGAAGGGAAAAAGTTATTGGGAATATTGTTGTCTAATGCAACTGAAGTCTATACTGTTTATTTTTCAATTCAAGCCATATTAAATACGCCAATATATTAAAGTATTTTTACACTAGACTTAAATTGACCGTGAAGTACAGGCAGATACAGAAAACATTTACCCTCAACAATCTATATCAATAATTTTGTTTTCGTTACTTCATACTTTTGACAGCAAAAAAATACAGCCAAAGTCCGTAAGATTTGTCATTACTCATTACTTTGGTTCATTCTAAGCAGGGAACTATTTTTCACATTTATTTCATGTGAGGAAAAAAATTCCTTTCTACAAATCTAGAAGAACTATTTTGCTAAGTATGCCTTTCATAATATCGGTTTTCAGAACAATATGCAAGATACGAATTCATGATAGGCCTACTGGGCTTACTTATTATATCGATAAAATTCCTTTCCGAGCGAACAGAGACTATTGTTTTGCCAAAACCCATAAGCATAACATTGGTATTCATAGCGTATGGAAATTCCCTAAATATTTTACACAGCAAAATGCCGACGCGATGTGAGAATCTCTGGAATTCCCAGAAAAGGGATGATATTCATTCAAGCATGAAGGTCTTTCTTCAGATCCTGATTCAACTGGCATTCTACTCACATTGCCGACGCGTTTCTTGTTTGCTAGACATGTTAACTACTCATTCATGCAGTAAACTGGAATCTCTGCATTGCCTGAGATTGAATCATTTTTAGAGAATGAAGTAAAACAAGGCCATTATACTCGAGAAGAGTCAATACGAGTTCAACTAAAAATAGAGAAGGCATTAGGTAATCTGATCACGCGTATATTAACATCCCATCATGGATAATTCCATTCTGTAATCAATACCTTCTTCTAACGAAGATCAGCCATGTTGTGAATTATGTGATGTAATTTTCACTCGTACTCCTACAGGGTCCATAAATCCACTGACAATTATTTTTGTCGATACACTAATCGGTTCACAGAGGTTCCGCCTAATATACCACTATGTTTTGTTCAATTACAGCTGGAATCTGAAGGAGCAAGTATTCAAAAATACAATATATTGTATTCCTGAATGCTTTATTGTCTTATACCACTTAAAATATAAAATTAGTCAATTATAATCGATTCTGATTAGCAACACCTGTTGTCACCCTGGTTGTGACTTTAGGGCACGTACTGGGTTTCTGCTCAAATGAGAACTGCAAAAAACAACCCGCCATCAAAAGATCAGGACGTTCACTGCCAAATATATTAATTAAATTATTTTTGCCTTTAACAGAGCATTCTGATTTCTAGAGATATGTTACAGACAGATAAACGATAGTTTTATAGTTAATTATTATTTTTAAATACGAAGGGAGAAAATGCATGCAGGCAAGAAAGAGATAGGCAAAAAAGAACGATAAGGCTAAACGGCAAACACTTATGGGAGAAACGAAAAAAAATGTCATGTAAGAAACGAGAAGGAACACGGGAAGAGAAAGTAAATATATTCAAATGGTAGTAAAAGAATTATCAACAAACATTTTTTAAATACCAAAAGGCCTACATGCTCTTCGGTAATCGCTGCTAGTACAATATTATTAATACAATTCCCCTCAATCTCTACTAAACCTGCAGATCTATGTGTGAATATTTATCTCTTTATATATAAAAGGCTTTGTCCTGACTGACTGAATGAATGACTGACTGAATGACAGGAATCAACGTACAGCCTAAACTATAGTCCAGTTACTCATTGCATACCCAGGCGGCTTCCTTTCGTTAGGAGGAAAAGTTTGCCGACAGCTCAACCCATGTTCTTTGTTTTACCGCACCAATCAGCTAGTTACCCCAGCCAATCAAAATCTAAGAATGTCCTGTGGCGATTTTGACAGCTACTCGTCTACTCCGCGTGGAGTGAATGCGTTGTTGAAAGATCAAGTTACAGTAAACAATAACACGTGTGAATTGAATAAAGCGAAGGAAGAACTGAGGTCAGTGATAACAATGAGAGAGTGTTGCAACGTTGCTTTTGTTTTGGATAGCGGAAGCCCAAGACCGATTTAGTCAGATCAATTAACATAAAGAAACACCGAAACCTTTGAAGCCGACTGGCCATCCAATGAGCAACTGCACTATATAACAGGTAGAGACTTGGAATTTTGACAGTACCTTCGTTTCATAATGTAGGTGCTCACTAAGAAAGGATTTTGCAAAATTTTGATTCTAAATGCCAAAAATTAAATGTTTTTGAAAATACTTAATCCCTTTTTACATAGAATTATCAATTCCAAATCACAGAATATATTGTTGCCAAATGGTATCAGTTGGCCTTGAAAAAAAAAATGACATGCAAGTTTGACAAATAAGAGAAGTTATCAAAATAATTCATGTTATAAGTAAATATTTCAGAATGAAATCCACGAAAATAATGCAGTCACATAACGTTCTCTACCCTGGACATAGAGAAAGCAAAACGAGGTATGGTAATGTGTATATTATTATATTATATCGCAGGTTTTTATTATATTATATCGCAGGTTTCTGAAGAGAGAAGTATGAAAGTTATAATGCTTTCTGTTTAATTTCATCCCCAAAACAGTTTTATGGTGACATGAGAGTGGGAAATAAAATTTTCCACCTCGATATTACAATTTTATGTTACAGGAATTTCTGTTTCTTCTTATTTGAACCCCTACCAGGCTTGCTGTGCAAGCGATGGGATGCAAAATTCTACATCCTGTAAGAGCCATAAAAAACTATATCAAGCGTTTTCTGAGGGAATAGTTTGAGTGTAATAAGTCGTTCTTCCTATTTCAAATTATAAATGCCTATATAAGGACCTAGAATTTAAAAATCGAAAGTCCTTCATAAGTTAATTTCCAACTACAAAATACAAAACCCGGGCGACGCCGGGTCTTTTAAGCTAGTTACATATAAATAGCATCCTGCAGTCAAAAAATGAACTCCTACTAAAACTCCAATGAATACGCCTAAAACGAATTTGGGCAAAAGTTAAGGAATTTTGTTGTTGTTGTTCCAGTTTTCTTGCAGTGTATCATTTTGCCACTGTTCCATGACCTAGGTCATAAAAAACAATAATTTACTCAGATTATAGCAAAAAAAAAAAATCATTTTGGCTGCAACTGGTAAATCAAATGCCTGATTGAGCTTCTTCCTCACACATCGTACGCAGCTAACACTGATTTTTCAGCCTACTTTCACGCTAATAGCTTTTAACTTTTGACAGATTTCTTTTTAATCCTATTTTCTCCGAGACCTTGCATTAATCAAGGCAAACAGAATGGTTAGGATCCTTGTGCAATCCCCACTACATACGACAGCAGCAGCTATAAGTCCCTACCATATATGGCATACACACACAGTCATGGCAACTTGTATTTTAGTATTAGAAACCTATCTTGATCCGGAACCTTTCTTTTTCATGTATCTTATATGTTAGTGGGACGTTTGCGCACTGAGTCAGCGCAGTCAATCCACACCCATATATGGTCAAGTTACCGGTCAACTTTATCTCTATCACCATCTTAATTCTTTAACCAGCAAGTGTCAATAGAACATGACTCTAATTAAACTGTTTTGCATACAAGGAAACAAGTATATTACGTGGGAAATTCTTGATGTGGCTCATCAAGGGCGCGGATGTGACTCCCGCAGCGCAAGACGGCAGTGTTTTTTGGGGCCCCCGGCAAATTTTGAATACATTTTAAAAGGTTATGCATTTGAAAAGTCTAACGAATATAACTGCTGGTCCTTAAAGCTCATGCGCAAGATGAAAGAAATAAAAGGTAATTTAATTGTAATATTGCGATACCGGAAACAGCAATTTTACTGTTAATAGCAATAGAATTTTATTTCCAGGCGCCAGGTCAAGTACATAGGCCTACTGTAATTACAGTGCTGTGGGTCCATAATGTAATATGCATAATATATATTCGTGAAGGCCTGAATATTGTCTATAAACAACGATAAAAGAATCTAGTATAGAATTATGCAGGATTTATGTTAAGGCTAACGAATTTCTGCATTACACAAGTTTAAACAAAAATATACTTCCTCCTACATTAAAGAAGCCAAAATGTTAAAATAAATAAAAACGAAACTAAACTCCGTGGCGCTACATCCCTGGAGGGACTTGGCCTACCAACCGACCGCTGCGTCATCTACCACAGGCAGATGGCATGATTGGGGGCATGCTATGTGGTCAGCATGCCGACACCCACGGCCGTTAATGGAGGTTTTCATGACCGGAGCCGCTACTTCTCTATCAAGTAGCTCCTCAATTAGAATCACGAGGCTGAGTGCACCCCTGCCAGACCTTCCTACCTCAGAAAAATCCGAGGATCGAACCCGGGCCGACGGATCTGTAGTCAGCGACGCTAACCACAAGACCACGCCGGCGGTCATAAAATAAATAAACAAACAAAAAAATTTAGAAGTGTGGTAAATCGCATTTTGCTATGCACAGACACAAACACACACACAAAAAAAAGGAAATCTGATATTTTTCACGCCCATAGCATGTTTATCTTCAAGTTAACATACAGTAGTGTGCGAAGGTTAAAATGCAGGGAATATGTAGGCCAAGGATTGCCTGTATGCTCCTCACAATATGACAATGCTATGCAACAGGTTTTCTCAACAGACTGTCCACATTCCGTATGTGACTCACATATCTCGACACACAGGTAAGGCTTCAATCTCCTTTTGTTCTATTATTTCCTCAAACCATCTCAGTTCTTTTGAAAAAACCATTCCTATAGAAATGTTTTTATCGCCTTCAGTTATGGGTCACTAGATAACAGTCCACTTTATTTTCCGGCTAAAGGAAACTTCTATAAAAAATTTGGTACATAAATGTAAAGTACATTGTAGTGTAACAGAATTATTATTAGTCGAACTCGGTGGTGTAGAGATAGTGTGCCTGCCTTTGATCCGAAGTTCACGAGTTCAAACCCGGCCGAAGTCGTATTTTTCTGGACGTAAAAAGCATGGTCAAGGAGTCCTATGGGAGGGACAATAAACAATGGGACTTTGCTCGTGGATTTCCCTGCCCTTTTATGTCCTAGTAATACCTTTCTGTCTTCCAGGACGAGTCGATGAATCTACAAATTGAAAATTAAACATAACTAAAACTCGTATTCAGTCATCAGAACTCCCCCGGGAGGCCCTGATGATCCGGGCATGGAGTATGGGTTGAACGACAGATATGTTTAGTACAAACTTAGATTAAAACTAAATATTACGTGAGGTGTAAGTTAAGTGTAGCTAAAATAGCTGAAAACTAATTCTCCTAAGACAGAAGAAAAGTATTAAAAGCAGGGGGAAGTTTGTTAAACGAGTTAAAAGAAGAAAATGTTATGTAATCCTCTAATAATAAAGGACGTTTCGTGTTCAACCCTGAATTTTCATCCTAAGTTTTCATTCAAGACACTTTTCGAGATCTGACAGGTGGTGGTAATCTTTAATAAAAATATGGTTGATTGACGTAAAATTATCTTCAAATGTAAGGTAAGAATGGTTCTACCAAAACTGAAAAAAAAACTTAAAATTGTAATAGCTATTTATGTAACAAGTACGTAAAGCAGGGCTTTAGCGGAAGAATCAAGTATTTCGTGAAATACGTGATGGGTCCGCTAAAGTATTTGCGTACGTGGTGCATACAATAATTTTTAGTAAAAGTTTTCTAATTTTACAACTCAGTTTTCACTCAGTTAAAATGATTTTGCGTAAAGAAAGGAAAGATAATACTCTCATATCAGTTTATAAACCTGGATTGCTGTGACTTGTTTCTTTTCCTTAAAACACTTGAAAGACATCATTAAGATAATGTGGATTAATTAGACTAAATGTTTTCACCTCAAGTGAAATTGCACGTCATTCTTACATTTTCCTCAACAAGACTTATACATAATGCCTTGGCATAAGAAGCAATCGTACAAGAGGCTCATATAAACTCGTTTATTTCAAGTAACGCTCGTGGTCTCTGGGACTAAGTTACGGTGTAGTAATGCGAACTTCGCGCGTTTGCATCCACCCCCAGCATGGGCGTACGGTAAGGGGGGTTCGGGGGGTTGAAACCCCTCCCGAAATATCTGCAATATTTTGAAGATTATAAATAATGAAACGAAATTTAAAAAAAAACTCTGATTCGGTTGTTACATATTTTACAATTTCATACACAACAAAGCATTATTTAAGATTTATCGTAATTTATTTAAGATTCAAATTTCAAAACGGTATTGTGTTGATAATTTTTCAGCTTAATAACAGTGGTGTATTACTAGTAAACAAAAATCCCTTCGGAATCTGTCAAACGACAACTCGAATACTCCCGCCAAAATCCATCAACCTGTTTGTAAAGCCAACAGTAATCACGAGCTCATCACAAAATTATCATGAAGTAATCGGCATTAATCGGGGTTTTCCACCGGTGGATATACAGATGACTTTAAAAACGTGCCCTATCCACCATACAGTATTACGATAATTTTCCATAAGAAAGTTTTTTATTTATACACTCTAGCTTAAACGAGAGATGGATAGAAATCTCAAGAAAAACACTTTCAAAATCTGAGCTATATATTAATTTATTACAGCGTATTAATGATCACAATACAACTGTTTAGCAGTTTAAAAAGTAATAATTCACAATGTGCGCAAGGACATTGAGACGACTTTACATTGAACCCCTCCCGAACAAAATTTCACCGTACGCCCATGACCCCCAGTCATAATAAACATAAAAAGTTATTATTGTCGAATTTATTTATTAAATTCACGATTTCTAATTGACAAGTTTTACTATGCAAGTTAACAAACTATGGACAACAAATCCCCTTAACATGTAAAATTGAACTTACACTGGAAGACGCTGTAGAGACATGGAGTTGCCATAGGTTACCATGGCAACTTGGAGCCTAAAAATCCGAAGTCTATTTATTACACACAGACAAATTACAAGCGTAATGTTGACAATTTCTGAAAATAAATGATTATTAAAGACATAGGACTATTTTATACTGTTCCAAATTGTGTGCACTTTCTCAGCAGTACGACTTTTATTAGAAAAAGTAAGTAGGTGTGATATTAATCAAGTAGATTCGCGTTTTCTTCGCGAAATGCAACTTGCATCATCGCATCATTCTACAGCCTACTTATTATTGTTACGGCAATTTAACCATTAACATATGTTAATGTGACGATAATATAAATGCTTTGTCATTCCCCAAAGAAGATTAGTCTAAGTGATCTGTAATAGCTCGTGCTGAGAAAGTTGACGACCTGAAGGAATTCCTTTCACTCTCAATCCTCCATATGGAAAATAAGAAGTCTGTACAACATCAGCACACTTATGTTCACATGTTTGCTGTCAAGTACGCATAAAGCGTGTCATCAAAAAGTGCCAGTGAAATGTAAAAAGGACTAGCGTTACCTTGTCACAATACAATGGAAGATATAAGTTATAAAGAGGATTAGCTGTATCATGCAATCGGATAGAAGTGAAAAGCAAAATCTCGTAGTTCTTTTAATAATGCTTCTTTTATTGTGGGGCGTTGATCTTATAAAATGGTAGTAAATGCTTGTACTACAAAATAGAAAATATAAGATTTTAAGCATATCATGCTATGTTATTATCAGTGCCCGGATTTTGATATGTCATCTTTTAACTGGTACATCATGTAGGCTACGTTGCCCACTAGTGCATATATTCTGATCATGACTGCTAGATAATAAAAAGGTAATTATTAGAGTCTTTTTGGGTCATTTTTCGGAAATGCTTATTTTTAGGTCTTTTTAAAATTCTAAGCCATAATTTGGTCACTTTTTGGCCATTTTATGGTCTTTTTTTCCTTATTTAATGTTTTATGTAATTAAAAAAAATGAAAGTCATTTTCTCGTTTTGTGTTGTTTCTTACACTGTGCATGGTTTTTGTGCACTTACTTACATTGAATATTATCTGCTAAATAAGTGTTAATAAATAAATCTTCTTATAATTTTAATAGGAATATAGAAAGACGGTGTTTGCTGTTTCCATTTTACCGTATGTAATTAACTAATTACAATTCTGCAATTGGGTCAACAACATGAAATAATGTAGAATAGACACAAGTCTGATGAATATGTCACTATGCCAGTATTTTCATACAAATCTTTGAGTCATTTTTTGTTTGTTTTCTGTTTTTTTTGTAGTCATTTTATAGCTGGTAGTATTTTTTATCATCAAAATCTGGGACCTGGTTATCATCCTTTCTTGGTTTCACTTTTCAACGGGATATAGGACAGCATCTTATTACGATTTTTATTTTAATTGCAGACTTCTAAATGAAAATCCATGTGGAATAGGACAGTTAATGTAGCTGCGATTATGAATACTGATTAATAAATAGGGGTAATTAAATTTTTACAGTGCAGTTGTGTTTTGGGTGCAATTCTGCATTTGACATTTTTGTGCAATGTAATTTAATTTTCATTTATTCCCCTATTTTTATTTTTTATGCCTCTTTAGGTGCCTAAAATACTATTTTTAGTTTCTTAACTTCCGATTCCTATTAATAACACGACTTTCATCTGATTACATAAATAAATACAATTAATATTCCTCCTAGGAAAATTAAAAATGAGATGTATGAGAATCAAATATGGTTTTTTTCTTGTTATACCTGTAATTACTGTCATATTGTAGAGCTGCATACAATAAATAATCTCATAAAGAAATAAAACCAGCCGCCCATGACCTATGACATGCACCTTGATAACATAAAAATCCTTGAAAGGTTGTTGGAACCCAACATTGAAACTATGCCAAAATATTGCTGGAGAGGTGGTGATTCATCTATCAGAGCCATTATCACTGTAGCCACATGCAAAGTCGAGTTTCATAATCGCTTATAAATGGAGTTGAATCGGAATAATGACCTCTTCCCAGTTTATCGAACAGCTGGCCAATTCGGCCTTCTAACTTGTTCCCTCACTGCCATAAGTTGCATAAAATAGAAAGGACCTCTTCTCATATTTCAATGTATGAAAATTCAGAATAGAAATATACCAATACTAGCCACCAGTGCGTGGTTCCCGTTCACTTAGAAAAATCATCAGTTAGAATACAAGTTAATGAATTTGAAAGAAGGTTATGTATTGATGATTTCTTCGCGCTTTATAAAAATCCGAGCTTTTGGACTCTAGCTCTGAGCCCATCCTCTGGGACAAAGTAATTCATGTAAATTTACATGCTGATAATTATTGTTTAAACACTAAGCCTTAAGAGATTCTATAGGCGGCGTCTTGATAAATCTACGGAAATGGTAAACACAGACAACTTCAAACTTATAAAATAGAATGGACAAGAAATACCATCAGCTCAACAACTTTGTTATTATTTTATTAATACCTGGGCCTTTTGACGCGACTGCATATTTCCAGGGCATTTTGTTTTGTAGACATCGGTATAGTCTATTACCGGTACTAATTAAAAATTAAAAACAGCTGTGTCCTCCAGTTTTTTCATTATGATAAAACTATTAAAACCTTTTTCCCTGAGTTTACCTCCCCCATTGTATGGACGTTTATGAAGACCGTACCGCTCGGGCCTTACAGGACTGCGAGCTGTCCTGAGGGAGGAGTTTCTACGGATCCCATACATACATTTCTTTACTAGACAAGAGCATGTAGGGCCTCTCTACTAGACAAGACCCGGATGAGTGGTCAGCACAATGCCGAGACCACCTCCGAAACGAGACAAACGCACAGAAAGAGACACGCCAGTCACACACACACTCGTGGGATGAAGATAACAATGAGGGCCAGATGATATTCGGGGAAGAAGAGGGCCTAAAGTTTTCCGACATTCGATTCACAGATGAGGGAAAAAACACCACTTTGGAAACTCGTCCCGACTAGGAATCGAACCCGGGTCCGTTGCGTGATTTAAAAAGACTATCATAGGTTTCAGCTTCTTTCTGTAAAGATTCACATCCTATGGATACTGGATTTTTATGAAGTCAAAGAGTATTACATAATAGTAAGGAACTTTTTTCGGTGAAAACGAGTCACTTCTCGTCGATATGATTTTCCATTTTTTCTTATATACAACATGACTAATAGCGCTATGTTACATAAGATAACATACATTTATTTAAAACTAGAAACTCTGTACATTCTTATGCCACCAGACATATGGATGATTTAACATTCCGACATGTAGAACTGTCTTTAGCAATGTCTAGTTTTGAGATTATCTCTACTAAAGTTTGCAAACAAGTTTCCATCCGATGTATTTAATATGAAAAGACTCCTTTTCAAAACAACTATCTCTGGTTGGCTGACCATGAAAGCATTTTATTACATAAATGAATTTTTTTAACTGTAATTTAGTTTACTTCATTTTATAGTTATCTTTTATCTTATGACAACTAAGCAATTAAATTAAATTAGATTATGATAATTTACACATTTTTTAAAATTTCATTTCCACCCTGTATATCCAGGGTAAATTGCATAGATCACTTTTTACAAGGGTTAGATCTCATATCCTCCTTCGCTTTATAATAGGGTTTGGTTCATTGGTGACAGCCACAAACTGTTATTTCCCGTCTAGATTAATCTTACAAACGATGCGTTGACGGCAAATCTGTTCAGACAACACTGCTCTTACTAAAGTGTTATATAGTGTAACAAAAGCAGCTTTGTCCGCCCGCAACACACACAATGACAGCCTTGTTTTGAATTAAACCGCAGAGGAATCGATAAAGCTTGTTCCCTTTTCATATTCAAAGGAATCTGATTTCTAAATGATAAGTAAACACCTCGTACATCTGACAAATAACGAAGAGAAAGTGTTATAATACAAGATGATTATATCAGTCAAAAAAAAGCGTGTTTGATGTATTTATTCGATTAATGAGCCATGTAAAGAAAAAATAAATAAATACTACTGCAGTAACACTTTATGAAAATATTATTCTCAATAAATAGTAGCAATTAAACACAGTAGCCCAGTGCCGTATTTAAGCCTAGGCAGACTAGGGCGGCTTTTAAGCTGATACTGTTTTTTTTATTTAAATATATTAAACATTTTATTCATAACTCTTCAAAATAGTAAACTGATGTAACGCACAATGAAATAGAAATGAATAACATTGACAGCAAACCCTCATATTTAATCAGTGATCTGTTGTCAATGAAATTGGAACTCTCTTTCCATTTAACCGCATTTGATTAAAATCTGACATTCTGATATTATTATTATTATTATTATTATTATTATTATTAATATTAATATTACTATTACTATTTTTATTTTTATTATTATTAGCCTACTATTTCAGTTACAATAATGCTTATTGTAGGTTATTTTGTGGTACATTCATGTGGAAATAAGGGGGCGAAAATATTTTTTCTGCCTAGGGGCGCGTAAGTAGCTAAATACGCCACTGCAGTAGCCTCACGATAATGATAAATAAAACATAGCCTCGCATGACTAAAAAGAATCGGCATCTTTATTCACATCTCTCACAGTTTTATACCGAATACATTATACCGTTAAACATGAATGAAAATACAGTAAAACCTGCGAAGTTGACCACTTCTGTAACATGACCACCTGCCTCATCTGACAGCATTTTCATGGAATTTCCAATTTGTTTATATGTATAAGTTGCACTGTAAGTTGACCACCTGTGTATCACGTATCCTGAAAAGGCACCGGGTGCGTGTAGCCCAGTCAAATTAGGCCATAAAATGATGGGCAGTTGACTAGTGGAATCTCGAAATCAACCCCTAAATTTCAAAATGCTCTAACTTTTGACATATATTCTTCAAGAATTTTTTTTGTTCTACGACTTCCTTTTTCACTAGTTTACTGTAAAATTGAAGGCAAAAGAGTTGGAAGACCAAATTTCACGAGAAACATGAGGCACTACAAATTTTAATTTTCGCCTGCATGGACATAAATATGAATACACCATTTTGTAGGAAATTTAATAAGATTTAATTTTAGAAAGCATAAAATGTTATGTACGACGCACTATTTTCGAGATATGCGCCAAAAACTGAAAAAAGATACCTTTGAGCCTCCCCAATCCTCGCGGCACCTGAAATCGGCGGGGACTAATTAGGCGTTGTTCAGGGGACCTCCCCATATACATTCCTGAAACTTTTGGAACTACACGATTTAATGCAGCAAAAAATCCTAATTTGACCGGGCTAGTGTGGGACCTCTCATATACAGTACTGTATTACAATCTTCAACCGAATGGACGCCGACGGTGCCTTTCAGCCGGGTATGTATGAAACGGGTCTGTGGGTAGAAAAAAAGTTAAAATTAAGTGAACCGGCTACATGTTTAGACTGAAACATTATACATTTCCTACTGACATGACGTGGACAAAGCAAACATAATCGAGAGCTGACGTGTCATATTCAAGTGTTATCGCTTTTACTTTGTTACTCATCAGATGTCAAGAGCTCAAGTATCAGCAATATCACGTCAATAACATCTACCAATAATCCCCCAGCAATCCATTCCATCCATTAGTTGGCTCGTAATTGCGTATGAGAAGTCAGTGACATTTATGTGGATATGAGGAAAATTTTTCACAGGTCACTAATCCTAGCTAATAAAATGACAAAATTGAAAAGACCCATTTTCATACGATTCAGAACAAAGCATAGACGTATTCCAAGCCCTATAACTAGTCACCAAACACAAGGCATAGAAGGAATTAGCAATATAAAGTATTTAGGATTACAAATTGATCAAAATCTTGACTGGAAAACACGTTGCAAATATAATTCCAAAACTGAGTTCAGAATGTTTTGTCTTAAGAGTTTGTAAACAGATATTACAACAGCATGCCTTAAGCACGGTATATTTTGAATATTTTCACTTTAAAGTGAAATATCATGATAAATAAATCATGATATCATGATAAAAGTGAAATCATGATAAATATCATGAAGTTTGGAATCATATTCTGAGGCAACTATTTTCATAGGGGAAAATATTTAAATTACAAAAAACGAGCAATGAGAATAATTTGTGGAAAGAAAAAAGGGAAGTAAAATTTTTTGAAAATATTCTCATATTTCAAAAAGTACGCAGCATATCAAGATTATGCCTGAGATTCTGCGCCAGGACAAAAAAGACAAAAAAAAAACAGAAGTCGGCTAGCTAACCTTCTTCACTCATTTATTGTTTCCTGGCTGTTTACGCTATTTTAACTGGAAATTTTGTATTGGCCCTGGGCTCAATACGTCCCCCGATAAGCATGTGGAATGAGCATTTGGAGAGGGGATAAAGAACGATTGATGTCGAGCAACACAAAATAATAACAGATTGGTTGGAATATAGGCAACTTAGGCCTGTGACCGTCGCCGATGTGGTGGAATTTTGTCCCGCAGGAATTTCTTCTACACGCCAGTAAATCTACTGACATGGGCCTATCACATTCATGCACAATAAATGCCATCGACCGGGGCCGGGATCGAACCCGCAACCTTGGGCACAGAAAGCCAGCGCGATACTGACTGCGCCACCGAGGCCGACATAATAATAACAGAAATAAATTACGGTAATAGGTCCACATGTTGAAACGTAAATTATTTATTTCGTGTTTACTTCAGAACGGGGACCACAAGGACCCAAACTTATCCAGCACTCATCTAATTACTAATTAACAGAATAAACATTTCATATACCGTAAGTTACGTATAAACTTACTGTCACTATTTCCTTCGTGTCAAGACCTATATGAGGGGGTTAAAGCCAAAGTGGTGGAAGACATGTTTTATGCATTTAGAGAAACAGAAGGTTTTGTTAGATGCATTATAATAATCTCTCCTAATATTGTCCTCCCACCTACGTTATATATATATACAGTGTATGAACATAATAGGACTTACACGACTCTTCCTACTAACAGATCTATACCGCAACATTGCATTGCAATATTTAGGTTCATAATTTAAAAAACATGACTTACACCACTTTGGCTTTAACGAGAATATTTACCATTAAAGATTTAGGATTAATTATTACGTACAGTATAATTTAAATTTTCGAAAGCATATTGATAAAATAATAGATGAAGCTTACAGACAGTTAGGATTCATTTTTCGTAATTCCAAAAATATTAAAGACAAACGTGTTTTACAATTACTTTATAATAGTTTTGTACGCAGTAAGTTAGAATATGCATCAGTTATATGGTCACCATTGTTTAAAACTCATATTAATGACATAGAAAAAATTCAAAAGAGTTTTCTTCGATACATGTATTTTAGTTTTAAAACGTATTAAATTTAATGAAGTACAATTAAATTTAAGGAATAGGGAATTGTTATATATTCATATCATTAAGTCAAAAATATTAGAATGTTCATCTTTCATTCAAATATGTAAACAATATAATTCTCTATCACTTCAAAATGCTCTTCTGGATTTTGACTTATCATAAAATGTTATATATTCCATATGATTTAGCTTAGTTTTTAGATTGTCTTGTTAAATTAATTGTAGTTATTATAAATCATTTATGTATTCTCTTCCTTATCACACATTCATTCATTTATTGTATTGTATTTTTATATTGTACAACAGGTATTGGCGAAACTACGCCAACTGTAATTGGGATTTATTCCTGTAGTTGGCAGAATAAATAAATAAATAAATATGCTGCGAGACGACTGAAAATGTTATGTTTAAATTACAGTGCTTCTTCATAGCATAAAACAAAAACAAAATGATGAAAATGCATTGCGACGTAACGTTGGAGTAAAAACATGGTATTAATATCATAAAGAGCAAAGACAAATCAAATCAAATTTCGTCAACTTTTTCTTAACCAGTCTATGCTGGTCTTAAACAGCCTGCCACTCCTTGCACAGAGCTTGAAAGAAACGCATTACGACATTCCTTGGTTAATCTCTAAAAAAATTATGACCGCCCTCAATGGTTAACTAGTTATTAATGGTCCCGCCATTGCCGAGTTAAAGCCGGGTGTGGTTACTGCACTCAAGAAACAAAGAAAAATTAGAAAAGAATCACATATGGCTAATCATAACGTAATAAAATTATTTCTCGCTAAGCAATATAGAATCGGTTCAGTTAAGGTAGGGAATATACACCATAGCTGATAGGAAAAGGTTATTTTAAAAATGGACTTTGTACTTTGTTCAATGAAATTATTAGTTCAATGAACTAAACTGAACTGCCCCTTGAGTTAAGCATTCACAGCTATTTCACTCAGTAATAAGGGAAACTTTAAGCAGTGTTCATTTCACTATTTTAATCATTTATTATTTAAACAATTCTTCGACACGGAACGAAGAGGCCGAGATGGTAACGTCTTGGACTCGTATTCGGGAGGTCCAAGGTTCAAATCCCGTGACCGACCAATTTGACATGGGTTGTTTTTATGGTTCCCCAGTCGTAAAGACAAATGCCGAATTGGATGTTTATATACCATGAATCATCCTCACCATTTCATCATGTATCACATCCATTTCAATTAGCCTAATATCAGTTGAAATTTACTCCATAAAAATACACTAACAATAGAAACAATTGACAAGCAACAGTTCTATGGTCAACCCTACTGTACAGACACAGATCTTGAACTCCTGATATGGCCTCGTAGTTAAAAGGAGTATAAACACAGCTGAATTAAAACTAAAAAAAAAAAAATCTTTGACATATCTTTGATATAGGCCTATCTAGGTTTTGGGAATATAATGAAAAAGAATCATTAGGCCTATCTTAAATTCGGTAATTAACGCATAAATCCTACATGGTACACACAGTCGCTAAGGTAAGTTAAATGCCAGATTGACAATATTAACTCACCAAAACTCGTCGCTGTTATTCATCAGCTAGTGCAATAAGAAATAAAATTGGAGATCAGTTAAAATGAACAGAAGACATGTCAATAGAAACAAACATACGCACATAAGGTCTAATACTAGCACAGAGTACTGGCATCTTAAAAACGCGATTCTACTGTATTTGAAGTTCAATTGGGATAATACTTTACAAACTCCAGTCCTGACCTCGTAGGAATCTGATCTCAGATAGAAAAGAAACCCTACAGAAAAGAAATTTACCCTCAGTCATAATATAATGTCGCGAAGTTCTTAGATTCATTAAGATTAATTTCAAGATTAAGTTCTTAGATTCATTAAGCTAATGCTACATGCCTACATGTTTTGTACAATGCAGCAGGACCCACGATATTTAATTAAGGGGCAGCTTTTGGCAGATTTTAAGAAAATGCATTTACTGCATCAATTCCTGGGGCTAACTTTTTGTGTAATGTAGTGTTATTGTCTATAAGATTATGTAAGCTTTTCCAGAATAGGAACGTTTAAACTAATCTATAATTGTGGCAAGAAAATAAAGAGACATGGAATCCAGAGAATCTGAACAATTTTAAAAATATATAAAAATGTATTTTAGTAGGCCTAAGTAAAGCGAACATTATTAATAGCATGATATTTTGTTCCCATATTACTTATTTTCAATCTCTGTAACAAGTTGTATGGCAAAAATATAGTAATGCATAGACTCCCTCGTTAAGAGCAATTCATCTCATAATGTAGCAAGTAATGCTAATAACAGGATAAAAACAGTATCCAAGTTCAGCACACTTCCCCTGGCCTGCATAGCTTATAATTATAACTACAAATGTTTTGTACTGTGAAGTTTTCAGCCGTTGCCGGTGTGCCGGAGTTTTGTCCCACTGGAGTTAATAAATACAAGCCTGTAATTATAGACATGGGCCTCTTTCATTCACGCATAAATAAATGCCATCGATCCGTATCAGGATCGAACCAGCGAATTTGGGAACAGAAAGTTAGTGCCTTACTAACTGTTTCACCAGAGCGACTCGACGAATAATATTAACTTATGACATAAAAATTATCGCTTCTTAAAAGTCAGTATCTTTTTCATTTTCAAACGAGTTCCCAATTGTTCCATGTTAAAAAACAAAATACCTTTACATCAACATGTGGATTTGACAGGGTCTGGACTTTTGCGTCCCAAACCACTAAACTAGGACTTTTGCTCCATAGATCCTCAGGTCCAATGATCCGTTCTCTCTAGAGCAATGACCAAAATGCGTCCGATGGAATACAGGTAAAATTAATAATTGGTACCATGCAGTTCGTTTAGCATTATCCAGGGTGCACCGCGAGGAGGCGAACTGTTACACATTCCAAAAATTTTAATCCTTACATTACTGTCAGTATTAAATAAAATTGAAGCGTAGAATGAAGTTACTCTTTGCCTTTTGGCTACCAGTTTACTTTCTTGTGGTTGGTAGGAACTTAAATGATACCGTTCGCATATATTCCAGTCTGCTGAGTGTTTCAGTTCTATATTCAACCATTTTTTCTACCAAGAAGGCCTCTTTTTCATTTTTCTTGGCATTGACAACGGTTGTTGAGCGTGTGTGAATATATGTTTCTGCTTGTATATTCTTCAAGGCTTCGTCAGATAGATGTATCGATCTTGTTCAAGACGGGACGCACGAGGGTTGTTTACGTCAAATTGCACCGGACGCACGAGGGTTGATTTGATGAAGGGACCACTCGCTTTGGGACGCAAAAGGGTACGACCCGATTTGACCTATGTCTTCTGATCTATACGAAGGAGGAAGTCCCATGTTCACAGAATTAACCAAATTTATGGGGGGATCGGAAAATTACTTTACACCGAAATTCCATTAAGGAAATTCGTAATTATATACTACTCCTGTCGTCATTCACAAAATTTTAACAGTTATTCTTGATATCTGCTTCCTACAATTTGGAGATAACCTTCAGGACCTATCAAAACACTAGAATGACACTTGTAGAATACATTAACGCTCACCATTATAGTCAATTATAAAGGGTTTTTAGGCATCGATTACGATAGTATTTCTATGTTGTACGTGTAGGAAGATTGCATTTTGGCAGGTGTGCTTACAACACCCCAACGGTTTCCGCCGCTCCCCTCTATCTACAGGTAAACCTAATCCACTTTGCGAAACAAGAAAATGTGCGAAACTTAAAAGGAAACACTGTATTTATTTATAGATCATTTATTATTTAGATAACAATCTGCATTACGAGATGTACTAAGGACATGTAAGCATTAACCATGACATGGTTATGGGGCGTCAACCATACCATACACGCCCCTTCAACAACAAACATGACGTTGACTTTACCAGTAAACGACGTACGAATCTTTTCCTGTGCGACCTTATGTGAGAACATGTATGTATATTTAAACAAATACAGTTTTTTAAATTTTATATATACAGTATTTGGGCAGTGGCTTGCCAAGGTGGGGGCGGAAGAGGCGGCCTTGCAACAAGCCCCGCTTTGAACATAGGCACCAAAATTTGATTTATTTATTTTTACCAGGCCAGTGACGAGTCTTAGTTTGAGTGCATAAACAGTTGTCTATAAAACATATATTATTTTTAAACAGTTAATTAAATAAAAAACAGGTTAGAATCAACCACATGAAAGTACGTAGGCCCACTGTAATAATCAGGGCTGGGATTTCGTTGCATTAGAATGTCCCCCCCCCCCCCGTTATACCAATTCATTGCTCGGTTATACATAAATGTACTTCACAAGAGGAGCTAAATTAAGAGCATCTAATGGTGCAATGTTTTGCATGTTTTGCCGATTTTGTGGGAAACTTCAATTTCAGGGATTTTCTATCATTTTTGTATTTTCGTAAACCAATCTTATCTTTTTTGAGAAAGTGGTTTATTCACCAGAAAAAAAAAACAAAAAGTTACCTAATGTATAATAAATTTGTGGATCCCAAATGATACTCTTAACCCATTATTAAAATAATTTATTGGGATCCACAGAAATATATGAATTGGCGTACTATTGCGTATTTGTGGAGATCTTGTGAATACTGGGTAGGCCCCCCTATTGATTAGCGCCCCAGGTCCCCATCACTTACTTCTTCGTTCTTTATCTAAATAGCAAATTTTAACATTTGGCTTATATTCATTCATTCTATGCACAACGAAAGTAATACATTTCGATTCTGTTAAGAAAAGATGTTATGTACAAAAATCATAACATTCTTCATTTTAAGATTATTCGTTTCTACACAAATGCTATCAACGCGAACATGGAGTAAGAACCCATAAAACTAGGAAATCACAGACAAGCACCCCAATAAGAAATCTGGGAATATTAATGAGAATGTCATTTCGGCCTATATATAAACGGTATATTCCGAACTCTTTCAAGATACAGTGCCTACTTGAAAACAAGTTAGCGGTAGTTTATATGGGATAGAAATAATATTCTTATGCTAATAAAAAAAATCCACTTTCACCTTTGTTATGTAGGCCCTAGAGGGTTTGATGTGAGAAGTTAAAATACAAACAAATATTCAAATCCTTGATAAAATCAGGCCCGGCGAGAGGGAGGGGCAGCCAAGGCTGCAGCCCCGGGGCCCGAGCCCCAAAAGGGGGCCCTGTCGACCAGGTTTTATTTTTTACTTTCTAAATTTACTTTAAAATAAAATTGGTTACAAGTCAACAAACAGCTGAAGTTGTGTTTTATGTGTTTATTTTATCACCATTGTCCTGTCGTATAACGGTGACATGGAATTATTAGTTAATCTGAAACGGATTATCTTGAAGAAAAATTGCTGTTTTCAAAAGCAGAAGAACAAATCCTTTTGGACTGAACAGTAGGCCTCACTAACGTTCGGCATTTAAAATAATAATTTTCAAAAGATTAAACTGGTACATACAGAAAAAAATGTTCCTAATTAGAACATTTTAATGTATTTTTCAGTTTCTTCCCGGCATCAGTTAACCGACTTGGTCCAAAATCAATAGGCTTCGTCCCATGGGCGTTATAAATTGTATACCAAGTTTTATGAAAATCCGATAAAGCGCATTTGAGTTATCGCGCTTACAGACACACGGACAGACAGACAGTCCTGTCTACAAGACAATCTCATAAAGTACCGATACCATTCTGGCACTTAATAATTATGTAATTTTTCCCTGGGGCCCTTGCTTTCTTTCCACGGCCCTGGATAAAATAATATATAATTCCCTGTAATCTAGCTCACGCACCACGCAACAAGTTTGAAAACAGCGCTATATATTGGTTAAGTAACGCCCGGCACCTTGCGTGCCACCAGAATCACAGTTTTGGTTAGGTTAACAACACACGCCGGTAATAAAATGGATAAACACTCACCTTTCTCTGAGCTTCAGCGGCGAAACCAGATTTCGTAGCCCTGTTGTTTGCCATTTTGTATTACCTCTTGTAAGTTTTAACAAGTTCAAATCACAAGTTCCTTGCTTGTACACGTCTGCACACTTACCGCGCGATTGTGACAGTTGACTGAAGCACGCCGCGAACGAAGTACTTTCAAGGTATTGAGTTTTCGATCTCGAATCACGTGACCTCCAGGACCCGCTCCCATTGGTTGAAAATGATGTCATGGCGATGTTGCCATAACAAGCCGGTTGAAACGTATATGGTAAAGAGAAGCTAATACAGTACGTTCTAAAAGTATTGTTATGTTGATAAGAAGATTCCTATGACAATATAGCTTTTTTCTAGCTTTATCACAGTACAAAATTAAACCAATCGTTCATTTCTGTGCATATTTAGTATTAATAAAAACCTCATATTATCTCATACAAAATTTCAAAACCAAATCCCAATTCTCTTTTTACTTAAAAATGTTACCATTTCTGGAATAGCTAAACTTGATTGTAATTATTTAAATTTCAGCGTGTTATCTGTTTTTAATCTATTCACATTAAAATACTTGACAATGTTTGAATTATAATAACATTTTAATGTTGCATTTGTAATAATAAATTAATTACATCTAATTTAAAAATTATATTGCCATCAATTTGATAACGATTGTAATAATATTGTTAAATTGAGGTTCTTCCTGGTTTACAAGCCTCTGGCTCATTGGTGTTTTCTAATAAATAAATATTTAGACCTAATTAAATTATAAATACATACATAAATTTACGTTTGTTTCCTAAATCATAATGTAAGAAACCATCAATAATATATTTTTTCTGCTGAATACATGCCCACTCCTGCCATCTAACAATGAAGTAGAAAGTTGGAGGTAAATGATGCATATTTTGTACCTATCCTCTATTTATTGGATGAATATGCACGAACTTTTAAACGGTATGAAATATTTATCATTATTTTCAAGACGAATGCATTCTTACGTACTTATATTCTTCCATGGGTTTATAATCGATTAAAAATTTAGCCCATGAACCCTCGAATTATTTAAAGGTCTGTAAACATGCGACAAGGGTCCAAGGAAGAAATATTGCTGTTTTTTACTCCCGAAGGAAACCGGAAATTTTAACTCGTGATTGAAACAGTATAGTATTTATTAATAGCTTCCAGTCATCCTTTTAATTCTACAAGAGACTGAACATGCTTATAAAAAGTGCAGGTCCCCTAACTATTACGGGAGGAGGGAGGAGAGAGAAAAAATAAAGAGAGAAAAATAGAGAGAAGTAGAAAGAAAGAGCAAAGTCATCTATAGGAGAAGAAGAGGTCCCAGATTCGATTTCCAGTTCATGTATTGTCAAATCAATCAGGCTAATATTGAAAACTGTCTTTGAGTTAAGCGACCTCCTGATTTCACTTGGCTTCTTAGGATTTTCTACGGCCGACTCTTCATAGAAGTTACAAAAAAGAATAGGTACTGAAAAGTTATTAGGAAAGGTCAACAGATATAAAGCCGAAAGGTGTGGTGATGAAAGGTATATGAATTTAGCCATATTTTAAATATAAAACTATATTAATTACCTCAAAGAAACAAACTCAAACTAGTTTTTAAACTATTTTTTTTTGTGTGTGTGTATGTGAACATTCTTTCCAAACTTTTGAGGGTATAATACCACGCAAAATTTCAAAATATTAGCTTTAATAGTATTCAGAGTAAAAAGGATGTTTAATTAGACGTAATTTTTACACAACTTTTATTAATTTATAGTAATTTAATTAATTAGATTATTGTAACTGTATGATTTCTATGAAACGTGAATTAAATTTGTTTTATAAATCAAGAGTTTACTTTTCCATTATTAAAAATTAATTGTTGAAAAGTACATATTCAAAAAAAGATAATTTTATAAATATAATAATTCTTCATGTGCTGCAAAAAAGTTATCAAGATTTGTGGATGTTTACTAGAAAAAATCGACTTGAATATTTACAAGTAGGCCTATAACCCAATTACTCTCAATTGTGCAGCCATTCAATAAATCCACTTTTTTACCAACTTCCTCTTTGATTCAAGAACCTGGCAGTACACACATGTTAAATCTGGCCAATTTTCTCTTTACAATGACTACGGTATTTTTCTTCAATTTCTCGGTCGCTTTAATTCCTTTTAAAATAACTTTGAGAATTGAGCTGGTAAACTGCAGTATAACAATGACACTGCAATGTTACGTACATAGGAAAAATCTCACATTACTGCATTTCTTAAGTGCCAAAATGGTAATTTCTGAAATTGTATGGTGGATGGGAAAATCTGTCTGGCTGCCTGTCCGTGTGTCTGTACGCGCGATAACTCAAATACGCTTTATCAGAACTTCATGGAACTTGGTATAACGGATTTATAACATCCATGGGAAGAAGCCTATTGATGTTGGACCGAATCGGTTGACCGGTACCGGAGTAATGCCCAACTTAGTGCCTATTTTATGGTAATATATTAGAAAGAATTTATCAAATGCAAATCAGTTCTCATGACAACGGTTCATATAATCAAGATTCAATCAATTTCATACGAATCAATCAATTTCATAGTAATAAATAACAATACACCATACATAGCAACCAAACTATATAATCAACCAAACAATTTAAATACGGCTTTGGAAGTTGCAATGCAGGTAGCTTTTACAAATAACACTACCCATAGGCCTATATTCCTTCGCTTGTGCTTATGAAACTAGACCTTTGTCCTTCCGTAAGCACTGCTTAAGCTCGATCTGGAACTTAACTCGGAAATCGATTAAAAAATAGCTTATTTTCTGCTTATCATAATTGCAATTATCACTGTTTTAACAAAACCATTCTGGCAGTTTACATCAGTTTACCTGACCTTTTTTGCTTCTGGGATGAAATATTTATTTTACCGAAGTATAAAGAAATTACACGGTATCGTCCACCCATAATACCTCGCTTGAACAGGGAATGTGTACGACTTTCATCTCAATTTCCCGGTATACGTAAATGCATGTTATTCAATCCGACCAGGTTATAAGGTGTAGTGCTGTATTTCATTCACATCAGAAGGAAATATATTTCAACTTGGGCAGTGGCTCTTCCGCACAATCCCACACCTCAGAGGATTTCGTTTTTCTGTCAAGGTTCTTTTCCCCGCTTCTTTTGAAAGAACACGTCCACTTTTAAGACGCCACAGGGAAAACATTTCCCCAAGCTAACAAATACTTAAAGGATCTATAACATATTTCAGGGAGATAAAATATTCCCTTCAGGAGCTGTCGAATTGTCATTTCAGTTAGAATAGATTATGAGTCACCATATTATAGTCACTTTGGAACCTACCAAATAATGCTACTAAATTTAAATTATTTAAAAATTACGCCATTTCTAGCTATGAGATTCTCATTAAATTTTATTAAATTTTTACAGCACAAGCAGGATTTATACGCGTATAAAATTACGAAAGTTAAGTAGGCCTAGGCCTATAAATTCTGCCAGGGCCGGCTTCTTCCATACAGGCGAAAAAAGGCAGCAGCCTAGGGCGGCAAATTATTGGAAAGTTTTAGGGGCCTCAACATTTAGAAAAACTTATCTGTGATGTAGCTTCTTGTTTTTTTAATGTAAATATAAAAAAGTTATAACCTTTTCGAATCAATGCAACCCTATACCATCTAGATAACCTATGCTATATCATCTTCATAAATAAAAGCCTTTCTCGAATTAGGCCAATTCAAGTCACCACTTACCAATACCACTTAGCAATACCAGGCTAGAGAACGTAAAATTCCATTTTTAATGAAATGGTAAAAAAAAAAAATGGTATGACTGAGGTGACAATTTAGGGAGGGGGCGAAATTATTTCTCGCCTCAGGCAAAAAAATACCTAGAGCCGGCCCCGATTTCTGCCTTATCATTTTATCAATTATTCCTGTTTTTAATATAAAATATAACCATTTTAAATGCGATAAATTGTTTCCCTGATAGGCCTACAATTCATACGATAAATCAGTTCAGTGAGATGGCCGAGGCGGTAACATCTCGGATTCATTTTCTGGATTCATCATCATCAGGTTCTAAAGGCAATGCCTTGTTGTAGTAGCCATGTCTTCCTCTTCATCGCTGTTCTCTTTAAATTTTCATATGACAGCACGTCCATATCCTTTATCATGTTTTTAACAAATTAATTTCTAGGACGTCCTCTTGATTTTTTCCCAAGTATTTTCCCTTCAGAAATGTTAATGAGTAGATCATTGTGCCGAAATGTATGACCCACTAACTTTGCTCTTCTACTCTTAATTGAATTCCATCACTTCATTAAGCACTTCTTCATTTGTTTTCCTATCCACCCAACTCGTCTTTGTTAGTCTTCTCCATAGGTATAGTGCAGGGGCTGAGCCCTAACGGACTCGCGGACGGAGGCCACATAGGCGGGCCCATTGCCCACCCCCTAGGAAACGAATGATGTGCATGCCCTAAGGCCCCCCAGTCAACAGACTCCACCACAAGCCCCCACGGAGCTCCCCTACATCCAACAAGAACCTGGTACCACTCCACGTGCACCGTACCCAGGGTCCCTCGTACAAGAGCCCCCTAGGCGCGGCACAACCAGACAAGCGCCGCTAACCCAGGGTCCCTCTGAGAGCCCCAAAGGCACGGTACACCACCAGCAACTCTTGACCACAAGCAGCGGGGCAGGACGGGGGAGGCCCGCAGCAGAGTCTGCAGCAGGAGCTGGCCCGAAAACCAGTAAAGGGGAACGGGATGATAATGAGGGGGGAAAGGAAGTTGAAGTGGAGAGTGTTGGTGGAATGAATGAAGGGGGAAACGGGAGGATCCCCGAGAAAAACCCCCAAAGGTCACGGCTTTGTCCACCACAAATGACAGAGTCTTCTCCATAAACACATTTCTGCTGCTTCTAGTTTCTTGGCTTCTGCTTTTCCGATTGCCCATGTTTCGCATCCATAAGTTAATACACAACTTACAAATGTTTTGGCAATTTTTTTCCTTACTTCCGTACTTAAATGGTTATTTGTGAGGAGATTCTTTTTGTTCTGAAATGCTTGTTTAGCCAGGTTAAACAAGCATTTTCTGGATTATAATATATTAATAAAATATGTATAAAATACTTGTCAAAATAACATTGTTTTCACTTTACCCCAAATTAATACTTTTTAAATAACGAACTATTAAAAAATAAGTAAACGAAATCGTATACACTCTATGGATTAAGCAGTATGCTTGGCAACGCTTGAGACATTTATAGTACAAAATGCAATAGTAAATTCAAGATTATGAAATTTATCAACTGTTGTGTACAAGACAAAAGTAATAAGGAAAAAGCAAAGAAGAAAATAGTGATAAAAATACAAAATTAATAGGCACTGTCAGTGTGATATTTCAAGCAACGGTCTTTCTTTTAGTCTTATATTAACTTATGGCTTTTTTGTGCTATGCTGCTGTTCTTTTCCCACTCTTTAAAGCATGTAGTATTGTAAACGTTCTACATTTTTTATGACGGGCTTATTAATGGGATAAGGACATGTAAAACGCACCCACTATGTAACAACTAAACGTAAGCCTATATAAAAGTAAGAACATTTAAGCAAAATCTTGCCTACTCAGAATAAAATTCCTAAAACTTAAGGGTGTAAAAAACACGAATTTTTAGTTTAAGAATTCCTTTATATACTGAATCAAGAAACAGTTTTAGTATATGCTGTTAGATCGTGTAAATAGGTTCTTTTCCTGACTGTAGCTCCCAGAATTACATTTTGTTTTTAAACGCTCAAATTTTTATGATCTTTCCCAAGGCACTAAAAACAAACAAAACCCCCAAAATCTGACTTTGGGTCCCTTTTTCTGCTAGGTCACCTATGCTTATGTTGAAGATACCCTGAAAATTTGAATAAAGGTTGGGCCGCATAGAAAAAAAGTTCGAAAAATATTAAGTTTCGCAACTGAATGAACATGCGCGAGATTACTGGCGATACAATGAGTTAAGACTGCGCAGTTTCGCGAAACTTGAGTGAGTTCCGAGGTTATACAACTATTTAGTTGATCCATATTTTATTTAAAAAAAAATTGAGGAAGTGTGGACATTGTGAAATTTCTGGATGTATATGCTTTCCAGTCGTGTTTGTGGGATTTCAACGCCTTAGCTTCAAAATACGATAAAATAGAATGCATAATAAAATACCATCTTCATTTTGTGCCTATTTTCGATATGTTTCGATGCATCTTGCTTTTCAGGCTTTGTTATTAGTAGACCTGGGATTTTAGGCTCTAAAAAATTAGTTTTAGGCACCTAAAATAGGCTTTTAAAACAAGTAAATAGGCTTTTACAAGATAAAACAGGCACTTAAAATTTGCTTTAAAAATGTGTAAATAGACAGAAAATATACTTCAAAATACCACAATATTCTCTTAAACTGTAACGTGATCTTTTTTTACTGTAAGAAGCGTGGTATACCTATTCTTAACAGAAATAACTGCAAAATTAAGACAGAATTCCTTTGGCGACAATTGTTTGGGAAAATCAAGTTTCTGTGAAAACCCCACCAACTGCTGTTCTGGTCTTCATTTAGGGATGTCCATTACACGATTGTAAAAGTTACAGAAGTTTAATTTTATTTTAAATGTACAAAATAGGCTTTTTAGGCACTAAAAGAGTAAAAATGGGCTCCAAAGGTCCAAATATGCATTTTAGGGCACTATAAAACTCTATAAATGTAAGTGATTTATCATGAAACGTCAACATATTTTAAAATTTTCATGTTATTTCATAAGGAACAAAATAGGCATTTGCCTTAAAATCCCAGGTCTAGTTATTAGAGAAAGTTATGAAACTGCATAATATTGTGCATTATTTTCGTGGATTTTATTCTTCAATATATATTTACACCAATGAATTATATAGATAGCAGAGCTTCTCTAATTTGTCAAGTCCCGTATCATTCTCTTCCAAAGCTACCTGTGCAAAAAGTCATGGATGGAGTCATAGGTGCCGGGTTATGTACTCTAAAATTATTTTGTAATATAATGAAATATACGACTACACTGGAATTTGTTTGAAAGAAAACGAGTGCAGTTAATTTCAAAGATGCACTGTAATAAAGAATACAGGGTACATTCTAATCTCATAAATTACCATAAACAAAACAAAGATGCACATATGTGAACTATATAACCAATGCCAACATTTGGTTCACGTATCTGAATTGATATAATGTTGCCTTGGAATGACTTACTGGAATCCATAAAAGGCCACTCTCTAGCTTTACTCATTAAGGCTGCTTTAGCTTGGTTTTATACTTTAGACCTTCAGCGTGTTGGAGAGAGATGTGACCCTCAAAATGACAACTTGACACTAGCCATATGATCGTAAACGTTGAGCACGCATGCTCGTAGAGGAATTAATATAAATATATAACCTATATTTATCATAATCTAGCAGGAAAAGTTGTGGGTTTGAAATTAATAAGTTTGGACAATCGCTATGAGAAGTTCGTTGCACATCATCCATCCCATTGAGACGAGCATGAGGTCATCACCTGTAATAGCATGACGTTAACTTTCCAAGTGTAAAATGACGTAAGGGGCCAGTTAGCCAAGGACGGTTATTCTCTTCAAAAATTCATCTTGCTAAAAGCGCGCGATCTATCGAAGATACTACTTCATTAGCATGGTACCGGTACCAAAAGCAACTTACGAAGAGTTTTTGCAAAAAGTCATGGATGGAGTCGTAGGTACCGGGTTATGTACTCTAAAATTATTTTGTAATATAATGAAATAATTGAAGGCCTCAGAAAAAAAAAGGTGGTACAAAAACAAAAATCTCCAAAATTTGTATTATACGGTATAAACATTCTCAATTGTTTAAAGATATCAGAATAAAAAGCTGTTTTTATTTTAAATTGAAAAAAAAGGTTAAATAAAATAAAGCAACTTTGTCTCGCCATACAACTGACAGTACTTATACAAATAAAATACAATATCCAGATTTTGTCACTTCTTTCGCCTTTTTTAATAACCTCTGCAATTGACTTCGCCCCTAAATAATAATAATAATAATATTAATAATAATAATAATAATAATAATAATAATAATAATAATACTAATAATATTATAATTAATAATAATAATTGCGAGAATACAGTATAAATAATAATAATAACAATAATAATAATAATAATAATAATAATAATAAAACACTCAGAAACGGTATTTCTTTCTGCTTGCTTCTGCTTTCAACTTACGTTTTGACACTGATAAGAGACGTGTTTCCGAAAATGATATTTTTGGTTTTAGGGGCCTCAAAATGTTTATTTAATGCTGAAAAATCGTCATCGAATTTCAATGTCTAACACAAAACTTTCTTTAGCCATACTACAGGTAGAGAAATTAAAAATAAGAGATTCGTCGTATGGGAATTATAATTCTTGATCACGAAATACCAACCTCAAACACTCCAGATTACCTTAAAATAACGTATAAACTGATTTTGGCTTACATTTTCATGTAGACCGAATCTGTCTGATTATGTCTATATTAGTTGGGTAATAATTTTACGGCCACAGATGATCTTATTATAATTATTGTTCACAAGGGTCTTCTTCTTCTTTCGTTTTTGTTTCTGGATGCTGACACAAGGGTCAGATATAAATCTCGGTAAGCTGTCGTGGTTTGCCTTTAGTTTAGAAGTTACGTATCTACTGTATGTTTGCTGACGTCAGAATGAATCATGTTCACGACTGTAATAACTAATAACTTTCCATATTCCAAGTTCATTCGTTGATTTCGTACAAGGTCACTTAGTGATTAAGTTCTTATTTGCTACCTAAAGAGGAATGTGTTCGCTAAATTAAATACTAAGTGCATATGTGTTTTACGCTACTGCTGTGGGTGCTTTCACTTATTATATCCTTATTATAATTGAATGTTAACAGCAGACAATTACTATAATTTAAAATTCAAATTAAGTCTGATACTATACACTACGCATATTTTTCTCTCATTCAAATATGCAGCTTCCATATGCCTGGTTACTTTTCCCAGGCCTATTCTTTGTAGCTTCCACGGCTTTTAAGTTAATAAAATACAGATTTTTCACTAACGGTTTATATATTTGTTTTTCACTAATTGTTTTTTACTAATTTGTTTTAATTTTTCACTTCAATTGCAATCAAGAATCAATTAAATCAAATGAAATGAAAATAAAATCAGGTAAACTGATATAACAAAGTGCCAGTATGCTTTCGTTGAATCCAAGATGTTACCATTCGGTTAACTCAGTCAATTCGACAATGTAGTTTGATAAGCTTATGTGAAGAAATAGTGTTATTTGTCAAATCAAAATATATTACAACTTGAAATTCTTAAAATACGTCAACATTTCACAAAATTCAGTGGCATATAACTCCGCTAATTATTTCACAGTAATGTACCTTCTGTATATAACAGTATTCATGTATAGTATTTGGTAGTACTTATTTACAACCACATCAGCGAAGTAAACAAACATCTGACTGCACTGCAGACAAAGCCCCCAAATGATTAAAAATGCAACATTGTTGTATAGACATGATTTTTTAAAAAATGTGACCTTTAATTAGTTGTTACTCTGGTACCGGTCCACCGATTTTGCCCAAAATAAGTAGGCTTCTTGCCACGAACATTATAAATGTATATACCAATTTTCATGAAAATCCGATAAAGCGTATTTGAGTTATCGCACCTTTTGCTATATAATACCATAAAAAGGCACTAAATTGGGCATTATTCCGGTATCGGCCAACCGATTTGGTCCAATATCAACAGACGTCTTCCCATAGACATTAAAAATGCGTAAACGAAGTTTTATGAATATCCGATATAGCGTATTTGAGATTTGGCTTTTTTAAAAATAGACACTAAATTGGGTTTTACTCCGGTACTGGACAACCGATTTGGTCCAATTTCAATAGGGTTCTTCCCATGGACATTATAAATGTATGTACCAAGTTTCATTAAAATACGATCAAGCGTTTTTGAGTTATCGCGCGTACAGACACACGGACGGACGGACGGACGGACTGACGGACGGACGGACGGACGGACAGACGGACAGACATTTTCCCGTCCACCACACAATCTCATAAAGTACCATACTGGCACTTAATAAATAGAGATTGACTGACTTTATGTACTGAAATATCGTTGAACTTCACAGAAACGAACTAGAATATGTTGAAAATATGGAAATTTATTTCAGGAATTTGAAAGGAAGAAAATAAATGGTGCAAAGTGTGCTGCACATACTTTCTCACATATAGGCTAGGTCTACGAGTTATTTATTTTTTAGATGGAAAAAAGATATGTACCTTACGAATTATTCAGACTACATTTCACAACAATTTTTAAACGTAGATTTATTTTTAAGTTATATTTCATACAGCGTTTTCATATTTTCTGATAATTTGCATTGAAAGTAAAACTTCCTTCATTTCTATTTTTAGATTACTGTTAATATTTTAAAGAACGTTTCTGGTTAAGGAATGTTAATTTAACCTGTCCACAAATATTTTAAAAATAAAACATGTTAATTTAATCGGTCCCCACAACTTTTCTGTTCAAGATTTCCATGCATCATGAGTGAACTACCTCTTGAGATATTTTTATATAAAATTAATATAGTTGTATAAAGTTAGAAGTTATGAAACTTAAACTTTTAACAAAATCGTTAGAACCTTTTTTTAAATAAAAATCTGGAGAAAAATAATGAAAACTACCCTAAATATTTTAGTAATACAAACATAGTCTAAAGGGGACAAAAAGAGCCAAAAAAATTCCATAATCCAAAAACGATGCACTGTTTACCAGCAACAGGCCTGCACAGACAGACATTGGACAAACAGGAATAGTTGGCTTTCAGGCATCGTGAAACACATTTTCCCAATGCTATCCCGAATTCGATTTCTGTCACGATTACTATATTTTCCTTATACTACATAGGCCTACTATATAGGCGAGAAAATAACACAAACAGATGGAGCTATTTTTCATAGCTTAGAATACCTATACAATTGTTCTGGATGCATCCATTTCCACATTGAATGAGGAATATAACAATATAAATCACTACTAAGTTTATTAAGTGCCAGTATGGTACTTTATCAGATTGTGTGGGGGACGAAAAATGTCTGTCCGTCTGTCTGTCTGTCCGTCCGTGTGTCTGTACGCGCTCTAACTCAAATACGCTTTTTCGGATTTTCATGAAACTTGGAAAACACATTTATAATGTCAATGGGAAGAACCCTATTGATATTGAACCAAATCGGTTCACCGGTACCGGAGTAATGCCCAATTTAGTGCCTATTTTAATAGATTATGGCGCCTTTCTAATAGAAAGGCGCCATAATTCAAATATGCTGTGTCGGATTTCCATTAAACTTGGTATACGCATTTATGACATCCATGAAAAGTACTCTGTTAAATTTGAACCTAATCTGTTGACCGGTACCGGAGTAAAACCCAATTTAGTGTATATTTTAAAGGCGCAATAGCTCAAATACGCCTTATCGGATATTTATGAAACTTCGTATACGCATTTATACTATCCATGGAAAGACGTCTGTTGATGTTCAACCAAATCGGTTGGCCAGTACCGGAATAATGCCCAATTTATTGCCTTTTATGTTAATATATGAGAAGTCGCGATAACTCAAATATGCTTTATTGGATTTTCCTGAAACTTTGTATACCCATTTATAATGTACATGGGAAGACGTCTACCGATATTGGACCAAATCGGTTGTCCGGTACCGGAGTAAAACCCAATTTAGTGTCTATTTTAAAAACGCGGTAACTCAAATACGCTTTACCGGATTTTTTATGGAATTTGGTATACACATTTATAGTGTTCATGGGAAGAGGTCTACTGATACTGGATGAAATCGGTTCACCTGTTTCGGAGTAATGCTCAATTTGGTGCCTATTTTATGATAATATACGTATTCGAAAGAATTTATATATATAAAAAAAGCAAATCATTTATCATGACAACATAGTCAATTGTTTTACTGTGATATTTTACGGCTTTGGAAATTGAAATAGAGATAGCTATGACCAAAAACACTATTGTTTTACATGCGCTTATAACTTACAACTAGACCGTTAAACTGACCCAGGTGACCGAGATGGTAACGTTTTGGCCTCACGTTATGGAGTTCCATGGTTCAAATCCCGAAACCAGCCAATTTCACTTTCTTTTTCGTATTTTTATGTGAGTGTGCGATTGTCAAGATATCAAAAATCTGTACAGTTCAGCTGATGCTGGAAGATTTTAATCTGATTAAAAAGAAAACTAGACCTTTGTTCTTCCCTAAGCCCTGCTTAATGAATAAATCTGGAGCTTAACTTGTAAATCAATTAAAAAAACATATTCTGCATATCATAATTGCAGTCATAACTGATTAAAAAAAACATACTGGCACTTTTTTACATCAGTTTACCTGATTTTATTTTTATACAAAACTGTTTTACTTTCATCCAATTTTAGCATTCTTTGTCTATTTGGCGAGATTGATAAGTCATCCTGGGGAAAGTAACCAACTATGGATACAGACATACAAAGAGGAATTCTGGTCAAGTATTAGTTCAACCTAAGACAATCACAAATATCCATGACAACAAATCCTCTTTTAAAATGGAAGTTATACTCTAAAAGTTAAGTAGCATTTACAAAAAAGTTTTTGATTTTCCCGATGACTCTTTCCTCAAAAACCTCATTTATCAAAATAAGCATTGTTATTTCATAGTCAAGTACGAAACTAACATGTATTCACATTATGCAAAAAATAGTATATAGATTAATAATTTATATATTTTTCATACCCTGGTCTGGCAAGCCTATGTGCTGCATCAGACCTAAATGTTGTACCGACCTGCATTTGCTGAAGTATCTATCTGGGTTCTTATTAAACAGAGAAACATTTTCGCTTATCAAATACAGCATTAAAACATACATTTTTCGTTATTTTGTGGGATTTATGTAAAAAATAAACTCAAATCTAATGCTCCCCTAAGCGACACGAGTACTGAAGAGATTTGAATAAGGTGCCGGTACTTCTACAAATTATTGCATTTTATTAATCTGTCTTGATTGGTGTTCAGACGTGTTAAGAAACATAAAAGTCTGACTCATGGCTCATAATTCGTAGTTAATAACTTTCTAAATGCAAATTAATATTACAAGATAGGTTTAGCGCAGATGTTCGGATCTGGTTTGACACATGGATAAAGTACAGACTCTTGATTCGGAGCCAACTTCACGATTCCCGTATTTGTCTCTCGATTTTAAAACTTGATTGCTACTTTCACCCATTTATATCAGTCTCCATCTTAATTAATTTCCAGCTCCTGTCCATACTGAGGCAATTGAAGCTGATCCAAAAGAATGTCAGATTTTGTAGGTTCAGTTCGGTGTTAAAAATCATGTGTTGATCATAACATTCTAAATCATTTCACAAAACGTCCTTTTAAGGTATGATGTTGTTACTAGGTGTCACAAGAGGAACAAGTTTGGGGTCTATTAGCAAATCCGGCAATCTCCATTTTGATAAAAGATAGAGATGCTAACTTCTAATGAAAGTTTAACGCATTTCTGATCTACATATTTAGTACATGTGTTGTAAATCTGAGTTCATCCCTTCATTGAAAAGTCGGATTTGTAATAGATGCACTAAATATGTACAGGTGCGGCAAAACATCCTCCCTATTTTAAATTTCAAATAAAAAACAGATGGATCAAAATAAAGAAACTGTATTAATACTAATGATATCTACACAGTGGGAATTTAGGGTTTTCAGTATATTACATTAGTTCACCTCACTGCTAAGTGTAAATAGACCTTAATCCTGTCTCCGTGTTCTTATAGCAAGGTTCACCATACCATTAGGCATTATATCCACGCCGCAACATTCGCACAAGATGGGAGTAGCCGTCAACTTGTGTCGCCATAACGACAGAAAAAAAACAAGTGAGAAACAGTAAACAAAAATTGAATAGGATATTGAAATCGCGGAATTGACATTCAGTACAGTATCCAACCATGCTGTGGGCGGGAGAAGAACGTGCTTACGCGATTATTTTCTGTGGCGATATCTTAAGGCTGAGGTGTTTAAACATCGGCCGAGGACTTTGCCAGCCCTAAGAAATGCAATACAGGAAGAGATTGGTCTTATTCCTCAAGAAATGTTGATTAGAACGATGGAGAATTTCCGAAGTCGCATTCAACAATGCATTGATGGTGAAGGACACCACTTGAGTGACACATTGTTCAAAAAATGAAACTTCCCACTGTATAGAATCATTCATGTTAATACAGCTTCTTTATTTTGATCCATCTGTTTTTTATTTGAACTTTAAAATAGGGAGGATGTTTTGCCGCACCCTGTAGCAAGAAATGCACTACACTTTCATTAGAAGTTAGTATCTCTATCTTTCTTCAAAATGGAGATTGCCGGGTTTGCTAATAGACCCCTCAAGTATCTGAATATCAGATGTAGGGACTGAGGAGTTATATGCACTAAAACTCAAATATGCACTAAAATAGGGAGTGAAAAACAAGTACATCGTTCACCAAATCGATAGTCGATATTAATACCAATATTCTAAATTAACTTGAAGTTATATACACAATTTCAATTTTTTTCCCAATTGAGCTATTATGTATATGTGATAATGCCAATACCTCCAACAGTGCGCCATTATTAATTATTATATAATCTAATTAAAAATATGACTTGTTACAAAATCATTGTGAACGTAATATAGGCCTATTATGTTAGCTGAGTCAAGTACAGTATTAGCTTAACAATTAAAATTAATTAAAAGTGTTAAAATTTGGTTATAACTTTCATAAAATTACCTATTCTAGGTTAAAATTGTAACTGTAGACTTCTTTTCCTAAGACATATTAGTTGCCACGTTTGATTTCTTTACTCCCTTCTGATATCTTTTTGTATACCCGTCACCTCCACGGTCTTCGTTCATAGAGATTCTAAAATATAGTTTCTTTCATTCCCTCAAGGCCAAGGCCTAGGGAAGGAATACAAGAAGAGGGGGGGAAACAGAAAGGCCGTTAAACGGCTGGAAATTTTGCTTAAGATCTCTCTCTCTCTCTCTCTCTCTCTCTCTCTCTCTCTCTCTCTCTCTCACTAGTTTACGATATTTTAATTGGTTAATGTAGAGGCAGTTATAGGGTTGGTAATATTTTAGTAATGAACCTCCGTGAGTCTTAACACAATCCGAACTATTACTTTTATATTATATTGCTAAAATATTTCCTAACATATGTTTTGTTCCCGGTCCAAGCAATACGCAAAATGAATCTTTCAGATTAGGTTTGACATAAACGAACATTGTGGTAAAAGATATTCAATTTTTTTTTTTTTTTGTCGCAGGAAGCGGAAGAAGATTGCGTGCATAGATTATAAATACATATTTCCGCTGTTGCCACATCTTAACATTCATAAAGTCAACTAATTAAACAAAAATAAGATTTTTACTAAAAAAAAAGTGTAATAGGCTAAACAATATAGGCTAGACTTAGAATGTAATATGCTAGCCCTACTGTATCACTCAACTCGAGTCTGATTGCCAGAATGGTAAGGTAATGGACGAGGACTAACATTGGGAGATGGTTCAGATCTCATGGAATTTTCGACCCCCCTCCCTATAAAGGCGAATATCAGATGAGAATTTACTTACTTGACTTATGAATAGATGAACAGTATACACTAAAAGGCCTAAATTATAATTATCTAATCATTAACAAAGCAAATAAAATCAGGTAAACTGATGTAACAAAGTGCCAGAATGCTTTTGTTTAATCAGTGACAATTGCAAGTATGATATGCAGAAAATAAGTCATTTTTGCAACAGATTTCCGAGTTAAGCTCCAGATCGATTCATTAAGCAGGGCTTACGGAAGAACAAAGGTCTAGTTTGATAAGCATATGTGAAGGTATATGTGGGTAGTGTTATTTGTCAAGGCTGTATTGCAACTTCCAAAGCCGTATATGAACACTGTAAAACAATATGTTGTAATGAGAACTGATTTGCATTTGATAAATTCTTTCTAATATGTTACCATAAAATAGGCATTAAATTGGGCATTAGCCTACTCCAGTACCGGTTTGGCCCAATATCAATAGGCTTCTTCCCATGTACGTTTTAAATGCGTACACCAAGTTTCATGAAAATCCGATAACGCGTATTTGAGTTATCGCGCGTACAGACACAAGGACAGACATTTTCCCATTCACACACAATCTCAGAAAGTACCATTCCGGTACTTCAGAAAATTTGTAAGGCATGTTGATTTCAATTAGCCTACTGTACTTTATTCAGGAAGTAGGACAAATAAGTACGATCTCTTTTCGATAGTCCGATACAAAACATGAAAGCTTCAATTCTTGGAGCTGCTCAGATAACATTTCCCCCTGCTACTTAACCGTGAGGATTAGTGAATAATAGGCTACACTCATTCAAGGGCTAGAAACAACAATGTCAAGTTTCTCTCTTTTTTGCTGATTGTTCCTTACAGTGACGTGCATCGTGTTGAATAGTTGCACCCGCTATGTTAGTGTATAACAACAAAATGTCCTTTTACCGACCCAGGTGTAAAATGGCCCTCTAAATATATGGACTTTGGGATTAGCGAACAATAAAAAATCCTCATTAGGAAGGGATTTAATGTGAAACCATATTCTGGATACAAGGCTTTCATGTTTTGAAAACAACTATACCAGCCCTCTTATCCTTAGGAACGGCAGGGGTTATTATTGTTGATATAATTTTTATTATTTAAGTGTTTACTTCCTCTACCTGTAGGCGTAGCGCATATGGTATACGGGTAGAGGAGTACCCCGTGTTGTGTTTGATCCTGAATTTCGATGTTGCGTTTTAAAAATAAATACATGTTATAACTTAAGGTCCCCTGAAAAAAAAAAGTGTGCGTGGAACGCCACGCGACAGAAGTGAAACTTGTTTTAATTTTTTGATTTTTTCAATTTCGGATTATTGGATTTTTTCAATTTTGGATTGTTGGACTTTTTAATATAGGGTTTTTGGACTTTTTAAACTTTGGATTTTGGATTTTTTATTTTTGCTCTTTTAATTTTGGATTTTTTAAATTTTATATATTTGAATTTGTGTTTTTTGAATTTTTGAATTTTCGATTCTTTTATTTTTAAATTTTGGATATTTGGATTTTTATTTTTTAAATTTTGGAGTTTTGGATTTTTTAGTTTTAGATCTTTAGATTGATTAATTTTGGAATTTTGGATTTTTTAAAATTTTTAATTTTTTAATTTTGGACTTTTAGTTTTTTTAATTTTGGATTTTTTAATTTTTGGATTTTTTAAATTTTGGATAACCCTAATCATTGAGTTGATTGTTTTCTGTGCAATCTGTTCCGTCACACCTCACAAATTTCGTGACAATTTTGAGCGTTACACAAGTAGTCCAGGCAACGAACGAAAAATAGAAAAAAAAAATCGTGTAGTTTTGAAATTTTGCAGAGATGTCGGAGGGAGTGTCCCGAACAACATACTAAAAGTCCCCGAAGGTGGCGGGTGAGCGGGGGGCAGGGGGGCCCGCAGATGGTCCCAGTTTTAGGTTTTTCGCTTATATCTAAACAACGGTGCATCTTAGAGGAAAATTTTCTATATACAAAATTAAAGCTGATAAAATTTCCTACAAGACTGATCCTACACATTTCTTTCTATTTCCAATAGTTTTCGAGATATCCGCCAACGAAAATAACAAATTTTCGAAGAAAGCTCTTTCGCCTCGCGCTTTTCGACACACTTTGACTTCTAGCGCTTCAGCCCTTAGGTATACAGCAATGTTCTCATGAAAGACGTTGTAGCGAAATAAATTCGCTTTAAAATGAGTGGTCATTTGTTATTATTTATTCAAATGTTCAAAAGTTATAACAATTTAAAGTTTCGGTCAAATTTCGAGATTTCGAAAGAAAACCGTACATTGCACTTTCTCTATATTTAGGGGTAATGTATTTGTATATAAACTGTATATTGTGTATTTACATCATGAAACAAGTGGAGAAATATAAAAAAACCATTAAAGTTGAATTTATTAAAAATCCGATCACGGTACAAGCACAGGACATGTAATGGAAAATACATTATATTTTAGGCAAGAAAGGAAAAGTGGGCACAAAAAAAAAATCATGTAGTTTTAAAATTTGGCAGAGATGTGGGGGAAAGTGTCTTAAACAACATAGTAAAAGTCCCCATGGATAGGGGGTGAGCGGGGGGTGGGGGGAACTTCTGAATGTAATTTCTCGCAGTTTTCCCTAAACACACTAAGGCTATGGGTTCTAGCAAAAAACAGTTTATGCACAAAATTAACTACATAAAAGTTCTTATAAAATTGATCTGAATGATATTTTTGTGGATTTAATGGTTCAGGAAATAGAAGGATATGAAGTATGACATAGTTCTGGATATTCTGTTTTACATACACCTATATATTATATTTTTTAACAAAAATGAAAGGAGATGATAATTAAATTAGCATGATGCCAAGCAAGCAAACTAGTTCTTAGAAAAATATACTTACTAATGGTTAACGTCACACATAAAACTCATTATCGTTATTATTATTATTATTATTATCATCATCATCATCATCATCATAATTATTATTATTCTTGTAGTAAAGCTTAGCCGTTCTATGTTACGTTAAAAAAATTACCGGTATTTTGAAATATGGTAAGGAATTAGATATATTGCGATATTGTAAGAATAGTAGGCCTACCTATTACTTTAAATAAATGTTTACTTGTCTATGTGGCTTCTGAGAATATTTGAACATCATATTTTGTCACTGTGCAACTCGGTGTGGTGGCAGATATGGATGCCGAAAAGCTGGTATTAAATGCTCATCCGTTAGTGGAACCTGTCATGGTACATGCACCAACAAGTATACCATTAGAAGAAGAAGAAGGAGTTTAAAATTGATGACGTCCAAGCAAAATAAGTAATTGTTCAGGCACTCTTTAATTAATGTTGTATATGTGTATAAATGCTGACTGTTGATAGAACAATATAACCCTAAGTTATCATACGATGTACTAGGATTCCAGTGTTGGAGACTGAAAAAAAATAGACAACTGTACATTTATTTCAAGTATTATGTAGGCCTGCTAGGTCTTATAATTACTAAATATATCTAACTCTTCACAATTTTTCCAAATGATATTTTATAAGAAAAATATAATGGATAATAGGCCTGGTTTATACTTCTTATAACGTACACTCATACCATGAGATTTTTGTAAGCTTTATAATAATAATGAGTTTTATTTATCATGTTTACCTTTAATGCGAATATTATTCTAAGAACTAGTTTGCTTGCTTGGCATCATACTAATTTAATTATCATCTCCTTTCATTTTTTAAAAAAAATATAATATATAGGTGTATGTAAAACAGAATATCCAGAACTATGTCATACTTCATATCCTTTTATTTCCTGAACCATTAAATCCACAAAAATACTATTCGGATCAATTTTATAAGAACTTTTATGTAGTTAATTTTGTGCATAAACTGTTTTTTGCTAGAACCCATAGCCTTAGTGTGTTTAGGGAAAACTGCGAGAAATTACATTCAGAAGTTCCCCCCACCCCCCGCTCACCCCCTATCCATGGGGACTTTTACTATGTTGTTTAAGACACTTTCCCCCACATCTCTGCCAAATTTTAAAACTACATGATTTTTTTTGTGCCCACTTTTCCTTTCTTTCCTAAAATATAATGTATTTTCCATTACATGTCCTGTGCTTGTACCGTGATCGGATTTTTAATAAATTCAACTTTAATGGTTTTTTTATATTTCTCCACTTGTTTCATGATGTAAATACACAATATACAGTTTATATACAAATACATTACCCCTAAATATAGAGAAAGTGCAATGTACGGTTTTCTTTCGAAATCTCGAAATTTGACCGAAACTTTAAATTGTTATAACTTTTGAACATTTGAATAAATAATAACAAATGACTACTCATTTTAAAGCGAATTTATTTCGCTACAACTTCTTTCATGAGAACATTGCTGTATACCTAAGGGCTGAAGCGCTAGAAGGCAAAGTGTGTCGAAAAGCGCGAGGCGAAAGAGCTTTCTTCGAAAATTTGTTATTTTCGTTGGCGGATATCTCGAAAACTATTGGAAATAGAAAGAAATGTGTAGGATCAGTCTTGTAGGAAATTTTATCAGCTTTAATTTTGTATATAGAAATTTTTCCTCTATGATGCACCGTTGTTTAGATATAAGCGAAAAACCTAAAACTGGGACCTTCTGCGGGCCCCCCTGCCCCCCGCTCACCCCCCACCTTCGGGGACTTTTAGTATGTTGTTCGGGACACTCCCTCCGACATCTCTGCAAAATTTCAAAACTACACGATTTTTTTTTTCTATTTGGTGTTTTTCGACGTTTATTGACTGGACTAAAGCTCCCGATTTACAACCTACCGCGGCTAAAGAAGTTTCACTTCAAAAATACAACTTTGACTGTGAACAGCATAGCGTGAACGAGAAACATAAACAAAAAATGCAATCATATATTTGCGTTAGACATATTGAAGGGTTGGGACACTAAGATTGGGAACGACGTTTAATGCCAATTTACAAGAACATTTCATTTTTCGCTATTTTCTTGAAAACGGCTCATACGATATGTTTCCATTTTGTGCAAGAGTGAAATTAAAACTTCTATTTGAATTTGTTTTTCTTTTTGGCAAACATTATTTGAAAAGTAGTTATAAGCCAGTCGTCAATTGTAAATCTCAGGCTTTAAATTTTGCGAGAGGCTTGAATTCAAGATTTTCAGGAATTATATACCTATTGGTTTATTATCAGATTATCACCTTATTGTTCAACTCATAACAAACCAAATGAATTAATTATTTTTGAATCATAACTTTCGGTAAAATCTGTATGAGGATTGGAGCATCTATTTCAACATTCTGTAAGAGCAAGAGATGGCAGAGATCCTAATACAGGTTGTCTTCACGAGATTGCAGCACTGCTAAAGAAATCTAGAAAACGGAAAAATGAAAATGCTATAGAGAAAATATTCTAAATTAATTAATTCAGAGCATTTGGCAACAGGACAGATTTGCATCTTGCTACCGACAAATTTTGTCAATCTAAAATACAAATACTGTAATAGGTTATTAGATATCCAACAAATAAAATTTCTGATATTATGAGTATGGCTGCCATAGGTAAGTTATACAGTAGCTTACGTCCAGTTTATCTCGGATATAAATTATAAATATGTATATTATGTGATGTTTCAAACCAGTGGGGAAAATCCCCCTAAAAATCCCTCACCACTAAATTCCCATTTCGCATTTACACTTGTGAATGTGGGAAAACGCCAAAAACCCACACTCATATATGCTAGTTTTTTCCTGTCAGGTCGGATTTTTATAATATTGTAAAATGCCCATGATTTTTGTATTTTGGTCGATGCCTAAGTCATAGACAAGTGTCATCATAGGAATCGGAAGTTAAAATTAAAAGTTATTAAATGGGTCCTCTTCAGTTCACCTTTACACTGCTACCTGTGTCTCTTCAATAAATTAATAAAGCAGATATTAAGATTAATAAAGTAATGCGTTATGTAAAGTGTGAAGATTTTTATCATCCTGTTATATCTGTCATTTATGGAAACCACCTATTCCACTGAAATTTTCTTAATCGGTTTCAAACCTAGAGCCAACTGATTTCACTTGGTTCTATTTGGTCAGGACATGGAGGGATTTTTTATGAGTAATCGGTAGAGTCCAGATTTTTAGGTTTTAATAAACCCCTTAAGAGAATTTTAAACATATTAAAACAGTTTTATTTTAGTTTTTTTATAATTTAAAGTCTTTTTTTTTTAGTTTCACTTTAATAAATGCAATAAATGTATTGACAAAATATAGCAATTCACTTTATTTTTACTTAGGATCCCAAGGCTCTGAACCACAAAACCATGGGAACACTTTTTGCTTAATTTTCGACAGTTTATATAACGCAATTAATTTTTTGCACTCCTTAGCTAGTAAGTGGTACTTACGAACGTTGTTTACATGGGTCGTAAGTTGACATTCCCACACAGTCTTGTTGCTAAGGGCGGTTGCGATGAGGTTAAATTACTTACGGTCCAAGCGCTACGTCATAATTCATTACGATACACTTCATAATACAAGCCTTTATGGGCACGGCCCCCAGGACAAATATTCGGTTCCCATAACAACAAACACATGCGAATCACTTTCTGAAATAAACATCTATTTTCAAGAATGTATTTACATAATATTTTCAGGTAATATCACAATTAATATAATTAAATTGATATAAATAATCATCGTGCAAAAAATAGCATGAACACACGGGCCATAAAGGCATTTACGGGTCTCGAAAACTTAAAAACCCGAGGCGCAGCCGAGGGTTTTCAATCTGTTTCCTCGACCCGTAAACGTGCCTTACGGCACTTGTATCGCAATATACTATTAGAATTACCTTTGCCATTTCCAACTCCTCCACCACATAAACTCAATAACGTCTTTGAAGTAATCAAATTTTAGAATGGTTCACTTTCAACATCTTGCTGTTGCAAAAATTGTGAATAAACTGAAAGTGTAAGCTTCTTAAGAATGCCTTTAATTTGCTTCTAAAAGAAACTGAGGATTTCAGTTCACTAACAATTTTCTTTATCGGAACAAAGGGGTACAAAATGAGAAAATCACAAAATGCAACAACATTTTCTCTTACAAATGTAGACTGCTGGAAACAAAACGTGTCACAAATTTGAGACAGATATTTAAAAGCAATTTATTTTAAGTAGAAGAATAATAATTATATTAATTACAAATTTGTTTAAAATTTCTATTGCATTTTAATTAAAAATAGTTTTAGCCATTTTTAGTTTTTAACATCTTCATTAGCTAATTTTAGGTTTTATAAATTTGAACTATTTGACTGCCATAACAATGTATATATGCCATATGCCATGTGTATATTATAAATCACTCACCGGTAAATTCGCATTTAACGTTTACATTTGAGTGGGGAAAACACCAAAAAACCATAGCCCTACTCATTATAAAAAGATGCAAAATCATCAAATGCCTTGCCCTACTTATTATATAACATCCCCTCATTGGTAAAAATGAAATTTATTAATTTATGTAAAGGTATTGTGTAATTAATTTTTACTAGATCGAGAGTATAAGACTATATAGTGATAATTGCTGGAGTGGTATAGTATAGTACTCGCCGGTATTCGGGACTTCTCTACTTCAGGTAATTACACACCGGCACATTTTAAGGAATTTCATACCGGATGCGATTTAAGCAATGCACATCATATTGGAGCTTAACTCTAGTATCCTGCCCGTTTAATTATTCTTCCGAATTTTCATGTAGGCCTAGCTTATTTTCCTTTCTCATGTTCATGATGTCTTCCATTAGAAACTGTCCTACATGTTTATCTGATGGAATACGCCATGAAAAAGAGTAAGGAAATACCGTACTTAAATATCTTACTGCTCGCCTAGAGTCTCAGACAACTTCTGCAGCAGTCGTGTACTGCGTGTTGACTAGTCATCAACTGCAGGGGCTCCTCGCTCGCCTAGCACCTTAGACAATTTCTCCAACAGGCGTGTACTGTGTGTTGACTAGTCAATAACTGAAGGAGCTTCTTGTCCTTTCGACAATATTTTTGCAACGGGCTTGTATTGCATGTTTTCTGGTTAATGGCTATTTAGCTCATGATTCAGTAACCAATCCTGTGGGAGGATATGTTATATTTAAGTGAATCACCGCGGCCTATCGTTTACTTTAATCGGTTGTACGTTGAATTGTTTTTTTTTTTATTTGAATTCGTGAGAGCGTACTTAATTATCTGTTTAACTTCTTTGATCTAAGTCAGTGCTTCCCAATCTGGGAGCGATTAACAGTCTTAGGGGGAGCACAAAGGTTTGGAATTAGAACTTAGATTTTTTAGGTAGATTTCGAACAAAAATCTACCTATTGGGATCGGAACCATGTCATGATTTTCAAAAAATTCTTTCATATCTTTGCGTTTCATGCCATCCTAAGTACGAAACCAACGCCCGTTCAAAAGTTTATATATGACGTATACGTAATATGCGGCCGTGATTTGGAAGATATATGAACCAAATTCTATTCTGTTATTTCTAGGCCCAATAGTTCGGACAAGTTCGTTAATGAACAAAATTGGCCCAAGGGGAGGGGGTTGAAATTTTGAAAAATTTTCATCTCGGCCCCTATGAAGTATAGAGGGAAACTTTGTTTGAATAAATTCAAGTACTCCCTATGGAGTTCACAGTGACACCAACGATTCGGGGGTTTTGGGGGTACGAGTGGGGGTGGGGGATAGAAATTAGAAATTTTTGAAACCACGTCTTGTGGGGACGTGGGGTATCGTTGAAAAGCTCTTGATGAGTACTCTACAAATCAACTAGTTTCTCGACAGTTCTCATATAAGGCGAGATTTGAATGTTTGAATTTGAAAAACAATAACACTTAAAAATATATCTCAGCCTGAAGGCCTGCCGAAAGAAATGTGTGAGGACCGACTAAGGATAAAATTACCAGTGTAATAGAGTTTGAAATATTAAAAATAATAGTTACACACCTTTAGAACAATAATGCATGGCAAAATAAAAAATAAATAATAAAATATAATATCAATTTGAAACATAATAAACAACTCTCTTTTTATCAAAAAGATTTCAGATTCATTTATATTTCATATGGTGCATTCTACGCTTTGATATTGCTGTGATAAAATAATTCTCACTAAAAAGGAGTTTAATATGAAAGTTACGGCTCAATGGAAAAAGTGTTGTCCTCAAAGAACATGGGACTACAAGGTTAGTATTATTGTCTTGTGATATAAAAATATTATTTCTTGCTTGTATTTATGAAACTAAAACTACACTAAACTCGGTGGCGCTACATCATTCAAGAGATCTGCGTCATCTACCAAAGGCATAGGGCAGGATTGGGGGGCATGTGGTCAGCATGCAGACACCCACGGCCGTTAATGATGGTTTCCATGACCGGAACCGCTACTTCTCAATTAAGTAGCTCCTCAATTTATATAATGAGACTAAGGACACCCCGTTCCAGACCTCCCTACCTCAGAAAAATCCGAGGAGGCACCAGGGATCAAACCTAGGCCTGCAAATCCATAGCCAGTGATGCTAACCAGGAGACCATGCAAGCAGTCTTTCACAAACTCTGCAGTTGACAATAGCTTATGATGCAGATGAATTTCTATGAAACACATACTATTTAACTGATAAGTTGAGTAGTAAACTTTCCAATATCTAGTAGTTTAGCCTGCATATGCTTTTGACCCAAAAAAAAAAATGAGAAAGACAACCATTTGTGGGTGGTGGATTTTATATAGCTGACAGCAAAAATCGAAAACAAATTACATTTGGAACAAAACACTTGTGTTTATAAATAATCTCTCAAATAATAATAATAATAAATGAAGTCAAAGTAGTGTATTCACTTACCATTTAAGTCTTGAGGAGTGACAGGAATAGCCAAATGGAAAAAAGGATGGAATCAGGAAAGAAGCAGGTAGACACCCAACATTTCAAAATTAACCCCAATCCATTTCCAAGATGAAACTAAAAACAGAAAATACAATCTCATTGGTCTTCATTTCTATAGTATATCTTTTCGTGGTTATATCTTGTTTGTGCGTAGATCTTCCCAAGTTTTTATTTTTTAAAAACATGAGCTAAACTACGTAAAGCAGTGCACACACTGATGGGTCCATTTCATTACGATATCACATGTAGGACTCCACTCATTTTTAAAATATTTCGGGGGAAAAAAAAAATGGGGCTGATATGCAGTGGCATATCCAGGGGGTCTATAGGGACTGCAGCCCTATTTTTCATTGATTTGACTTAATATTATTTGTCAAAAATAATTAAAACATTCAAATTTAACTGAATACAAAATAAAATAAAAACATTTATGTTCTCGCCCTATTTCAACTTGACAATTGTAAAAAGAGGTTGATAGTATTCCATATACCTTGTGTCACAAGTGTAGAGTAGGCATAACAGCTTACAAGACAGCAGTTGTTAGAATTCCTTATTTTGAATTACTATTATAAATGATTTCTTGTGAAATATTTCAGACCTACACTTACTTTATTTATGTTAAAGGTAAAAAGTTTGATATATGATTGATGATTTTAATTTGTATGTAATATCACCCAGGTCAGCCGCGGTGGTCTAGAGATAGCATGCCCGCGGGATCAAACCCGGCTGCGATCGATGGATTTTTCAGGACTTAAAAATCCTAGGCACAAAGTCCTCCGGGAGGGACTTTAAGGGGGGGGCCCATGACGTAGATTTACGGCATGTAAAGAACTCCAAGCCTAAATTAAAGCCTCTGGACAAAGGAAAATCTCGAAAACTTGTTACTAGTAAGTGATGATTTGTAATAAGTTGAGTGTGTTTTTATATTATTATGCGTTAACCAATGTGTAGTTTGCTACCATTGGGGAGTTGCTAGTATGGATGATTTTCACCCTGGCAACCCCTGTTTGATTCCCAGATGGGTCAGTGATTTTCCTGTACTGAAAAATTTTCTGGGTTTAGGACTAGGTGTTGGTCCCTTCATCCCCATCCCACAAGAAACACTAGCAAATCTCCAAAAGAGGCTTGGAGAAGTCGTGGTCATCATCCCATGGCTTTTTTCCAAGCTTAAACCTCACTTTGTGTAGAACACTCATCATTATCATTAATCAATGTGTGTTATTTATTTGAGGCTGAACACAACTACTATGCTGAAAGACCGTGTGAACTCTATGAAAACTTAGCACAAAGCAGAAAATGGATAACATTTTACTCATTTCTGGTAGATACCACCAGGATCGGACTGGCCATACTAACAATTGCCTGGTGTGCCTCACCAATCTAATTTTTGTTGAAAGCCACTGGTTGACCAGTGATGATTATTACTTTGCTATTGTTATTGTTTTAGAATCTAAGAAATAGTCAGAGGAGTGATAGCTGTGCATACCGATTGTGATACAATTTGGGCCAACAGAAATTTGAATCTTGTATGCTGATGTCCACTAAAAAGGAAGATTTAGAAAAACTTCACCATAATGACTTTATTAATGAAGTAGTGAGAAAGTGTGCACTGTTGAAATCTCTCCTGGTTGTTTAATGTAAATATACACTTTAGTACAACATAATATTTAATACTACCTGTGTGTTTATATTTTATTGTATATTTCTAAAATAACAAACCTGGCATTTTAACCAATACACTACAGGGTTTCCCTACAGACTTGTTGACATAAATAACTCTTTGTCCTATTGTTAATTTTGCTCAGCATGGAGTACAAAAATTAAAAGAATTCACAAGTACTTAACAAATTCTTCTAAGAATAGTATTCAAGTATGTACAAAAAGTATCAGGTATATTTTTTCTTGCAGTTACCTGTTAATATTGTTGAATACATGAAGCAATAATAATTTAAAACCTCTTAATTTTTAGCATTTTGTGACGAGTCAAAAGAAGTAAGCTAGTGGTAGTGTTAGAATAGGATGGGTGAAGAATTATTGATGGGGAAGGATGGATGCCTGAACTGAATTTTATTCCCAATCCGACTTCCTCCACCCATGTTACCCAGGGTTTGAGTAGAGAAAGTAGATAAAGGAAAGCTGAGGATATAAATTTGGAAAATGAACAAAGTATTGTCAAGTTCATATAAATAAACAAAAGAAACAAAGATCACAACTTATATTAGTACAGAATTCTTAAGTACAAATAATTTATGTTGTTATTATCATTCTCAATAATACTAAAATACATAAAATAAACGAGCTGAAGGTTACTATTTCACACTATAATTAATTCATGAAATGATGAGCTTTATTTTCACCTTCGAAAAGCAATGAGCTCCAACAAACAGATGAGATTTCAAACAAAGATTTTACACAAATAAATAATTATTGCATTTAATGGAAGGGTCCTACGAAGCACTTGTATTAACAATAGTTTATAATATGTACAAATAATCACAGATCAATACTTGAGTAACGTCTTTCACAAAAAAATCTATATTTTCTTCTAAAAATGTATAGCAAACATGTCTTTGATTGTACATTACCTGACATTTTTTATTTTGACAAGGAACACTGTTTAATTCCACGAGTTTGATGACATTCAATCTTTTGGATAAAGAGTTTTGAGTTTTTCACGTGGAATGTATTGTGCTCCATCGAAATACTCAAAATATCCGCTTATGAGGTAATGTTGTACCTGTAAACATGCATAAAACATAGATAACTATTAGAATTAGGCTGAATGAATTTTCATTTTCCTGAACTGGGACCCTTGTATCGTCAAGGATACTTAATTTTCTTAGGATCTTAGTCATAGGCGAACTATGAGGTGGTGTCATGTATGCCAAGACTCACCCTTATGATTCTCCTTTCTTAACAAAAGTTATTCAAATAATTCAAAATTAAACCTTGAAGCACATACAGTTTTGAAGTAAACAAAACAGTTGGCAATGCACACAGCAGGGAGAGTCAATCACAATCACCATAGTTCGCAGGTTGGCAGGGTGCTCACCAAAGAGTAGCCTAAGTTTAACTTCCAAAATTTGACATTCACATACAATAATTATTAATTTCTTCTCTAACATATTAAAAATTGCAATCTTGTTAAACTTATTGCAAACACCGCAGACAGTGTTTGGTTCATGTTATACCCCTTCCCATCAGTAGAAAGGTGTGATTCAAAATACTGATAAGATAAAATGAATCACTGAATCAGCCTGTTTGAGGATTGAGAAGACTTTCATTTCACAGAGGTTTAGTTGGATTCATTTCTTGAACCAAATCACGGCTTTCATAATTGATTTCACAATATTATTTATAATGTACAAAAGAAAGGAAACCCAAGCAGAAAGAGCAAAAATTTAAAAAATAGATTAATAAGAAACTAAACAACTTACATAAATTAAAAATCTTTCTTGTCTACGCAAATGTTTTGTTATTACACAATCAAAACTGACTTGTTTTGCAACAGAGTTTTCAATTGATATTATGACTAAGCTTAACAAACAAAATTACCCTCTCTTCTGTTTGCTCGCTGGGGCTTATATTATTCAAGTGGGCATTCGGTACTTCCGATGTGGTTGTTTCTAACCTGTTTATTTATTTAATTCATTGTTTAAAAATGTATAATATGGTTTAATAGACAATTTTATCACACTGGCCGTGTGTAGATTAAAATGGAAAGGTGAAGTGAGACTGAAAAATGCAATGCCATAGCCGGGATTTGAACCTCAATCTTCGGCTCTCTTTGCTGCTGCTCCTACCAACTGAGCTACCATGGCAACATGCCGGTACAACATTATTCTCTGACTGACTCATATATCCCAGTATACCACCAGGTGTTCTCAATATGAGATACCAACCCAGTGGCAACTTACATACTCGTAAGTGCTTTAAGTCCCGGTCTTTATAATAAGCCACTATTAGGTCACAGTGGAATGATAATTCTTTCACATTGGCCGTGTGTAGACTAAAATGGAAAGGTGAAGTCAGACTGAAAAATTCAATGCCATAGCCGGGATCTGAAATGAGCGTCAGTTTTGCTGTTCATCCATGGCGTAACGAAAGGACTAAAATACTAAGGATAGTGTTATTATTTGTACAAAAATTACGTATTACACTGTTTACGTTACTAATTCCTCTTATTATGGGTACAGGGTTGAAAATGACTCATATGAGAGTTGAAATGCATCCCCAACAATCTAATTGATATGAGAAGAAGAAGAGTCACAACTTGTGCAAAACAGGTTCATAGACAGACAAGCAGTCAAGAATAGTGCGCTATATGCGTGGGCCTACTGTGAGTAATCAGTAATGTAATAATTGTAATACATGAAGAGAAGTTTTAGTATTATGTTTTTTAAAGTATATTAATTTACTACTTGAAGTATGTTGGACACTTGTGTAAAGAGTAACCTGATGTGAATAATATACGAACTAGATCTCTGTTATGGACACGTTTCTATATGTGTAGGCCTACTTTGAGTAATTAAGTGTTTTAATAATTTACGTATATTTATGGGTTTTAATAATTGAATGTATGAAAAGAAGGCCAACTTTGAGTATTTGTGTTTTAATAATTTGATATTATATAAAAAGAAGTTTTAGGACATAGTACAGAGTCTTATATGAACATAGAAGCGAATTTTTATGGTACATGTTTGTAGACTTGGAAAAAAAAAAAGGGCCTATTATAAGATGCAATTGTTGATAACAGTGGCTACACTAATGGCTAAGACAACTAATATTTAAAATTATAATTAATAATTCCTAACATTTCAAGGACTATTGTTGTTTGTTACAACGATTATAAAAAAAATTGTTTACGTTAACTATTACATCTACAGTTATGCACAAATTTTTCTTCTAGTTTCATTTTACAAATTAATGAGGGTATAACGTGGTTTTAAAAGTATATCGTTACTGTATTATACCCTCATTTGTACAAAATGAAATTCATTAACTTATGTCACGTGTGATGGAGTTGAAGCAATAAGAACCTAGAAGTCCAGGTTTTAATCATTAAGGATATTCATAAGTAAAAAATGTAAAAAATAAGATAAAATACAAATAAAAAGTGTTTGCTGGATTATAATGGACAACAATTTCTTAAGCAATGATATTTACACCTTTTTCACTTTAAGAATAAGAAATTTTATATTTTACCTCTGTATTTTTCATTAATATCAACTGTTCTTGTACAACATATTTTGGAGTTGAGTTTGGGTGCTCTCTTTCATCTATAAGAACTGCATAATGGGGCCAGCTGCGCAATACCTGTAAAATAAAAGAAATTGGTAACACTGGGTAACAACATCTTGGGGCTCTGCATGAAAATAGATAAGTAACTTCTTAGAGCTATTTACGAATATGGTATCAGATTTCTTGTAAAACACACAGTTAATTTTGCTTATTTTAAAATTCGCACAAACCAACGTTCAGCGGTCGATATAATCAGCCATCAGGCCTGTACCACATGGACTCTCCATTCCTATATCTAACCCACCTGTAACCCTACAATCATCATCATCATCATCATCGTTGTCGTCACTGTCATCTGATTCTCCAGACTGTGATGAAACTTTGATGCCCACAGAAGAGCTGAAACCAGGGTTGTTTACCCAAGGTGAACTAAATGACTTAGTAAGAGATATGGGTCTCTCGAAGGAGTTGTCACAAATTTTGGGTTCTTGTTTTGAAACCGAATTAGTATATCACAATAGCCTATAAGGTTATTAAGACCTATAGATTAATATTTTATTATGAAAATTTTAATTTAATAATCATAAAACATAGTTTAAGAGCAGTAAAGTGATGTAAAATAATGAGGACGTCGTACTTGTGCCTGTCCTGCACTAAGGATAAGCATAGTAATGCTACTCTGAGGGACTTCCCAGCAAAGTTTGTTTAACAAACTTTTGTTTAATAAAGACGCTAGTGCAAATTAAATTATTAGCCAATGAAAGATTGAGAATTGTTTTAGCATTACTGATGTGAACCCTTTTAATTACGAGATATCGTCTCCTGCGAGAGTTTTGGGGACCAGTATATAATGATGATTCCCCCTCACAACAGTCAGTCGCCATGTAACTCTTCATTCGTCAAGTCGCCTGCAGGAAATTAGAAAGGCCAGGTCCGCACCACTGCTCATAATATACACTGCCGCCTCTTAGCATTATTCAGTAAAAGTGGCACATTACCCACATCTTATTTAAATAAATAAGTACAGTATCTTCTACAATTGTGTTTAATAATTTTAAACGATTTGACCAAACAAAACCCTGAAGAGTCTTAATATTGCTAGCTGGGGCATCATAACAAGATTCTTGCAAGAACAACAAACTTCAAAATGGCTCCCAATAGCGTGGCCTAAGATCTACTAGCACCCGTCTCAGTTTAAAGGAGAAAAGATTGCTAGTTTCTAGTACAACATTCTCCTGGTATCGAACTACAGAAGAGGAGTTTTGTGAACACTTCACTGGATTGTTTACTGGTGTAGTATCAAAATATGGATAACATACAACAAGAACAAATGGAGGTTATTTATTGATGAAACCCAAAAAATTATCAAAGCTGTACGCCTACACATTACCAATAAGTATGGTTCGGTACCAGAAGAGTATTCTTACATCTTGAAGGTAGACTATGAATCCCTTGCAACGGTATTAATGGCAATTAAGAATTCAGAGCAAGAATGGGTAGTATGTGGTGGTCTCAAAGTTATAGGAATACTTCTTGGACAACATGTGAGTTGGTAGCGTGACTACCTTTCACACTGGCGGCCTGGGTTCGATTCCCGGCCGGGTCGGGGATTTTTCAGTGGTGGAAAATTTCCTTCCTGGGTTCAGGACTGGGTGTTGTGTTGTGTCCTTTCATTCCCATCCCGCGAGAGGCAATGGCAAATCTCCGCGGTATCACCCTTGCCTGAATCATCTCGGATGAGTCGTGGTCATCACCCCATGGCTTCATCCCAGGTCTGAACCTGCCTTCGGGCAGAACACTCATCATCATCATCATTCAGGTTACACAAAATATCCCTGCTTCCTCTGCCTACGTGAGTGAATAAAGATAGTGAATATTAAAATAAATCCTGTCAGGAATTCTCCTACCTGTCTGATGCTAAACCGAAAGAAGGAATCTTTGTGTAATCACAAATTATGAAGCTTACGACAGACAAACGATTGGAGGATTTAATGATGAGTGAGGAAAGACTAACTTTGATAAGATTCAAGAATGTGATGAATGGTTTTTTTTGGGATTTTTTGTTGTTGTAATATATCAAGTTGTATTTCCTTCATAGCCATCTCGACTTCTCCCCTGAAAACTTGGGAGATTATACTGATGAACATTTACAAGAGGGAGGAATTTTGTGATGTTAGGTGACTATTACTGGTCTACGAAGAGGGAGAATCTGAAGTCACAATACATACTAGGCAATCACAAAGATCACGCTTCTGCAGCAAAAGGAAGCGAGTTTAAGTTATGAAATGTATATCCTGGACTTGCGGTGTGTCGAAATCAATTTGATATGTTAATGTTAACAAACTAATAAGTAAACTGTTTTTTTTAATTGATTTCATTTTAAGATAAAGTTAGAGTTTTCTGCATTTAATTTCTTCAACATCACTATACATGATATTATAGGTTAAGTAAATACTTAAATTGAAATTCTATAAAATCCTTGCGCGATGTATAAAATCTGACTTCAGATTCATAAACAAGAGGCGAAAGTACATTATAATCACTTATCAGTACTAAAAGCCCTGACAAAAAATAAAATTTTGTAACTCAGTGTAATCTGATAGTTCTGTAAACAAAATTCTACTGTTTACAAATTATTTATGTTTTTCTTTGCTAATATTAAGAGCTTCAAAACAATAATATTCATATATCTGGTGTTAATGTGTTAATACAAACTATAAAATATAAATATAAAATAAAAATATAATATAAATATTAATATATATAATAAAATAAAATAAATATAAACATTAACACAAATAATAATAAATTAATAATATTCGCTGAAATACAGATTATCAAGAAGTATATACTGACCTTGCTTTTACCATAACTACGCTGCAACCAACTTTCTGGAGCCTGCAATCAGAAGAGGAATATTAGTTTTCACTAATGATTCAATAAAAATAAAGAACCAGGCATTTACAGGAATAAACCGAAAAATCATTGGGATAATAGATGACAACATAAATAGGAATGAGAATATTTTAGGAGAAAGATTCCTGACAACGGGATTGAACCCATGACCTTTGGCTTTCCATGTCAATGCTCTCGAAACTGAACTAACCAGAGTTCAACTCATGACTCGAGATGGAATCTCTCTCCTACGGTTACCCTTAGTTATCAACCTCACTGAAAGACAATTACATAATATACAGTATTGTGAGGCACACTAATTTGGTATATATGTACACTATATGAAGTGTAAATAGATAGATTTAGGTCGTGCACCAGCAAAGCTCCACCCACTCTCGCCCACCGGCTCACTTCCCCTGGCTTACAAGCCAATGCAGACTTGAATGGTATGTCATCCACAAGATTACTTAATTAATGCAGTGAAAACAACCCTTGCACCAAAACAGCTCTTTTCAAAGCCAACATAATATTTCATGATTATAATAAATGACCCTTCCACCAAAACAGTTATTTTTTTGTTAGGCTATGTATTAAAGCTTCTAAACTTAAAATAGATGAATTTTCCCTTCACTGCTCAGCAATCGCTCGTGGTGTAGGGGTTAAGACTGCTAGCTAAGATAAATTATTTAATTTCTTCCCAGTTTCACCTTTTTAATAACAGATGGCATTACTAGTATGAGATATCTAGTAGGCGATACTTGAAATCCTAAACCCCTCCTTCCCAGGCGAGTCCCATTAGTGAGTTGGTGGGAGGAGCCTAGTGCGTGACCTAAAATTATTTTTTTCCGGAATTTTGTATAATCCCATGTAGAGGACCCATACAGTATTATAAAAATGAGATTCTCTTCATAAAACACCCAAAATCACACATGTTCTCTTATGCCTCGATTTGTGGAGAGGAATTGTTGTCTTGTCCACCTGCTCAAAACGATACTTTTTTTTTATATCACAATCTGGCAAAAAGTAGCCAAACTTTGGATATTTACTTGTCAGAACTCACAAGAAACTTGTGATTGAATTAAGTAAAAGATACAACTGGAGTCCATGCAGAAGAAACCAAATTTCATCTTATTGTGACTTTTATATTATGACAAAAATATTTTAATGTGCTTTTATATATTTGTGTTTTATCTTATGAAGGGTGATATTATGACTGGAACCAGATAAGTTTTATGTTAAGGGTTAAGGTGGAATTTTTATCAAGATTTTAATATTACAACCCTTATCGGAAAAATGAAGTTTCTTAATAATTGTGATTGAATGTTGGTAAGTTAGTATGAAATCATGCAACAATAACAGGTAGAATGCTGGTTGTGAACCTACATACTGCGAGAATGTGCCCACTTCATTAGGATTACATCATGTCTTTCAGTGAGTTGCCATGACAAGGGCAAAACAAAATTTACTTTACAATATTAAGAATTACCTTGGCTTCTAAATCCCAGCCAACAATGACACCTTTATAACCTAATGCACGATGCTTCACAACTTGACCCACTCTGTATCTCAGGTGGTCAGGTCTTTCATCTCTTACGGCCGATGACATAGCAAAATATCCAGATTTCTCTCTGAAACGTAGAACTTCTATGGCTGGCGTCTCACTACTGTCCCCAACAAATACGTTTTCAGTTTGAATAATACCTGCACAGGAAAGAGAAATACAGTTGAATGTCATTTATTGGATTTAGTGAACATTCACAGAATTAGGCATGTAATTCATAATAAAAACCATGAAAATGAACACGGAGGGAGAAAAAAAAAAAAAAAAAAAAAAAAAAAAAAAAAAAAAAAAAAAAAAACTAGCTATTTGTCACTGTAAGTGGTTATCGAAGCACTGTCCGTGCAGGCGGGGAGGTTTGCGTGCTTCAATGAGGCGGAGAGCTATACCGACGGTAGCTAGCTACCAGAAGGGTCACCCATGTCGGGAAGGTCTCACGCGGAGAAGCCTGACGAAGGCGTCCTGCAACGGCCTATCTTCCATATCCTGTCCTGTTTCCTTCCCTTTTCCCTACCCAAGCTAAGGTGGGAGGCATCGTGCTGAGGGCTGAATGGCACCAGGGTTAGATGGTGTTGCGAACGATCCCCTTGGGGAACCAGGTCGAACCCCATGGTATTCAGACCTTCTACTTCTGTGGGGGCTCCAGGAGTAGTGACAGATATTTCCCCCAGCTCGTGGGACCATTATTGAGTCTAGCAAGCTATATCATCCAGAGTGCTCCTTAGCAGGGGACTCAGATAGCATAAACCTTGATAGAACCCTGGCAATGGAACCCGGGGGACTAGAGCGCTCCACGGGGGACTTAGTTCCCATGGGGAAAATTTTCAGGGAACTTATAAAATCGGAAGGCTCCTTAAAGGGGGACTCCTATGACAATCTAGAGCTCTCCTTAATTGGGGACTCGGAATGGGTAAAGTTTGAGAGAAATCTGGCTGTGGAACCCAGGGAACTAGAGCGCTCCTCTATAGGGGACTCTGTTTCTATGGGTTACTGCGCCGGGGAACTCAAGAGATCAGAGAGCTCCTTAACAGGGGACTCCAAAGATAAAGGGATCGGACCCGACATAGCCTCAGGGACCTCACACAGCAGGAACCTGAAGCTAGAAAGAAGCTCTATTTTTAAGGCATATGGTGAGTACCATTAGGGTTATTTACTGTCTGCAGGCTAACCTTCAACACAGTTTTGTGGCCTCTAGGGTTCTTACCCGACGGCTACAGACTGGAGGGATACATATCGCCCTGATACAGGAACCATGGACTCGTGAGGGCCGTATCATGGGGTTGACTGCAGCAGGCTTCTCTACTTTTAGTGCTCGCACTACAGATAGGCCTAGAGTATGCATCCTAATTAAAGGTATGAATGCATGGGCACTACCGCAGTTCTGTTCTCAGGACGTGGTAGCTGTTCTTGTGAGCTATAAGGAGGGAAATGCAGAGCGGCAATTAGTTGTCTGCTCTGCATATTTCCCTTATGATTCTGAGGATCCTCCTCCCTCAAGGGAGTTTGAGGACCTTGTTACTTATTGTGGACGGGAGGGACTTGACCTGGTGGTTGGCTGCGACTCTAATTCCCATCATGGGATTTGGGGTAGCACCAACGTTAACGCCAGGGGCGAGGCTCTTGCCAACTACATAAGTACAACGGATTTGGAAATCTTGAATAACGGCGAACCTACATACTGTAATAACAGAAGGGAGGAAGCTATAGACATAACACTAGGATCCATAGGAATCCTGGACAAGGTTAGTGGTTGGAGGGTCAGTAGTGAACCGTCCCTTTCCGACCACAGACACATAGAATTTCGGTTGGCAGGCTCCCTTGATCCAAGGACCTTCAGGGACCCCAAGAGGACCAATTGGGACTCTTATAGGGAGGACCTGAGGGGCAGGATCGCTGGGGGAATGCCTAGAAATTCTTATAACAAGGAAAACTTGGGGGACTGCATTGATTGGATCAGTACGGCCCTCAGATCTTCCTTTGAGGATAACTGTCCACCTAGAGCAGTTAGGACAGTAAATGGGAGGTTCCGCTGGAACTCAACTTTGAGTAACCTTCGGAACTCCACGAGACGGCTTTTTAACAGAGCTAAAGGTAATCATGATACTGAGAGCTGGAACCTGCATAGGGATTCACAGCGCAAGTATAAGCAAGAACTGAAGAAGTCCTCCAGGGAAGCCTGGAGAGACTTCTGTCAGAGTATCAACAATCTACCAAGTACAGCTAGATTGTATAAAATCCTAATGCGAGACTCTAGATCCAAATTGGGCTCTTTAAGGACCCCCTCTGGGACATATACTGGCTCGGAGGAGGATACTTTACGACTCTTGCTTGGGACGCACTTCCCTGAATCACAGGTAGTTAATGAGGAGGCTGTATCTAGTCAGGCTTGCCGGCCTGCTATGCAGGACTGGCGGACTGCCAAAGATATTGTCACCTATAAGCGAATAAAGTGGGCAATTCAATCATTTGCCCCTTTTAAAAGCCCAGGGATGGATGGGATTTTCCCGGCCCTGCTTCAGCAGGGACAGGATTTACTCATTCCAAACCTGGTAAGAATTTTCAGATCTTGCCTGGCGATGGGTTATGTACACTCGTCGTGGAGGCAGGCAAGACTAGTTTTTATTCCTAAGCCCGGTAGGAGCTCTTACCTTGGGCCTAAGGATTTTAGACCTATTAGTCTGACTTCCTTTCTTTTAAAGACTTTGGAAAGGCTAATAGATAGATATATCAGAGGACCTATCTTAATTGAAAGGCCTCTAAGTGCTGAACAACATGCCTATCAGGCTGGCAAATCCGTGGAGACGGCGCTTCATCAGCTGATTTCAAGGGCTGAAGAAGTGCTTGACCAGGGAGAGCTAGCCATGGCAGTGTTTTTGGACATAGAGGGGGCCTTTAATTTTACTTCATATGGCTCTATCTATAGAGGGTTGATTAGACATGGAGTTAACTTGTGTGTAACTCGATGGATTATGGCTTCCCTGGAGGGCCGCCGGGCAATAGTGTCTCTTAATCAGTGCGAGCTGATGTGCACTATGCCCAGAGGCTGCCCCCAGGGAGGGGTTCTATCCCCACTTATTTGGTGCCTGGTGGTAGATGAATTACTTGCCAGGCTCAATGAAAGTGGAGTATATGCCCAAGGCTATGCAGATGATATCTGCATTGTGGTAAGGGGCAAATTCGCTGATACAGTTTCGGGCCTTATACAAGGTGCCCTTGAAACTGTTGAAAGATGGTGTCGTGAGGTAGAATTGTCAGCTAACCCTGATAAAACTAACCTCATTGTGTTCACGAGGAAGCGACGGCTTGATGGTCTACATGAACCTACCTTCTTCGGGAAGAAGCTGATTCGATCTACGTCGGTCAAGTATCTGGGAGTCATTCTGGATTCTAGGCTGACTTGGAAAGAGCACATTGAAATCAAGGTGACTAAGGCCTGCAATACTTTGTGGGCCTGTCGGAGGGCCTTTGGTGTGAGGTGGGGACTTAAACCACGTGTGGTTTATTGGCTCTATGTCTCCATCATTAGGCCTTCCATCACCTATGCCTCGGTTGTGTGGTGGCCATGTGTTAAGACACAGGCCACCAAGAACAAATTAAATAAAATCCAACGCTTAGCGTGTTTGGGGATTACTGGAGCCTTGCGCACCACTCCGCTCAGTGCCCTTGAGGCGCTGCTTGGCTTACCTCCTTTGGATCTAGTTATTCAGGGAGAGGCCGGAGTGACTGCTCATCGTCTCTGGAGTTTGGGCTGTTGGTCTTTTAAAAATCCAGTTAAAGGACACAGAGAAATACTTAGCAGACTTCAGAAGTCGCAGCCTATCCTTGCGATGGGCTGTGACAATATGAAGCCAAGTTATAACTTTGACTCTATATATAGGGTCAGTATTCCGCCCAGAGAGGAATGGACTCGTGGCCCACGGGCTCCGGAGTCTGTCAAGGGGCTTGTCTGGTATACGGATGGCTCCAAGACGGACGAGGGGACTGGGGCTGGCATCTATGGGCCTAAGACGAGGCTGTCGTACTCTTTGGGAGGTTATACTACAGTATTCCAGGCTGAAATATTTGCTATTTTGGCCTGTGCTTATCATATTTTAGGGATGCCTTGGCTGCAAGGTCGGATTAGTATCTGTTCTGACAGCCAGGCTGCCCTGAAGGCACTATGTGCCAGTACAACAAGGTCTAGGTTGGTACGAGAGTGCCAAAAAACCTTGGATATTCTCTGCTCCCGCCGACCAGTACAGTTTTGCTGGGTTCCTGGGCATGCTGGAATCAGAGGAAATGAACTAGCGGATAAGCTAGCAAGGGAGGGCTCGGCCAATGTCTTTATTGGACCGGAACCTGTCCTTGGTATTACTCCAAGAAGGGCCAGACGTGAGGTCTTAGACTGGATGTCTCATCAGCATGGCACTTTCTGGAGTAATCTCACTACTGCTAGGCAGGCTCGAGCTATGATCGAGGGACCTAGCAAGAAGAACAGCAAGATTCTGTTAACCCTTAACCGGGTACAACTTAGAGGTGTAGTTGGCCTGTTAACAGGACATAACACCCTAAAGAGACACCTACATGTGATGAAGCTTAGTGCGGATCCCACATGTAGGAAGTGTGGTAGAGAAGATGAGTCCTCTCTACACATCTTGTGCGAGTGCGAAGCACTTGCTACAATCAGACACTTTCTCCTGGGCTCGGATAAACTGAGACCAGATGACATAAGGAGAACTAACCCAAGATCTATCCTGTCCTTCCTGAAGGCAACAGGACTTGAATGAATTCTCCAGTAAGAGGGGCACAATGGGCCCAATTATGTGGCCTACGTGCACGGGACCGAAAGGGCCCAACCCATTCATTTTCATTCATTCATTCACTGTAAGTGGGATAGCCTATGGTGAGACAATCAATATAATTTATCAATCATAATACAGTAAAACTTGTTCAAAGCAGCACATGTATAATCCGGAAATCCGTCCAAAGCGTACAAATATTTCGGTCCCGACGCACGCAATACATTTTTAAATGTCAATATTTTGTATAAAACGGAACGTGCTTAACGTGGAAACGGAATGCAAATTTTAAGATTTAAGTAGCAATTTATTCTATAATGCGGAAAAGCAGCATTGTATGTTCTACTGCATTAAAATATATTATATTCTGTTATTCACGTATGTGTGAACATGTTACTTCTTAGCACGGATATTGTACAGCCCTGAGCGTTCCGTTAGAGTATACACAGCGGTGGCTTATGTTTCGGCCAACAATGGAATTTTCCTGTAGTCAAGAAATCTGCTACCTGCTTTGTTTTCTATTTTCTGCCAAGCTTCAGTTTTAGTTGGCTTGTACTGCTTGTAGCATCTTAAGTAACATCATCATGTCGAACAAAAAGTACGTATCGCTCATGCTCAATGAAAAAATGAAGGTGATCGAGGTGAGTGAGAGAGACAAACTTTCTGTGCGTGAAATAATTTTGCGTTTCAAATGCGGTAAAACGCAAATTTACGAAACTTTAAAGAACAAAGATAAGATAAGGGAGGAGTGCATGAAGGGGAACGGACAAATGAAGAGAAAAGCAAAGAAGACTGGAAATGAAAACATTAATGAGATAGTATGGGAATGGTTTGTAAATGCGTGGGCTAAAAACTTGCCTTTGTCCGGACCCATGTCCCGATATGTGGCGACAAAAGTGAAATAAACCTAGGGATAATGAGGCAAGAAAACAGTTAGCCTACAGTAATTGCATAATTACTGTATATTGTGTTAGTGTTATTAATTATTAATACTAGTGTAGTATTTTACTGTATATAAAAATAAAGTGAAGAATATTTGCTTTACAGGAATTAAGGTTTGTAATTAATTACAGTATTTGCATATTACAAATTCACATTAGTGGCGTATGGTACAGTGATTGATAACATTTATGTAGCCTAGTGTATTTTGTGTAATCCGGAAACTTGTCCAATTTGGAAAATTCTTTTGGTTTCACACGATTCCACTTTGAACAAGTTTTACTGTATTTAATATATTATCTTGCCACAGGCAACAGTCATGCTGCATTAGCTGTTTTATTTTACAGATTAAACTTATTCAGTGGCTTAACGAGGGGTGGGTTTTGGGGGTTTGAACCCCCCCCCATTGATTAAAAAAAGGAAAATTGTCCAATTTTGTTAAGTCTGCTTATAAATTACCGTACTTAATACGAGTATAAAGCATGGGAAGCTTAAAACTCGTTATTGTGCATCTTAATTTTTAAAATTTTTGGGGGAGGACCTCCGAACCCCCCTCTCCCTGGGGGTATTCCATACCCCCAGACCCCCCGGATGTTATAACCCCCCCATATGGTCAGCCTGGTTACACCTATGAACTTATTGCTACTAGGATACTAAAGATTTATGAACCCACTGTAAATTTTTACAAACAAAAATACAACCTTACATCATGGGTTTAATGATAGGGGCCCAAGGAACCATCCCTCATATAATGGCCAATGTCTGCCAAAAGTTTAGCCTTCCTAAACACATTCTGGAAGATACTGCTTTGGCAGCATTGAAAGGATCTTTGGCCATATTTCGAAACCATGCATATTGACCATAGACCTATATTTAATTTATTTTGTTTGTATTTGCTTATATGTGAGTTCAAGTGCAACATTATTATGTTACATAGTCCAGTTCATTGGTATTAAGTTTATATTTGTTTATTTCCTTCTATATTTCAATGTTTGGTACTCTGTCATAAGACAGTTGCAAGTGTTCCAGGAAGAAATGAAAATAAAATACTGTATTTTGTTATTAATACTGTAGCCTCTTTATTATTAGGCCTATATGAGAACTAGCTTAAAAGACGTGGTATCGGCCAGGTTTGTTTTGCTTTTACTTCAAAGTAAACTTATGGAGTAATCCACTTTCGATTTTCAAACTCTAGATCCTTACATAGCCTTCTGTCTTTTGGCTTTAGGGTTTATATGACCAACACTCCTTCTTTTCTTTGGTGGCATTTCAATAATTCTGGAAAAAGGAGAATCCTCCTGAATAAAGGGGAAGGACCCGAAGGCTATGTGTGCAAAATTTCATCAAGATTGTATTAAAACTGTAAAAAAGTAAAGTGATCCCTATACAAACCATAAAAGCTCTTATGGTTCCAGAAGGATGAGGATCCCAAATTTTGAGACATTTGGCACATGAAGATGATAAGGTTGTCAGCCTTAATGTACTGGCTGCCTTTTACCCCAGGTTTGCTCCTGGTACTCATTTCTGTTAGAGGATAAGTCAACCCCAGGTCATGATGCTACCAGAAGGATTAGGCCAATTGAAAAATCCCAAAGGCTTCATCAGGGATCGAACCCACGACCTTCTGCTCCATAGCGTTGTACCTTGTCCAACTGTGCCATGCCTTAATATGATTAACCACAAACAAAATTGTACATTATTTTCAGATCTCTTTTTAATTATATGCAGCTTATAATATAACCAATCACTGTTTTTGATCAAAGAAGCTATAGGTATGAAGAGCCTGCCACCTTGGGTGAGTTGATAGCATGATTGCCAGCCTCCTGGGCTTGATTCCCAGCCGGGTTGGGGATTTTACAGAGATTTAAAGTTTCCTTCCTGGGTCAGGACTGGGTGTTGGGTCCTCATTCCCATCCTGCCAAAGGACCTGGCCACCCTACACGATATCATGCGGACTAATTTCCCTTGGTGGGGCCGTGGGTATCCCTCCCATGGCTCGGTCCAAAGGCAGAACCAGCCTCCAGGCCGAACACTTCATCATCATCATCAGGTATGAAGATTTTTCAGTGCTCAGTCTTTTTGAATTTTCACAAGTGCATGAAGTGTGATATAATGAAAGTGATAAAAAAATAAATACTTGCAATTTTTGAAAATTCCCCAGTTTCTTAAATACTGAATTTATCACTGACTCATGAGCTAAATAATCATAGACAACTGCCTCTGAAAGTCTAAATGAATCATAGGGGCCTACCTTTGAGCACCCATGTAACAAATTGAAGCCATCTAGCTTTCCATGCTTCTAATTTAAACCACGAGTCACGGAAGTGCTTCACTTCATTGACAAGTTGCAACACTGCCTGAGTTCTGCCAGTTCCAGTTCCAATGTGCCCCGATAACAAATACTGAGCAGGAACACACACCAGCAGCAGTCCCAATTGTATTGCTTCACGTTGAGCTAACGGCATTGTAACCTAGCATTTATAAGCCACTAGAAAGAAGACCTGGAAAAGGAAAAGACAAATTAACAGTGGTGCTTTCATGTTAAGAGATAGGCATATTCTAATTTAAATGAAGGAGTGAATTTTTTTTTTGTTTTTTTTTGCATTTTTTCATATTTTTGACAGATTGAGCACAAATGTCATAATATGTAGGTGACAACATGAAGCTAATGCTAAAGCTAATAAAATTGGTAAGGAAAAGGGACCAGTTCCCAGGCTGCTTGATTAAACCTATGCCTCCTTACAACAGCTGTTTGTTGTTTTAAATACCATGAACCAATAAGTTCTGAAAGTACAAGTAGAGGTGTTTATTCCTAAAAATAAAAAATAAAAAATTAACGAATCCAGTAGAATGGGAAACTATCCCCAAAATACTTAATGTACAGTTACCCGTATACTCTGTTTATAATAACAAACATGTACGCCAACTAAAACAATGCTAAGTTCATTATCACACAATACATACAATACTACTTGTCACTTCGCCATTTGTCACCGCGTTGCAAATTTTGTACGCAACAGGGAAGCCAACATATTAGTGAGAAATAGTTAAATGGCAGCATGAAAACTGAAGCAATGTAGATAAAGGTTGTAACCTTCCATAGCAAGTAAAGTAACAATCAGTAGGTAATTATACGATTACGATACAAGAAGCTAAGACACTTCGTCAGTTGTATAACACTTTACACTCCATACATTGCTCATATTGGTAACATATTCAACTGTCGTTTGTTCATTTCCCAGCAGAAGACGTAGTACGCCTTGAGAAAACTCAAATTGGCGCTCTAAAGCACGTCGTTTAAAATGTTCGTTCCCCAGCACATTCCTCTCTCATAAGGCGATGCTGTCGTCATAAAATAAATAAATAAATATATATACCTTTTTCCAAGGTAGAGTCCTTCTCAGAGGTAGTGCAGAGACCCAAAGGAAGACCGTCAAGCAGCAACGTGTCACCCTTGCAGAAGACTTATAGCCCTGTAGCTACTAATAATCGATTCTCTGTTTTAGTTGGCCTAGAGGAAGTGGAATCCCCAGCTGAGCCAACTGTAGCACCCAGGCAAGCCAAGAAGGAGCATAGGCCTAGTAGTAATAATAAGAAAAAGATCCTTGTTCTAGGTAGCAGCCACGCCAGACATATGGGAACTACCCTGCAAGATGCTGTTGGAGAGAACTTCAAAGTTGAATGTATATGTAAGCCTAATGCTGAATTTAGAGATGTGATTTCAGGTATAAAGGAGCTGTCTAAAGGCTTCTCAAAGGACGACCACATAGTGATTGTGGGAGGTGGCGGTAACAGCCTAGACAGAGACCCCAGCTTTGATATCGAGCAGGATCTACGCAGCATCTCCAGCAGCAGCTCTCACACTAATATAAATTTTGTTGAATTGTTTCACAGGTATGATAAGCCGTCGCTTCGAGACAAGGTGAAAGCTGTGAACGACAAGCTGTGGAACTTCTCTGCTAATAATGGTAATATCAATGTTTTGTCTGTTAACAGCATAAGAAGAGAAGAATACACCAGGCATGGACTCCACCTCAACTCTCGAGGGAAGAAGACTCTGGCAAAGCTGATTGCTGAAGAATTTAATTGTAACAGGCCTATTCCTGTCATAGTTGGTGGCTCCTCTCGTTTTTTAGGGAGATTTTAGATGAAAGGGAACAACAACTTACATACTTGCCTCGAGTAAACATTGGTAATATATACAAGCCTGCAACTAGAACTAGTAAATCATTTGCATTATATCATCAAAATATAAGGGGGCTTGAATGTAAATTTGAAGAATTTAAGTTAGCTTTTCAGGATACAAATAATTCTAACAAGCAGGAAATTCAAGTTATTTGTTTAACGGAACACCACTGTGCAGAAACAGAGCTGGAACAATTAAAAATTGATAATTTTTCATTGTGCTCAAATTTCTTTAGACGTTCCATGAAAGGCGGAGGTGTGAGTATATTCATCAAAAGTAACTTAAATTTTAGTGATATAGACACCAGTTCCTACTGTAAGGAACAGGATTTTGAATGCTGCGCAGCCAGAGTGGAAACGGATAACAGTACATTTGTAATACTGACCATTTACAGAGCACCAACAGGTAATTTCAATTATTTTACAAATCAGTTAGAAAAGGTTCTTAACTATCTGTATAGTAATAATGTAAATATTATACTGTGCGGCGACTTTAATGTAGACTTCTCAATCGATAGTGAAAAAAAGATCAGACTGATATCCCTACTAGGTAGTTATAATTTAGATTCTGTAGTAAACTTTCCAACTAGAATCCAAAACAACTCTCAAACAATAATAGATAATATATTCATAGACATAGAAAAACACCCTAGCTTTAAAATATTACCAATATTAAATGGATTATCGGACCATGATGCACAAATGTTAGTGCTAAACGATAGTAAGGTAAACGCAACTAAAAAACATACCCATATGACTAGAGTAATGAATGATGCTTCAATTTTAAACTTCAAACAAGATCTGAAGAATGAAAACTGGGGATCTATATTTTCCTATGACAAAGTAGACTGTAAATTAAATGAATTCCTAAATATTGTGTTGCGGCATTTTGAAACTAACTTTCCAAAAAAGAAAACTGCTAATTTACCTAATGTAAGGAATAAAACATGGTTAACCACTGGCATTAAAATATCATGTAGAAACAAAAGAGAGCTATATTTAAAATGTAGAACCAGTAACAACCCAGCTCATAAAGAACACTATAAAATGTACTGCCATACACTGAAGAAAGTAATTAAAGAGGCAAAGAGTAGGTATTTCTCACAAATAATTAATAAATCAGACAATAAAATTAAAACTATATGGAATATAATTAAAAACGAAACAGGGAGATCAAAGGGAAACAATGATTGCATGTCACTAACATACCAGAACAAAAAGCTAGATAATGTATCAGATATCACAAATGCTTTTAATAATCACTTTATAAACATTGCAGAGAAATGTATTCCTACAACTAATATTAGCATTAATGCAGCAGACCTACTTAAAACACCTATAGTCCAGAACCATGCATTTCAAATCAAATTAACTTCCTCTAGAGAAATTGAAAATATAATCAAGTCACTCAAAAGCAAAAACTCTTCTGGATGGGATGAGATAAGTAATAAGTTGTTAAAAAGCTGCTCATCTGAAATTAGTAAACCTCTTAGTCATATTTGTAATTGTTCGTTAAAAAGTGGAATATTTCCAATAAGACTAAAGCATGCTATTATTAAGCCCCTCTTTAAGAAAGGCGACAAAAATGTTCCATCAAATTATAGACCTATATCACTCCTAACCTCATTTTCAAAAGTTTTTGAAAAAGTTATGTACAACCGCTTAATACACTATCTTAATTTGAATAACATTCTTACACCATCTCAGTTTGGATTTAGAAGTGGCATGTCCACTGATAATGCTACATTTCAACTCACTACAGAAATATTGGAAGCGTTAGATAAAAAGAAACATGCCCTAGGAATTTTTTGTGACCTAGCTAAGGCGTTTGACTGTATAAATCATGAAATTCTACTTCAAAAACTGAAACACTATAGGTTGGATAATATAACACTAAAGTGGTTCAAATCATACCTGTCTGATAGAACTCAAAAGGTAATAATAAATGGAAATGAATCAAAATTAGGGACTGTTAAAAATGGAGTACCTCAGGGATCGATACTGGGACCTTTGCTCTTTTTAATTTTCATCAATGACTTACCAGATAACTTAAGTGACGAATCAAAGGCATTGCTTTTTGCAGATGATACTAGTGTACTCGTAACAGGAAAGTCACAAGAAGATTTAGCAAGACTAGCTACAAAGACTTTTCACGAATTAAATACTTGGTTTCTAGCTAATAAAATGTCACTTAATATTGATAAGACCCACTTTATTCAATTTAGAACAAAAAATAGATATATCTCAAACATTGTAATCAATTATCAAACACAAATCATAGAGGAAACTAGCAACATAAAATTCTTAGGACTACAAATTGACCAAAATCTTGACTGGAAGAAACACATTGTAATGATAAGTTCTAAGCTAAGTTCAGCATGTTTTGCGCTACGAACTTTGAATGATATATTACAACAGGACGCATTACTCACGGTATATTTTGCATATTTTCACTCTGTTATGAGGTACGGAATCATTTTTTGGGGTAACTCGGCACATAGGGAAAAAATATTTAGATTACAGAAGCGAGCAATAAGAATAATATGTGGAAAGAAAAAACGAGAATCTTGTAAACCGCTTTTTGAAAAATTAAAAGTCCTCACTCTCACCGGAGAGTATATATACTCTGTTATGTGTTACATGGTAGATAATATTGATAAATTTCAAAGTAATCACAGTATACACGGGCGTACTACTAGAAACATGAATGATTTACATAGACCAGCTAACTCATTAAAACTTTTTCAGAAAGGTGCTTATTATTCCGCAATACAAATATACAATAACCTTCCAAAAGAGATTAAATCACTATGTATTAAAAGCAAATGCAAATCTTTCAAAAGAGCTCTGAAGCAATATTTAGTAACTCACACCTTCTACAATATGGATGATTTCTTTTCAGCTTGAGTAAGTGTGACATAACAATTCTTGTATCTTTTTTATAACATGCATGTATGTTTTTATCTGACGTGTTCTATATCCTTGAGCCCTGCTCAACACAGGATCTACAGAACGAGACATCTACATCTACACATCTACATCTACATATATATATATATTTTTTTTTTTTCCAAAAACCTAATGCATTCCAAAATTCCAACGGCAGCCTTCAGCATACAAAAAGTTTACACAACCACTCTTAAATTAAGTACTTCAAAATAATTACTTCCTTGAAACTTCTGTTCTGATTAGAATTTTAAAAATTCCTGTTTTTTTATTTCACTTCATTTTTCTTTCATCCTAATGTTCGTCCAGCTTTTCGTTTCTACTTGACCTTTTCCTGTTGTCTCTACCTTCTCTCCAATCACTTTTGGCTCCACTGCTTTTTATCTTGTCTTTGAACTCTGAGGTGCAGACTTGAAAATACTGTTGCAGGCAAGAATGGGGATTTCATAATAGACCTTATATGATAAAAACTTAAAAGTTGGTGGGGGAGGCAGATAGTACCCCACTACGTATAATATACGAATAATCTACGTATATACATATAATATACGTAGTGTGCTGTGTGGGACCTTGACCCACCACCCATAGTTGGTGCCTACGTTTGAACTACTGCTTTCATGAAACATCTTCTATTTTTTTGTTTTCCACATAGATGTTTAACTATTGTTTTTATTGCATATTATTATTAACTTTGAAGCACCAACAACTGGATTAATACTTTTATTCCCCTACAGTTAAAATGTTCAACGTTGCACTGGTAATCATTTTTATATATTTCGTATTCGATCATATAACATTAAAAGAATAAAATTTTTAAGTCATTTCTAGTTAGAGTTTTTAATACTTAAACATTACTACCTTCTACAAGTATAGTAGATAGAGGAAAGTTATGAATAGCATATGGCCTGTGGGCCACTACTTGGACTAGACTGGCCTAATCTATGTATGTTCCCTTTTTCTATTGGTATGAAATTTTACTATATATAGGCATATTGTCCAAACAATTTAAAACATTTTATAACAAATTAATATTCTTGGTATCTTAACCAGCAATGTTGTAGAAACATGGATTTTTAAAGTTAAAAATATGAGTCTATATATGTTAACAAAAGAACCTGTAAATGTATGACTGCTCTTGGGGAAAAAAATATTCTTTCAGACTACCTGTGACTATTTTCTTTGATTGGAGCTATAGGGAGATAAAACGAAGCTCCACTCATCCATCCAGATTCTTGATTACTTTCAGAATGACTGCAAACACACTCTTGTTACGACTGATTTTGAGCCAAGTAAAATGGACCTGGTAGCAGATACAGTACTTCTAAAATGGTCTTGGCTATTCAGACTAATAATAATAATAATAATAATAATAATAATAATAATAATAATAATAATAATAATAATAATAATAATAATAATATTGCAATTAGTTTCTATTTTATAGAAAAGGTTTCTGTTTAATTATGCAAAGGGCTAAGTTACAGCCATTTTTTTTTTAAATTTACATTAGTGTATTTAAAGTAGTTTCACAGGGGCAAGTGTAAGTATTTAATTCAAACTCTACCCAGAAAGGAAATGTTTTGGAAGCATGTGATTATGAAGGAACTGGTGTAGATGGGGAATATTAAAAAATAATACATTTTAAGGTCTGTTTTCTTTTTCTATTCTGCATGTGTTGCAGGTACATACATAATTATTTATTCACCGTTTTTCTCAATTATTAACAAATAAAAAGAAAATAAAAATATATTCATTGATATTATCTGATATTAGTGTGAAGAAAATAAATGGCAATAAATACATGATAATGGAAACACGCAACTTCACATTCACCTGCTGCCAGAAACAGTGCTAGGTACTCTAGAACAATAGATACGCCATTGTTGGGATGCGTGCTATAGTAAAGCTTTGTGCCAGATGGCTAAACATATCAATTTCAACACCTTAGTTAAAAGAATCTCACTGAGAACCCAAATATTGCACCACTCTTTGGTTCAGATGTTAAATCCAACTTCATGCATCCAAGATCTTTAGTAATAAAATTACCTACATTCTTAAAATAGTGAACTTTTATTACATATTGTTCAAATCTATCTTTTATAATTTTTATATTTTCGTAGTGAAGTGATATGAAAAATTTTCTCTCTCTCAAATATTTTAAAATAAAGTATTCTTGAGATATCGTCTAGATTAGGTGGATGATACACTACATTCTTTTGATAATGCATCTCATCCCAGAGACAAATGAAGACAGTAATAAAGAGTCAAAAGCTTGGAGTGTGTCCATTAACTCTGATGGTATCCCAAGAAAGCATAGTAATATGTTTTATGCCCTAAAAAATTTCTACATTATAAAGTAGGAAATAAAAGTTCAGAATACTGGAAGATTGGAATTTCTGCTCAAAATTTAAATTTACTTTCTGATGGTAGGGCCTACATGTATAAATATCTACAAGGTTTAAAAGCACAAGTATGAAAAATTACTTCAAATATGGTGTTGAATTAGAATGTGGCAAGTCTTTTGAGCAAAAGTGGGCAGAACTGATTCGAGGGTGTAAGCTGAGTATCAATGTACAACACGTGTGACTTGAGGCTTTCCCCGTGCTGGTAATGTATGATGGTTTCTCGGACCTCTAACAGGGTGAGCCTATCTTCTGGGAGAAGTGAGCTGATCATGGGAAAGCTCCTCACTTCTCCCAGAAGATAACAGTAGAGCAAGCTGCTGAAAGCTTGGACTCTTACTCACCCAGTTGGAAGCCCAAGAAACCATCACATAATGTAGAACAGGTTTGTTCTGAAAATACACAGTCAAATGAGTTTCTCAATTCAAAATACTAAAGACCACTGGCAACTGTCAAGCAGAATTTATAACTCACTATGTTGCTAACGAAACCTTGAAAGAGAAGAATTTGTTGTTGTAAGAAGAGATCAATGTTTGCTTTGAAAAACAACATGTAAGTAAACCAGTATAATAAACTCTCAGTTTTTGCACGGTTTCCACTAAAATATGTTTCAAGAACTGGGTAAATGAAGGGTTTTAACTCATCTGGAAATGCAAGATTGCCTGAATTTTTTTTTTCTTCTTTCAAAATAAGGAATTGAGAGTGTTTGATGCAACTAATAGGAACTCAGCCATGAGAGAAAAACCTTTTCTTCAGTCTGTAATTAAAAATTTGCAATTTAGTATACAGACATATAATTCATATTAATTTACAGCATATTACTGAAAATGTTTTATGAAAGCCATATTTACAATAATACACAATCCTCCAGAAATGTTTATATATATGCATGTGCAGATGGTATAACTTGCTCACATACACACAGTGTGTTCCAAAATTCAATGCTCAAACTGCTAGAGATGATAGAGGATACCAAAACAACATATTTTATTATAGAACCATGGATCGGAAACTCATACTGAGTATTGCATGTGCAGATAGTACGAGACGGGAGGAAGTTATTTTGAACATTTAGTATTGCAATGTACACTGATTTTATAATAAATCAATATGTTAAACATGTCACATTGTTTTATTCTCGGCCTCACACCTCATAACTTGCTCTCTTCTCATACCATCTGCACGTATTCAGTACTCGATAAGTTTCCGACCCATAGTACTTTGGAACAATCTGTATATATACATATATGTATATGTGTATAATATATAAAATACACACATCGTATCTACATTATCTCTTCCACAAACTGATTTGACATAGAAAACTGATATAAAGAATAATGTTCGAGATCAGCTGGAGATTAAAGCAACACCTCTTGAAATATGTTGTAAGGTAGTTATCCTTAAATGAAGTTTTGTGTGTTTTCAACAATAATAAGATGATCTGAAATTGCCTTGAATACTCCAAATAAATTTTCTGCCAAAGTGAAACATTTTCATTGAATTCTTGCTAGCTTGAGGAGATTTTAGTAACAACATGGTATGTGGTATAAGTTTGGTAACAGTCAGTAATGCTGTTCAGTTTTGATCTGAGGAACCTTTGTGTATAGCATGATACACTGATAGTAAAGTTAGACTTAAAGACAATTCTGCCTATCTCTGCTTTAGAGCAAAGGACTGACCACTGTCTGTGAACATGTATGAACTTTCAAAACATTTCATTGATACAGTTTTTTTTTCCCCTACTTGCATGAATCACTTCTGGGAAACATTTGAACCAAACAGCATGAAATAATGTGCTGATAATGGGTTCACGTGAGAATATATTACATGGCCCCTAATGTATTCAGTTGTACCTTGTACATGCATTCCAGCTGCTATCACTGGAACATAACCATCAATTTTCCACACAACTGAAACTGTGAAAAATATTGTGTACTATGGGTCTGGAATATTTTCATCCCTGAATAAATTGTGACATTTCTCATTTTTACTTATGAAATAATAAATTATATCTCCTGCAATAACATAAATCTTATATATAACATATTAGTGAGCATTTAACCTGAAAAGAAGTATAAAAAAATGTTTAAAAAGAAGAGAACTTCCACCCTCTCCAAACCCATAGTTCTTTGCATTCTTTCTCCACAGACGAGAAACATGGAGCATGACAAATCTACTATATGTACACACAAAACATACATGCTACAATTAGTAATAAAGAAATCACACTTAATTTTAGGTCAGTGAATTAACTTTCAACTCGGTTCAGCTAATTATAATGAGGTACCCGTATGTTCTGATGAAAGGGTACCAAATTATAAACCTGCATATCCAAAAATGCAATATCTACTAAACAAAAATTATCATTTCAAATTACAAACTCCTCCTGATAGATCTGAAATACGGTATAAATACTCTCAAGACTATAATTTTAACTATTTAACAATTATATAGTTTCTTCTTAACAATTTAGAATGGTTTAAGAGCCAAAGAAAATCCTCTAGGAATCGCCTTACAATGAAATACCCACACTGGAATGTTAACAACGGGTAAGAAGTGTCTACAACAGAATAATATGAATGTACAGCTTTACAATGAGTTGTTCAGTAGTTACACTAACATACCTGATTCTTTACGTTAATTGAATACCAAACAGAGCAAGGAGCGAAAGGGAGCAGTATACCATACACATATGAAAATTTTTTATGACAGTTGAATTGTTACAGATCCCGTATTTTGCCACTCTATAAGGTGATTTTTTACCAGAAAATAGACCTTTTCAACAAAGAGAGACTTACATAAACAATCATGGCAAATATCTGCATTATTTGTACCTTATGAGATCTTTGTTTCCTTAAAAGTTTTTGATAATTTCCAATAACTCAGTTTCATATATTTAAGATGGTCTCTTCGCGGACTTGCAGCACCAGGCAGTGTTTACATTATCATCAATCTCAGAGAGCTTTAAAGCACCAAACAGATACGAAAGTCCATCATGCTAATCCAAATTAGATACTACCGTAATATGCAATAATGGAAGTTTTCAGTCAATAGCTTTCATATGATGAATACAGGCGATCTTTTTTGTCTGAAAGCTAGATTTCCAGCCTCCTATTTCCTTCCTCCCTCGAGTTTGTCAGCTTAGTTTTGATAGGATGGAAGCATGTTCAAAATTGGGTAAAAGTACTGGTGCTCAAATTCTATGAATGAGTACCTTGAAAATACTTCTGAGATGTACCACGTTTCCAGTTTTTATGATAGTAACAAAATGAGAGGAGATAATACATAACCACCACAGTTTCTGGAGAGCTACAGATAGTATGAATGAAATAATTAGGAAAATAATTTTTTGGACAGGCCAGCACAAGGTCAGAAACTGAACCTCAAAAATGCAGATGATTCATATTCAGAGTTTTGTCAATTTAATTCATACTGTAATATTTGCTTAAATTGAACCCACCTAGATTATTTTTGCAGCCAGAAAATTAACAGACACTTAGTAATATAAATAATTAACTCTAAGTTATCCTGAATACCTCTAACTGACATGACCACCATTATCACCCATTTCTAAGAGAAATTACAAAATCTCTAGCAAGATTAAGTGCGGAAATATGCACACTAATTTCTCCATTAGGTATATTTACCCAGAAAAATTGGTTCAATGGATATCCCTATCATCATCACGTGATTCTGACTCTGAATCAGCTGATGATGATGGGGATACTCATTGAAACGACTGTTCTGGGTAAAGATACCTAGCAGTGAAGTTAGTGTGCATGTTTCCGCACTCACTCTTGCTACAGATTTCAACACTTACTTCACTGTGCTATTTCCCTAGTAATATTAATATTGAAATTACAAAACTTCAGCAAACCTATCAATCAAAATCGTGATGACAAAAATCAAGCATATTCAGCTGTAACTTGTGTTTAAAAAAAAAAAGGAATACAAAAATGGCAACAAAAGATTTAGAAGGATTAATGCTAAATTAAGTATGTAACGGTAATTATTTTATCATATCATAAATATCTAAGTTTAGTTCAAATTAATTAAAAAAATACCCGTTTTCTTATTAGTATTAATTAAATTAACTGTTCAGTCATTTAACTTTATACAAAAATGTGTACTGCTCCTTTGCACTCTCTCGTAAACATACTCAATTTCAACTTATTTTTTATGAGATGACCTTTCCAATATAGCTGAGCTACACTAGACCTACCTGTTCTATCACTGAATACTTCAATTCATTTATTGTTGGCAGGTTTGAAACAACCCCTTATATGATTTGTTTTCATGTCTAAACCATTACAATATATTTTGTTTTTTGATGCAACATGAAAGTGCAATAGATCTATGATACAGTGCAAGCATTTTACTGTCTAAATGATTTTCCACTTTCAATCTACAACACAACATTCTCACCAGATTATAAGTGACGTTTCACTAAAGCATAGAATTTGTGACATTTATACCATAATAGTAATATTGTCTTGTTACAATTAACATTTAACATGTTATTTTTTATACATACCACTTTCTCAAATCACTCGACATTTATCTGATTCCTTATATATAGATAATATTTATAATACAGTAAGTGCCATTTACTTGTAAATGCACTGTTCGTCCATACTACTACTGTACATTATAGTCCACACCCCGTATTATATTAATATGTTCCTAACCATCATAATCTACTGCAAGGGAGGTTCAGACATTGCAGAAGGCACAGGCACCAAGTTCATTTAGCTTATTTTCCTTAACCCCAACAGCTCAAATGCAGGTTATGTTGAGAAAGAAAGGTATTCATGGAATATAAGTTCAAATAATTTCATCTAGTAGGTATTTTTACCTTAAAATACTGTAGGTTTCTGGGGGCATTTCCTATTGAAATTAGATAAAGATGGGAGAAATATCCCCTGAAACATATTTTAAGTTAGAACTGCCTAAAGCCTATCTTTTATTCTGACAAACAAACGTAAATGAGAAATTACTTGGTTCACTCTACTGACTATCAGCTCTCCAAAAAATTGTTTTTTTAATATTCCCCAAAAATTTCTACAGTGCAACATTATACAGAGTTAGTTAAAAGTCCAGCACCACCTAAATAACTTCTGAAGCATGTGTTTCAATGGCACGAAATTCGGTGTGTTGGGATAGCCATACATAGAGAACTCAAAAACATTATTACCAAATTTTGCAGACTTCAGGTTTAACTGGAAGTAACTCCAACTCTTTTATTATTTTAAATGGAACACCCAATTTATATTTTTTTATATTTTCGAATAGTGCTCATTCCTCTGGCAGGAATAATCACATGCATAGAGCTATGAGTAGCATATAGATATCTGTAAGAATACAAAGGGAGTCCTTTATTATCCCCAAAAGAATGGTGCGGACAAGTTCTTGAGACACCCCAAACGATTTAAGATAATTCCATGTGAATCCGGGTAGTGAAAACAAAAGTAGGCTATATAGTTGGCATGGAAATGTAAATTGGGTAGGTAATGTCCACTCTAGAACTGGCTCTGAAGTAAATAAGTTTATCTATCTCACTCTTCAGTAGTTTAGAGTAATGTGCTAGAGTGAGACATTTATTTACTTTAGGGCCAGTAAATTTTAAGTGACAATCATTGTAAAATGTTGTTCACATTCACACTATAAAATTCTTATTACATTCAAAACGTTATTGCCATTATTACTGTGTATAAAGACTAGAATCAGTAGAAGTATTGTCTTATAAAGTAGAGCAAAATTTTCTACATCACCTCACCTTGATAATTTGTAATGAAAAGGAACTTCAAGAAACCTGTATAGAAGCGCTCCATCATTGCTTTTGTTACTAGGAGAATATCCTTGCAAAAAGGAGAAAAGAGTACAGAAGTCCTGCCACCAAGGGCACTTTTTATGGAGTGCAATGATGGATCTTCTGTTCATAAAGCTTGAACAGTTCCTTTTCAATATATACACTCTCAAGATTAAGTGATGGAAAACTGTTCTGCTTTATAAGAGTAATCTCTGCTGGTTCTAGCCTTTATGTGCAATAATCATGCTACAATAACTTTTACCTTTTGTAGTAAGAATTTTATATTGAATGTGAAAACATTTACTGAAAATTTGTTAATAGTGAAAACATTTCTTAATAACATAACCTTGCAAGGATAGTTAACTTTTGGGGTGTCTAGAGAAATGAGCCAAATCCTCTCATACAAAAGATGCAAGAACAGCGATAGGATTCAGCTTGAAGGATGCAGAAAGAAAGAAAATGGGACATGTACTTGTATACTATTAACAATAAATCTCTTTGTATCTTGTCAATGAATTAGTTTATACAACGAAACTCTTAGCCAATTATTCATTCTTACTCAAAGCAAAACAAACAAAAAAAAACTTTAAACTAACAATGTAACTGATTTCAAAATCTATGTACCTCAGCATCACCTAATGTCTTTATCATAACAACAGTACATTTCCACAGCTACAATAATTTATGTTTTATTTTTCAAAAATAATTACACACTTGCTTCTGCCTTGGCAGCTAAAAATCATGCTGATATTGCTATGCAAATCCTTGCACATTACACCTTGTTACACAGATTTGCACAATACTACAGAATATATCCAGCAACACTGTGCAGATTTAACAAACTACCACAATATAAGAATTCCATCGACATGTGGTCACTGTAGTTGAAGGCTAATGGAGAAACGTCAAATTGTACAAAACATGTATTATCCGCTTAGTAATAAATGTTGTAACCAACAAGCGTTCTTAAAGACATTTTGCACCCAATTGAATTATACAAATTCACATCTTTCTTCAAAGAAAATAAGAAGAAAATATAATAAATCATAATTTTCTCATATAAAGGCAAAGTATATTTACTAACAATTTAGTACAACGAAAAATTATAACTCTTACACATTACTTTTGATTATAATTTTACAAAGAGAAATCATTTTAAATATTCATAATGTAAAGAATATAATTTCATTAACAAGAAGAATGTGCCAATACAAAGGAAAGCGTAAAACACATATTCACGAACAACTAAGGAACAATAGTACAAAACACATTATATACTAAGAAAAACATAATACTCAACTGGTGAATCTGATTTTATCCGCAAGCCAAAGTAGTTGGATGGACTGATTGAGCTGAAAAGATGTCTCGCATTCTCACAGCATACCTACATTAATGGCAGTAAGCTTTGTTACCTGGCATGAAGAACCCTGCTACATGTTGATCCAGAGAAACATTTCCCCATAAACCTAACAACACATTTATAAGCACTATGGCCATGAGACAAAAATATATGCCACAGCCTTGGATTTTCTCTTACTCAAGGTAGAACTCAAATATTTTACAGGGAAGTAAATTTCTTATGCAGGGGGAGGGACAAACAGTTCGTTCATGGAGACATACTATTCAGTTGTTACCATTGTTCAACTACTTTGCAGGAAACTTTAATATCAATATGTGATCTATGGAGACTTATTTGCAGTATTTACAGACGATGGCCTCAATTCCATTTAAAGTCCTGAAAATAGAAAGAAAACAAAAAAATAAATTTCATGTAAGATTCATGCTAAACTAGTCTGTAGATGTATTTAACACTGAACTAATTAACACAACAAATGCCAATCCGTCACTTCTTTCACATTAAACATGTTTTGACCTTTACTTTCATTTGTATATAAAAATCTAAAAATGCCTAAAAGAAACATGCTTGAAATATTCTAGTTCAACATGGAACACATTGGTGTTTTATTAGGTTGACCAGATGCTCTGCTTTTCGCAGGATACTCCACTTTTTAACACCTTATCCTGCAAAAGGCAAATAGGTTTGAAAGTCTCATAATATCCTGCAAAAATGGATTTTATAGGAAGTATAGTATTTTACCATTTCTACACAGTTTTTTTTAATATATGATAGCTTATGACTGAAAGAAAAGATAAACACTGATTTTACGAGGGGCATACTGAAAGTAGTGAGCAACATTTTTTTCACAACCTTAATCTTTATTTGTAAGTGAAACCAAGTACATGATCTCAATCTACAAACCTTTCTTTCACTTTTCCATATAGTCTCCGTTTTTTGCACACATGTTTCCCACCGTTCTGCAAGTTTGAAAATACCCTTGCGATAGAATTCCGTTCCAGCTCCCCGTAGACACTGACGCACTGCTTGTCGAATATCCTCCAGTGTCTCGCATCTGTTCCTTCACAAAACCGAAAAGATGGTAGTCACAGCATGCCTCTAATCAGCTCATCAACTCTTTCCTTGTTGTGTTTCGTGGAGGCAGTTCGAGGGCACCCGCTGCGAGGCTCATCTTTGATACTCGTGTTTCCATCCTTAAAATGTTTCACCCACCTCCTAACATTGCTGGCACCCATGCACACATCTCCATAGGCACGCTGCAGTCTGCGGTGAATTTCAGCAGCAGATTTGTCCTCTTTTTAACGGGTAGCTGGAACGGAATTCTATCGCAAGGGTATTTTTAAACTTGCAGAACGATGGGAAACATGTGTGCAAAAAAACGCAGACTATGTGGAAAAGTGAAAGAAAGGTCTGTAGATTGAGATGAAATACTTGGTTTCACTTGCAAATAAAGATTAAGGTTGTGACAAAATGTTGCTCACGACCCTCAGTATGCCCCTCGTAGGTACCTAAAATGTAATGATGGGCAGAATCAAATGGTTTTAAGAATTGAGTAATCTGTTCTTGAATAATATAATGAATCGAATGATCATTTGAATGAAAATGTTCTTGGATGAATGCAGAATCCAAGTACTCACGGTGCGAGTAGCCAAGAACTACTAAAATCTGACTGATAACTCAAATCATTATTCAAATGTACACCTCTGCAATTTTATCAAGTTACAAGATCTACTGCTATTTGTTCCTGCAATAGACATGGCTTGGCCACACTGCACACCACAAACCAATAGGTGAGAGTTTCACGCAGTACTGTCAGATACTGCATTAACAGTATTCTACTACTAGCGTTCACAGAGTAACAGAGTAAAGATCCATTAGATAAGTATACTGTCTTGTCTGCAGTGGGATGTTCTGTTAAGAATCAGCAGTATGGCAACACTGAACTGCCCTGTGCGAATGGTAGCTGTGTGATCATATAAAGGGTCTGTCCGAAAAGTAATGTCATTGAGTTGATTAGAAGACATTTATTGAACTGATTGGCACAATACATTAAAATGTTTCAAAATAGGGCCCTCCTGCATTGATACATTGCTTCCAGCGAGATTTCCAGGCATCGAAGGTGTCACGATAGGCCTTTTCTGGAATGTCCTTTAGAGCTTTGGTGCAAGCCTATTTGACTTTGTAAATTGTCCTGAAACAACGTCCTTTCATGGAAGTTTTCAAGCGTGGAAACAAGAAATCAGGGGGAGTCATGTCAGGACTGTAGGGTGGCTGGGGAACCGTTGGCACCTTTGAATCAGAGAGGAAGCGGGCAGTCGTCATTGATGGACTTCCAGCACGTGCTTCATCCCTGACTTCTTCACGGCCTTAAAAAATTCAGATTTCTTCTTGTTTCTGCACTTGAAAACTCCCATGAGAGGATGTCATTTTGGGACAACTGACAAAGTCAAAGAGGCTTGCAACAAGTCTCTAAAGGACATTCCAGAAAGGCCTACCATGACACCTTCAATGCCTGGAAATCTCACTGGAAGCGATGTATTGACGAAGGAGGGCCCTATTTAGAAATTTTTTAATGTATTGTACCAATCGGATCAATAATGTCTTCTAATCACCTCACTGACATTACTTTTCGAACAAACCCTGTATATATGCTTTTTTTGCCTCCAACAATTATACCACATTAACAAAGTTAACTAAAGTGATACAACTGCTGAGAACATCCCCACTTCTGGCTTCATGTAGCATTAAATCATTCAAATGACCATTTGAATACTTGTTACATAATTCTTGATATCTCGAGAACTTTCAAGAATTGAATAATTCCTATTTATTTTTTTTTATTCGAGAACTCCCATCACTACTAAAATCTATGGCAGTGGTTCTCAAACTGTGGATATAAAATACTTTAACTAAAAAAAGGAGTTTTTAATGAGGCAAATATGTACACCCCATTCCATGATTTGTATAAAATGTTATTTTGGAAGTTTGTAATATTCTAAATACAACTTCAGTTTAATTTTTACAGTTTTAATTCTGATATTTGTTTTTACTGTGAGTAGTTTGAATGTATAGGCAGAAAGTAGTGAAACAAAGACAGAAAGCAATATATACAGTGTCTTAGATTAGTGTGGTGTGTTAGAAATAGTTAAAAATAGTATATAGAATGCACTGAAGTGGCCTTTATGCAAGATTGAAAGTAACAGCTGATTTAATTTCTTTTTCAGTTGTTTTTAGTGGTGCTTACACTCACAGCAGAACCTTGTTCATCCATCCACTAACCATTCTCTATATTATTTGGTGATCTGTAATATTGCACACACAAAGTAAAAGTGAAGCAACTATGCAAAATTTCAAAGCAATATCTAAGATTTAACATACGAAAGTCTATATTCATTTAATTAAAAAAAAAACATTTATTAGGGGGACCCAACTGTGAACTGCATGAATAAGATCATTGGAATATGTTATGGTTTTCAACATCACAATCACAGTTCAAACATTTAAAATGCAAAACTAAATAAACTTGTGTAAAAATGTGTAAATAAACTAGCTTCTCATGAACACAAAGTATTGTATTTCAGATTAAGAACATCATATTGGTGTGTGTACACATTTTAAAATGCAAAACTAAATAAACTAGCTTCTCATGAACACAAAGTATTGTATTTCAGATTAAGAACATCATATTGGTGTGTGTACACATTTTATTTTCTCTGTCTAACTGGGTACTAAAGGTACCTTGAAATGAGTTTCCAACAGAAACACACATTGTGAGGTTAACCATCTTGAAATTTTAAAAAAACTTGTACAGAGTCAACATTTTTTAAAAACACTTCTTGCTCCAATTTCTTTAAGTTGCAGGACTAAAATTTTAAATTTGCATTAGTCAATTGCTGGTGAAATGATGTGAAGCATGTCAATATTTTCTTACTCTCTGATACCACTGAATAAATTTTGTTTCTTGCAATATTTTTTTATTTAATTAAATTTTGTACTTTAACTACTTATACTAAGACTTTTATTTCCGCAGATAAGATGATAGTTGAATCATAAAAAAAGGCCCTGAAAATCCGGGGTCGTCTTACAGGACAGATACAAAAAAAAAAGACTGACATTTATATAAATTAAAACCATTGTAAAATGATATATTCTGATGTCAAGATAAAATTATCTTTATATATTAAGATGTTAGGTACCATTTGTGGGCAAATGTAAGCCCTGAAATACCATGCAAATTTCGTAAATAAAACCACAAATGCTCTAATCCACAAAATAAAATCTATTTTAGGTATTTTTTCATTTTCCCCTATATACCAGTATGTGAATCACATGTCTCACGCACAATGCGCATATCGTTCTGTGGTGAGACTGTGCTCAGTGACCCCATTTTGAAGGGGGAAAAAAAAAAATTGAGGAAGCTGTGTTCCGGTAAGGGTACCCAACAGTCTCTTTAACTAACTGTAGTTATTTTGCTCTACCTTCTACTACCAACCCTATGGATTATAATAGTGCAGTGGTTTGCAATATTTTTGCCTCATAACTCGCAAACAACCAGAAAACTGAAACAAAAACGAAACTTTTTGAAGCTGTTTCGTAAACATAAATTAATAGGCCGCTGATAGTTTGGGGGGTCGTCTCATAGGACAGATATATGCTAAAACTATAAACACTGATGCAAATTTATATCTTGTCTTATCTGAAGGTTGTCTGCGGAAATATACGATACTTCTTCCACAAACTTAGGTTTTAAAGCCCTGCTTCATGAACAATTCAGTTTCATACGAGGTCAAGATAACAGAATGTACCCTCCTGCATTGCAACCTTTTACTCACGACAGAAGGAGAATCAAGAAAACATGCTAAACGCTTTAGGGTAAAAAAAAAAAATAATAATGTGTGTGTTTCATGAAGATTTTTTCATTCCATATATCAAATAAATTAGAGAGGTTAATGGAAGGCCTACTGTTTATTCATTTTTGTCTTGTCCAGTAGCCAGGATGATCAAGGTTTAACTGTCAAGCACAAGCCAGAATGTAAGCTTTTAACAGTGGTTATGCTCATGTAAATGTTAGCTCTTGAAGCTTCAAGTTATAAGTGAGAAAAGTTTGAGAACCGCTGGTGAAGTGTGTAAAGAAGTAGATATTAGCCTACCTAGTTCCCTCCCTGAGTCGAGGTTCACAGTGCTCCAAACGGATCCAATGGGATTGTTTGAGCCCCTTGCGGTGGTTGTGTTGGAGGCTGTGAGGCTAGGGGTTGCTGCCCCATTACACCAGGTGAACCACCTATTCTGGGACTTCCCATCATTCCGCCACCACCACCCATCATCCCTGCCCCACCCATGATGGGTGCTGCCCCCATCGGCCGCATGCCTTGCATCCCTTGCATGCCCTGGACAGGATAGGAAAGAACCTAAGAACTCTAGTACAGCTAAGGTGCAGAAACCCTTCAACTATGACCAGCATTTAAGAACTACTGCAAACTACATTCGCTAGGTTGTTCTATAAGGAAGGCAACATAATTCTCTGTATATGACGACTTATAATGATGCTTTTCAAAATTTTTAATGAGTACAAGAGTATGAAAATATTCTAATACCAGTTACTAACTATTTGAGTTATTTTGGTGAACCTGTAACAAAATATAAATGGTTAAGGAATTGAGGGGTTCAGTGCAACAGTCTAATCCCTCCGACACTGAACACCAGTGATGCTATTTGCATGACCTGGGAGTGAACTTTATTCTTATATTTAGTTAGGACCAATTACTTTTGATTTAGGTAGTTTTAAAGTCAACAATATGTTCCCTGAAACAAAATTCCTATTATATAAGTGCAACCAAAATTTTGAAAATCAAAATAAATAAATCTGAAGAAACTGGAAACTATTAATGACAATTAAGAAAGGGTAATGGTTAATATTAGATGTTTTTAAAAATGAGTCTGTAAACTTGTGTTAACTGTACAAGGAACAATTCTGAAGGAATGCACTGACATACTGGTCTTAGTTTTCTATAAAATTATATATATAAAGAACAAGCATTTTACAGAGGTTGCTAACATACAAGTTATATAAAAATGTTTTCAAGAGTAAGACAGCCAATACTAAAATGGAATACACATTTTATGACAACTGCCAGGATATAACTTATCCCTCAAACCTTAATTACCTTCAGAAATAAGTTTATCAAGTTTTTATCTAAAGGGGTTTTTACCTGATCCTTTGTGCAGCAAACAATGTTCTCACAGAATCTTTACAACATTTACAGCAACACATTTACAATGTCATAAGATCAGTTTAAACCAGTTGCGTGTCATCCATGGAAGCAAGGAAAGCAATGGTTCCCCTTACTCATTACATCAAAAAATGGGGGGGAATTAATAATTTTAATTGTTCTAAGTTCATTTGTAAGAACAAAATTATCTCATTAAAGTGCTCAATGAAGTGGGGTGTGGACTACATGCCTGGCTCTTTGCCAGCTAGGGAGCGGGGAACCGCCAGAGTTGTGAGGTACCTTGCTTTGTATCTTTCTGAAAAACCTCCAAAAGGAGGTCAGAAATTTTCAAATTGTGGGCTGGCAGCCTTGCTTGCTTAAAATGCTCTAAGTCGTGGATGTATTGGAAAGCTGTCTGTTTTACGCAAAATAAGAAATACAGTCAAACTTCCATATAGCAAAGATCGATATAACAATAAACCCGCATTAAGTGATTTCTTTGTGGTCCTGGCAAATTTCCTACCTTAATAATGTTACGTGTCCCACATTATAGCGATTAAGATATTTCGTGAACACCCTTTTATAACGATACATATTTTGAAGTAAAATTGCCATTCTAGACCAGGAACTTAGCCCTGCAGGAGGTAGCAGGTAGCAGATTAGTGTCCTTCCCGGATGGTGCAAACCTTTTAAGGTACCTTTAGAAATTCCGGAAGATAAATTCCGGACCAATGTGATTGTTCCGTCTTTTTTTCTCTCTTTCTTCCCTCTTTCCACCCCCCGTTTGACTGAATTTTCTGCGATGTGTGCTAGGCAATGTTAAACAGCTAACCAGTTTTCAAGTTATTTTTCAGTGGGCGGACGAAAAATAGCTATAGCTATGGACTCTGCTCAACAAAAATCGATAAGCCTTGAAACAAAATTAGCAGCATTTAAAGATTTGGATGATGGTTTGAAGCAGACAGAAATTGCAAAAAAGTATGGACTTTCACAATATATGTTGGCTAAATTTCTTGGGGGGGGGGGGGGGGGGGGGGAAGAAGAGAAAGTGAGGAAAGTGTTGTGTTTGTTACAGTGTATGTTAACTAAATTCTTCCGTTAAATCTGTGTAAATACATAATTAGGTTTTTTTTTGTTTTGCATGCAGTTTTCTTAAGATGTCCTATGATATAACAATAACCTTTATATAACAATATTATTTGCAAGGGCTCGCAAATATCATTATAATAAGGTTTCACTGTATTATGTTATGTGCTGTTAATACTGCTGGTTTACTGGAAAATAATATTTAACCAAATTATAACTGAGTTTTGTGATGGTCAACGGAAGCAAAAACCGAACTCATGTCTGCTCGCCCAATGAGTCTGAAAAGTCTTGAGCTATAACTTTTTACAGCCCAGTAATAATATTATTAACCTCAACTTCCTGGTGTAGTTGTAAAATTGAAACGCTTTCAAAGCATAGATGTAGTGCTAGGGGCTTTTCTGAAAATAATAATAATTATTCCTTACTGCTTCTACACGACCATTGTGTTAATTAACAGAACACCAGGCATAGACGAAATTGTGCATTAGAAAGTTAAATTGTGGACAGTATACCAAAACAAAGTATTAGTGTTGTTGTGATGCTTATTGTTTTAAAAACAGAGTAATGCATTTGGTACAGGGGAGTTTATTTGTTACTATATGTCTGTAAAAATTTATAATACTGCTTTCCTCACTTAAGAATACACCGCACACCACTGGTTTAAACAGAACATCTGAAATGAATTTGAGGCATTTTCTTTACTCCTTTCTGTGAATACAGTTTCTCAGTTCGTAACTACTGCACTTGTAATATGTCTGAATTCTACGGTAGTAAATTTAAATACAGCAAGACGTTCAATAGTTTTGAAATAGTGTCACTCAAACTTTACAATAGTATTCCTGACGATACTAAACAGTTATCGCTTGAGGTATTTTAGAGGAAAATTTAATCTGTCTTAGTTTTAAACCCTGTTTACATGATTAATGAACTTTAAATGTGTTCTGAAACATTTTCAATGTGATTTATAATGAACTACATGCCCGATGTTGCTATACATTTTATGTCACAGCAATAAACACATCTGTCTATCTATAGTATGTACAAAAAATATAGATGTGACTGTGCTAGAATTCCCCCAGGAAGACTGAATAACATAGCAGGCATAGTCTAAGTGTGGGCCAAGATCGGCAATATTTACAGGATCTGAAGAAGGAGAGAAAGGCAAAACATTAATTAGAAATGCACAGAAACTGAAGAGTAATAGTACAAGAAGAAAAACAAATCTCAAAATGGAACAGACAGGAATCCTTATGCTCAGAAATATTCCAAACTAAAAAAAGCAAACCTAATTATACAACATATACTACTCAATTTACTTTAAAATGTATAACTAACAGACTATGAATTCCACATACCGTTTTGAGATTTGCATTATTTAATTTTGGTTAGTTATAGACATTAAAATTGTATGTGATGAGCATTGTCAACAATTACATAAATTAAAATTAAACGTGACCTGTACAGCTAACAGAAATATGTTCAATGAACATTTTCTCAAAGGATTTTAATTTTATTATTCATACTACATTCGCTATCACTTGAGTTTAAATAGACATTTCATTTTTTTTTTAAACTAACAGGAAACGAACTTGGACAAAAATTTAAAATAAAAGCTAATTAGCCTACAAAGATTCTTTAAGCTACAGAATTTATGCGTCGCAATTATTTTCAAAGTGATAACTTCAAAAGCATTTACAACTGATGGGGAAAAGTTCTAACACTACTGATATTTTCACAGCATGTTAAGAAGCACAAGCAACTGTATATCAGTACTTACTGAATTAGAGAGTAAATTTTTGCTTGCAGCAGATTTTAAAGCCTAATCTTGAATAAAATAATAGAGAGAAAGCTTTGACAAAATAAATCTGCCACAAACATCTGAAAATTTACCACAACATACAAAACAGATGCAACCAAGAATCCAACCTAGCCACATGAATAAGGAGCAAGTGCCCCGGAAGTTCACTTATCCATAATGTCAATGAATGTATTGGCTTTCTATTATAAGTATATATATTGTGATGGCAGATTCTACTGTATATACTGTAACAGTGATGGGCAAAGCATAATCACAGGTAATAAATGGTTTCTGGAAAATTTTGATGTGGCTCGCAAAAGGATTCCCTACCTGTAGACCTGGGATCTTATGGTAACTGCCTATTCTGTCTATTTCTTAAGAATTAATTAAAAAATAATGTAATATGTCCTCAATTCAAGGAAACTCATGAATGTTGGTAGAGTTTTAACCATAAAATGCCTATTCAAGTCTTTAATCCTTGCTTCATGGTTTTATTGCTTAAAGCGCCTACTTCCATATAATACAATTTCATTCTAAAAATCCTATTTCAATTTGAAGTAATAAAAAACACAATTATTTAAAAATTCATTTATAAACAACTTTTATCAAACTGGTTGAGTTGGCTATTTGGGTTGGGCCACGTCGTATTGTTAAAAGTTAAAATCCGACTATTAGTAAACTTCATTTTTCCCAATGAGGGAGTAGTTGATTTATGTAATTTTTTCCACCTTATGCCCTCAATATAGTCTAGGACATCCAGGGAATGTTGCCAATAACATTTACAATATATGATGTAATCTTTATATTAATATATAAGTTACAATGTATAATATTTTAGTCTCTGCTCTTTAATTACTATAATTACTTAATTTGTTTTCCAGTTATCTTGTGACCAGTTATAGTATCAGCATTATTAGGCCTGTACACTAGTTAATAATCAACTCTATTATGTAACTTGCATTCTATTTCCCTCTATACGGTAATTTAAAAAATATTGTCCATAATAGGACTAGAAACGTAGTTACATTAACTTTGAATAGCAGTCTAATTTGAAGCTTAACCAAAAAATTAATATAAATATCATAGATTTTAAATGTTATTGACAACATTCCCTGGATATCCTAGACTATATTGAGGGCATAAGGTGGAAAAACTTACATAGATCATTAAAATCCGTTTTAGATATCCTGTATTGCCCTTTTTCGGACAGTGACTAAGGGCCTGTATGACGACCACCTGATATCATATTTATCTGCCAGATAGAGAACCTATCTGGAAGTTGGCCAATAATTGCGAATTATGATCTCCTGACAAAATCTGTCTGGCAAGACAACTTCCAGATAAGTTAGCAGGAGGATGAAGTGGCTGACAAACTTCCATCTGCTAGTTAGGGAAGCTTGGTTGAAACAAGATGGCAGCACGCCAAAGCTTCCTCCCACCTGAATTTTAGAACTGATGCCGGAACTAACATTTTGCTAACAGGCACTTCATTTTAGTTTGAGTAATTCTCTGAAAAAGGATATGATAGAATGTCTGAAACATTAGATTTTAACTACAACGCAGCCCAGCCTGGATAGACAGTACAACCAGTTTATATGTGACACTGGCTGTGGATGCTTACAAACTCAGCTTCTTTCAATTTGTGAAATACCAGTGTCAATTATTGTTTTAATAAATTGCCAGGATTCAGAACCAATCACTTGTCTTTAAGCGTATGCAAATGAAACTGAAATGCTTAAAGAGAAATCTCCAAGAAGTCAGTGGCTTCTAGAATTCCCAGGGAAGACTTTTGACGAAAGCATCATTTTGTGCCAACATTGCAACAAACAGATGTGTTTCATGAAAAATTCCAGTTTGTCAGTGCTTTGGCTCTTGGAACTAGTTATGAATGGAAAAAATGTAGTTCTCCCTGATGAAACTGAACTGAAAAATGTAAGTACAGCTCTGTCTCTGTTTATAAATTGATACTGACTAACCAAAGACACAATGACAAAGAAAGGACCATTGTCATGTATTGAAAAGCAAATTATGAGTGTATATCCTGTACTTTTTTACAGATTAACTTTTATTAGATAAGCCTATAAGATATAATTTTGAGGGCCTATCATACAAGTGTGTGTATAAAAAAGGATTTCCAATGTACTGGTACTTCATAACCACTGAATAAGCAATAGCAAAACAAAATTTAAATTACTACAGTTGTGAAAATGTAACATTACAGCTTTTTAGTAAACTATGTTTTACCACCTTAACACTGGGTATTTTTTCTTTATTTTGATCCACATCTAAAGCAGTTTGCCCATCACTGTACTAAAGAAATTTAAGGAAACCAGTTTAAGAAACCAAAAAGCAAGCTTTTATTTACTCAAGCAGTCATGGCAAAGATACTCACCATTGGCTGCATTGGTTGGAAGTGAACAGGGACATTCATTGAGGTCATTCCTTGGCCCTGAAAATAGTACAGCACATTGCCACCTTCATGCTCAGGCCAGTGCAAAATAAAGGAAACATAATGCAACATAATTCAAAATAAATTAATCTGAGTGAATTGTATCTACAGTGACTTGAATGAAAATTGGGAACTAATAGAAAAAAAGCAAGGTCTCTTAAAAACAGAAGATGCAAACAGAAAGGAATTTTGCTTACCATTGGTCTGTAACCTGCACCTGTGGTGGCTGCCATTGGCTGAGGCGTCCATCCAGTTCCTCCAGGTTTTGCAACATTTTTAGGTGAATTCCACTGCACACCCCTAAAGACAATGAAAGGTATAAGAATTATAGTCTTAACTAATGGCGTCGCTAGCCATTAACTACTGAGGTAACATTCTAAATATGAAGTATATTTATTCCTTGTTTTCGTATATTAAAACAAACCTCACACAGTCATAATTATCACAGGTCTGATTTGACACCATCACTTCGATTCACATCATAAGTAGGAGACAGATTTATTATGCACTCAAAACCATGCAAATATGCACTGAAAACCACAAAAATATACTAGAAACAGAAAATAAGCACAAACCAAGTGAAAGGAATCTACATTGTTTGATGTAGGGAAAAAGATTGCGGTACGGAATAAAGATTTATTGTAGATCCTATTATCAGAACCATCACCCATGATGGTGCAAAAGGTAGCGTACTCAATCAAGATAAGACTATGTTGAAATTATTCAACATCAAACAATTATAGACTTGTCTTTCAAATTAGTAATAAGGACATTATGTTTTTATGAATATATGTAACAAATATGCAGACTAATTGTACGTATATTGTATAATTCACACTGATTTTAACAACACAAGATTTTAATTGAAAGTGAAATAGATTTTACCAATCAGACATGCTATAAACAGATAGGGCATAAAGATTTTAGGTTATTTTTAAAAAACTACTCACATTAAGCAGTCACAAAAGCATATAGACAAATAATAAAACCTTGTACACATAATATGTTTTACAAAATGTGCTGAGAGAATGAAAATATTTTAAATCCAGAATAGCTGCTTTAATACTTGTATATTATTTGATAAAAATAAATAAATGTAAGGTCTAGGCAAATCTACAAAGGCATCATCATTAATTGGGGGTATAAGATGGATATTTAAATATATTATAATATTACCCTCAAAGGAAAATGAAATTCATTAATACTTATGAAGAAAATTTAAGTGGAATATCTGGTTTCTATGAATAATAATTGTAACAAGAGGATAAAAATCCTAAAATTTTACATACAGTATTACTCTACTAATATTATGTCCCTGCTGTTTTACAATTTTTGAGGGGAAGAATTTATATTTCAGTAGTAGCCAAAAGGTTAAAGCAAAAATGAAATACATTCTTCTTAAGGGGTTTATGCAAGGATTCAAATGTCATTCCATAAAATGGGAATTCCTTAAAAGCGGGAATATTAAAACAGGGTTACACAGTGGTATATTTTGTTCTGAAGAGAACTTCAGGAATAAATTATACTGTTGATCACTGATCCGTAATTGAAAGTTATGTGTCCTCGTGAAGACAAAGCCAAGTTCAAACATATTTTGACAAATAATGTAGTATATGGTCGGTTGTTTAAACTCAAACTTCACTTACTTGTTTCTTTTCAAGAATCATGATTTCAATCAGCATCCTGATCATCCTCAGCTTGTGTCCGACTGTTTTGAATTTCAGTTGTTTGTCCTTGTGACGCTAGAGCAGGTTGTGTGTTTGGTGACTTCTGTGGCGGGTAGAAATTTTGAATGAGGCTACTCTCTATATATGTGTCCAAATTCATTCAAAATTTCTACCTGCCACAGAAGTCACCAAACACACAACCCGCTCTAGCGTCACAAGGACAAACAACTGAAATTCAAAACAGTCGAACACAAGCTGAGGATGATCAGGATGCTGATTGAAATCATGATTCTTGAAAAGAAACAAGTAAGTGAAGTTTGAGTTTAAACAACCGACCATATACTACATTATTTATAGTACCACTTCACTGTAAAAAATCCCACGTAATATATTATGTATTTTGATAACTTTACTTTTATGAGAATGTAGAATATACTAACTTGACTGCAGCTTGTCCACCCTTGTTAATAGAGAGATTCTGTGCTAGAGACGCGAGACTACTATCTAGATCTCCAGTTAACACTTTCCCTCCTGCAGATTCTCCAGCTGGTGCAACTCCTGGACCTCCAACATTTACGGGTGCTGGAAAATAACGTCACATTCAAGAAAACAAATATATTGACATAAATCCATTTCTATATGTACCTTGTGATCCTAAACAGAAAATTACTAAAAGCAAAGTAACTGTTTCCAAAGCTTGTGGGTGAGGTTTTAACTAACGGATTGAATTATTCAATTGTTAAATTACTAACATTAAAATATAAATGGAAAAAGAATAATGGATAAAGTGAGAAGTATATTGTTCTTTTGTAAAAATCTGTTCAGATTATACAATATTTTGGCTGTTGAATTTAAATGAGGCTTTAAATATGGTGTGGTTATTACATCAAACACTTATAAAAAATAAAAGAAAGAAAGAAGGGGGAAAAAACAAGAAATTGGAAATAGAAACTGACAGTAAAGCAAGAGGAGTGATAGTGAGTCTGGTCATTTAAAGATTTTAGAAGTGAAATATAATATTTATTAACATCTGTATAAAAGTTATGTCATGCTTATGTCATGCAAATTAATTCATTTTATAAATAAATTTAAAAAAAAATCTTGACTTGAAAGGTAAAGTGGGTCAAGAATCTGAAGGGGTTTGGTCTCCTCTCGTCACAGAAAATAATTGTCGCAACACTGCAAGCTTACAGGGATGGTATAGATACTGAATGTGAATAATTAATTATTTATACCCCAGTTTTACCAAGGGAGGATATTTAGAAGATATTAATTGGATTTTAAGAATATAATGATTAGACATAATATATTTATTGGCAATCATAATGCTTCTTTTATATCCCTAATGGGCTTGGTTATGGATTTCAGCATATATGACCATTTGTGTTGATGGCAAAAGTAGATATTGTGATTATGTGTATTCTGCACAACAGACTCATTGCATTCATTAGATTTAAGAACACATCTCTTTCAGAGTTATGTCACTAAGCAATTTTATTTATTGATAGCCTTATAACCAGGGCTTATATAAGTTTATAAAAAATAATAGTTTTAATAATATAATAATTCTATAATATGCTAATGTTAAATTTGTACCAAACAATGAAAGATAGAACAAAAAATTGATGGCTTTATTTTGAATATTGTTGAATATTTATTAATTCTATCATATTTGCTCGATTAGTTGAAGTGTTTAGTTTTATAAGGGTCTAAGTGCCAGAATCATGATTGTGTAGAAAACAAGGCATAGACCCACAGAAGGATGTGCCGGAGATAGACCCAGCGCTATATTTTGGAATTTATTGCTACTAACGTGGTTTCCCTGGACCTTGGACCCTTCTGAAATGCATTGGTCTGGGTACATAGATCCTTTTAAAATTATCAGCTGAAAAATCATGATTTTATCACTTAGACCCTTATAAAACTAAATGCTTCGGTTATTAAAATTTTTAAAAACATTTTATTAATTCGTCACCTTTCTTTCTGGGACATTTCAAATATTATGCATCATATTTATCGGTACATTATTTATATCTATAATATTTATAGTATTAAACGGGTTATCGTTTATAAGTTGTGTCAATATTATGAAGCTCGAGCTTCCGGCAATCATAAATAACTCCATGGTCTAATATGAGTGTTCGTATTTATATGAACGAGGCATAGAATTAATGGTCCTTTCACCTTTGATAAATTAATTATAAAATTGCAAGTGAGAATGCTATTTATTTTACAACATTTATCTGACTAGTCACTTATTTGACATCGCAAGATATTTTCATCTTAAAGCACTATCATATCATAGAAATCCACAGCAAAGAACCAGAAAACTAAGCTCATTGCAAACATTAAGGATAACTTACTTTTGACGGATGTACAAAATTACATCAATGTTATCACAAGGAATTTAAGCAATCGCCTAAGTCCTTTCTTAAGCCCTTTCAATTTTAACAACTAATAAGAATCACAGGTGGAAAGACATGTCTCAAAAATATTGACTGGGAGACCTGAAGGGCAAAGACGATTTGGAAGACCTAGACATAGGTGGGAGGACAATATTAGGATAGATTTAAGGGAAGAAGGATTTGCAAGGGATGGTTGGATGGAGAATAGGGTTGAATGGCAGGCTCAGGTAAGCATGGCAATGAACCTCCGAGTTCTAATTCCTTTAGCTTACGTAGAAATTGTCTATTGACATTGAGTAAGTAAGTAATAAGAAATAACACAGAACAGTTAAAGACCTTTCACTAACTATTATCAGTTATGTGTCCTTGGATTAGTTTGTTTTGATAAACTATTTCAGGTGTGAATTATTAGTATTAAGACAGTATTGGAGACATTAAGAGATCTGTGAACTCTGAACTGTATATAGTTATGTGGCCGCCCCCCCCCCCCCAGAAAAAAAAAAACTAGCCACACGAACTTGCTGTGTAAAAACAGTATATTTCTGTGTAAATGGATTATTTCTTTCTATTATGTCTGTATCTTATGATGGTTTAGCCAACAGCAAATCATACAGTACTTCTCGCTGTTCCACTTCGGCACTGGATTGTAAAAAGCTTTAGCCACAATATTTTAGGCAGATGGACAGGCTTTAATTGTAAAACTTTACCTGCCAACAATAGTTTAATATGTCTGTTTATCATATTCATAGCTTAAATAATGTACTTCAACAAGAATTATTGCACAAATGTTAAAGATATATTACTGAAAATGCTTTGCCAAATGAAAAAAATGTTTAATAATAAATTACGAGGGAGAATCAAATGAAAACTGCAATTAATTTTTTCCCACTATTTTTCTGCAGGAAGAATGTTTGCTTGTACAGTCGGTCAAATAAAAAACGTCGGGCGGTATTTGATTAAGTATCACGAACGAGCATATGCGCATGTACAGGAAGACTTAAGGTTAGGTTCACACACGCCTCTTGTCTATCCATGTATTTTCTTGATTATTTAGTCAGTTTTGTTCTAAAACAAACATGTATAGAAGGCTGTGGCTATATGCCTCAAATCCGCCATATTCTTGGTTGCAAATTGTTATAATATTAATAATTAATAGATTCGCGAGGAATATGTTTATTCAAGGAGCATTTTTTAAAGATTTTATTTTATAATACCGGTACTTGTAGTGCAAAATCAATAACTTACGCTCAGCATCTGCAACCAATCTTAGCATCGAAATACGCGTCCGGCCAGATCAACGTTTGCTATGAAAACTTCCGGTCGCATTATAGTAACGTTCCCACCTCTGAGCTTCTTTTCATAAATATGGAACCTTCTCGCTGCTTCAGAGACCGAAAAATGCAGGTCAATTACAGCCCTAACCACACTTTCTCTCACGTTAGCATTTGTATGTGGCGATGACACAAAGCAAAATGAATTATGACAATGCATTAAGTTGAATATCGTGTGTTGCGATTTCCGCGATGTTCATTTTTTCCCTCCTTGTTCATATTTTCCCTCCTGCCGCATGGCCTCATATGTTCCGAAAATGACCTGTATTTTGTGTTTTTTATAGGAAACTTGTGAACTAATGCGTCAAAACTTTAATTTTAGCAGCATACGAGTCCCGACGTTTTTTATTTGACCGACTGTACATGATTATGCTACTTAGTCCCCTCCTAGTTCAATGCACTTAAGCCATCGGATAGGAAGTGCTTCAATACTGCGTGAAAAAAATTCTTTTCGTTGACACTGTAGCCACTCATGCACCGCTGATTGGATGTCTTCATCATACTTGAACTTCTGCCCTCCAAGGTGATCCTTTAATGGACCTAAGATGTGGAAATCCGATAGTGCCAAAGCGAAGGAGATTGCTGAGTGCTGGTGTTTTGCTTCAACATGATAACGCCAGTCCTCATGCTCCTTGTGCAACAATGAAAACTGTCGATGACATCCGCCATAATAGCCAGATTTTGGGCCATCAGATTTCCACATCTTTGGTTCATTAAAGGATTACCTTGGAGGGCAGAAGTTCAAGTCTGATGAAGATGTCCAATTGGTGGTGGTGCATGAGCGGCTACAGTGTCAACCAAAAGAATTTTTCTCACGCGGTGTCTAATCCCTTCCTATCCGATGGCTTAAGTGCGTTGAACTAGGAGGGGAATAAGTAAAAAATTAATGTACAAGCAAACATTCTTCCTGCAGTAAAATAGTGGGAAAAAATTAATTGCAGTTTTCATTTGATTCTCCCTCGTACATTATGATGTTAAGCACCACATGGACACCCATACTAACCTGGCTCTTTATTGTGAATCTTATAACATGTTTAAGTATTATTAATTAGTAACCTACAGTGATGTTTGTGCACATTTACAATACTGTACTATGTACAAACAAAAATACAAAATACAGTACAAAAAATTAGCAACATATAATACGGTAATGGTGTACTGGTAAAGTGGTATGTAAAGTACCGGTAACATAAATATGCTGATCAAATAAAAAGGAAATCCTGATCTGGATGAACAAACCAATGCTAACTATAACAAAAGATAAAAAGCAAGTACTGCAACACTATAAAACAGCCTAAGACTGCAATAAAGGGTAATTTATATACACTATTTTTCTAGGTTTCCTTTCATTTAGCTACTTCTATTAACCCACAGTTGTAACTAAATTCAATTATACTAAACCATGGTTTATAATATTTCCAATGTACGAAATACAGTTTTTTTTTTCTTCTTCTACGGGACTGTTAAAATAGCACTGTACTTTGTAAAATAGTAGAAACACAAGTAAACTGTGTAATCTAGCAAAACAGGCATACTCTTCTCGGTTTGACAAAACAGACTGGTAGAATCTGAAAACTGCTTTATTAAATGAAATGAGATGAAGCAGATGAGAAAAGAATTTTAAAATACTGTGTGTATATCTAATGCCAACCCCGTTGCTCTAACACATCTGGGTTTTTTTTTTTTTAATACAGTTGACTCCCTCTAGTCTAGTCCCTCTGACTGTCTGTTTAGTTTCCAGTCTTAAGTGTAAACAAATCACAATAGTTCACTTGGCGTTTTGCGTTCATTTCAGACGTGAATTTTATTCTTGTGCTGTTAGTATCTTTTACTGTGAGTTTAATTTTTACAGTGTGTCTGTTAGTGTAGTTACAAAAATGTTAATTTTGAAATTGTAATTGTAATACTGTAGTTTAATTTTTGGGTAGGCCTAAGTACGCTTTAAAACATTGACAAAAACATCTTAAAAGTTGATTTTTGCTTTAATAGGTTATACTTTACATGTTCAAAAGACCGCTGGATGGTCTGGCCATTTTTTTATCCGGTCGAGGTTCCGGTCCCGGGGTGGCCGGACTAGAGGGAGCCTACTGTACTGCAAAAACCTTTATTTTACTAGTGGAACTTTTTACAGTGAAACAATATACTAATTTTTTTTTAAAGAAATTAAAAAAATAGTAGAAGCACTTTACATGAGGAAGGTATTGTTTCCCAAGATTTTCTCGAAAAACAGCTCTAATGATTGTTTAAATTTTGTCACCTGGTTGTAATAAAACCTAAAATTCAAATTTGATTTTTTCTTCTTCTTTCTTTTTTCTTTCTTAATGAACCAAGTGGTTTTGCATGAGGCTGACCCCTATTGAAATCCCTGAACTTTACTCATTCCATTATAGTTAACACAAGTTTTTGTTTAAGCCTAGTCTATTATTTCTTTTACCTTTGGAGCAATTCCATTTGAACCTAATATTGCAGAAATTTGTTTCATCTGTGAATCATCAGTACCGAATAACTTAATTTTTTTTTCTCGAATACTATTGTTTTTTTTTTACTGGTTGTTTTGGTATTTTCCATTTATTATTATTATTATTATTATTATTATTAATTATTATTATTATTATATACTATTATTATTATTATTATTATTATTATTATTATTATTATGTATAGTCTAATCTAATCTAATCAAATCAACCAACTGCTGAACACAGAATATGGATGTTCCGACTATTGAATTAAATATTGTAGTTGAAGAACTAAGCATTGCTAGTTCATGCACGAGGCATTCAAATGCTCCATGCAAAATCTGGGGTCTACCTGTCAGATTTTCTTGTCCATGTCTGGCTACGTTAAGGTCTACTGAATTTATATTTTCAGAATTTTCAGCCCACCTCCCTTACATTTTATGGTAAGTGCCCATTTATTTACATTCATGTCATGGGAGCATCTTGAATGATGCTACAGACTACAGTATGATAATGGTTAGGCACCAGAACTTAAGACCCATTTGGAAAGCTTTGGGAGCATTCTGAAAAAGACTAGTTCACAATTTCAATGGAGTGCCTTGCAGTAAATGCCATGAACTAAAGGCAGACGAAATACTCATGAAAGCCATGCCACCCCATCCTGTTCGATTAACAGAGTGATTAGAGATGTAATGCTGAAATTCATAAGTTCATGGTTTCGGATCTCGTCTCAATTGTTTTTTGTAAATAAAATCAGTGTTTACTGTATCACCTATAATGTAATTTCTCACTGAGTTTTTCAGCATGTTGTTCACACAGAGAAATCTTAAATTAGAGATCTTCCTAACAATGAAAAAATTATTCCTCGAAGAAAACTAAAACAAACAATAAAAACATAATAAAACAAATTTAGTATCTGGTGTATGAACCCTTAACATTAATAATTTTCCTCATCCTGAAAACAAACTAAGTGTACAGATGTGTTTGATATATGATCGAGTGCACGTCGACTTCAATTAATTCAGGCTTTAGGAGTCTATCATTTTTATGAATATATATAACTCTGACATTTCCAGAAACCTGGTAAGTATGGTTTTACAATGTACAGTTTGTGCAAAATGATTACATAGACATCAGGTGTCATGCTGCAGAATGAGCATATGGCAAAGTTGCTTCTACTTACGAAATCAAGATGCATATTACTGCATTCATAGTCTACTTTGTTATAACTGTGGGTTTAAGCTATGTTAATTCTTGATGCAGCATCCACACACTAACCTAAGAGCAGCCATTAGCAAAATGCACCGACAGCAGTACAAAATGATTTAAAGAGAGCATTACATCATCCGAACATCATCACCTGTCATGCTTATTCCTTGCTTTGCCGGAGAACCATAGCCAGGCGGACCAAACACCATCCCTCCTCCCCCTGGGATCATAGCCTGCGGCTGCGGTGGGATTACCCCTCCACCAGGCTGACCCTGAAGGGGCATGTCAAACCCCCCAAACCCTGCCATGCCAAATCCAGGGACTCCAGCCTGCACTGGAGGAACAACCTGTCCTGGTATTTGTGCAGGTGGAGGGGGCCTAGTCGGAGAGCCACCCAATGCAGCTCGGATACTATCATTTAAGTCATCAAAAGCACTCTTGGATGCAGCTGAAGAAGATGGCTGACGACTCGGGGACCCGCTCACAGGACCAGGGGACGTGGTTCGAGGAGGAGTGGCAACAGAGGTGGGGATAGTAGAGGGTGGTGGAGGGCGAGGTGGGGGCGGAGAAGTTATCTTACTAGCAGCATTGGGTGGCATGACTGGAGATGGAGCTGGGGCAGGAGGCACAGGTGTAGGGAATGAAGGGAAGGGTTGCTGTTGTGATTTTCCTGCATCTTCAAGACCACCACTTGCACTATCTTGTGGTTTCGTTTCCTCTGCAGCTAGGGTGGACATTGCTGCACCGCTATCCCCTGCACCATCTTCAAATCCCAAAGAAATGCCAGTGGATTCGGAAGGCTGAAGGACTGTGGCATCAGGTTCTGGTACGTCTCCAAATAAATCCGGACCTTGACTCTGTCCTTGAGCCTGACCACTAAAGTCGGCACCAAAAAGATCTGTGGAAGCCCCTGTATTAATCTGATTTGCAGAATCGTCAAAAAGCCCCATCCCACCCCCACCTGCAGAGGAGGAGGAGGTTGCATGCTGGCCACCAGGAGCTGGGCTAAAGTCGGACATGAAGGGATTCGGAGCGGCCATCCCAGCAGACGCAGCTTGCAGAGAGAACAACACATGGTGAAGAGAACAGATGAGCAAGTAGTATGAACACTTATGCTCATTGAAAACGTCACCAATTCAAAAAAAAATATTAGCACTTCTAAAGGTTTTAAATTTGAAAATTCTATTTCTAAAAATTTACATTTATATTTAAGTCGACCAATGCAATGAATGCTAAGGCCTATACAAGCTTTGACCTAAGTTATATCTTTACCTTGACAAATTCTGTACTTTTTGAACAATCAGCCATCCACTTTTTATCCTTGCATGTAGGAAGGGAAGAAATACGAGGCATACCCAGTAATTAAGTACCGTTTATGAATATTTCTGCTGTGCAGCCACGGTTGCAGTTCTCACTTGAAGATACGTTGACAGCATTTATAATATTAAGGAGATATAGAAGAACAATAGGGTTCACCTAGTTTTTTGGTGCAGTTTTGCATGGAAATGGGAAGACCTAATTAAATTCAAACTCAATAAAATATCCATATCGGTCCTGATTTCCACTGAGTCAAATACAATAAAAAACATTTTTAAAATTATTTCAAAACCAATGGATAAATGTTAAAAAGTTAAAACATGATGTTTCGACTCAACCCTTGAGTCTTCCTCAGGTGACACTTCTTTCTATACTGATCATAAGGAAGATTGAGCTTTGTCATGGTAACTCATATGTCCACCATCGATAAAAACATTATTTCTAAAATATTTGATATTCCAAAGGAATGGAAAAAAACAGATATTTTAGAAACAATGTTTTTATCGATGGTGGACAAATGAGTTACCATGACAAAACTCAATCTTCCTTATGATCAGTATAGAAAGAGGTGTCACCTGATGAAGACTCAAGGGTGAGTCGAAACGTGTTTTAACTTTTTAACGTTTATCCACTGGTTTTGAAATAATTTTAAAAACGTCTTTTATTGTAAATTCAAACTGAAGGACTTGTGAAAGTGAATCTGATAAAAGTGCTTCATATAAATGCAAATATATCCCAGAGAGGAAACATGAAAATTTTCCCACCTTCGTCAAAATAGTAAGGTGGTTTGTTAATTTTTTATCAGGAAAGACTAGGACGGTTTAATTAAGCAGCAGTTCTGGTAATTTGGTATCAGTCTCATTACTATGGGCAGATTAAAGTTTTTAATGGATGATTATATCCAGATAACATACAAATCAATATAAATACACTGTTTCAGTTTTACGAATATCTGTTTCATATGTTAAAGAACAACAGGTTATTAGATGTGGATAAAAATAATTTTAAAAATCCAGATATCATACACAGCCCTCTAATTAGGCTTCAGTGAAACAATATTCTTAACAAACCTACCAGAGGAATTCTGATATTACTTTCTTTTGCCATTAAAAAAATTATTACATTTTACCTTTAATAAAAAACTTCATATATAGCCCTATTAAAAATCAAACTTTGTGTAAAGTAGTACTGAAAATGTAAAAGTAATCCCTGTAATAGAACTGTTCATGATCATAAAAATTTCATTTAATACTACGAGTTATTACCTTAAAGATCTGAAATGTAAAGAAGTTCCATTTCAAGAAATGTAAAAAGAAGTTAACTGTGTTCCAGAAGAGTTTGTTGGCTAGGTGTTTGGTGTTGTATCGTGATATTATTTTTTTAAATCAAATTGACAAGGTGTAAAATATATCTTGTGAAAAAAACAAAACTCCACTTTTGGTAAATTTTTTACTGATAGGTTCCCTTCATCAAATGCTTCTCTGTAAACTGATTTTGACAAGACTGGGTTCCTAGTTACAGAATATAATTTCATTAAAATCACCCACCCAGCACTTTGCATGACCCTACAGAACCAGAGTAAGAAAAAACATATACAATTTTGATTATGAATTAATAGATGCAAGCCAATGGAATTCCCCCCCCCCCAAAAAAAAAATTAATACTACCACATTTACATACATAATGAACACACCTTAATTTTATTTTTAATTCTGGGAATTTACTATCATAGTTTCAGTCGAAGCAATAGTGAGAAAAATAGGATAGATTGCTTGTACGTGTTCTTTTAATCATCACGTTGTATTACATTGTTACAAATGACCTAGGACTTATTGTTTGTGAACATGGTTAAATTATTTAACTTGGCTAATTGACAGTAACTACTACAATTAGGCAATGTTAATTAAAGTTAAATAGTTTAACTAAGTTAACATGTTATCATAGGTAATCTCGAGTATGATTTATTAAGACTATTCCATGAATAAAATGTATCGGATTATGTAAATAATAATCATTTTCTTACTTTGTTGTCAAAATTCCATCAGCCGTAAGATCACGGCATGCTATATGAATGAACAGTCCACAAATCGATTCGATGAATCGATCAGAGTTCCCAATGCTACCAATAGCACGCATCACAAGACAGAGTGTCGTGGTAGTTGCCTACATCAAAAAGCTATAAAAGCACACAAACTGGCTTGCACTGAATCAAAATTATGTTTTTAATAATGAACATTTATATTATTTCAATTTCCAAACAAGTTATGTTGTATAAAATAATGTGTTTTCATTCTGATGAATGGCAGCATGTAATGTATTAATTACCGCACATTGATGTCTTACGTATCCTGTAACAAGCTGATGTTTTATCAGATAAAATTGCATCCTTGTGATCCGAGGAAGGATATTATAAATGATTGTGATTGGTCTATATCAGATACATTGCTAAACATTATTAGTCAATATCAAACACGCAGCGTACGAGTGGAATAGTCACTACAACATGGATATAACTCAAGAAATTATTCTTTATTTCTGTTTAAAAGTTAAATGCTCCATCCTGTTAAAGAAATTGCAACATACATCAAAATAAATAAATATGCTGAGAGTGTTACACTGATTTTACTCAAGATTTGCTATATTTGTGTGTATATAATACCCTATTTACTTGAATCTAATACTCACCCCAATTTTGAAACTTTAAACCAATTTTCAAAGCTGCAAATGGACAAAAAAGGTGCACATTAGATTCAAGTAAATACGGTACATCAATTCACACTGAATGATCACAACCTCAGTGTCATATCAGTTTTATCTGAGATGTTCCAAATCATTCAGGGTAGCATTTCAATTACTTCTATTAAATAGAAAAAGTTTTCCCCGTATCCCCAACTCTTGTTAAAAAAATAGGGGAAAAAGTGAATCCATTACACATGTCAATCAAGTATTTTATATTCTCTTATTAAACAACTATGATTTACCAATGAATGACAAATTGCTTTTGTGGGAAAATACAACCATGGACCTGCACTATATTCATTCATAAATGGTTCTTCTGAAATAGGCCTCGCAGATTTTTGGGATGGATCTACAGAATGAGAATTTGGTGAAAAATAGAATGAGTTAAAAATCAGATTGAAAAATGTAAGGAGTGCACTGCAAGCATTTTAGTGATGACACATGGAAGGAGCCATGCATAATAATAGAAACAACAAAAGTTAAATGCAATAATCAGCTGCTCATTAGGAAAAAGAACTGAAAAGAAATTTTTCATGTTCTCATGTGATCTAAAATTGAAACTAACAAAAAAATAAATAATATCGAACTAATACATGACATAACTTCTGAGAGTAAGAGATGGATTCAAAGTGGTATATAGCAGGTGAAAATCAGCACAGTACTGTCTTAATACAATATAAATATAAAGAACGTGGACATTCAAACTTTCTTGAATTACAAATTGTGACTTACCAGGTCCAGTGTTCGTGCTACCAAAAACGGAGCTGAAGCTCTGGTCAGAAACAAATGCATTCGTAGCAGTTTGCTGTTGTTGAACTCCTTGGAAACCTGAAATACACACGATCAATCACGATACAGCATACTACTAAGAACACCCTCACATTCGGCAGGTCCCGGGCTCAAATCCCACTGCTGGCCAATATGACTTGGGTGTTTTCACAGTTTCCTCAATTGTAAAGCAAATGTCGAATTGGACATTTGTTTAATATAAATCATCCCTGCTATTTCATCTTGTACCATATTCATCAGAAATAAAACATCAGGTCAACTGATGTAACAAAGTGCAGAATGCTTTTGTTTAATCAGTGATAATTGCAATTATGATATGCAAAAAATAAGTTATTTTTAAAATCAATTTCAGAGTTAAGCTTGAGATCGATTCTTTAAGCAGGGCTTATGGAAGAACAAAGGTCTAGTTTGATAGCATATGTGGGTAGTGTTATTTGTGAAAGCTATCTGTATTGCAACTTCCAAAGCCGTATATGAACACTCTAAAACAAGATGATGTCATGAGAACTGATTTGCATTTGATAAATTCCTTTTAATATACTAGTCATTAAAATGAGCATTACTTCGGTACTGGTCAACCGATTTGGTCCAATATCAATAGGCTTCTTCCTATGGAGGTTATAAATGTGTATACCAAGTTTCATGAAAATCTGATGAAGCATATTTGAGTTATTGTGCTTACAGACACACAGACAGACACACATTTTCCCATCCCCCACACAAACTCATAAAGTACCTTTCTGGAAATTAATAATATCAGTTGACATTTAGCAGATACCATAAACACATCAGCAACCGAAACAGTTTCACATCAATAGTTCCATGGTCTACTGGTATACATAAAGAATCTGAACTCCTGATATGGCTTTGATGCTCCAAGGAGCATAAATAAAGCGAATTTAAAAAAATTATAATACAACAAGAAAGTTTAATAATATATCTGAGGTGAGAAAATAAAATTGTGTTTATTATTATTATTATTATTATTTTCAATGCAACACTTATCCAGTCTGAGAGATGTCAAGGAAAACAACTGATATGAATGCACGAAGACAGCAATTTGGAGCTATGACTACAAAAATCATCTCCTTGGCAATCTGTGAAAATATAGCTTAGTTTAGCATAGCTGTCTGTATGTGCCATCCTATATAAACTGCATTGGAGCAACTATTTAGCATATTTTTTTGTGCATGGTAGCCTTAAGAGATGCTCCAGACCTTCATCCCCTGTTCTAATGTAATTCTGTAAACAATACACCTGCATCATGTGGAAAGAGTTCAAATTTCAACTAACCATTAGAGAGCCACATATCATTCGCTGTTCCTGCAGGCTGAACAGGAACACCCGCAGCTGCTGGTGCTGGAGCGCCAAACATGTCGGCAAATGGGTTGGCACTCAGCTGTAGTAAGTCGTCTGAAGCTTTCACAGACTGTACACAAAAACAAAAATTCTGCTATTTCCTTCTCACACAATATTTATTTCTTCATATAGAATAGACAAATTGTAAGTCTGCTGAATACTAAATTGAAGAAAATGTGCATCTGGAGTTTTTAACCCTGTCAGAGCTGAATTTATATTTTTATATAAGTATTCATCATGTAAAGTCACTAGTGTGTTATTAGTTTGAAATCAAGTGGGAGAGTTTTAATGGGGTTGCAGGTTTTCATTAAGACATTTTAGTATGCGGATAAATATACCGGTATTTACATTTTAAGATAAAGCATTGATCTATTATGTATATATCCTGGCCTTTAAGCAATCTTTGTGGTGACACGTATGTATGTCAGTAGCAGTCAGTCAATGAGCCAATGAGCCAGCATGTTTACACATTACATTTAAGTTTAACCAAATCTTTAGGCTGAAGATGTTTCATGTATTTTTTCCCACTTCATGTTGCGCAAAGGTCCACGATTCATGTTCTTCCTACAAGAACATGTTCTGCCTGTTGGTATGTGAAGTGTGATGTGTTAAAAATGGTAACTTTTTGGATTAGCCTTTAAGTACATGCAATGGTATGTAAAATACACCACCTTAAATAAATACATTATTTCTATTATTTGAAATTTTTCTGTTTTTCTGTAGAGCCATCTAACTCACCAGCACCATTATACTTGAATATTGTGCTTTGATATGTGAAACTGCATTTTTTGGTGAAGAAAATAACCACACATCTAGTTTTGTAAGTTTATCAAATAACTATATTTCCTTGAATATATACTATTTTAAGACCGTCATAGTCTCTAAAATACTTTTTAAAGGATCTTATATAAGTTAAAAATTCAAATTGTCTGACTGAAGAAAAACATAGTCTTTTCACACAAGCTTTAGGTCATATATGGGCAACGCCCGGCCCGCGGGCCGGATGTGGCCCGCCCCGACTTTAGATCCGGCCCGCGGAACATTTTAAAATCGCGCTGGAAAAAGTAAATATTTTCGGTTCTCGCCAACAAGAGAGTGAGAGGGGGGAAACAAAAGCCTGAACGACGAGGGTGTTCCTTCCGGTCAGCACTAGAAAAATGCTGCAATATGCCTAAATCAAAGTATCGAACCAGACTTACAGATGAAAATTTGGAAAACACACTGCGCTTGTGTATTAGTGGGATTGATGCCAACATTGATTAGGCCTATCTTGTTTCTCAAGTTCAAGATCAAGCTTCTCATTAATTTCTGCTGATTGTAAGTACATGTCTAATCAGTTCGATATTGTTCTCATTCATGTATCTTTAACATTATACTTTATACATATAAAAAACCGTATCATGATTATTTTTTCACAACTACCTATTATCTACGGCCCGCGACTTCATAAATATCGTAAAATTTAGCCTGCATTTTTCCAAAGGTTGCCCATACCTGCTTTAGGTGATGACTGATCACACAGCAAAATTCACATTGATATCACACACAGTTTTCGTTTCATAGAACTTCAAAGTTGTCTACTTCATTTATAATAACCCGGTACTTCACTGTATGTCCAGTAGGGGTACTCTTTAAAAGTGTACCTGGATATTTATATAATAATTGTGGTTCAGCCAGCATTGCCTTCTGATGAACACTTGTATTTTATTAAGATAAAGATCATAATATATAACTGAAATGGTGGACTATTAATTTAAATGATTGGTACACAATCCAAAGCCTTTCACTTCTATTACCCTAAAACAGAATTGAAAGACCAGTATAGATAATTATTTTTCTACTTTTCACTTTTCTCCCCTTTGCAGTGTGCAATTTGTACATGTAGAAAATAAATTCTTTACCAATCAAGAAATGCTCTACCTGTGATGCGTCGACAGCTGTTGGTGAACCAAAGAGGTCAACAATAGGTTGTGTAGCATTCCCAGTTGGTCCTGTTGAAGTTGGAGAGCTCAGGAATGGGTTGGTGCTGGGTGCAGTGCCGCTGGTTGGAGATGACACCTTAGCCTGAAAAACACATCCACAAGCATGTAAATTACTGTCATTCGGGACATTGAAAAGACCTTTATGTTTGCTTTTATAAGAAATGCACTTTTGAAATGAGGTAATGTTAAGTTGAAAATCAATATTGCTATGTGACACATCGAATAGTTAAACCTGTCAAGATGCAGATTAAGAGACAGGATAGTACAAAAAACTCGTGTTTTCTCATCCCTTCCAAAATTTTCTCAAGAGAGCTAAAGCTGGAAGCAATCACGTATTGACATGCTACCAAGTTTCGATTTTTGGTATGCTTTAATTAATGAGGCCTAAGGTTTTAAAGTACTTTCAGGTAAAGTAATTAGTGAAATGAGTAAGATAACTTGATGACTATTCTACACTTCAATAAGCAAGTAGTTCAGAAATTTGCCAGAATGAATAATAGAATAAAACTGTAGAAACCATATATATTCATATTATAAACCATGTTCATGTTATATAAAAATGAAATAACATAAGCTTATTGTGTAAGTGGGTAATGGAAGGCTCGACTCAACTCTGGTGGAGGGAAGGTTTTTACACAACAAAGTAAGCAGTGGGTGAAATGATAGGGACATATCAGCTTGGCCTTTGGTGCTCTGCTAGGTATAACTTTAGTATGAATTCTATTTCCCTCCTAAAATGTACATAATTATCTGCATGTGGCCTATCAAATTGCCACTGTCCTACATGTACGTGTTACAGGGCTATACTAATCTTGCCATGTGGGCAACCATTTAACATGACATGATTGAAACTCAGTTTCATATGACTTCTAACGATTTCTAGTACGGATTTCTATTCCTTCTTGTGTTGTTTGCTTTAAATGAAAATAGAAATGTTTAGAACGAAGAGATCTTTGCCTGATGCTGAAATTACAGCTGAAATTATGGAGGTTTCAGATGATGAAGTAGTTGGCAGTGTATCATTTTCATCAGATAAGGATCAACAGAAAATACTGATCATGATACCAACTCAGTAAAGAGTGCTGGAAATGATCAAGATGAAAATATGTAAAAAGATAATTCAGTTTCAGCAATTGTCTCTGAGGAGGTCATTCCTTTGGCATTATGTCTTCTTATAAAGGAAAAGACTGCACAATCTGGTACAAAGAACTGCCAAATGTTGGAGGTAGAAGGCCTGCTTGAAACACTGTGACAGTGAGAACTGGTCACATCTATTTCCAGTGTTAGCAGAATTTTTCAGCAAAAGTATTCTCAGTATATGTCTAGATTTATAAAATTATTTACTGCCAGTGAAAAAAGGTGTTTACTATGCAAATTAAGTATAAAGCAAAAAATTATCCCTTGCAAGCCCTCGTCTAATACTTAAAGGCATGAGTTTTGAAGGGTAAACATGCTACATTTTATGATCATGTAGACAGTGCTTGGTAGTGATCGATTACTTTCTCCTGGCAGTTATCATAAGTTTTTAATGCTCATTGTGCACGTTGTTTCTTTTTGTTACTAAAAATATAGCAGGCACAACTAGTCACATGGTACTCAGTACAAAGAACAATGATCTTGGGTTTGATATAACAATACACCTAAGCTGTGATGAGTGCAGTTAAGTTACTGGCTACTGGAAATAGCATTATAGCACAGATGAGAAATGGATGAAAAAATGTTATCTTAAAGGAGAAAAAATGTTATCTTATGGAAAAAAGTTCTAACATAAATTATCTAAAAGAATTTAAATATATTAATTACCTTGTACTGGTTCATGGCTGCTTCTTCCTCGGCAAGCACCTGCTGTTTGAGAGACTCGTCGATGCCATTGGTATGAGAGTCCAAACGAGTGTTGGCGGCAGCTGTTCCAAACGCCGTGCTGGTGGAAGACAGTGCGGACACTCCGGACTTTACATTGGTTCGGTTGCTGCTTGGTGCCAGTTTTTGGCCATGTGGATGTGATAAGGCATAACGTGGTGTGATGTTTGCAAGGGGGGCAGTGGTCAAGTATGAGGTCAACGCACAATGGAAGGTAAGATGGGATAAAAATAAAGACAAAGAAAACGAGAAATAAATAAAGTGGAACATCAACTACAAAAAAAGAACATTAAAAAATAAATAGTGAATACATACTAGAATCATGCAGATTTTCTTATAGTTGATGAAAGCAGCATCAGCAATTTATGAGAATCAAAAGTAACAATCTATGTGCAATTAGAATTTTTCCTAAAGCATACTGTGCTTGTGTAACAAATAGTTATGAATGTATTCTAGTAATAAAGAAGCATAATAGAAAACCACTAATATTAACGTCTAAATTATTACATAAAATGTATTTTTAAATATGTACGAAGCATTTATTTTTAACCGAGTTCTTAAAGGTTCTTAAAGGTTAAACAGACCCCCTGGGATGTATAAAATTACTACAGAAATCATTAGTAAAATAATTTAGGAAGTAATCAATAAAGTTAGATTTTATTTTGAAAATGTAATCAAATGACAATGATTTCCCATTTACAAGATTACTGTTAATTTTTTATTTTTCTAAGCCGATCATGAAACTTGTGAGACCAATACAACTAATATTAATGGAATTAATATGTCTGTATATTTCTATGTATATTTTATACTTTATAATACATATAAAGACATAAGAAAATCTTCAGGTGAACATGGCTTCTTGGGTATTCAGCTGTAGATTTTATTAAATTCAAGTTTTCTGCCATCTTCAGCTCTATGGCCTTCATCAGAATATAATTTATATTAAGAGTAGGCCTATATTTGGACAGTTACTGCTAAAGGAGCTACCAAAAATAGAGTTTAAAGTTATCAAAGAAAAGGTTGAGATAAATGTTTTCATAAATCTTGAAATCAAGGGGGAAGATTTATTAAGTAATTATTGGTAGATAATTATGCAATACGGAATACTTAAATATTTTAATAAAACTGTAGATCTTGGTTTTAAAATTACACTTTGTACTTTGGTGGTCCCACATAGTAATGTAAAGTGTTATCCTTCTGTGACCAAGTTTTACTTATTCACAGAACTATATTTATCCCGATATAAAAATGTTACATTATTACCCCAATTCCTTTACAAACAAAATTAACAAAAGATGCATTATAAACAGAAAAAAAATATTACATAAAAAATGGGAACAGCTTTATGAAAGCTGGCAAAACTGTTTGAAGGATTTCCCTGCTCATTCTTTATATTTAGGGACTGCCTCATTTTTACAATTTAAACACGCACATCAGTGGAAATGATTTAAGGATTATGAAGCTATAAGTTGAAAACTCTTATTAAAATTTGAGGAAATAATTTATATGTATTATGATAATCTTATTTACAAAGTCTGTCACGTTCTGTAAACTTTCAATACAATATTACACCGTGGTAGAATAAGTATGATCAGAATTATATTAAAACTATTTTGTCCTGTTGACAACATTAAAACTTGATTCTCTGACCAGATTCTTTGAGAGAAAATAGCTTACTGAAAAATTAAGACTAATGATAAAGGGGAGATTGATCTTTCTTAACTCTAATTATACTGATGTAACACAATAGTTTATGTCTTAAAGTATTTGCGAGGCTTTCAGAATGGGTTTACTACTATCTAGTCAAATATTTTAACAGGATAGAACTGGTTCATAAATAACAATTAATGGAAGGAATCACTACAATAAAGGGAATTTGTCTTTAAAACACATAGATCCACATGAGTACCAAAATCCACACCCATTCTACAGAGTGGAGAAAGCAAAGAAATATAAATTTTGTTTTAATCTTAAGCTATTCATAATACTAAAAAAATGAGTAACTCCACGTTATTAAAAATAAACTATATTGTCATTGTTATGATTAAACAATTTTTAGGTTACATGTTTTCGATCTTAGAATTCACTGAAGAGATTTATATTATATTCTGTGACCTTGGCCCATATCAAGCAGAAAAACCACATTTGATTCCCACCCTTGACAAAGTTTCCTCTATGGAACCTAAATTTTTTTGAAGCAGGATTTGTGATAATCCCATGTGGCTTGATGGACGAATAGCTCCATCTCTCCGTATGAGACAGCCTTTAGACAGGGTTACACATCCCAAAGAACTGAGAGGAGGGTGTGATTTGACTGTTGTAGTCAGTCAGTCCTTAACCTTTAAGCAGACTATGTTAAACTGGTAGATGGGTAATTGAACCCACAACCCCATGATTAGCAGTTGGAAGCTCTGACCACTAGACCATGAATAAGGTTATTCTTTATGCCTCTGGGATTTTTGCTTACAAACACAGATGGCAATAATACAATTTTATTAATTAATTCAAGTGGACATTATAGCTCTCTCTAAAATCTCAATTGATGCTATTAATCTTGACCCTACAATTTGAATGGAACTAGGGCACCAACAAACCCAGGAAGTGGACACTGAAAAACGTATACATGAGCCCATGATACATTGCTTTCAAGAGAAGTACAATCTAAAAAAATATAGAAGTAGTGGGTCTTCTTATTGGAGCACGTGCTTGTTTGAGAACTTCAGGAGGAATTATTGCCTTCCTGCTAGTCTAAGGGATTGCACAGTCACAATTTTCTGAAGAAATTATGTCAAATTTTATCTAATCATGTAATCTGATTGTATTACTTTCTATGATTCAATTTATATTTTATGTTTATGATTTAAAAGTTTATGTCAGTATACAGAGTCCACAAAGGCTAACTCTGATGGGAGACAGTTTGGAAAATAAAATAATAATAAATTATAATTCTAATTTAAATAATTCCTTTTTAGAACTGTCAAAAACTTTACAGTATTATGTAACCTATAATAAAGTTATCTTCGTTCCCAGTAACTTCAGTATAAGAAAATACATTTTCATAAGATTTGTTTGCAAAAACTTATTTCAGTTTCATCATAATGCAAAGATCTTATGATAGATTCTACACTGATTTAATCTGATGTATAAAGTAAGTTATGTAGTTCATTATATAAGGCACATCTTTGAGAGCTTGAATAGCAAATAGAAAACAGTTTTGAAAAGAAATGATCAAAGGCTACAGTGCATCTCTCATATGTTTAAATGTGTGTGGATAACACATTTATTAAACTGTATAGATCAAGTTATAACATCAAGAAAACAATACAGTTTGTGTAGAAAATATCCAAGTTATATGCTAGTACATACATTAAGCAAAATAATATAATGAACAGCATTCTTCTAAGTAAGGGTGGACAGTGGATCAATGTGTCTTTTTACTATATTGCTTCTCACTATCAGTCATTCAGTATACATTCACTACACACTAATACAAGAGTGTGAATCTATAGACTACATGCAAACTTAAAAATATTTGAAATGCACAAATATGAGGGACAGCTCACAGTATTTCTTAGTGTGACCACATATGAGGATCATTGTATGGTGTAAGGGTAATGCAAGTCAAATTCTGGCATCGCAGCAAATTTAAGGATGGGATAGAAAGGAATTGCTGAAGCAATTTTTTGATACTGTTTTAATGGGTTGCCAAGAAGACACAAATACTAGCAATTCATAACACTTCTCAGAATCCCAAAAGTAAGTTACATCTGGTAAATATGAAAAAAGGTCATTTAACTAAAACTAATAAAACAGCATTTCATTCGAGTAAAGTATTCATAACAACAACACTCAGCACTGTGTATTTTGTAGGGTTTTGGAACTGCCTTCTTAGAAAATGAAGCACAATAAGTGAAAGACTATTTTTAATTTACATTCAAATTATTTGTAAAATGAAGCCTCTAGTATTATTCACTTAGCGCTAGGTAATGATAACAAATGGCAGTAAATATAGGAAATTTTGTAGTGTACCAATAGATATAACCACTCAAAGAAAGCTGCTAGTGAAATACCAAAGGCCAAATTTAGTAGTTCCTTCTCATAAAATGTAAATCCTTGTTTGTCGTTACATTTCTCTACTCAATGGATTAAAATACTTAAATAAAATCCTAGAGACTTGAACAATTTCAAATACACATAAAAAAAAAAAGGCCCAACACCCAGAATATATTGTTGCTTTACTGCCAAAAGGTAATTGTCGAGTTTCTAGAGAAATGAGTTTATGTGCTTATTCACTTCAGACATATGCAAACTATCTTGTGCCAAAAGGTTGTATGTTGAAAGCAACTCTCATTTAATGTAGATGTATATTCCATATGGTTGTATGTTATTTTCTCCAATAGTTCCAGAATCAAAAGGTCATATGTTGCATATCCAACTTTCTGGCAGAAATGCACATACAACCTTATGGCAGTAAAGCGGCGATATACTCTCCAAGCCTATATATTAGTGTAACATTTGTAGGCCTATTAGTAGTAGCAATAGATTTCCTTAGGATAAATAATTTCGTATAGGTATATTATACTACCATTAACTGCTTTACATACTCTGTGTCTACTTATCCTTTATTAATTTATATTGTTCTCATTCTTGTCTACATCTTTGCCTTATTAAGGTTTTAGACTAGTTTTACACTTAATATTGTTTACTACCTAGGTATATGACTAGCTGCCTGTCCTAGCTTCGCCTAGTTATTACTGAAGTTATTATATTTTTATATATTTTTTAATTTACATAAAAAATAACAATTAACTGTTTTATATATGTTACTAAAATGCTTAGATTTTCAATCAAACAAATTTCTCCTTCAGACATAGGTTTTACTTCGTTACCAACTTTGAGAAGCAGGTCAGAGAACATACTACTTTCTGGATATGGTTGAGTTCGGATATTAATTTGCAATGGAAGTTAAGCTATAAATCTGACCAAATGTATGGCCTAATAATTATGTGACCATCTTCCTTTCGTGTTACTAATGACATCTATACTATATAGTGATGAAATAAGTAAAGTAAAGTGATTCCTATACAGGCCATAGAGGCCCAGAGGGTTCCAGGAGGTTGAGGCTCCCAGATTTTGGACATTCGGCACTTGAAGGTGGTAAGGTTGTCAGCCTTACGCACCGGCCGCCTTTACCCCCAGGATTGCTCCTGGTACTCATTTCTGTTGGAGGTTGAGGTGATGAAATAAGTACAAAACTTAATTCACAAAATGGTTCACTTTCAAATAAAATACTTTCCCATTGGACTGCAACAGGATATGTCCGTTTACATTAAACAGTAAGGATGATAAGCAAAAGAAATAACTTTGCAGAAGTGCAATCATACTAGTTAATTATTACTTTTACCTAAATTCATTGAAATTCAAACCTCATTCTTCTTGTGTTCTTTTGTAATCCTGTACGGCCTTTGGACCCATGAAGACGAACTCTGCATTCTTATTTACTTTGTCTGTTCTGATAAAATTCCAGGGAAGAAAAATATTTTTGATCCATGTGTAACCTCAAGGAAAACCAAGTTGACATAATAAAGACACAGAATGGTAAATTTCCATTGCCCTAGTTGTACTTGTAATCAGTAGTTTCTTGAAACTTCCAAATGTTATTGAGCTTGCAAATTACCGTACATGTTCCAAGTGACACTTGACTCAATTCTAAGTGCAGCAACACCTCACTAGTCCGAAAACCTGGATAATCCAAACCCATCTTACTTACTGAGCTGGAGTGCTTTTCTTGGATTAGAGGACCACTTAGTGTGAAAACCAATACGAATACTGCTTCATAAAATTTTGTCAAAGTCTGAAATTTTTATACATGGCGCTTGTCGATGATTTTCTCGGTCACAATTCCCAAAAATTGTTCTATCATGAATTTAGTTTTCTTCCAATCACTTATTGTTGCTTTTCCAATACCGAATTCAAAAACAACGGCGTTCAATCACAAAAATAGCTCTGCATGTTACAGAAATTGAATAGAATTAACTTCCAGACTCCATTTATATACGCCTAATTATGTAATTATAGATCAATCCTGTTAATCCGAATTTTTGTCAATCCGAACAGGTTCCGGTCCCCTTAGGTTCTGCTGTAGACAATTCCCCTAAGATATTTTGATTATACAGAGTGAAAGTAGCATAACTGTACAAATTAAAGGGGGCAATAGATAACATTAAAATAAGTGTAAAATCTATTTTGTGTTTTGTGACTAGGTCCATGGCCTACACAGAATAGCAATAACATACTGCAAATTGCTCTTTTGATGGCAATGACCTGACTCTCAATAGTATAAAAACAAACCCACTGCATGACAAATGCTCTTGTCGTGACATTCCCAAGTTTTGTGGAGTATGTGATCCCCATAAGAATCTTGTATTTAATTTGCAAGTTTTGAGGATTATGAGGTCTACGTATGATTCTGTGTATTTACTTTACACAAAAACTACCAACTTCATTGAAAAATAGAAGGGAAAATGTATTCCTTATTCTTTTTAAGCTGACGTGGAAAATGAAAAATGTTAGAATAGTACAGTTAAATACTTATCAAGTAAAGCATGGTTCAAGTTTAGCAACAAATGTTTTTGCCTTCATAGTAGAAGTTTGTTTGGGTCTATTTTGACATTCTGCACAAAGTTTGATCGATGTTGCGGCAGGGGTTACGCAGTCCGTAGATTGTCTCCCAAGACTCTGATTCGCTTGCTATGACCGTTCGACTTATTTTGATTGCATTATACAAGGCCGCCAATAACTTTACACGCGGGAAGAACAAGTGTGAGGTTAGTGTCAAATAGCATGAGGTTTGTGACATGTGAGGTTGGATTAGCTTAGGTTAGTTTAGCTTAGTGATAGGTACCTCTAGTGGCAACATCATAACTACAGTCAACATTGTCAGGTTGCCCATACTGTTTCACTATAAGATTGATTCTGTGCATCATTCCCCATGTCATGACCACCTGTCAAATCTTGTGAGTAACCAGTACAAATTACGCTACTTTATGTTATATAAGATTCTTCAAGATTTTTCTTTCATTGTGCATGGTTTACCGGTGGTTTATATATGAATTCTATATTTCTAAAGAACATTAGAACCTTAAATATGGTCGTTTTTAGTGTTTCTAAAAAAGAAAAACAATGTGCAGAGTGTCGAAGAATCCCTGTTTGTTTCTACTGAAGAACAAACTATTACAATCTGCACAGTTACACTACTTCTATCCTATAAGAGCATGTTGGTTTTATATTATTAAGGAATTATGATTAGGATAGCGCAGTAAAACTATTGGACATTTTAATTCACTTAATATCTATGCTTTGGTATTTACATGGATTAGACTGAGTTTTGTACTCTAGGCAGGGAGTGAAAAGTCATGAATACTTTACAAGGCCCAAATCAACTGTGTAAATGCAATTAGTCGTTTTCTGATAAAAGTAAAACATTATTACAAACTAATTTATTAAACTATTATAATTGTGGAGTAATTACTTTTGAGATTCATTATTAAGACATTTTTATTTAGAATGTGCCCGTAAAACCAGGTCTGCACCAAAGGCACTAAAACAAGATATAGAAGATATAGAATTAACTTCAGAATTCCCGCACATTGGCGTTGATTACAGGCCTAAACAACAATTCACAACAGTCATTAAAAAAAGAGTAACAGACAAATTGTTATGAAGGAATGAATGAAAATTTAAACTTTAACGTAACACAGCACAGCTTAATGAAACATTTTCAAGTTTCTCTGTTTTCTGTGTAGTATATTAAAAAATACAGAATGCAGGATGTTTGGAATGAATTTCCAAACTTCTATAAACTTCCAAAAACATCCAGTAAGCACTGGATCCTAAGAATGTATTATTAGAAAAATTCCTCTGACACTTTGATTCGAACCTGCTGACCTAACCGTGCCAAGCTCTACCAACTGAGCTAGCCAGAGTTTGGCTCACAGCGACAGCTGGAATTTCTCCCCAAATGTCATGGGTTTGAATCCCAGTGTCAGAGGAATTTTTCTCTTAAAAAATGCTCATTTAACATTCAACATTCAGTGTTTTATCAACACACATCTACAACTGCATCCTAAGTCAAAGTGGGCTGAAATATTACACAGCCGATTTTTAATGAATCCATAAAATGGTGAGTTTCTAAATCTTGCTTTTCTAATTTTAATAATGGAGCACTGAAAATGAAATCAATGGTTGTCCATAAAACAAAGGGTCTGTTCTTAGAATATTTGAACGAGTTCTTCTACACCTGAAAATCTTAATTTTTCACCATTCCTAATATTCCTAATAGGTAGTGTTCTTCTAACAGTTTATAGGCTCATCGAATCTGAACCTTATGCATTTTATTTTTCAATATCAATTGTCATTTAAAATTCATTCAAAATGAACAGTATTATTTCTAAAAAGTTTGTGAACTGTTGTCATGGTTTTATTGCACATTCTAACTTAATTTAATTCCATGCAGTCATAAACCAACTTCTAATAGGACTATATAAATTTCATAGAACCGAATGAAAGCTTACTTCCTGTGAAAAGTTATGAAAATGCAGTACCACACTGCTTGGGTTCATGATTGAGTACATATTTGTGTTACACATTCATATATTTAACAGGATATGCATTCATGATAAAAGAAAGAAAAAGTTGTTTTCTTGATATTCTGATGGAAATGTTCTGTAAATGATTCATATGTCATTAGTCTCTTTGGATAAGAAGAAATATTTACATTTATGAATGTTTATCACATTCTAATGCATCATAAGTTACAACAACACTTACAGGAAGTTCCTAATAACCTAAATGATTTCATGTCATAGCATTATCTTAACTGGGTAAAGAATTTGTGGTTCTATCACATCAGTTTATTAATTTTTGAAGATTTATATAGCCCTAAAGATTTATATTACGAGGGCCATCCGGAAATTGGTACCCGTTTAAGACACAGGAGTAAATATTAGCACATAAACATTTTTATTGGAAAGAGCATACTTTACACTACTTCTCCACATAATCTCCAAGCAAATTTAGGCATTTGTCATAACGTGTGACGAGTTTTTGTATTCCAGCGTCATAGTCCTCCACCGCCAGTGTATTGAGATACGTAGTCACGCCTAGTTTTTCTGGGATCGACAAGGTGTACTGCTCATTGATTTTATGGCCCGTGGAGAAACAATTAATGCTAATGCGTATTGTGAAACATTAAAGAAATTACGGCGGGCAATACAAAATCGACGGCGAGGTCTATTGTCTACAGGCGTCATTCTCCTTCATGACAATGCCAGGACTTGGCCCCTTCGGATTTTCATCTCTTTACGAAGCTTAAAGACTTTCTGGTGGGAAAAAGATTTGACAGCGATGAAGAACTTAAACTAGGCGTGACTACGTATCTCAATACGCTGGCGGCGGAGGACTATGACGCTGGAATACAAAAACTCGTCACACGTTATGACAAATGCCTAAATTTGCTTGGAGATTATATGGAGAAGTAGTGTAAAGTATGCTCTTTCCAATAAAAATGTTTATATGTGTTAATATTTACTCCTGTGTCTTTATTGCACAAACGGGTGCCACTTTCCAGATGGCCCTCGTATATGAACATGAGACAAACTTTGAATGCATCACCATTTATGCATTCAGTAATATTGATATCTGAACATTTTAAAATTAAAAATAAATTTATCCAGTGAAATCTCAAATTAACGTAATTTTTATTTGAAAGATATATAGAGCTTAAGGCAGTTTCGAAAGTTATAACTGAATATTATTGCAGTAGCAAATAATTTAAAGATATTTTGTATATTATATACTTCACAAATTATTAACTTGGTAACTTAAATTTTACTACTGAAAGCTAGTTCAAAGCAAAGCTTCAGTTAAAGGAGATTTCACTGAATATGAATTAAATATGACAACATATACATGTTATGGTATATACAAATGTACAGAATGATATATATATATATATAGAAACTGTTTACGAACTTCAAAACATTCACAAATTCAGATGATACAAGATTTCTGCTGAAGGCATATAAAGTAAATAAGTAATCTGCAAGAGCTACCAAGAACAAATTTATCGTTTTCTTCCACCTTCATTAGCATTGCTATCCCCATTACTCAGATAATCTTTCTGGATTTATGTGGATAATGGCATACCAGAATAATAAATTATAGTTCTTTTATTACTATTATAGTATTACGATATTGCTTTACCAATAAACCAATACACATGAATGTTTCCCATCCCCTTCTGTGAGATAGTAAGAAATATATAATAATAAATAAATTGTCTCTGAGCTAACTTAAAATTAACTGGTAAAAACTGAGAATGTCAGAATGCAGAATTTCTTAAAAAGAAACAAATCTTTCAACGTGAGGCTGATAGTTTTTTTATTGATCTTTTTGTTACTACATTAAAATAAATCTCTTTTTCAATAGACTTCCGTACAAACTAGGGTGCTACCTGGAGAGTTTTTAAGAAAACAGAAAAATCATGGCCAATATTATAAACTGTTGTCCCACAAAAATCAAACTGGAAGGATGATTATGTTAACTGGCCTGAAATGCTGAAATACTCTGGCTTATTCCTACACATTATTTCAAGCTGCAATTTGATCTAATCCGTTCCATAAAAGTCCTTCCAAATGTGCGCTCTTTTCTGTTGCAGTTCTGCGAGCAGTTGCTCGTAGCTTGGTGTAGATGGCAGCAGCATCTGGAGGCGAAGTTCTTCAATTAGGGATATCTCCCCTGTCAACTCGTAGGCAAGGCGTGACAATGTGAATTTTGACACCCCCAGTATCCTTTTCATGTACGTCGCCTTAACTCTCTCGATGTGCTTCAGGTTTTTAATGCTCAGAGTCTTCCATGTTCCCTCCAGTCCATAGGTTACTATTGGAACTATTTTTACTCGGAATAGCTGCATGGCTGCCCTGATGGACATCCTGGTGATGTCTGGGATGTCACTGATTGCTTGTATTGCTTTTGTAGCCCTGTCTATTGTATGCTCTGTAAATGTATTGCCTTTGGTCTGGAATGTGACGCCGAGGTATTTGAAACTGCTTACCGTTGCTAGAGTGCTGTTGTTGTGAGTTATCCGTTCGGCTGTTGCTATTCTGCCCCCTTTCCTGAATACCATGTGAACTGTCTTTTGCATGTTGATTTCTAGGTCGTTGTGTTGTGCCCATGCCACTAGCTGGTTGAATGAGATCTGTATGTCCTCGCATTTTTCTGATGTTAGAGCCATATCATCTGCATACATGTATATCTTTGTATTGCCGTTGATGGCCTGTGGTGCATCTGCCGTTACTATGAGGAACAGGAGTGGACTCAGGGGGTCTCCCTGCAGTACTCCATTGGTCTGTGCAATTTCATTTGATCTGGTCACGTTGTCTTGTATTGTTATCGCATTGTTTGCTAGGATGTCCTGAGTTATTGCGGCTATGTAGTGATCTTTACCGATAAGTTGTTCCAGTTTTGATAGTAGCAGTTTTCTATTGATCATGTCAAAGGCCTTGGAAAAGTCAATGAAGATGGTATGCAGTTTTCCACTTGGCTTGTTCAAGGCTTCTTCAATGTCTTGTTGCAAGCAGCTAACTGCTTGAAGGGTTGAGCGTCCTCTTCTGAATCCGAACTGTTGTTCCGGTATGCTCTGATCTACGATGGCTGTCAGTCTTTTCTGCAGTATGCCGGTGAGGATCTTGAAAAGGTTGCACTCCAGGGCAATACCCCTGTAGGCATTTGGGTCTCCAGTATTCCCTTTTCCCTTGTATAGCATCTTGAGCGTCGATTTTCTCCAACTATTCGGGATTCTCCCCTGCCTGATGCACTCGTTCATCAACGATGCCCATACTTGCTTCATTTTGGGGGTCACCGCTTTCAGATGTTCATTGAAGATGCAATCTGGTCCGCATGCCTTTCCATTTTTTGTATGATGGATGGCTTCTTCTATCTCGCCTTCTGTTATGAGCGGGAATGTGATTGTCGTTCCTAGAGTTCTGGGTCTTGGTCTGGTTTCTTTAGCCTTCAGGACCTTGGCCATGTGAGTTTCCCAGGTTTCCATGGGAATATCCCTTGGGAATCGTGGTCTTCTTGGGTTCAGGATCTTGTATGGGTTGGCTTCTGCTTCCTCTATCTTTCTTCTGTCAGATGCTTCTTGGTGTTCTTCTTTTCGTTTCTTTATTAATTGTTTGTACTCTCTACGAGATATAGCATAAGTGTCGAGATTCTGTTGGTTTGGAGAGTCCAGAGCTGTGTGCAGGGCTCTGAGTACCTTTCTCCTCGTTTCATGGCATGTCGAGTTAAACCAGGGTTTTGCTTTCCTCTGGTTCGGCTGATAGAAGTGCATGGCTTCTTGCATAATGGTTTCTAATAGCCCCAGTGCTTCATCCAGGCTGCCTTCTGATATCTTTTGTGTGGCGTTTGTGATCTTTTCTGTTTTAATTTTATCCACATCAAGTTTCCTTGTAGGGAGTTTAGGAGTCAGCGTTTGCCTAGTGTTCTGTTGTAGCAGGGTCATTTCCGTCTCGACTGGCAAGTGTTTCCTGATGACAGTAGGGATAGTTCTTTGCCCTGTTGGGTACAAGCCCACCATGTTCGAGAAGAAGAGGTCAATTGCACTTTTGCCATTGGGTGCTATGTAGGTGATCAGGTCTTTCTTATTCACTAGTTGCATCCCTTCCTCTTCGGCACCTGATCACGCGCATGGCGGTCCATGGCTTCCATTTCAAGTTGTGCAAGAACAAGTCTTATCACGAACCCGGCAGCGAGTGTGTGTGTAGTCGCTGTGAGCAGGAATGCGAACGATACCACGTACTAAAGTGCCCAAACAGAGGAGCGTCCTTAAAGAAATTCTGTCTTGAATGACACACCACTACATGCACATTTGTGCGAACTTCTTTATTCATTCAATTTGATCTAATGCTGTTGATGGTAGCAAAATAAAAATTTAGGTGAATGTGAAAAGAAATGAAGTGGACTTGAAAGAGTAATGATATTCTTTATTAGACTACTTTACAGTATTATGATTATGATTATTAATAACAGTGAGGTAATGAAGGCAGCAATCATGATGATGATGATGATGATGATAAAATCATTTTTTTATTCCCTATTATCACTTCCGGTCCAATCATTTTCATTAAAAGGTGCCTTCACTTCCCAGTAACTATAATTTATGATTTCCCCCAATATTTAACAACAACAACAACAACAATAATAATAATAATAATAATAATAATAATAATAATAATTTGTTTTAGACATGTTGCTTATTTATATGTTTCCCTTAATTTTAGGTCTTCCATACTTCTTTTGTAAAAAGATGGCAATGCAAGTACAAAACCATAAAGTCAGACCAAGCTGGATTCAAATCCACGCCTGCCAGATTTGTAAACACAAGTCAGGCTTGTTATTAATTGAGTCTAGAGATTATCGATATTTTGGCATGTATGACAACACCTGTTGTCATAAATACACAACAGGAACTGTGTGAAAAGGTATGGTACTCACCTTGCAGTTTGAGTAGGAGTATTTGCTGCAGAGCCTTTCTTTCCTTCTAGAGATGCTAGATGTTGTTCCAGTGCATCTAATAGACTGCTAGGTGCCTGGAATGAAGTATCACTGTATTGGTAACATAGAACATTCTCGTAGGCTTACATTTTAAAAAGCCTACCCTAAGTGTTAGCCAGAAATCACTTATCCAGCAAAACAGACATGAATCCAAGTGACATGAAAGGAACACCCCAAAAGCATTTTAGCTGCTAATTTATGAACCACTTTTTAGTCTCAAAAATTTGATTTTGTTTTTTTGTTTTTTTCCTTTTTACCTCTTTTAATTTACAAAAAATAAATGCCTAATGGATTTAATATCGTACACAGTAATTAGTTCGTAACTGCCATAAGCATTCTGAAGGAACAATATCTTAAAAAGGAAGCACAGCATCTGTTTGAAAGATGTATAGTTTTATAGTTAAGTACCTTTATTAGATATGTAAAATGCAGGGGGAAAATGCTATGACTTTCAGCACAAAGTTAAGCCTTCCCAGAAGAAAACCATGAAATTGAATATTAAATGAAATTACAAAACTCATTAGCAGTGGCGGACGCAGAGGGGGGGATTGGGGGGATAGATCCCCCCCCGAAATTTGAAAAAGGGCTATATATGTACTCTAAGTGGCCAGTTTTATAAACTAATTATGTATGTAAGTCATTCTACCTATTCAAATCCCCCCCCAAAAAAAATTCTGCGTCCGCTACTGCTCATTAGAGCTCACAGCCACAGAGAAAATACTCATTCAAAATAACTGTGAAACTCTGACACCACTGTAAGCATCCAAGGAACTTTAATCAACAAATTCATCCAGCCATTACCAGATGGCCAGTTGGAAACAGCTGATGGTAGAATGGATACCCTTGGAAACATGTACTAAGGTAAACATACTTAATAAGTGAAGTTCTGTGAAAATTCCATACTCAAATTTGATAGATATAAAATCTTTATATCCCTACTAATATAAGTAGGCCTATAATTTTTTTTTTAATTTCATAAAATTTTCAAAAATGAGAATTACCTTTGTTAGATCTGGGATATCACCTTTGTCGATACCAACATTCTGAAAATAAAAATAAATAGAATATTTACAATGAAGAACTACAGTTGAAATTTGTTTGCGATTCCATCAAGTTCTGTATCAGTAAGATCACAAAATCAGTTACAATATCCTGATCACTAAGCATTGAACATACCTCTGCTACTTTCAGGAATTCTGCTACTCTGTCCATTCGAATGAGGAATTTCTTATATAGGTCCAGAGCATCCCGGCATTGTTTCTTATTCATGTCGAAGTACTTTTCTATAAAATAAAAGGATTATATAATAGAAACAAATTCAGTTAGCTAGGGATGCCTGGAGTTACTACTAAATTGTGAAACAGGGTGGATAACAATTGAGTATTAGACATTCACAGTGCCATCAGTTTACAATAAATCAGCTGGAGGTCCTGAAGTCATACAAATTTTTTGTTCCACCATACTATAATACGCTTCTTCTAAATTTGTCATATTCGGTCCTTAATTTCACTGTCTTCTATATATAACTGTTAAAATACTATTGATTTACTTACTCACAGTGAATAACTAAAAAAGATGTTGTACAACGTTTCGGATTGTCCTGTGATTCGATATATAAACTGTTAAAATACTACTGATTTACTTACTCACAGTGAATAAATCAATAGTACGAGGGCTGTTTTTTTTTCAAGTTCCGATGGGGCATAAAATGAAAACCACAGTGAAAATCAAAACTATTTTATTTGGAACATTTAGGTACACCTTCTAGCTACTTCTGTACATAGTTTCGTTCCGATTGAAACATTTGTCACAGCGTGGTACCATTTTTCCAATACCCTCTTCATAGAAGCTTGCCGCCAGCGTATTGAGAAGGGTCCTCACGGCATTTTGAAGTGTTTTGAAGTTCTTCGTTGGTGTGGAAGCTTTGTCCTTCCAGATCTTTCTTCAGCTGCCAAAAAAAATGAAAGTCACTCGGCACGGGAACAAGTTTCTGAAATCCATCGTGACAGGGGATGAAACGTGGATTCGTTACGACAATCCAGAATCCAAAAAACAATCCAAACAAAGGATGCACACAAATTTCCCGAACAAACCTAAGATCTGGCTTCCACGCCAACGAAGAAATTCAAAAAAACTTCAAAATGCAGTGAGGACCCTTCTCAATACGCTGGCGGCAAGCTTCTATGAAGAGGGTATTGGAAAGTTGGTACCACGCTACGACAAATGTCTCAGTCGGAACGAAACTACGCACAGAAGTAGCTAGAAGGTGTACCTAAATGTTCCAAATAAAATAGTTTTGATTTTCACTGTATTTTTCATTTTATGCCCCAATGGAACTTGAAAAAAAAACAGCCCTCGTATTTTAACAGTTATATATAATACGCTTATTACATGTGACATAATGGATCATAATGATATCCATAACGATACAGATTTCCACTATGACAGTGGTTTGGTATCGATTATTATCGAACACGGAATGATCTTGAGCCCTTGAGAGTATCAGCTGAAAACTGCCAAATAAATAGCATGTATTTAAATTAAAATCAACTCTGTTTGTGTTAATAACAGCTTAAAATTGACTTAAATTTAAGATTGGGAACACTTTTTCTAAACACATCAGATATGTTAAAAAACAACACACTGCACAGCAATGCAAATGATGAGTTATCAGAAAAAGTATTGGCAGAGTGCAGAGTGATGAAATACAGGAAAGTTGACCAAGGAGTCCACGAATATGATCCTATATGAAAGGTTTTGAAATTTTAGGTGAGAATTCTTTCAATTTAACCCCTGACTGGAGGAAAATCTCCATTATCTGCAGCAATGAATATAGTTCATTAAGTTGAAGTAGATAATTCCTATTGCTTGTTCAATGAAAGGAAGTTTTTCAGAAAAGACAAAACTGAGAAGACTACTGAAAAATTCCCCACATTATTCTTGTATCACTCTTATATACACATCTTAATGTAGCAATCAGACCCTCTATAGCTAACGAAGGCAGCCATATGATCCACTGCGTGTTTGTGGCAAACTGATGGATTACAAGTGTTGATGTTTGTTGTATGATATAGGCAGCATGTAATGAAAACTTGTAGCTTCTGGCAAGCTATTCTTTTCATTTATACATTTACGTTCCAGCACCACATTCAATAGCATAACACCAAGAAAATTATTTTTAATATCCTTTAATATTATTAACGTAAAACAAAAACAAGACTTTGATGCCATCATGAACAAAACAAATATCTTGATCATAAAATAAAGCCTGCTCATTCGTGCTTTATCTACTCTTTAACTATTCTATGGGAAGTAAAGTAATACTCATAATCAGAATTTTTTCCATAATATTTTTTTAAATATACAATCATTAACATATTACGACCAAACTCTACAACATTAATGTAAATTAAGAAGATATCTATAAATCTTACCGAGCAAATTGATGATTCCATCATTGTAACATGCAAACAATCTAATAAGGTCTCTGAATAGCAACATGAATGCCATGTTGATAACACCATTTGTCAAGTCGTTGGATGTGCAGTCAAATTCTAGTAGTGCGTCAAGTTGACTCTGTAATACTGGCAACGTCTTGAGTAGTTTCTCTGCATTCATTGTTCTCAGAGTTCCGTCTTCTTTCCTGGAGAACAATTACAAACATACTGATTAACAACTTGAACTCTTCAGTACATAGTATTTTGCAATAAGCATTGTTACTTGAAATTTTCAAAATAAGAAGAGCCCTTTTTATGCAGAATTTACTGATGCCTGAATAATCCTCCTAGATATGGATGTTATATGTGAATATACTATCAATAAAGCACAATAAGCTTGTTTTAAGTACATTTTCAACAATGTAACTTAAATGGTTGAAAAAATATTAATGCTTGTTATTGGTAGTAATTCTGCTGGACACAGTGAATATTTGGATTTGTGAATATGAATAAGGCATTACAGATCATACTCACCCCCTCTTAACTTTGCAGAAATCGAAGGCTACTGTTCTATAAGATAACGCCTTTTCGTTCAAGTATTTGGCATATCTTCTAATAAACGGTGACATGTCATATCCTGTGAAAAAGGGGGAAAGACATACATTAACTTGAATCATTATCTAATGTTCTTAAATTATAACTGAACTATCTCATCTTAAGTGGCTGATCCAACTAAAACTATGAAAATCATGCAAATAGTTACACTTTTCGGAAAATGCCATGAACATTAGAAACAGGAAGATCAATTTACAGCTAATTTTATATTGCATTCTGTAATAGTAAAATTCATTAGGACACTGATGAATGTGAACAATGTCTAATTTCTGATAAGAACAGAACTTTTCAATCATATATTAACAAGAAGGGAGATAAACTGTTGATGAATATACTATATATCTGTAAATTCATTATATCAGGAGCCAGCAGCTACAGGCGTGAAACCTTTTCAAGATTACAGGTGACTGGGGTAAATTATTGTTTTTTTTTTTTTTTCATGCAATATTATCATTTAATATTGAGCTTGATGCAATAGCAAAATGCTATTATACTATAGTATTTGAATAATAAATACCATTACTTGTAAAACACCTATTCAAGGCACTTAATTGTGTATTCTAATTGTGTATGCATTAAGCAAATTATAAAGAAAATATTATCTTTTGTGATATTAAATATTAGTTACAAAAACTATGCAAAATAAGTACAGAGTAACATATGGTATAATGAAGTTTTAATACAATAAAGTTTTAATTGTTTTCACGAGTCTAACAGTCCATCCCCAAACAATCTATCAAGGAAATAGGTGTAATATTACACTACTTATCAGTTGCTAATAAGAGATGTGTTTTGTTGGTTTGGCTTTAATTGTTTCAGTAAGACTGTTCAGAAATGCACCTATGAACAAATCATATTATGAAGACCACATACAAATCCTAGTTACATGTACTGAACGCAATAGAAAATGAAGTTGTCAGATAACATGCTGAAAAGTATTTTGTGTTATTTTACTTTATGCAGTTGATCTGATAGACATACCAGCAGTAAAAGTGTTATCATAACTGAAGGGATAGTCTGAAACAAGAACTTGGTCCAACACAGCAAACATGATGGCACATTCAAATTAACAGGTATAAAATATCCTCATAACTAGCGCAAGGGTGCCGTCAGCAGGGGCCGAGGGGGATGTGTCCCTCAATATCTGACACAAGTGAAAATCATTAATCGGACGGAAAATAATAATAAAAATAATAGAAACCTGCTACATAATTGATGACTACCCAGACTAACATGTCACCAGAAGTTAAATAAGTCACATTCTCCAATGTTGTCCATCTACTTCAACTGCTGCTTGTTTTATCCACGGACATATATATACATTCATGAACCACAGATTCCAGTCTCTGTTGGACATTACATGAGAATATTATATGAGAAAAATTCCTCTGACACTGGGATTTGAACCCAGGATCTTGGCTGCTCTACCAACTAAGCTAAGTCAGGGTACACTTCACAGGGCCAGATGGAACCTCTCTCTTATAACTGACTGCCCTTAATGGTCTACCTCACTTAAAGACAAGTTATGTCATATGCAGTAATATGAGGCACACAAAGTAGTGATTTTTGTGACCGGGCTTGTTTTATCCAGTTCATCATTGAGGCTGAGAGAAGCTTTAGTTCTTTATGATGGCTCAAGATTTAATTATGTTATTCGATGCCACAATTAAACATGTGGCACTGTGCACATACACATTGAAAAATAAGCCGAATATTGATACCTAGGTTTACAACAACATCACTAAAATCTACCAGAAAATTATTTTTCAGTTTAACTTACTGTGCTAAATATTCCAGTGAATTATTTTTGTGATAAACATAGATTGAACTAAATAATAAAATAAATACAGATATTTTTATTACATCTATAAACTTTATAATAGTTTTTTTCCTAGTGGTCCCTTCAACCCCCCCCCCCCCAAAAAAAAAAAGCTAACAGCACCCTTGGACTAGAAGCTGCATTTTCTTCGGTTCTGTATGAGTAAAAATAAAATATTGTAATTGACAATACCAAACTCTTAGCCTAATTGTAATTAGTCTAATTGTGAATGGTAGTCATGCACTGGGAAGTGCCATTTACCTACCTATTGTGAAATATTTAAACAAAATTAATAACCAGATATAATTAAAAATAAACTTAACATAATCAGCTAGCTAGGATACACTGTATGCATTTCATATTATATTAAATATTTATTCAATCAATGCAGGCAATTTTATATTTCATAATGATTGCAACTTAAACACATAGCAAGTATGGATGGTTAATTATTCCATTCAAATCATGCACATGAAGCAAAATCACTAACATGCTATGATAAATGCAAAATTGTATCAGTTCATGATAATACTACAGTAATTTGCATAAGATTATTAGACAAAATTTATAATTCATACTCTTAGTTATTAGTAACTCAACACCGTTCGTTTTGGAAAAACACTATTTAAATTAAATGAAGCGCTGAGAATGAGAAAGCCTAAACCACATTAATCTCATACATTATTCAAAGAAAAATTGTCTCAGAAGCTGATGGTTATTCAATTGATGGAGCACAAAGACCAAAAGGAAAACAAATTTTTGGTCTTTCTTCTTGTATTTGACAATGTTTAAAACAAATTTTGGTATCGTAATAAAATAATACTGTAAGCTTGTAAAGCTGTTACAATTTTCATAACCATGAATTCAGAGTATAAAAATGTTTTAAACAAATTTTTATTATTTTACTATTATCATTCTTTTGAAGTAAAATTAGTTTTAAGCAATTGATCTTAAAATATGTCATCCTGCCAAGAATATGGACATTGAATTATCGACTCCACTAGAGCTAAATATATTGTCTGCAAGGTAGAATTATGATACCTCATTCATTTTTGGTAATCTGAAGTTATGTTGTTGGAGGAAATAAAAAATATCAAGGAATTCTTTTATTCTGTCATCAACACCTAAGCAGGTGTTCTGGATAATAGTAAGTTATTACATTATTTAAAAAGAATAAATTATTTAATTTGAATATGCATTAAAACACTCCAAAATATAATGGTGAAATCAGAATTAAAGGCAATATCATGGATATTTAAATTTTAAAAAATAACCTACAGTTACAAATACAGAAGACACTGCTTTTTAAAAATATGACTTATGAGTTCTATACTATTGAGTAAACTATGATGTCTTCTATAGAGCTGAACTCATATTTGACAAAGATGTAATGAGTAATGAATGTTATTTACGAGAATTATGGAATTTCTTAAACTCTATTTTTAATTGCATACAAAGACTTCCACGATCGGTGTCATATGTGAAATACTTATCTTAGCTTTGCTGATTCAGGTCGCATTGTGCTTTTAAATTCTATATTTTGATCATGATCTGTCTTTTGGGGAACGACTGAATAAAACAAAGTGTTGCATGGGTGGATTGTTAACTGTCACTACTATTGGTGATGTCAATAGGGTAAGGTGTCTAGATCTTCAGAGCTAGGAAAATGTTATCCACCAGATATAATCCTGTAACTTTTGCTAATATTTATATATATTTCTACAATAATACCAATGCGGTCTCACAAATTCTAATTTTGTCTTCTTGTAAATTTTACTTTTTGTGGTATAGTATGGTATTGTGGCTAGGTTTTCAGGCTTGGAAAGTGTTTAATGCCAAATATCATGTAACTTTAATTTCTATTTAAATTAATCGAAAGCCTTTTTATTTCTGCAATAACACGATGAGGTCTAACCCGGAAAGCCAGTATACACAATTCACAAACTCTATTTTTGTCTTCTTGTAAAATTTACAATTTACCTTTGTGGTAAGGCCCTATCATTGTCAACACTTCAAGTAAAAAGAATACAGAATTTATACTAAGGTACATAATTGGAAAGACAAAGAAGTAATTAAATACTGCTGTGATATGTAGCATAAGCTGAAGGTAAAGCATATTAACATGGCATTCAAAATGAATCCTGGCTTATGTTGTACATTGACAAATCTAGTTTCTCAACAAAACTTAGCTCATTTATTTTTATAGGCCTCTCAATAGTGACTGATCATGTTGGTCATTTCCAGTGATCCAACAAAATATTCCAAATGTATGGTAAGTAAATTCCAATCTGACAGTCAGTCTTTTATATTTTTCAGCTCAAAAAACTCTTCAATAGGTTCAATGTGTAGACTGTCTACATATTCACAAAATGAAAATTGTTTTTAATTCATGCAGATTCATTCTGTAAGAAGGCAGAGGTAAAGGTTTTGACTTACTTGGAGAAACTGTGTAAACAATGTCCAAGACTGGCAATTACCTTAAACCGAAATCTTTTAAGTGCTCTTTGAATCTATATCATAGTTCATATAAAATTATTTGAAATATTTATTATATCAGTAAAAAATTTATCTGACTATTACAATACCACTGCAAAAGTAATTAAGTAATCACCATTATCATCATAAACTTCATGGTTTGGCCTTATAAGACTGTTTCGACTTCAAGAGAGCTTTGTTTACTGTCTGTTTAAAAACTGATCTTCCCAGTGCAAGTTTGGTTCACCTCTGGACCTTTAAATCCAACCAGTTATTCTCTTGAAGATTTTCAGTAAGAGAAAATTAATCTGACTGCCTTACAAGGGCAGTGCAGGTTTAGCTAGGTGGTGGGGCTGCCACCACTCTCCCAACCCAGCATGCTTTTGTTGAGGGTGCACTCCCTTAGATCAGTAAATAAGTAATGCATAAAATGTAAATTAATCAGTGTCAAACACTGTATTATACAGAGGAAAGGTCTGTGAATTTGTATGTTACATGAATTTAACTTCCAAACTACCTGACCAATTTGGATTATTTTACCACCAGTAAATTAATACAGTAGCATGTATGAGGTTCATCCAGAAAATAAGTTCTGACCGCGATCAGAGATAGCATGACTAGTCAGACGTGCACACTCATGTGTACAGTAGAGAAGGGGTATGTGGGAATGCTGTAGTGCAGTTTCAATCTTTTGATGCCATTAATTGTTGAACAGCGCTAGGAAAAACTGGCTGCACTAATATTGTCTCCCGCAAACCGCTGACAAGTGGCATTATGCTTTTGCAAAACAGTGCATGGCCTCATATAGCCCACACGACATGAAATCAGTTGCTTCAGTTTGGATGGGATATCTTCAACAGGCACAATTGTTGGTACACTGCTATGATAATTGCCTCAATAACGGTGTCAACCATGTAGAGAAGTAGCCAGTGAATCTCTGTACGTATTGCAATAAATATTTCTTACTATTGAAGCTTGTTTTCTTTATCAGCGATCGGTACTTACATTCTGGATTAACCTTTATGTCTTCAGTTGTCATCTTATATGACTTTCTATGATACCCATTCTCTAGATAATGCTTTCCCCTCACCCACCAACCCGTAATTTATGATTCTTTAAAATATGCATGGATGATAGTTTAAGAAGAGCAATTTTTTTTCTTTTTCTTTCTTTCTTCCAAATCTGTTTTATAATTTCACATATTACACCAAAAACACATTCAATTTGTTGAAGGTGGATGAAATACTAGTGGGTTCACGTATGTATATTTTCTGTCTCATTTTTTCATGAGACTTGGCACAGTTCATTTATGGATTCGAAAACAGTCAATAGGAAAAATAAGAGCAGAGTTTGGGCTTTCTAACTTTAATGTCAATCAGGTTACAGCACGAAAAAATATCATGCTTCAATTGGTTTCTGCAACAAGTAAAAAATGAAGCGCTTCAATCAAATTCCCAAAATCACTATCAATGAATTTTCAATTGATTCATAACGATCACCAGTATCAGATACATCAGTTTCTCCAAGACAGGTAGTAGTTCTCGCTCATGCTCAAGCATCTCTTATAAACTAATTTAATTTATTTACCAAAGCATCTGTGTAGCGTGTTTGTCAATATAAAATAATGATCCAATCGTACAAATCTAAGTGCTTGCTACGGAGTGAAACTAAGGCACCATGCACAAACCAGTAACTTTCATTTTTCCAAATTAAAGATAATGTTACGTAGCTCTTCCAGCACTCATAGTCCCTAAATGTAGCATGTAGTTTAATTCCCAACTGTGACTGGTTTTATTCCCCGTTTTACGTATGTCATAAATGTTTATGATTATGGTTATTCAATGGCATCTGTGAACTCCTACATAATCACAAATGAGAACAAAAGCAATCTAAGAATATAGGTATGTTGAATTGGAAGTCTGCATTACATTTTGCATAGGTCTTTTAAGCTAATACTGGGCCTGATAATACTGCCGAATAAACTTATTTGTGAATAATACGAGGGTTGACAAGATGTTTTGAAATAAAAAATAAACAAAGTGAAAAAAAATTATTACATACATTTTGAAGGTAGACTCTTAGACTATTTTTCTACATAATCGCCATTCAAATTAAGGCATTTATCATAACGTGGCACAAGCTTTCTGATACCCTCTCTTTAGAAATCCACCGCCTGCAATTTCAACCACTTCAGAGAATTTATTGGGAAAAGTGTTAAAAAAAAAGCTTTAGACTTTTGTAATATGCAATTCGTGCAGAAAATTCATACAAAATCTTTAAAGCCCTTTTCAAGAAAATCGCAAAAACTAAATTATCTTCAAGTAGTGATTGTCAAAATGAAGAGAAAGTCGTTGCTAAGATTTTGTTTGAATTTTCTGCACGAATTGCATATTACAAAGTCTAAAGCTTTTTTTGAAACACTTTTCCCAATAAATTCTCTGAAGTGTTTGAAACCACAGGCGGCAGATTTCTACAGAAAGGCTATCAAAAAGCTTGTGCCATGGTATGATAAATGCCTTAATTTGAATGGTGATCATGTAGTAAAATAGCCTGAGTGTCTACCTTCAAAATGTATGCAATAACATTTTTTTTCACTTTATTTTTTATTTCAAAACGTCTGTTACTTTCTGGACAGCTCTCGTACATTTCTAAATAATGTTTGATGCTACACAATGGACAATAATAATGAATAAACTGAATGACCTGAGTGGTATCTGAATTTTATATCACTACAAAAACAATGCAAATGACAGTAAGGGAGTAATTATTATGTCTTTCTTTTCTCCAAGGAAAGATTTATTGCTTGTTTTATTTTGCTTTGTTTTAAAGATAAAACCACTATTGGTTTTAAAGTCAACTAGGGAAATCATGAAGGCAATTTATGAGAATTGTGACTTGAATTCAATGTTATTTTGCAGAAGAAAGGAGTTGTATTTCAGAGCAGATGACTATTTTGACTCTAAAAATTTCATGAAATTATCTCACAACCTGTGCGATATACAAAGAAATTAGACAAGGGATGCCATTTTTATGTGCTTTATTGAATGCAGCATGAAATAAAAATTAAGATCACTAGCATTTTTACAAGGTGTTAGAACAAAAATCTTTGGCAGTAATATATTTAAGATGTTCTTACTTAAAGGATTTAGTATTTTGACAATCTAGATATTCTTGTGGAGGAAGATTTTCTCACAGTAATTCAACAATTACAGCTTCCCCAGTACAATGAAAAAATATTGCATTTGCAGTGATATCTGAAAGACTGATAAGCTGATCAAACGTCAGATCACGACAGGTTAAATCTTCATTTAACACTGCTGTATAAATGTTCATGTAGTTTATAGATGTTAGGCCCTGGCCCTCCCAGAAACATTTTATATTTAGGGACCATATTTTCTGGTAACAGTGATAAGCACGAAATTTTACAAAATAGCTTTCTTTAGCTATACATTTAGTTTTTTAGATATTTAAATATCATTATCCACATATCAACACCAATATCGAGAAATTTGTTGGATTTCACGAAACGTCGAAATAAGCACAAAATACGCCCCCAGGATGAATATTGAGAAATGGGTACAAATATATGATTTAAAATTGTAATAACTGTAAGTCTTTGCAATTCTTTTGTCATTCTCTTAGAAGCATGCTCTCCCATCCTGTCTCTATAATTGCCGAGAAGTTATAATAGATACTTATTATTGATTATAGTAAGGATTGGAATTCAACAGATTCTCTTTATCATGGAATATGGTTGGCAACTTTCTTGGCAAATGGATATGTTTTATCATCAAAAACTTCTCTCATCAGAGGCTCCCACAAAGAAAGTTATACAATCGACAGAACTTAGATTAAAATGAAAAGTGAAATATCACAGATAAAATGGTCAAAAGATTAGAACATTCCAATATAAGGCAAACTGAAATTATTTGTTATGTTTCAACACTGCAAACCAAGATTTATTTTCAATGCCAAATAATGTTTTATAATAATTTTGGTTGTATTTCTCATGTGCTGCTATATCTGAATATTAAAGTAAACAAAGGATTGAACTTTTTTGATGTCAATATAGTATTGTATTAAAAAAAAACTTATTTTGTGAAATATCCACAAAAATAGAAAAATCTCAACATCGAAATCAGCCGTTTTATTTCACCTCAAAATCAGGTTTCTATTTATAATACTATGTGCTACAGAGTACTTATGTAAATATGGAAACACAAAACGTGCTTCTCATAAGCTATTACTGAACATGGTAACCCTGCAAAATCCATAAGTATTGAGTAATCAATCCCAGTGGGAAGTGAGGTCGGTGAACAAACAAACCTGATGCCTTGCAATTTCAGACGTGGGAGGGCCAAAGGCCAGAAGGGAATGAAACAAACAGAAAATCAAGGTAGAATGAGGTCTGTAAGCTGAAATGAGAGAAATTTATTGTGGGGAGGGGGGGGGGGAGTTTAATAATAATACAAAAAAAGTCTAGGAAAGGTCACATAACTTTCTCTACCTGAAGCATGGACCCTGTAATATCCTTGCTTTGTATTCCAAAAACAGAATTTAACTGCATTAAGGAAATGTTCATTTGGTTGTCTCAGTCACATCCAAAGATCTATCGTTCACAGGCAAAACAATGCCTAAATTTGTGCAAGAGATGGCTAGCTTAAAATGTTACTTTTAAAATCAGCGATTCACAATCCCTTGCAAAATAGGCGAATCATAACTCCTGAACTTCCTTTAGCAAGGTTGATTATGACAAATTCTATAAGGGAATTTAGGAATTAACACCACTACAGATTAATTTTGCCACAAATCTAGGGGTTGAACACCTGCCCTTCATATAATTTATTTGAAAATTATTTCAATTGAAAATGTTAGATTTTAGTGGAAGCAATACAAAAATAATGTAGAAAACAGCACAGGACCAATTCTTTAATTTAATTTTTATTTGAAAGATTTATTAAGAAGTATTATAAGTTAGCTATACCTTCCACAATCCTAGTTTTAATTGCCTTGAGAACCACATGTGAGGTTCAGTCGACCAAATGTGTTCTTCAATGTGTCCATTTTATATTATTATTCTACTGCTAGCATTTTGTATTATTACGTATGGTATACCTATTGTATTTGTTTTTTGATATTCTTTTAATATATCTTGTATTTATTCTGGTTGAGTGGAAGATAAGGCCCTATAGCCCTACTGCGACCTTAATAGATCTATTGTGAATACCCTATTCCCTATTCTTGCAGTCACCACTTTAATTTAGCCTATAATTTTCCTGGATCCTGAACCCGGAGATTTTTTGTTACTGAAAAACCCACTACCCGTCCGGGAATCAAACCCGGACCGCCAGGGTGGAAGGCAAGTATGCTACCTATACACCCACGGTGGCGGACTTTCTAAACCTTTGACAAACCTTTTGTAATCTTGATTGCCAGTAAATACAGTTGACTGCCACTGGAGGTGTCTTTAAAGAAATATTTGACTAATATTAATGGTTTTCATGAATAATGATCAATATGATATGACAACAAACAATGGTTTAAATTTGTATGAGTGAAGATTTATAATGAAATCACATGGTGGCTAAGAGCAAAGCCCCCATCTAAAAGCAGACGGGGGGGGGGGGGGATGGCAGGTAATTCAAGTAATTAGCAGATATCACTGCAACTGTGTACCTGTTCCAGTTTTATTCTCTAGTATGAAATGGGCTTACTGGTTGTTAATATCTGCCTCAGATCTCTGCTGACACCAAGTACTATCCATGCAAAATGGCACACACTATGAAGTAAAAGCTTGTCATATTTTGTTCACTTCATCATACTCATCATACAATAAAAAATATTGTCACAATAACTTTAATTTGTCATGCAATGAATAAGCATACAAACCATATTATTACTACTTCTACCAAGGGGTCAAAGCAATGCAGTTTAAACAAAGTTCCACCCCTTCAATAAACCAAATGTTGACTTCAACTTGGAACACTGAATTTTGTTTCCCCATTTCATTAAGAAAAACTTTTTTAAACTGTTGTAACATCCACTAATGTAAAACACTTTATAGTATCTAGGGCACATATGGTTTTTGATGAAAATTCTACTGTACTGAATTTTCCAAATGCTATCTTCTTGCATGACAATTTCTATAATAAATTAATAAAAAAAAAAATAATAAAGTCAGGCAAGTTCTATCTTTAAGTCTCACATCAATAAAACCAGGTGATAAATGGTACCTTGAGAATGGTCATCTTCAGTTCGTCATTGTAATGCGAGTTAAATAAAATATACACCACAAATAGTAATTTGATCTCCAAATTGTAAAATACAGTGAAATCTCCATACAATGATTACCGATGTAACGATAATACACTGTATAACGCAAAATATTATAGTCCCAGCATTTATTCCATTAAAATAATGTAAAATTCCCCACAGATTTTCAATACTTGTAAGAATGATTACATTGTGATAACATTTAGAATCACTGTAATATACTTTTTCCCAGTACAATGATAAAATAGGTCGCGATTGTGTAAATCAGAACAAACAGGCAGAAGACGAAGGGGAAGAAGACGAGGAAGAACAAAGTGTGAATCTACCAAACTTATCTGCATTAGAAACCATTGTCACTTGTGAAGATCTACAGACATTTATATCAATTGTTCTGTATTTAGCGACCGTCAAGGCAATGTCATTGTGCATTTCCATGAGAAAAAGGGAAACAGACTGTCATATCTGACTTTTTCAAAAGAGAGCCAAAAATAAAATACGGTATATCCTATTTATTCATGTTTTCCTTGACTGATAATGTAATGTAAAATGTATTCGCTCAAAATGAGCAAAGTGAGTGGACATATTGCATATTAGTGTAGTGTATTAATTTAAGGGAGGGTAAGAAGTTAAGTTCATGTACTGAAATCAAATTAGATTATTCCAAATAGTAAAAAAAAAAGTCAATTATGGGAGTGGTTCCCTAAATACCATCAAAGTTAGAACACTTTTTATAAATTCTCGATATAAAATTATGAACAATATTTTTTTCTGGTCCATGTCCATGCAAAATCATTCTATCGAGATTTCACTGTATAACAAATAGAGTATGATACACTTAAATCATTTACTTTGTCAACAAAGCAACATAACAGCCTATATGTTAAGTATACTTTTGTCGTAGTGTTATTTGTTATAATGTGTGTTTATCTGTTAATAAATAAAAGTGTAAGAATTCTACCCGCTGAAAAAGCTGTCATGTAACTTTGTTAACTGTTCATACACTGTAAGTGAATTTGTTAGAACTACATAATTGATGCAATTGCCTAAACTGAGACAACTACCAGTTCTCAGATTCAAATAAACTATAAGAACAATGTATACAGATTGTTCCTTTACTATTTAAATACTTATTTTTACTTCGAATTAGATTCTTCAAAGAGTTTAACATTATGTGACCACTATATTAGGTGAAATATACGATTGTCATCCAGAGAGTAAAGAATGATTTGGCATAACTAAAAACGAAAGATATCAACACAAAACATTATTTACAAAGATACAGTCCCTTACTCTATTTCTCAACGTAATGGCCATTGCTGTCAAGGCACTTGGTATAAGTTTTTCAATGCCAATGTTATACTCTTCTACCGCCAAAGACCTGAGTCAGGAAATCACTACCGTATTGATTGATATCTTCATCGGTTGGGAACTCTTTTTCATCCCAAAAGTCTAGTGTTGGAAACAAGTGAAAATCACTGGGTGCCAGTCAGGGCTGTAAGAAGGATGTTCAAACTTTCCCACTTAAAACAACGAAGTTGTGCCTGTGTTTGAGCAGCTGAATGAGGCCGAGCATTGTCGTGAATCAAAAACACCTTTTCAAACAATTTTCCACGTCTCTCGTTTTGGATAGCGCATTGTAGTCATTGAAGAGTTGCACAATAGGCCTCAGCATTTATTCCTTGCCTTCTTGGCAGAAACATCGGCTTTGAAAAACTGGTACCATGTTACAATTCCTTGAGAGTAAAGGCGATTACATTGAGAAATAGAGTAAGGTCCTGGATCTTTGTAAATAAAGTTTTGTGCTGATATCTTTTGTTATTATCATTCTTTACTTTCTTGATGACCCTTGTATAACATTTTTTCAAAGCGAGTATCGGTATTGTATTTTGTATAAGTTCACCAAGAATGTAAAAATTCCAGAATTCTGAATAGAGATAAGGAAGAATTATAGGCATTTCTGAAGCTTGTCTAGTAAGAAGATTCAGACATTTTATCAGAAGCACATTCCTCATGAAAGTTATAATAATTAGTGTAGGAAAATTGAAAATGTTACATCACAAACACTATGACAAAGTTAATTTAATCTTCAACTAATCAAACTGCAGAATAACCCCACTTCCTTAATGAAAATCTGGTCAAAGACGTCATATTCAACCATTTATCAATACGTTACAAGGACAGAAGCTATACATTAAATAACTGAAATAAAATAATGTATTTATCTCAGCTTCCAAAAACAAACATAAATAAATCTGTTACTATTTGCGCCCACAAGATGAAGATTCTAGGTTAACTCCACATAATTAGTCTGAATAAATCACGCCAGATTTTAAAGACCGTAATACTAGATTAATTTTTAAGCATTTTATGACAAAATAAAATATTAAACCTTCGTCTTTACTTTGTAAAATCAATTTTTAAAAATAATGGGCACACTAAAGCAGGTGACTCACAAGATTTACTTTTAATACAAAACCTTAAAAAAAATAAGCTAATATTTAGAATCTATTTCAATATGTGATTACTAAGTTAGCTGAAATTTAGAATATTCTTATCAATGTGAGAATTGCTTTGTGTATGAAGCTGTCCATGAAGAACTTTACTAATGTGAACAATTCTGGAATTCTGATTGAAATGATTATTTAGACTGTATTCTCTTTTTAACATCTTTAAGACACATGGAAACTTTAAATTAAAACATTAAAAATTCAATATCAGTTTTGAATATCTGTAAAATATTGTATTACAAAATTAAGTACAAATTTCTACATATGCCTTTGCTGAAGAGGTAATTGAAAACATTCTTGTGGGATAGTAGATTTACATGAAATATGAAAGAAAAAGATGACCAGATATGTAATGGAGTTGGGTTTCACTGCTTCTCCACTCAAAATGAAGAAATCCATACAGCATTCTCAAAATTGTAGGGAATCTTCAACAAACTATAAGCTAATCAGAAATGCTTTTTTCTTTATGAAGGGCCAATGCTACAATTTTCGTAACTTTTACTTCAATTCTAAAACTTTGGTATTAGCTACTCTAATTATAATCATTTGTCAACATTTGTTTTTAATAGTATCATGCAAAGTGGGGTGAGGTTAAGCTACTCATATGCTCATGTTAGAATGCGTCTAGTACTCACCAACACGGGCACCTAATGCACAAGGCGTAAGAGAAACAAAGAATTCATTTTAGCATTTACATGTCAGACCTGGCATTATTTTCAGTAAACTTACAAGAACATTATACACTATTTCATTAACTAGCATTATATGTATGTTTAATTTCAAGCAATAAATACTCACTGAATTCAAAAGGTCAGGACAGAATTTATAAAACTAAAACAATCTTCTTGGTATCAGACAGTTAAATTTCTACTCCTATTTACCTTCTATTGAACATGTTTTATTGATCATTCATATGAATATACTTAAGAACTCAAATGAACGTTTCGGTTTTAAGTTTTTCTTTGAGAATTTTTGAACAGCCCAATTTTCAATTCAGTGAGTTTATATACAGTACATTTCTCTGCTTACTAAGTTAATTATAGCATTTTTTTAGAAATCTAAAAAAGTTAAGTTCTTTCCTTTATATCACTTACAAATAAAATTGTATTAAAGTGAAGGTTTCACTGTCCCAAACCAACTCTGTAACTGATAACTGACAAGAAAATTATAATAAAGAATATTAGATTTTTAAATTTTTCCAAAACATTTTGAGCCCTATTTTCAAAATTGAGTAAACAATGTTTATAATTTTTTCTTTATTTTCTCTAATTTTTCATCTGCTTTATGGCCTAATTTTAGCTGATCTGAACAGTTCACCCTGCACATTAAATACCTCTCAACAATATATTATCACTCTAAGGTGCGCAAAAAAGCTACCATACTTAATTTGCAACGTAACTTTTTAAATGTTACATAACATAAGTGATGTAAATAACACATACCTTGAACTCCACTTTTGTCTAAGAAGTTGCTCAGTTGAAATGTGCTATTGCTTGATGCTAAGTACTGTGTGAATCGCTAAAAGGAAAACAAAATAATATCAGTGAAGACGACTGTATTTTCCCACTGAATGCAACCTAACCTGATACGTTACATTTATCTGGCTGAAAGACTAGCTTACTCCTTTTTTTGTTTTAAAAGAGAAAATCTAAGGTTCTCTTTGATTGTTATAATTTACTATGTCTAACAACAATCATGAAAAATAAAATTATGTAACTCGTGCAATTTGTATAAAAACATATCAGTGTTAATAAAGATATTTTAATGATATTATTGTTAAATAAACGACTTAATAGAGCATCTAGCGATTGAACAAATAAACGCGGGCAAAGCTGAAGGTTACAGCTAGTTCTTATATAAAATTAAAAAAAAAAGTGAATATACTTACTTCATTTCCATAACAAAGCATATGATGAACTGTAATAAGAGCTTTGAACACAACAACCCAGTTGGTGTTCTGCGACCTTTCAATAAGTAGGTTAGCCAATTGAGGAATAGACACATTTGGCTCATTTGTACAGTGGATTAAATCTGGAAAGAAAGGAAAAAAGAATCTTCAGTATTCACATTTATGCACTGTACATTACAGGACATGCTAACCAACTTACCACACGGCACTTCTCATATTCTGAAGGTCACACCCATAGTGACATACCAGTACTTCCTTATCCCTACAAGTCATTATTCTACTCTATATTATACAGAACTTCCATATATAATCTGTACCAACCATGGGGAAGAGATAGCTTTAGTGTTCTTCCAACCACGAGGGATGGAGCATAAGTCATGGCAACTATTTCTTTTCTCAAAGTAAGTTAATAGTAACATGAGATATTGTGTGTCATGAAAGAGTGAATTTGAATTGAATTTATTTGTTCTAAACAACAACTTTACATTAGCCCACATTTCTACTTTAGAAAAGGGTCCGTACCTACCTTGCGGTTTCTGATGGGTCCTTTTCAACACATTACATAACTATAATATATCTCACAACAGTTCATCGTGTCTCAATTTAAACGTTAATGTGTGTTTTCATACACATCTGGGTCTGCACACTGTTCCCGCTGCTGTTAGTTCTAGCTTACTCCACTCTTTATGAACTGCCTAGGGTAAATATTCTACGGGGCACTCGCTAACATGTACGATGGAGATGAGTGATTGGATATCATTTATACATTGAATATTATTAAGTCACAACTCCTCTAAATTTTAATAAGCTTATACCTACTCTTGATTATTAAACTCTCTTCCTGATCACTCTTAATTTATCTTTCCTATTTTTAACATCCACTGACACAGTGATTTTATTACTAATTGTGGCCTCCCTAGCTACATTTTACCGCTTCAAACTTTGTAATTTTGTGCGACTTCTAGTAATTAAAGGTGCGTTATCCTCCCTGCTCCCACTGTTGATGTCGCTTGGATGAAAAAGTGAGGCATCTAGTTTATGGAAAAATCATTTAGTAGCATTGTGATGTACGGTTATACGAATAGAAGTGATGGTAATTTAGTTGTGAGTCAGCCATCATACGAATGGATATGATGAGATATGAATAGCGTTCTTACATCAAAATATAAAATATTCAAAATATTCCTTGTATTCTATGGCATTTCCCCTAAGTCACTATCAAGGGAAATGCCAAACAATACAAGGAGCTTTTGGGAAGAATGCCCAACCATAACAAACTTTAAGGGAACAAGGAGTTCTTTCATGCTTCCAACTACCACAGTATATTAGAATGGCACAATGCAATCACATTTTGATGTTTATGAATGTCTGTTTCCTTCACTACTCTACATCCAGTACCCATAATCTGCATCATACATACCCATACCCTCCTCATTCATTTGTATATTTCAAAATTTTAAAATAATCCAATATTTTCAAAAGAAAAAATTGTTTCCATGACTTATGTCCCCATCCCTCTTATATAGCTCAGGGAGTTAGCAAAAATTATGCTGCATCCAGTGGTTTAATCACAAAATTTCTGGAAACTTCTGATTAATTTGTTTTATTCCCTGGAAGCAGTAATATGATACCTTTAAGCATATAATTATTTAACTTCTGTAAAAATTAGTAAAATTCTTTACTGATTTCAAAACAAGGCAGTAAAAATGCACTTATACCCATCATTTGGAGAAGAAAAACTGGCAATAAGAAAACATTCTGAAATAAAAGAAATATGAAATAAATTTTACTGTTTACACTTAGTACAAGAACTGTAGTAAAATTTATTTTCCAGCTTTCCTGTACAAATCCAGCCGCCTTCAACCACAACAGTTCATTTACAGTCAAAAAAGTCAAAACATTATTTTGACCTGGCAAGAATCCCAAGATAATTTTATTCCATAAAAATTGCTTGAAGACCCTATTATTTTGATTTGGCAGCATCTAATAAAAAAAAACATTCGTTTTAATGTGTAACCACAAAATATTGTACTTGACAAATTCTATAAATATAAGCCCCGAGTGAATAATGGAATGACATAAATGAAACGTAACCAAAACAGAAGATATGAATGATGCTAAGCAGTACAGTTAAGCAGAAAGTATGTGTATACACCAATGGCTGCATTACAATACTTTGAACATATCCTATCTATAAGCATGTAGGCCTAATTAATTTAAACAGACTTTGAGCTAAAGTGTTATTGGTAGAAAAGAAGAAGAAAACTAGAATGCTTCAATTCGAAGCTTCTTCAAAACAAAAGTATATCTTCATGTTGCACAGTGCAAGCTTTGTACACTACAGTCTACATTTACAATACGTCCGTTTTCCAACCCATGGCGGGGAGGAGTTGGAATAAGTAGAATGTGCCCAACAGGGCACCTTTTGCTGATTCGTAATGTGTAATATAATATTGGTTTATGCCATCTTATTGTTTTTAGTGTATACGTACAGAAAATTGATTTTAATTATTTGAACTGCCCTCCCATTGAGTCACGCAACTTTCTTTATATATAGGCCTAGTGTTTTATTTTAATGTTATCTAATGAAAAAGCTATCACAAAAAATTAGGTCCAGCTCGTCCATTAGAGGGTATAAGGAGAAAATTATTTGGAATATACTCTCACGATCATGTGTCCAGTCTTGAAAAGGCTAACCATCATATCCCTACTGATCGTTATTTCCGCGTGCATTCCAAGCGAACCTGCCACTAGTTCATATCCCGGAGATAGAACTCCCCCCAGCCTAACAGTCCGCCACACTTTGATATATATCGTGATTGCTTTGTTACTAATGACAGTGATACTGTCACCGACAAAATACATTACAGCGAGGTATCTTGATAATGGAAAAATGATGCATCCAAATACATTCACTAGTAATATAATATATGGTATCACGCAATCGTGACAGCAGCGTAATACGTTCCTGCTCACGTATGACTAAAAGGAAGACATATGTCATACCAGACAATATGAGTTTTAAATATATGCTGTATTTCCTAACTTTGAAGTTACGCCAGCGGTTTCGTCCTATTCTGAATGGTTATGTAACTTAAGCGGTAAAAATGAAATGAATGAAAAAAAAATCCTCTAAAGAACAACGCCAATCGATTTTCAGCTTGACCTTGCTGGTTTAGTATTTAAAGCAGGCCTTACTCTAGAATGGTCGAAATACAGAAGTCTTGCAGAAGGCCTATATTCAAGACAAGACAATTATACTACAAGTTCTGTTGCGTGTTTGATCTTCAATGTTAGCTAAATTCCGTGAACAAGAGAATTCCAATATAGCTAGCTACTTTATCAATAAAACTGATCTCTTTACAATGTGTACGGATAATCGGATTCTCTTGCTATAATTACAATACTAAATACACTGTGATGGGTAAAAGTAATTTGGTTTCTCCATTGTGTTCACTATAATAAACTGATGCAAGCGACAAGCTTAAAGAGGAACAGCTATAGCAAGGTGCAAGGATAGGAAAAAGAGAAAATAGGAAAATATGAGAATGAATCAAAAGAAAAAGAACAAGGAAGGAAAGAAAAAGTTGTAGAAATAATTAAAAACAACGAAATGAGAATGAAGAACAAAAAGAGACGAGAGGATGTAATAAATAAGAAACGACGAGAAATATTAATTTAAACAATAGAAAACAATAGAAACAAAAGGGCGGAGAAGGGGGTGAACAAATCAGAATACGTTACATTTACCAGGAAATTTACCAGTTGGTTATGTTAGGCCGTGTTTTGCAGTATTATATTTCCTGCTGAACACTGAAGTATGGGGGCTTGCAGCATCGCTTCTTTTACAGGGATATTGTTTCAATACAGTATTATGAAATGTATTCAGGACATACTATCTATTGTACTGCTCGTTGCGAACAAAAGACAACAAACAACGCTCTATATGTCCTCTCCACGCTTACCCCCTTTAAAGCAGGTATAGGCAAACCGTGATTCAGTCCAGGTTAACGAAGTACGGTTTAATAGGATCACCGCAGAAGACTGAAAAAAAAAAGGAAAACTGAGAATATATTCTGACACCGGGGTTTGAATCAGGCCTTCAGCTTAGTGCTCGATCAAATGTACGAGTCAGAGTTCATGACACGGGAATACAATCTCTATCAGAGTTCATGACACAGCAATACAATCTCTATCTGGAAAGGAAATGTCCTGTAGACAAGGCACGAAAACAAAACGAAAAAATGTGATTCGCACAACTTTCTCTACCCCTCATGTTGCAATATAAAGTAGAGTAAGCGGCCAAATTACAGGAATGTACTTTCAATTGACTAAGCTTTATTCGGAACCGTAGTATTTACTAGGCAAGATTTGTTTGTTGATGAGAAGGAAAACTTGAAGTATCCTTCCAAGAATCATTACTAATAATGTTTGAAATAAGAGTTCTACAGTTATCTCTTAAAAATTGTAGTTTGGGTTCAAATAGAACAAATAAAAAAAATAGTACATATACATAGATATTATTTTTGCGATGTGCAGAGAACGCAAGGTCCGGCGGCCTGGAAGCAAGTCTTCGGCCAGTAAAGGCGCTCCAGGGGCACATCGCAGAAATAATATGTCTGAATTAAAAAAAAAAAACACACAGCAAAAAGGAAGAAAATAGCAAAGAATGTAATTTTTGACAGTAAAAGTAAGTGAAAGCCGTCGGCAATCCATGTCACATCCCCAGACGATACCTAACCCAAATTTAAAATTTTTATAAGAGTTTTCATTATCGAGCTATGCTATGCTTTACATAGAATTTATGGTATGGATGGGGACAGTAATAACTAATAACAAAAGAGGAAGGACACAGGCAAGCTAGAGATATGGCGAGAGGAAGAATTAAGTGCATTCCTTTCATGGGGGGGGGGGGAGGAAAAGAGAAGGTAGCAAGAAAGGAGAAATATATGAAATAAAACGAATTACGATGACAGAAGTGAGTTAAGTAACCAGGCAAGGAAAGAAAGACTGCAGGAAAACAACTATTATTGATGGTATGACGTTGATTGGAATATCTTTGAAATTAAGACTACCGGTATATAAAACAACAAAAACAAGACAGAAAAAGGTAACCATCATTAATTCAACGTCTTCTGGAAATTTTTCAAGAGGCTAGCTCAAGACTGCGAATTATTGTAGGCTTTGCCAGGTTGAATAAGAATATTATATAAAAAGTTAAAAGATCATATACCAGTAGTCTTTTATGGATGCGATACATGAAACCTTCAGAAGGGAAATATTTTTATTTACTTATTTATATTTCCCGTTATATTTTTCCGATAACCACCGGTGGATACATTCAATCGTTACCAAATAATCTAAGACTAAATAAGCGAGACATATGATATTATATAAATGTAAATTATGTTAATGAAAACTTAATTAAAGCTGTATTAAACTACAATAATGAAAATTCAACAAGGTAAGTAGAAGAGATGAAAGAAAAATATACGGTAAGTAGAAGAGATGAAAGAAAAATATACGGTAAGTTATATAGAACATTTTATAATATAGTGTTTATTGAGAAAATTTTAAGGATAAATCACAGAATAATGCAGAAAATTTCGTAAGTGACGAAGCTTAAGTTTCATATCCCTCATATTGCATTATTAGTCAGAACCACGGAGATAAATATGGGCAGGGCATATAGCTCGAAAGGGGGAGTACCATACAAAATATGAATTGGAAAGCTATATAAGAAAAGGCCTGCAAAAAGACTTGGACATAGACATGAAGTTCAATTTAAGGCCGATCTTTAGGAGATCGGAATTGAATGGAAACTTCAATCATGAGGTGTTGAACTCCCGAGTTCTTCATAGATTTTTTTTTTGCTGCTTCATGCCGCTGCATAAAAATTATCAACATTTAAATTGTAAAATATCGCTAGAACTATCAAGAAGCCCACTTTAGAAGATCGAAAAGTAAAGAACGGGATATTTGCCATGAAATAAAAAAAGGCTTTGTTATTTCAGGGAGTGTAGAGAAATACAAATATTTCTCAATTAGGCGAAATAATGGCGTGTTTTATTTTGGAAGGATTAAGGCAATGTGCTAATGCAATAAGGGCTGCGTGTGCACAGGGGCGAAACAGCGAAGCCGGAGAGTAAGGGCAATGTCAACAGCCCATGTGGCTAATGGCTATTAACCATGACCAGACACATTAGCAACAGCGACGCCATTAAACTGCGTCCTATACAGCACAAATAGTATTATGTGCACTTTTATATCACTTAAAGTCTGACCGTTCTAAGAAGGAAACCCGAAGTAAACAAAAACCAGTATGTCTATCCACTCTAGCACATTACTTGTATGACTTAAAAGAGATATAGACATACTACTTTGGTTTACTTCAGGTTTCATTCTTAGCTCGACTCGGGTATAGTATGGTACTTTATGAGATTGTATGGTGCATGGGAAATACCTGTCCGTCTGTCCGTGTGTCTGTACGCGCGATAACTAGAATACGCTTTATCGGATTTTCATGAAACTTGGTATACGCATTTATAACGTCCATGGGAAGAAGCCTTTTGATTTTGGACCAAACGGGTTGAAGCCAGGATAATAATCACGGCAAATTCAATTCAGAATGAAGAATGTGTTTTTGCAAACAGATTCTTTTTGCACCTGATTTTATATGGTGGTAGTTTAATTTTTGCTTTTACAGATGTTTGAATACTTTGGTTTGGTGGACATACACACACAATGTTTAGTGCAGTAATAATAATCACAGCAATTTCTATTATTTATGTTATAATTGCTGTTTCATGTTTCTAACACATAAATGTTATTTTTCCACATTGTATAGTATCCCGCTGGTGTAATAATAAAATTAAAAATCACTTATGATTCGCTAAACCACTAGGATTTGCTTGCCGAACTTACTATCAAGTACCCCGATTTTAATGAATAAATAAATCTTGGAATAGAAGTCTTGGTTCTGTATGTTATATCATGTTAAAATCTCGTAATTTGTCTTCTACGACATAATTTTCACTTCTCAACAGTAACAGTAACAGTAACATGAGCTCACCCGGTTTATCAGAAAATGAATATTTTCTCACGTACTTAGGATAAAAAAAAAAAATCACATGTAGGATGTATCCTAGGAAAAATATTCTTTAAACAGAATGACAGTTCGTCACCAATTTTTTTTTTCAGTTTTCGGGTTTTGTTGTTGTTCTCAGGCTTGTTTTATTTAGGATTCTTCTAGGCATTATTTCTGATTAAATTTCGAAACCGCGAGTACCAGGGTTAAATTAGAAGTCTACAGGTATTATATTATGTGCCTGTAGAAAAAAGTACACACCACATACGATACATACAGTGTGTGTGTGTGTGTGTGTATGTGTGTGTGTATGTGTGTGTGTGTGTGTATGTATGTGTGAGCGTGTATGTATGTATGTATGTATGTATGTATGTATGTATGTATGTATGTATGTATATGTATATGTATATGTATATGTATATATATATATATACATACATACATACACACTGTATATACCGTATGTGGTATGTACTCTTTTTCTACAGGCACATATACATGTAGATTTATATAATCATATATTATAATATTATGTAAAATACTTTTCGCCCTGAAAGAATTCCAGACAGTGTCCTCCTATTCAGAATTACGCTAACAATGAAACCGAAGGGTCACTGTTCTGGTTACGTCATTCGTGCATCGGTCAATGCAAATTTGTCAGTGATAAAAGCAGATGGAATTCTAAGTTCTCTGCTTCACCCACGACATCAACCTTCTATATTCCCGGTCAGCAAAAATAACAAACGAGTATTGAAAACAGCTATTTGTACGGTTCGACATCACCTTCAAGTCCTCAGCAGTCACTTCAGCCTTTAATAATTCCATCCTATTAATGGTAAACATTCCCAACATTTCGTAAATTTTGTAGACTACGTAATAATACGAACTACCTTTCAAAAACGGATCGTTTTAGTTTGATGTACATTGTACTGATGTTTACATTCATGTTAACACAGAACCACCAACATTGAGTAATAAACAAAACTTCTAAAAAGACAGGCATATTTATAGTATTTTATTCTCAATCTGTAGTGTATGTCTACGGGCGCAGAGCTTACACTGTACCCAGAGTTTTCCCAAAATCGGCAATACAGTAGGATAGTATATGCTGTGTAATATTACTCTCCTTTTCTGTGCCAATATTTCATGATCTTTCATTTTGAACATGTTTCGCTGAAAATAATTTAATTTTCGAATACGAAAAATTAGGAATCCAGACTGCTTTAAGGTACGGTTGCCAGATTTCGGCGAGAAGAAATTATCATATCGCCCTGATATGCGAGGCCTGTTTCTGTTCTGGTCTGTTTCAAAATGTTACTTTTTTTGTAGTTGATTTACATTTTTTAAATGTATTTATTGAGCGATTTCCTCATTTCTGAGGTTAAACTCCACCAACACATCAACTCTATTACAATAACATTTGTATAAAAGTTCAATAATTTCTAACCAAATTACATTTTACAAATCTTTAAATATGATGTTGGCCATTTTCAAAGTAGTAATTTGTACATGTTAAAATAATATAATACCAAAAGTAAAACAATTTTAAAAGAACTTAAATAAAAATAGCTCTTTTATAAATACTGTTTTCGATATTTGTAATTTTTTGTTTATAATTTATTTATTTAGCCTGGTAGAGATAAGACCATGAAGTCTTTTCTACCAGAATTCTAAAAACTATAATTACAATACATAAATTACATATAAAAATACAATAAGGAAAAGAAAATAGCCGACACTAAAGTTAAGATATGAAATAATAATAATAATAATAATAATAATAACAAAGCAAACCTAAAGCCGCGTTTACACTATGTAACTTGTTTAATAAACTTGTTACATGCAACAAGTTATATGTAACTTGTAACAAATTATACGTAACATGTAACAAGTTATACGTTTAAAAATCAGGTTATATAACTTTTTTTATATAACTAAAGTTTAGAGAGACAAAGAGACATTTGTACTGCACAGTAATATGCCCAGTGGGAAGGAATTTATAAAATTTCCTTGAGCAGGAAATATTCCCAAAAGTGAGCATTTATAAAAATCGTTAGTTTTGAATGTTTTACTGCTTATTAACGGTCCAGGTACCTTAAAATGAGACTATTTCAGTAAAATTCCACATGTTTATCAAGGAACCGTCTAGGGAAGTATTTCCTTTTCCTATGATATAATTTTTCACTTATTGTCAGAACAATGTACCCTAAGTCATCTTTTAAAATATTATAATTACTCGTGATAATATCTTAGGTTTTATTAATAAACTTATATGTTATAAAGAGATACCTCACACGTATTTAAACATGATTAAAGATAAGTAATTTAACATAATTGTTAATAGATGGTGTAGGTATTTAAAATAAAATGCCAGAAACCAACACCTTCAATATTACACAAACACAAATTTCAATATAAATCGTTTAGAGCCTAATAATTAATCATACATCAGTCCCACGGTCTAGGCTAATCCTACTGTAGTTTAAGGGAAAATTTAGTTCTTTCATGATTTATGAGGGCTAAGAGGAACCTGCGGCTAGGCAGATGTGGCCATCCAAATCTTAGGAGCTGCAGTCACTTCTGCCGTAACAAAACGTACATTCAGTAAGTTTTCATGGATGCAATCTAAAAAGAGGAACCGCCTATCATCTGAGCGAGCAGCTAAACTCACTTATCTTTCATACAACGGGAAACTTATGAATGCTCAGCCTCAGAAGAAGAAAGTGAAGAGTGAATCTATTGAAGTTCAAACCCAAAGTGCTGGTAATCCAGACGATCCAGATGAAGGGAAGGACCAAGAAGAAAACCTAGATGATGATGATGAAGATCATGATGACAGTGATGATATTGGCATCCTTTCTGATCAAGAAGAAAAAGAAGAGGATGATGAAGAAAATCTAATGGATTTCAATGGATGTGATTAGGGCCAACTTCTAAGATGAAGTCAAGGTCACACATTTAAAGAAAGCAAGTAGGCCTATCTCTAAAAATTGTTTGGGTTCGTACAGTTTATGATTATTACTGTAATTTTTGTCTAATTAATAGTCAATCTCTTCAATGAACTCTTTTGTTAATCTTTTGTATTGACTTTCAAGAACCAGGGCAAATTTTAATTAACCTATTTTCATTGTTAACTATGTGAAAACCCAGTATTACAATATTTTATACGTAAATAATTAATGTTTTTTGTGTTCTTTCATTAATTTATATATTAATCTTTGAACTTATGACAGTTTTTAGTTTTATTTAACCTAATCATGATTAAATTTAAGTAACAAATAGGTATCTGAGTTATCTTACTCGTAAATCATAAATTCCCTTTGTGGGAACATTCCCTGGAAATATTTCCTCGAGATTAGGTTCCCGCCAGATGGCGCTGTGAATTGAACTCTGGCGTAGCTCAGTTGGTAAGAGCATTGGCAAGGATAGCCAAAGGTCCTGGGTTCAAGTCCCAGTGTCAGAGGAATTTTTCTCCTATAATATTATCATTTAATGTCCAACAGAGACAAGAATCTTTGGTACATGAATGGGCATGGATATATCTATCTTAAATGTTACTGCACAATAACAGTGGAAGCCCGGTAACAAAATCACTAATTAGTGTGCCTCACAGTACTGCATATGACATAACTTGCCTGTCAGTTTGTTTGTATAAAGAAACTGTTCACCTAACCACAAATAATTAGATTTATCCAGAAGTTCAATCTATGCTTTTCAGATGTACAATAGTATATTAATAATATATCCTAATCTCACATACGTATATTCCCCTCTACAAAACTCTCATATGTAATATTAACAATTTTCATAAATGTTCCATATCTTGATGGCGCTGATTCTCTTCCTTTATCTTAGTTTTACCTCTCCCTTTTAGGATTTAAGCGACCCAAGCCGCCCGGGCCTTACAGGGCCGCAACCTGTCGGGGGAGGGATTATCTTTGGAACACATACATACTTTTTTGACCAGACAAGGGCATGAAGGGCCACCTCGGATGAGTGATCAGCCCAATGCCGGGGCCACCTCCGAGACAACACGAACACATAGGACGAGACACACCATTCACACACACACACACTCACTCCGAACAAGGCGAAAATGGGATGAAGATGATAATTACGGCCAGATGATATCTGGGGACCACAAGGGTCTAAAGTTACCCGAAATTTGTCTCAAAGGTGAGGAAAACCCCAGAAAAAACCCACCTAGATAACTTGTCCAGACCAGGAATCGAACCCGGGCCTGCTGCGTGAGAGGAGCGAACGCATCCCCTTTGCCACAGCGGTGGATAATGGCGCTGATATACCGTATAAATGGATATGTCCAAATATTATCACAAAATATATAGTAGTAAAAGCTATTGTCGATCAAACTGTACTCAATTTCACACTAAAACTAGCAAATGTTGACTTAACCACTTAGAAATTGTTAAAATAATTAAAATTGTATTAAATTTATATATCATGTATAACAATTGGTTGGTTAGGTTAAAAGCTGTGCACTATCATTCCATTGTCTGTTGCATCTGTTTGTTATTACTACTGTATATATACGCAGCAAAATGCACATGTAGCAGGTTACACGTAACAAGTTACACATTTCCCATCCCCTGCGGGAAAGGTATAACTTGTTATATAACACAAAAATCAGGTATGAAACACAATGTTATCTGTAACAAGTTACATGTATTTGTAACAATTTTGGAAAACATGTTATATAACCCAAGTTTTATAAACAAGTTACATAGTGTAAACGCAGCTAACGGAGTGTAAACGCAGAAAACTTGTTATATAACACAAAAATCAGTTACATAACACAGTGTTATATGTAATAATTTGCATGTATTTGTAACAATTTTGGAAAACATGTTATATAACTCAAGTTATATTAAACAAGTTACATAGTGTAAACGCAGCTTTACACTTATGACTTATTTGATATTATTTGCATCCTTAACTTATTGTTGTACAAAGCGACAAGCCTGACTGAGTTAGGTATCCAAACCACTTTTGTTTGAATTGTCTGAACTTTTGATAGCCTCTGTCAATCATGGGCAAAAGAGTTCCATAGTCGAATTAATGGTGAACGAAGTGGAGTAAAGAGCTGAACGGTGGGATGATACTGACAGTGTTATTTTATTAGTCATGACGTGATCGGGTGTGGAAATTATGAAAGGCAAGCGTATTAAAGCGCGATGAAAAAATATAATGGTGTCGAGGATTGCAGGATTTGAAAGAGAAGCGAATGAGAGTGAAAATCGCGGTATGTATGGATTTAAAGATATGCAACTTATACTATACTGAATCAGCATTTCAAAAATGCCCCTCCAATTTTGTCTGCTTCCCCCCCCCCCCAATAGAAAACCCTACCGTTTATTTATATTTTCTTAATTCTTAATTCCCATGAATGGAGTCCCTCTATAACATTTCACACTATGTTAAGGGTTTTCAAAACAAATAAAAATAGTTCGCGATGTTATTTCTGGCACCAATGCACAGGTTAAGAGAGCTGTGAGCAAGAATTTTACTACAGAATGTTTTTCTATTACATAACACTATAGAAAGTTAGGGTTCTAAAATAGACAAACATTAAACATATGACCAAGTACAAGGTCGGAGAGAAATTAGTCCTCTTGGAGCCACTGCGTTGGTTTAATGACACGTACAAATGTAAACATTATTACAAAGCATCGACTGAATGCCTGCCGACATACACAGAGCAGTTACTATTTACATGCTGCGAAATGAAGATATTATGACATGGAAAACTAAACACCCGAAATGCAAACTAACGTCAATCGGATTTTTTTAACTCCAAAAATGTCTCCAACTGTTAAGTTATTCTTTATTTATTATTTCCAATTCAATATAAGTTATCACTGTTTCTGCTGGGTTTATGTTTAGGATAGTGCAATTCTAGAATTTAAAACATAGACATGTTCAAAATGCCGTAAAATGAAATTACTGGCTATGCAAGCAACTATACCTGTAAATAATAAATAAATAAATAAATAAAATAATATTTGTTACACGTCTGTCTACTTTGTGCCGTGAAATTGTTCAGTAACTTAAATGTCACATACCAGATTTTCTTAATGCGAAATGACATCAATGTAGGCCTACTCGCACATCAACTGCATCCAATCGAAATATACGAAAGGTGTGTCCTGTTTTTCTTAGCACATAAGCACACATAATCTACAGTTCATCATTACTTTTTTTTATCTTGTTTACTATTTTTGAATTCCTTGTTTTCCATTTGTCCTTATTAAACACAAACATCCATGCTCGAGGCGGGACTCGAACCCACAGCCTCCTTCACTATGGCTTTCACTAAGGCTCCAAAGCAGCACGCTTTAGCTACCGCGGCTAAGGAGACCGGCCCAACCCATGTCACATTGGCCGGCCACGGGATTTGAACCTGGACCTCCCGAATGCGAGTCCAAGACGCTACCATCTCGGCCACCTCGCTCGGTCAAGACTCAAGGTAAAACGAGTCTTTGATAATGATATGAATGGCACTGTTTTGTTAAAGGAGACAAAAATCCTATTTCTACAACTATAGTAGTTTCGTACTTTTATTTAAATAATCCCCAAACTAATAAACTTATTGTAGTCTATTGGTTTCATTGCAATCAAAGAAAAGGTTTTTAACTTACAACCTAAAATTGTAAAATTTACACAATTCAGCCTTTCTCGTTAAAAATAAGAGAGCTGGAGAACTTCGTTTATTTTCATCGACAGAACAGTACTCCTTTAAGAATCTGTATTCAGTACATTCCTCAGGATAATTTCGGGATGAATTGAACTATGGTCTAGATCAATTACCCACAAACTTAACAAGATAGAGAACTCAGAAGGGCAGAGCAGGAAATAAGAGCTAATGGGCTATTTCTTAGTTCCCAAGCGTAAGACGGATGTTTCTTCGTTCATTACAGTGGCGAAGCGTGATACAATTTGGGTGATATGGAAGATCAGAGTTCATAAAAGGGTAGGTGCAGTGTTATGCTATCCCCGGCGGCGCGGGCCAGCGAACTGCCTATCCAGCTAGTGCGGCATGCTCACTCATATGCAAAATTCCACGGTAGAAAGCAAAACTGATCGCCATGTAAATTTAAAATCAAAAGTTAGTGCGCGGAATTAAACGCGTCACACCTGTCTCCGCGGCATGCTGACCACTGTTTTCAGTATAAGCGGCATGATAGTGGCTCACTCCGCAGTTTCCCGCAGACACTCGTTCTTACTACTCTGCTAGGTTGAGGACTGAGTGACTTCCTTGCTGACTTCAGATTGTGCGTTCGCCTAGTATACTTGCGTGAAATGTAGTAAAGCATTATTATTGTTATTCTACCATTTAAAGTTTAACTCAATTTTATCTCAGAGCCCTCCATTTTTTTCCGGAAATAGTTGACTTATCCCGCCTACCCTGATGTTTCTTCGCCCTTGTCCAGTAAATTACTAGAAGTAATTTGTAAATTAGTTATGCATAAATGCGACAATATGATGCCTGTGGATTTACAGCCCTGTAAAAAGAGATCATCCGGGATGAAAGTCCGGCACACCAGCGACGATTATAGAACTAAGTAGCATTTAAAGACTATTTAACCATTGTCAAATAATCACAACAACAAACAATATGCGAACTAATCTGGTTACATCACGTCACGATAGGCTTGGAGACAGGACAAGAAGGCCTCTAGAGTACTATCTACTATTATGAGTGTTGATATAAGGATTATTTTGCAATTAATATTTTTCTCAAGAATACTCGAAATTTCAACACGAGGAAAAAAAACTGGAGTGGATAGTTACTTTAAGAGTTAATTAGATGTTCTAACGATTTTAATGGGGCTTCTTCCCACAATTATTGTTTTCATTCGATCGAGAAGGCATCTGAATCACTGAATTTTATTTCCAGTTTGCTGAATCTCTTGAGAGATGCTCCCTATTTTCTCCAGTCTCCTTACTTCAGTCTATATAAATGAGTGTATTTCCCTGAGATGGCGCTCATTAATGTAATCTGATCGTTCGAAAAAGTTGACTCAAGTATCTCCTCTAATTACAGACTACGAGTAATCTGATTTCAAAATGCGTCTGACAAATGAACTAAACGAGAGCTTTATTAATGCAATATTTTCCCTGTATTCAGTGAAATTACCTTCAACCTTTCACGAACAGAGCTACGGCCGGTAGGCAACTCGCCAAATTCCGAATTAAAAACACACGTATCAAACGTTTCATAGATACTGCATACGATTGACATAAACGGGAAGAAGTCCTTTCATACTCCATTAAAAACGTTAAAATGTTCGGCATGAAAATTACAAAAGAATTTTGTGAAGCACAGACGACTTCCATCTACTCACGTTTTATTACTATGCAGTACTTAAATTGTTACAAGGTTTCGTCTATTTAATTTATCTGTAAGTATAAGTAAGAACGTCTATATGTATTCCCATAAAATGTTCTTTAAGCTTAATTAAATCTTTAAAAATAGATAACTCCTAGTGAAATCATCGTCCGTAAAAAGTACTAATGAAATGCAAAAGGTTAATTGGATAAGAATAAGCAATATTAGCAAAGTGTATTATAAAAATATGATAAAATGATAACGGCTCGCATAAAATATTGTATGCAAATTACTGTTCAAGTAAACTCAGTTTAAATATGTTGGTACTTAAACACTATTGGGTGTAATATACAACCCTGAAAAGATCACAAATCTACCATACTTCCAAGCTCAATGCATTCAGCAAATCTAATAGCACAAAATCAAACAATGTAAAATATTGTTAAATAATTAATTATTGGAAATTGTTTTCATCTAATAAATAACTCAACAGCATAGTACATGAAATCCAGAACAAACACTTATTCCATGGACCAGCAGGTTAACTAATTGTGCTTATTACTTCAGAGCACTTTGGTCTTTTCGTTTAAGAGATTTTCAGATTTTAAGTATAAGGAAACATTTCACATATTAAAAAAACGGGGGAACGTCATGATAAGGCCTTTAAACCCACTATTTTCAACAGCAGTACCTAATACAGTCCATCCTGCTTTCTTTTCCGAATTATGATAAAGGCAGAGTGAGAGAATAAATAAACAAAATTAAACTAAATTTTACATAGTGAACTCTACTCCTTGAGAATCTCAGATTTGAACATAAAACAACCTTATTAATAAAGACGTTATTTGCTGACAAATTAGAAATTAAGAGGTCACGGGGTAACGTGTTGGTGTCAAAGGTTCTTTACTTTTTTCCCTCTCCTTCAGATTCACGCACTGTAACCGTCTCGCTGTATGACCCTGGTCAAGTTCTTTGTCCTGGATTAACAGACCCTGCAATTCCATCCCGACAAGGTTCTTTAGTCGTTTTCTTTTTTAAGAAAAGCCGTTACGAATCTATCATTCACTTCCGTCTATTTTAAAACTGTTAACTTTATAATAGTGTTTCAATTAAACTAATTTATTCTTCTTATAGAAAGAAGGAAGTATTTATTGCATTACCATAATAATTACTAAGATTTCTATACTTCCTCAGGAATAGCAGTACAAAAATGTAGCTGTGTACAAGGTAGAAAAATTGCTAGACTTCATGGGATTACATGCGACGTTATAACTTACTTTTTTTTTTTATTTTTTTTTAAATTTTTTTTTAACATTGAGTCTTTGACTCACCACTGACATGACTGATGACCTGAGGGGTCTATATTCTAAAAACTAAAATTCTGACTTGCATTGAAGGCGATGGGGAGCTCTTATAAAATATATTGAGCCTGCATTATAACTGGCCTGCAGAGGCCTCCATTGTAACTGGCTTATTCCTAGACTTCCACTGGGGTGGCGCAGTTAGTATCGCGCTAGCTATCTGTGCGCAAGGTTGCGGGTTCGATGGCATTTACGTGTGCATAAAGGACAGGCCCATGTCATTATATTTACTAACATGTAAAAGAACTTCTGCGGGACAAAATTTTGGCACACCGGCGACGGTCACATGCCTAAGTTGCAGTACATCCCCGTCGTTAAATAACCATATACCAACCAACTTCGACTGGGCAGTGAACAATAACATCTCATAGCGAAGCGGTCATCTCGAGTACACAGTTTAAGCGGTTTACAAGTACAGTATTTTACAGTATTACAATAATTGACTCTCGACCATCCGTGGGTGCATTATCCGCTTTGCGGATCTATCGTGGCCTATTTTTTTTTAGAGCCAGCCAGCAAAGCTGCATAATCACATAATAATTACGTAGGTTCGACGTAGCCATGCTTTAATTTTTACTTGAGTTTATCAATGAAGATAACCACAAGCTGATCGAAATATATTTTATTTTTAACATTTTATGTAGACGAGGCGGAGTTTCCGCATTTAAAAACACATTATAAGAATTTACATTATATCCCAACGAATCATGCTTGCACTAGCACTTTATTTGGAACCGTTTTACTGTATCCATCCTAAGTTATGACAAAGCTGCACCGAATCTTTAGTTTTCATATTTTCTGAGTGTTCGCCGAGGGTGGGAGAGACGTGCTTAACACTGTGGGTGAAATGACGGCGACGACGGGGACCACTGCTACTTATTGATCAGCTAAGCCGACTATCACAGAATAAAACCCAAATAAGCAGAATACTCCTACAATAATACTGTCTTCCAGCCACTCCCATTACACAATTCCTAACTTGGCAACTTGTACATAATATAAATCCACGCATCATTATTCATGGAAACATCACGACCAAATTGAGACATATAATGTCAACCACTGGCGCGAGTGTAAGAACATATCTTTCACCACTGAAATCCTTCTGGTCGACACATGCCTTAAATTTGGGATCCACAATATATTTTCAAAATACGCATTATTAATACTAATATTATTATTATTATTATTATTATTATTATTATTATTAATGCTCAGAAGTTAATGCTATAACAGAAGACGAAATATGCATGCAAAATTCTCTAAAATTTGTAAAATATGCTGCGGATCATTTACGTTCTCTTGTTAGCCGAATTAAATTATAAATTACAAAACATTAGTAAAGTTATATAAATTTCATTACATAACGTTTTAAAAAAGGACAATTCAACAAATTTTCGTAGGTTCAAAACTAAAGAAGTGAAAAGTCGCTTTAATATTATATATTAAGTTCCTAAATAAAAAAAAAAAAGGCTATATATAATTCCGGGGTTCGCGGGCAAAGAGAGTTAAGTCCACTTTCTTGTTACTGAGAATTAGAGTGACTTAACACACTATACCAGCCAAACATAGCTTTAGAGATGGATAAACACATGAGGCACACATTCATAACTACCGTACAATTTTGATTATGACTTACTGGACTTAACACAAATATAGAGAACATTTTTATCTATAACTCTATGGACATATATCAATTTTTTAGGATGGTGGACTTAACTCTCTTTGCCCGCGCACCCCGGAATTATAGTACAGTCTGTCCTCAAAACATTCACTTAACCAAATATGCCGTAAATGTTTGAATTAACAGAGGTAGGCCTAAGCACAGTATTTAAATCTAACTTACCACAAATATGCTGTTAAAAATGTGAGAAAATAAATATGCAAAAATATTTTAAAATGAAGCAAATATGCATTATTCCAAAACAACAAAATATGCTACAATATGCAAAATGAAAAGATCTGTTACTTATTTCATGTCTTGTACTCACGTTAACACTAGTAGCCTATGAAGTAAGAAAGTATTATTAAAATATGATTTTCATAAACTTCCGGGCACATTATTATTAATCTCCAGTTCTAGAATATATTTCACCCTGATGTACGTTAGGTTTCTAGATAATACACACGAACGTAACTTCAACAAGAACAAACACTTTCAAAGTTACACAAAAGCAAAAAGAAGACAAAATGAAAAGAAAACTAATTCAACTAATGAATTTCAAGAATTTAACGAACAACATCTATTTCAAAATATACTAGATAAGGGCTTCTGAAAATAATTAAAGCAATCTGTTACGAGTAAATTTAATTCATAACGTGTTCTTTCAAAAACAGGGTATTGAAAAATTAAGCTTTTTATGATTTGCTACTTTTTGCACACTTGACGTTGGAATTCCGAATCATTCAAATGCAAAAGGCAGAATGTTAATTAAATTAAATTCTACACATAGATCAACTTAATTCAAAGATACTTTGATACTTTTGGAACAAAACTGGCTAAATAATCAAGAAAATACATGGATAGACAAGAGGCAGTTGTGAATCTAACCTTAAGCCTTCCTGTACATGCGCATATGCTCGTTCGTGATACTTAATCAAATACCGCCCGACGTTTTTTATTTGACCGGCTGTATAGATGGATGTTTGTGGGTTGCCCTAAGATTTAAATGTTGGGAGATAATAGCAATTTTCCGTAAGGCTTCACAGCTTTTTAATTCTTTTAAACCTGAAGCACTTACACTACCAGATCATAAGAATCTGAAGTTTATCTGGAAATAAAACCATAAAAGCTCTCGAACGTTAAAAGGAGACAGGAAGATGTTAAGAAATAAGGCCATTACCTTTATCGTTCTACGAGTACTGTTCTTACATCTGAAAGCTGTTTCCTGCATATATCTAATTACTGTATAACGATTTACCCAAACCTTCTATCTTGATGTACGTTAAATTAATGTTCTGTAGTGGGCTTCTCTTAGAAGCTATTGACAGTACAGAAATGAAAATGTTATAGCTTATTCTTGGAACCTTAAAGTTATTCCTATGGGGGTTTTGGAACACAACACTCAATAAAATTATTAGGAAATATGTTATGTAAAACGAGGAAATGCATTCAACTAGCCCGTTTGTCTACAAAAAGTATATTTAATAAAATCAATGTCTTAAACCTACTGTAAGATACACTGAATAGGCCTCTTAAGCTTTAAGTAATTCCAGCCAAAAGAAGTTTAACTGTGCATTTTGTACAGAAAATATAATGAGCATCAACATTTTTATTATATCTCAGCTGCATGAATATCAAGAGAATTATGCCTCTTGTTAGAAACAACCAAATGTTGCAGAGATGTCAGAAACAATACATTTTATGTTACAGCCTCTCTAGTTGCAATTTTACTTAAATCCATAATGCATCAAGAATATCAGATAGCATGATACTGCTACATACAGTAGTTACAAACATTTGCATTTGGCAAGTGGATTAACTATGCCCATTTTGAGTTCTTTGAAAACTATGTATGCTACGACTTATGCTATTGGAAAAAGGAAACTTCATAGATTATATAGCCCGAAATGAAAATAGTCAATATCTTCCGAGGTCCGTGACCCCTTAACACCTAAAGTGAAACTTGCAGAAGGCGAAGAGAAGAAGGAAAAGATTATAAAATGGTGATTGGTTATATGGTTATTTAACGACGGGGGTGTACTGCCAACTTAAGCCTGTGACCGTCGCCGGAATTCTGTCCCGCAGGAGTTCCTGTAATCTAAACTAAAACTAAAACTAAACTCCGTGGCGCTACATCCCTGGAGGGACTTGGCCTACCACCCGACCGCTGCGTCATCTCCCTTTACAGACGTAATATGATGATGCTGGTACGAAATTTTGCCCAAGTTTGCCCAAGAACACTCCATGTTAAGGAATAGGCCACTTCAAAAATTTTGCCGTTTACAACATGGGGCCAAACGCTTTACTGTACTTAAACGTAAAATGCCTAAATCCATGCTCCTGTGATCTAGATGAGATCTAAACAAAAACTGGACTCTCTAAATGAAGTGAATCATACGGAACTTCCTCTCGCTGGAAGATTACTTCAGATTGTGTAATATTGATGAATAATACCTTACATAATTATTGGAATTACTCTGCCGAGAAAGTTGCACATTACAGTTAAGAGCCCTGGGAACGTCCTAGAAAGCTAATTAATGCACCGCATGACAATGACAATGTGTAGACACTGTAGTCTAAACAAGGCACTGCCTACTGTTTTCTATCTAGGAAACTGTTCTTCAAGGATGAACTCAACTGTCCACTTTATTTAACAAGCAAACTTTACATTTTTACAACGCACATGACTCACGAAATTTTAATTACTACAATAAGTATGTCGAGTTGGTAAAAGCATATTTAACATTTCACGGCTAAACGAAGAAAAATCTCATATGATACACTCCCACGGTTTGCAATTGCCACTAAATATTTAACTTATTGATCTTCAGAAACCTCTACAGCGATGGCTCATTCGGGTCTATTTCCAAGCATCGCTGTAAAATAAGGGTAAAACCAAGGAAAAGTAAATCCCGATAAAGTATAAGGTTTTAAAATGTAGCATGTTCAAAATGTACGAAGTTTGTATTGAGATATTAATTGTACATTGCATATTTTGTATTTAAAGGGCAATTATTAAATTAAAGAGTATTAAATAGTTACCACAAAGCAAGCACGGAATTTTAATCTGAGATCACCCGAACGTGAGACAGATATATCACGCTTAGAAAAAAAATTTAATACTGTAATCATAATCAACTTAGAGATCCTTTGAAAGAAACCACAGTGTGTCTCTAGTTCATTACGGAGGCAATTTTCTAGCACCTTTTTTCTCTCCTTTCTTTTAGGCCCTCTAACAATTTTTCCTCCACTGTGCCCTCAATCCCGTTTTCTTCCCTGTTCTGTCTTTTACTTTCTAATAATCTTCCAAAACGTATTTGATCATTTACCTACTTTCGAGTTTCATTGCATTTTTATTAGTGTAAATCATGGTTTCGTTCCAATATCCAAGATTTTAAATAGTTTTCAATTAACTTTTCATCAGCTGGCAGTGAACTAAGATAGTGAGCATGTCTAGTTTAAAAAAAATGCGGGCCTGAAGGTACACCTACAACTAAAACGATAAATAATTACGGGTATGCTCTATTATCTCTTTTTGGAATTAGTCAATAGCCTGCTCTTCCTGAATGAAAGCTCATGACATAAGTTTAGGAGCATCTTTTTGTTCCCCATTTTGCTTTATTTTAGCACCTTTTTAATTCCCTTTTCCATATGGAAATGTCCCTTACCCTGAATCACTTGCTATGAACGAAATATAAATAATTATTCCTAATCACTGTCTCATAGAGCTTTTTTTATTCAATTTTTGTGTCAATAGTCACTCACCCTTACAAGTAACAGTAATTGAACAGTAAGTAAAAACTTGCAATGTATCACTGTATGGATTGCAGAAGTTTCGGGAACAACTTCGCAAACTTTCGAGAAACTATGGGTTATGTAGAGAAAATAATCAATTAGCAATGCATTGGCCCCATGTGGATATTTATGGTAACTCCTTTCCTGCTGACTATCAGGGAAAACTGTGAAGGCATATTGAGAAATGTGATACTGTATTTTCCAGTTTCAGAGCTTTTAGCTACCTTCAAACGCCTGCAACAAGGAAGATCCCACCCGCCAATCATTATCTAACTTGGCTCTATGGGCTCTTGTTAGTACATATGCACAAGCTGGATTGAATCCACAACGTTAACTATGCAAAGACTTATTTATGAATATTTATACTTTGAACTGTAAGGTGAGTTAACGATACAAAAACTGTTGCGTGACGCACAGATGTGTGTCTGTGTGAAATCTCGGTCAGAAGAACTTCAGTCAATATAATACCTACAGTAAGTAGTAAGAAGTAGTAGGGTCGATATAAGCCCTTAATGTAAACAAAATGTTGCAAATAAGACTTAAGCCAAAAGCTTCACTTACTGTGCTATAACTTGTAATCTACCTACTAAGCCAAGTGTTCCCTAATAAATGCCTTGGAAACATCGAGGACCTCTAGAGGCTGAGACGCCCGGATTTTAAATAATACAGGTAGAGGCTGCCACCCTTCCCCAGGATAGATCTGGTACCCAATTTTGTTGGAGGTTGAGAACACGCCAGGGTCTCTACGCTAACAGAGGATTATACCAAAACATCCTTATTGGATATCAACGGCAAACAAAAGCTGGCCATTTCTTTTATCCCACAGGGTACCACGTTCTGTCAGCGAAATTTTAAGGTAAGTTTCGATATGAGCTTATAGTTCCCTGCGTGTTTCATAAAATTCGGTAATTGAATTAGAGGTAGAGGAGACTAAATTATCTAAGCGAGATGTCACTTTCTCTACCGTTTGAAACGGGAACCAATGAAGGTCAAAAATTAGTAAGTGCAGTCACCCCTAATAGTACATTGATAATAGATGTTGCTATAATGATTAATGAGGTGAAGTTTACATGTTACGATTGTCATTCACGGAAACCAGCTATTTCAAATGAAATTTCCCCTCATTGATTTTAAACTTAGAGCCCACTGACGATTTCACTTTACGATTGCCTATTGGTATATCAATACATAAATTCAGCTCTGAAAAGTGTTGAATTCTGATAGTATATTTACGTTGTGCAGTCTAGATTTATGTTGACGATAAACTGTGCAATATTTTTAAGCGATGAATTGTGAAAAATTACTGGTGGTTAACTATAATTAATGAAGCAGTAACTATCTAAAAAGTTACGTGAAAATTTGTTTTAAGGTAACCTAAAATAGTTTATTTTATATCTAAATGATCACTAGAACCCATACGCTTATTTGCTTGCTGTGTATACAGTTCTACAAATATTTGCTACATACAAAGGAGTACTTTTGCCATTAATAAAAAATAAAATAAAAACAGTTCGGTAGCGTTCTACCTAGTCTTACCATAAAGACTGTTACAAACATTTTGATGAAATACTCCTACAGTTTTCAAGATATTTTATTCTCCTTATAGTATGGACTACTTACATTTATTCTGAACAGAAAGCACTAATCAGTTTTCAAAATGGCCGCCCTTGGCTTTGACACAGTCTCTTAGTCTTTGTGGCCATTCATCAATAGCACTACGAAGCCTCTCTAATGGGAAATCCGCCACTGCTTTCACCAAAGCCCGTTTCAAACTGCCAATGTTGGGGTGTCTTTTCTTGCACACCTTTTGCTCTAACTCTGCCCACAACTGGTAGTCCAATGGGTTGAGATCTGGACTGCTAGAAGGCCAATCACTTGTGGAAATGAAGTCCGGCAGATTGTCCCTCAGCCACCTCTGCGTGGACTTCGCCTTGTGGGCTGGTGCTGAATCCTGCTGGAAGCTCCAGTGCAGGTTCTGGAATAAGGTGTTGGACAAGGGCTTTACGATTGGCTCCAACACGGTGGTCTCGTAGACTTGGGTGGAGGTTTTCACTCCTTTCTCGCAGAAATGGAGCTTGGTGGCACCGTCATACGCCACACCCCACCAAACCATCACTGACGCTGGATGATGACCCCTGATGAGCTTCGGAACTTTCTCACGAGCTTCTCGAGAACTTGTAGCATACACCCTGTCATTCTGGCGGTTGTAGGACTCCTCAATGTTGAATATCTTTTCATCTGTAAAAAGAATTCTCCTGTGCCCATTATCGGCGTAACGCTGAAGAAGGCTCTTACATTTCAGCTCCCTCTGTCGCTTCAGCTGCGGAGTGAGGAAGTGACCTGTACTTCGCCTGTAAGCTCTCACCCCCAGGTCACTTCTTAGTATCCGCGACATCGACATTTTGGAAATGTTCATCTCACGAGCCATCACTGATTGCCTCCGGACAGGATTCCTCCTGATACGAGCCGCCACTGTTTGGACCACCTTCCTGTTCCTCACGGTGCGTGGGCGACCTTGCCGCGGGCGATCTTCGATGGTCCCAGTCTCAGTGAACCTTTTGATAGTCCGGTAAACAAACATCCTGCTGATTTTCAGTTTTTTAAGGGTTGTGAAAATCTCAGATGCTGATTTTCCCACTTTATGCAATGCTATTACTGCTACACGATTTTCATAATCACCCCACTCCATTAGAAAAACTTTGCAAATCACACTTTCTCTTCTGATGCTCAACACACAATGACACCCTTGGTCCTCCGCTATAAGGGTGGTTTATTATCTTTAAAACCGGATGTACACCCTCTGTCAAAAGTTTGTAACAGTATTTATGGTAAGACTGGGTAATTGCTCTAATTGACGGGCCAATACACCTTTGGAAACGAGAACCGTCGAATAAATTTACTCCATCATTCTTAAGGGTTGAGTAATCTGTAGAAATCATTCGCAAAACTGTTATTTTCAATTCCTCGTAAGCCGGTGAAGCAGAACAGTATTGTTATTTTTACCTGTGCCACAACATTTATGTAATGTTAGCTTGCACTGGGTCTAGCTAAAGCTGGTTTAAACGACAAGTGAAAGGGAATACCATTTAGTACTTTAACTACCCCATACATGGCAGGTAACACGGATTTAATGGAACAGAACTTCATTTCAACGGCTTTAACCAATTACGTTAACTAGTATTGCAGCTAAATATTATTTCATTAGTGCCAATAAATCGATAGTTATTAATTCCGATCGCCGCTGGGACTCGTAACCCAATTCTGCGAAACAACCTCCGATAGAGAGAAACGGGAAACTCAGCGTAATTCACAGAGAGAAAAAAAGGCCTGAATCAGAGAAGAGAGCGAAGTGATACTAGAGTGAGAGAACATGAGTGAGAAAGTAATGCAGTGAGGGTGAGAAAGCGTTCAACAGACCCAGCAGACGAAATATATAACTGATAAACAGAAGACAAGTGAGAGAAAAAGTAGCAGATAAGGGCTAAGAATGAAAGAAAGCAAGCAAGTAAAGGAAGGAGCAAGATAGATCAGATAAGAGAGTAATTGGAGACAGAGATACAAAGAAAGAAAAAGGTAGAACTGGAAAGTAGGAACACGAGAGGGGAAGAGAGAACTGAGAGTGGAAGCACGGGAAGAAGTACGGGAAGCTGAGTAAAGAATGATTTTTGAGTCTAAAATATACAGAATAAAGAAACGACAGTACAGAAAAAGCAAGTATAAACAAGGCCCTCTCCAGTAACATATTCAATATGAAATAAATTATTTGAGGTAGTGGTACTGCATTCACATATTATGGCTTACACCAATATGTACAATCAAAGCATAACATATTACGACCAAGTAGCATTTCATCAATATAAATTATTTTTCACGCCTAGATTGATGGCAAATAATTATTTGACTACGGAATCGCATGGTGGCTTAAGAGCAAACCTTTCTCATGTAACGTACATAATAAAAAAAATTCAAGCCTTTTGCATGTTGTATTCTGCAATATAAGTTATTTTCCTTTGGACAAAGTAACTAAGGTGATATAATATCTCAAAGCTCCTTAGCGAAAACAGAGGCTGAATTCGTATCGGTATTTTATGCAGTTGAATTTATCCCACCAGCATAATACGGTAATCAGTGGGAAGTTGTTTTAACTGTGCTGCCAGTTCACTGATCAGTTATTCATGCTAATTAGACAATGGGTGGTAAACAATTGCGGAAGTCTATTCCTGTATTCTCCACGGTATTGAAAGCACTTTCCCTCAAATAATGCAATACCATGGCTATGTAATTAGGTGATTGTATTTGATATTATATTTACCAGAAATCATGGGTATTTTAATTTGCTGGTACTTTAGACGAATGACAAAACCATATCTTAAACCCAAACTGCTTTAACACTTTCAGCACAGTTGCTAAACAAATGACCTAAATAGCTCATAACAGATTTTGATGGCTTATTATCAAAACTATTTTCTTCATGACTGATTCTATTCCATGTCTTAATGCGTAATGGAATTACCCGCGACAGTATTGGGTAAGTATCTACATAGAAGAAGATCATAGTTTTGAATTCGGATATCGAAGAGATATATAAATCATGATTTCCCTTGTTATCGTACACAATAGATTATATTAAAATAACCTGACAATTAATATTTAAGACAATATAAATTGAAGTTATTATTGTTTATTATTTATTGTTTATTATTATTACATAAACAGGAACTTCATTCTGGAACAGTTATGACTTAGAAAGATGTCAGTTGTGTGTCTTGATACCACTTTGTATGAGGGAAAATTTTTATTTGGTAAAAGCTAACACAATTCCATGCTATTATAACCATTAAGATATAGGACCTACTTCCGAACTCTTCCACTCCGACTTCCTCTCCGACTTCATTGGTGTATGACAGGACCGAAGTTACTAATAATTTACTACTAAATATTACTAATAATAAATAAAAAAAATTAAATCCACAAACCTTATTCTAAGCGCCCTTTTACCAAGCATATTGAAACATTATAGTTATCTTAGATAACTTAAAAATGATTTAACGGTATTAAGTTCAAGAAAATGTTTTGATTCCATTTCAATCGGTAAAATAATATTTAATGAACCAATTAAATTTATTGTTAATTGTAATGGCAGCTTAGCATAATGTTTCTCAGTAAATAGCTGGAGATTTACGTATAACTATAAGTTTTAAAATACACACACAAACTGAAAATGTTTCTGACCTTGGACTCGTAATATTACGATTATCTTGGATGATATAAACTTACTGTCTCAGAGTGGTGATTACTTAAAAACGAAATTATCTTTTTAAAGCCCATCTGATTTGATCAGATTTTTCTGTAACCTTTAAGGTGGGGCATAGGGGCTCCAATTGGAAGTTTCAGTACCTAGGTTAATTTTAATATGTTTACTTTCTGAGAGAGGACTGAGGAACAGGTGGTGTGCCAAAGTCTCACAATCCCCCTCAGGAAACTAAGGTACTATTTGGACATGAAAGAGCTGGGAAATTTCGTCAGGGGCTCGGCCATCTCAGAAGCTGCCAAACGACTTCACAGTTCAAGCGCCATTTAACAAATTTAGTATACAATAACATTTAGGGGTTGATGCTAATTAGTAATATATATTTTAATTTTCATTATATTTTGTAATAACTAAGAATGTATTTGTTTAGACTTTCATCTTTTTTTAATTTCTTTATTTTTAGTCATTTGTATTATATATTCATTTTATTCAAGTACTTATGTTCGAATTTTTTCTTTGTATTTAATGTAAACAATGCTGTGGACATCAATTATTATTTGTCTCTCCAAAAACTTTGGTATTTTGACTTACTCGCTTTTTCCCCCATCACTCTAGAATTTAGACAACTCGATGTATTTCTCATTACCCCGTGCAGTTGAACTTAATTCGGACAATTCGCTACATAGATGAAAATGATCAGAGCGAAGAGAAAGAGGTCTTAAAACAAGTAAATAAATACGCGAGTACAAGTTCCCCGAGTCAGCAGTGAAAGTGGAAAATCGAAACTCGGAAGTGAAGACGTAATTAGATGAAACCCTCGTGGGATATCACAGATCCACAAACCACAATTACGCTTGATAATTGCAATCATGATCGTATGGCATACAGTTTTATAATTAAAACCGCAAACGTTCAACAAATGTGCAAGCCAAATAATGTAGGCCCTACGCTCCAACCTACATCTTGAGCGCGAATCAGATGGAATAATTTTATTACTTTCTTTACGGGTACCAAAGATACTAGAGGTAGATGAAGTGTATTGTAGTCTGTTATTTTCAGCATAAAAACAAGTTTTGAAGTCCCCAAATCGAAATATAAAATTTTCTGAAATGTGTGCGAGTCGGAAAAATTGCACCCCAACGAAAATTTACATTTTTGAATTAGATATCGTATGAGGATGTAAAAAGAAGATTGGCGACAGTTTCTCTTGCTTTTACAACCAATTTTACATGAAGATCTGATTTAAATACACCAAATTTAGATTTCAAAGGTCTGGATTGTGGGAAGGAAAATGTTATTCATATTTACTAAAAGGAATTCGGTTGCCTTTCCTTGTAGCCCTCGGAAGGAATTCTAGTAACCTCTCTAAATACCCGGCATGTAATTCGAGTATCTTCGAGTTACTCCTAAACTCCGTGGCGCAACACCCTGAAGGGACAAGGCCTACCACCCGACCGCTGCGTCATCTGCCATAGGCAGATGGCAGGATTGGGGGGCATGTGGTCAGCATGCCGACACCCACGGACGTTAATGGTGGTTTCCATGACCGAAGCAGCTACTTCTCTATCAAGTAGCTCCTCAATTTGAATACGAGGCTGAGTGCACCCCTACCAGACCTCCCTACCTCAGAAAAATCCGAGGAGGTACCGGGGATCGATCGCAAGGAATTCAAAAACTCTGTCATAGGTCTCTAAAATATAAAATAGGCCTAGAATGACAATTTATTAGCAGAATAATGCAACTGGGGGATAATGTTCTTTTTCGTGACTATACATACCGTAAGTAATTATGCTAATCCGGATGATCCCTATGAAGCCTTATCTCACGCTCGTTAAGCGTATCCTCCAAGACGAGGGAAGTGGCTTCGATGAAATTAAAATAAGATAGCCTTTTACATAATACGTTTTTATTAACTCCACTTTTAAGGTAGGTCCTACAAAATTGTTTATTTTGTGCCTGGAAGAAATTATTTCAATGCATGATCATGTTCAAATGTTGTAGTAATCAGGATTAATAAACTGATTTCACGACAGTCACTTGTTCGTTACCCACACTAAGGAAAAGAAATGGAATGAGTTGAAAATATTTTATTAGAACTTGTAATTTGGCTTCAATGAAAGCATATTAACTAATATATAAACTAAAGTATATTAATCACATTTCCCCCCCTAAATTTAGATTTAATTTTTTCAGCTCTTACGAAAAAATACATATAACAGCCTACATATAAATGTACTGAAATCAACAACTTCTAAAATATTTAATGTACTAGTCTATATCTAGATACGTAGTTAAGTTTGATAATGCGATAGTAGGAAAGTTTAATGTGTCTATTAACACCTTTTAATGGTCAAACAGGAGGTCTACAGGCCTAGAGCAGTGATCTTCAACTCGCGGCCGTGACTTTATTTTTGGTGGGCCGGAAAAAAAAATACAGTGAACGGCGCCTAATGAAATCGCGGATAATGTTATGTTAAGTGTTCCTGAGTAACATGTACCTAACTCATGAATATTTTAAATGTCAGAAAACGGCAAAATACAAAAATTTAATGGATCCTTTTTTTTAAGTAAAGTATGAGCAAAATGACGGGAAATTAGTACTATTTCTCATCTTTATTCCGTTCCTTTATGTTAAGTGTAGAGAAAGTAAACGCCGTGATTCTTCTGCAACTTCACTAGCATTTGTGCAATGCGTGTTGTCTAAACACCACTGTGGAGGCGACGTGATTTGGAAGCATAATCGTGTGCGCCTGATTTTGTTCGGCGGCAACTTCTCCTACTTCGCTGTGCTGCGTGTAGTATAACCGAACACGTCAGGCGTTTTCAATGCAGAGCTGCAATTCCTGTGTTTGATGTTAAATTTTTCAAGCCTTGGGTTTAATAACCATTTAAAATTGTTAGTACAGTATATCAAACTGAAATTACAATTCAATAGACTCTGCTCCTACTCTTTCCCTTCCCCCCCAGAAATATGTAACGCTACAAAAATTCTGCAGTCTTCATCGGAACTAATCGAACTTAATATATACTTACTTACTGAATGACAATAGAGAATTCCTAAGCAAGTTAAAGGAATATTATCTATTTTATGGAACCCGGAGGTTCATTGCCGCGCTTACCTGAGCCCGCCATTCAACATTATTTTGTGCTACTCCCTCCAACTATCTCTCGCAAATCCTACTTCCCTTAAATCCATCCTAATATTGTCCTCCCACCTACGTCTAGGTCTTCCAAGTGGTTTTTCCCTTCGGGTCTCCCAGTCAATACTTTTGAGACATGTCTTTCCTCCCCCATTTCATCCTCCGTCATTTAATTACCCTTATTATCTGATAAAAGTCAGCTCGTTACTGGAAATGTAGGTATCAACGTGCAGTGACTATTACGTGACACGCTGCCAGTGAACAGAATGAAAACACATTATTTTATACAGTATAAACTTGTTTGGAAATCGAAATAAAATAAACGTATATTTTGGTGTACAAGACCAGTATTTTATTTAAATTATTAAAACTAATGATGATTAATTCACTCTCAAATTTGTGTGGTATTTGGGTGTTTTCTTCAAATCGAAAGCTTTGGTTGATTAGAAACACAATTTCGATTCGGTGCAAGCCAGTTCGTGTGCTTTTATTCTGTTCTGCTGTTAGCTTACCTGAATGGAGATAACTTATTTGGCCATTTTTAGGTTTTATAAGATTGTACTGTAACTGCCATGACCGTGAAATGGATAATTGTTAAAATATCACAGTTAGCTAGCAACAAACAAAGAATCCGGGCCCTACTTATGAGTATAATAGTTATTATTTACAAAATACTTTTAGTTTTTAAAAATACAATTTAAAAACCTTTGAAAATAAGTATGGAAAGGAATAAAATAACAGAACGGTTGTATAGGATACGTGCTACTGTCGAAGGAAACACAGGCCTGCATGTTTCCGTTGTATTGCGTCAACACATTTATTTTGTTTTGCCAGATGCTAACTTAAACTTTGAACTGTAACGCATAAACTACACCCTGAATTATCGTCAACAACGCTGCAATCCATTTGTAATTTCTGTTGAAAATATAACGCTTTTATTAAAATTCTAATGTAAAAGTTAATTTTGATAGCTGGAAACAGTTTTCATAAGCAATAAACCTATCGCCTTGATATTTGAAAAGATCCTGGTTCCATAACCGCGTCTATCTAAAAAATAGCCCCTCCTACATTTTTTGGAAGGACAAACCGCAAAAAAGAGGTAGGGCTACCATTTGAAAGGGTGTTGTTTAAAGACGGCAATATAGTACTTTCATTTTATTCAGTCGATGACACTCCCAACATTGCTTTATGGATCAGAAACATGGGCAATAACAGAACAGAAGAAGCGAAGAATTGAAATTGTGGAAATGAGATTGTTAAGACCGTTAGCGGGGTACTCTTTGTTAGACCATCAAAGAAATGAAGATATAAAGAATCAACTACAAATAGAAAATTTAATTCAAATAATAAACAATTATTCAAATAATTGGAGAGAGCACGTAATGAGAATGGATAGAAGCCGCATACCCTTTAAAGCATTACAATAAAAACCAAGAGGTCGAAGAAATGTAGGAAGACCTAGAAAAAGGTGGAGTGACCAGTTTTAATCTGGAGAGACGGAACAGGCCAGTAGGCCTAAACCCTGTTGTTAAAGAAGAAGAAGATTTTATTCAGTTCGCATTACTGGCAGAATAGTGCTTGAACATGGCAGAAAAACTCCATTTTCGGAGAGGAATGTTTCTGGATATGGCTTGAAGCATTAAAAGTGAGATCTCTCGTTGTTACAGTACATAATCTACTATGCTTGGAATTATATTACATATGCATGTTGCACATCCACCCACCATATCAAGCACCACGTTATCTGCTATTCCAGCCATATCCTCCCAAATAAACAATCCTCCCCACCTCTATCAACAGCCAGCACACAAAAATGTACAATGAAGATTCAACTTGGAGGGTCATCGTACGATCAAGTTCCGGTAGCAATCACTAAACATTTTCGTTTTTTGTAAAAGTAACAGAGCAAGGTTATAGAAATTTGATTTGACTGGACGGGACGGGGGGTTACTTTGCGGATTACACATTCGGGAGGTCGAGAGTTTGAATCTTATGACCCATTCAGCAAACTGGACTAAAGGACGACTTACCCTAAGCCTAGGAATAGACTCAGGATGTATACTGAACGGAAATAGGCCCGAATGACCTTCTGCTGTAGAGAAGCCATTAAACGATAACAATATGTTTAACTCGTTACACATACAGTATCTATTTTTACTATTACTGTACCTCCCCCTAGTCTACTGTTGTATACTGTAAATATTCTGAAATCATAATAGATTAAATTTACCTAAACTATTTAACTGTTTCGCCAATTGTCCATGATTTAATAAGTTTTGGTAGATGTAAAACAAAATCACAAATAAGTTGTGCATAAGTCAAGAAAAAGCAACTCGCTTTGAGCAAGGACATCCCAACTATTAATGGATGAAATTGGAACAAAGTTCGGCAGTTTAATTTTTGTAATTAAGACAAGACAGAAATAAATAAATTAATGTTCGCACAAACTGTAAAATTTGTAATACATCCAGGGATACAGTCTGATAGCTCAGGGATCCTGGGTAATTTTTACATTGGCAAAAAAAGGAGCACTGTATATTGTTTCAAATAAAAGTCGCAGAAATTAAACAAGGCACAGGTTTGGAAAATATAAGTGAATTTTAGGTCGACAAGACTCATTTTCTATTTCAATGATAATCTAGTGGGCTGGTGGAGGGATAATATAATATGCATATCATGTAGCTCATCAAATAGTTTTGCAACTAAATTAACATCGAGGTTGCCAATCAAACAAAGAGAATCTGTCAATTGCATTTGTAGAATGCAAATTTCAATTTCAATAAATTATATGTTAATATCATGGTCATTTCGCAAGGTAATTTAGTTGCATTTCGCCACCAACTTTTTTGTACAAAATAACATTCTGATTTATATATATGTAAGCGCTCATACATGCCCATAGAATTGATTATATTCTTATTAAATGAGAGTACTGGGTATGGTGAAATTACAGCCAATATTTTACTTTTTTATCACGCTTTGGTTTGGTTCACTGCACTGATGTGTAAGAATATACTTCAAAACGACCAAACTTAGTATTTCAAATGGCCGGTATTATAATCATGGTTTAACCTTCAGTTTTAGTTTAAACAATGGGGTTTTCAGATTTTTGCGTATTAAAAACGACAACTTTAAGTTAATCTTAAGTTTAACCTAACTGGACCTTTCCTACCGTTTAACATGCAGTTTAAGACGTAATGTAAGTTATCATGTGAAGCGGAATTTAATGATTTGTTTCTCTGAAAAATACAGCATGACATATCAGTCAATAATCGTTCCGAAGCTATAGGCCTACTGAGTTAGATGAAACAGACGTTGAAAAATGTCGAACTCTGCTGATTACGTGGTACAGTGAATATGGCACAGGTCTATGGTTATATAAAGGCTACGTCAGTGATGGGCAAAGTACGGCCCGCGGGCCAGATTCGTCCCTCGGACAGGTTTGATACGGCCCGCGACAGGAAAGGATAAACATGTCTTACTCGATTGCTTTTTCCTCTATTACATGACTTCCAGGGTGAATTTTAACATAACTTCAAGACTTTCAGCACTGAAAAAGCTTTCGAAATTTTCATTTACTGTGGACTGCAAATAGTAAAACGGGGCATTCAGCACAAGTTAGTTGAATTGCAAAGTACCTAATTTAATAATGGAGAATAGCGCACAATGTGCAAGTAGGCCTATCGGTATCTAGTTTTCTCTGGTGCTGAACTCAGTTAGTGAGACACTTAATTTAAACTGTTGTTTCCTAACGTCACAAAACTTAAATTCTACAATTCCTTGCCGAAGTCAAGTTTCCAAATTTTTATTTTTCATGGCCAGAAGGTTATCGACGTACTTGAATCTTCATATTATGTGCGTGAGCAAAGAAATCTTTGAAACTTCGAAAAAGTTGTGTAACAGACTGACTAGACCTCTTACTTCACGCACTGAGGCTCATTTCCTTCCAGTGCAACCGGACTACGCAAATCTGTTGGAAATATAGTCACATTTCCACTTATCTTACACTTCTTTACATATAAATAATTGTTAAAATAGTTCTGAAAATTGCACCATTTCAGCATTTCAAAAAATTATTTCGGCCCACCTTGTGTAATTTTTCTGGAAATTGCACCATTTCAGCATTTCAAAAAATTATTTCGGCCCACCTTGTGTAATTTTTCTGTCATTTGGCCCGCTCCCATACACACTAGGCTGTATTATGAGTCTTATTATTTTTTGAACTCCATATTGGCTGAGCGAATTCAAAGTATTATACTGGTTTTCACATCGTGGAGGCACAATGGGCTCTTATGGCCCCATGCTATTCATATGGGAGAATCAAGCGCTATGTTGTCTATTTTCAGAATATGGTCAAAGTGAAATAGAAATATGCATTGCTGTATGAAATTTTATGGAGAATATGATGGTAGACACAAAATTCTTATATTTTCGTTGATTTTTGTTTAAATAATAAAAAAAATAATTTTTTCTTTAAATGAAGATTTAAACATTGTTTCGTTCCGAACATTAAAACGTACAAACAATTGAAATAATTACCACGAAAAAATATCAGTTATTCGTTTGTCCTTATAGACAATGATGATTAAAAAAATTCACCAATATTTTAAAAATATTGTTTATAAAAAATAAATTGTCAGATAAGATCGAGTATCTTTAGATTTTGCATCGGAAAATGTCGCTGGCTAAATTTCGTTCTATTAGGCCACATAATACAATATATAGTACACTAGTTAGATTGCCTATTATTGCAACACACTACAAGACTCTCGCTGCTATTGAATTTTTATCAAACCAGAAAGATACGTTTAACTCTGGTGACCATGAAGATAATCGTATCTTTAATATAATATTCAGATAAGCGCAATGGACTTACGGCAGAACGAAAGTTATGCAATTATGCACGGCGTACATTATCTGGTGAAAATTAGTTCCAGAGCACTTCGTAATTAGGGCGGATTAGGTTAGAGGCGATGTTCTAAGATGGGGGTTGGTTCAATTAGGTAAACCTCTAACGAAAACCTCAACGTTGCAAAAATGTATTACAGAACCATTCATCCACATTACACTACAACAGTGTGGGCATTATTATATAGATATCTGTCGAACAATAAAAATAAGGCAATATTTATATCCAACTAAATATAGATGGAGCAATCCTGGGGTTAAAGGCGGCCGGTGCGTAAGGCTGACAACCTTACCACCTTCATGTGCCGAATGTCCAAAATCCGGGAGCCTCAAATCCTGGAACCCTCTGGGCCTCCATGGCCTGTAGATGGTATGTCAACTAATATCCTATGGTGTTGTGATCAACTTTTTTAAACTAGCCTAGAATACTGTTTTAGGTAGATTTCGAAGAAAAATCTACCTATTGCAATGGATACCATGTCATGATTTTCGAAAAATTCTTTCATATCTTTACGTTTCATGCTGCCCTAAGTACGAAACCACCGCCCGTTCAAAAAAAAAAAATTGTGATAAGATTGGCCCAAGGGGGTGGTCGGGGGAGGGGGTTGAAATTTTAAAACATTTTTATCTCGGCCCCTATGAAGTATAGAGGGAAACTTTGTTTTAATAAATTAGAGTACTCCCTATGGAGTTCACAGTGACACCAACGATTCGGGGGTTTGGGGGGTACAAGTGGGGGTGGAGGTGGGGTGGAGGGATGGAAATTCGAAATTTTTGAAACCACGTCTTGTGGGGTATCGTTGAAAAGCTCTTGATGAGTACTCTACAAATCAATAACTAGTTTCTCGATAGCTCTCATTTAAGGCGAGATTTGAATGTTTGAAAAGTGCTCTTTCCTGTTTTTTTGCAATTAGTATTGCGAGTTTGTCATGTCAAAGCTAAAGAAGAAGAGTGCTACGCAGCGACAGTAAATTAAACCAAAAGCACTTTGAAATCTACCTCAGCCTGTAGGCTTGTCTAAAGGGATTTTTTAATTTAGGGGTTAAATCTCTTTTAGAATTAGCACATCTTCCTACAGAATGAGTAAATTTGAACACTTTTTACCAGGGTTACGTATTACTGCTCTATATTTTTAAAAATGGAATCTTGCGATCTTAGAAAGTAAAATTATATTTTCAAACGGAAATCGGGAAACTATTACGAGCAAAACGTAAAAAGGATAAAATATGTACTTGTGGTAGATATTCCAAATAATTACTAGGTATAAGTAATATTAATAATAATAATTTGCACCATCAATAGTACTGTGACATTCCAGTGTTAGGTGTACCTTTACTCTCATTTATTAGTGTGGGGCTCGCTTACTTAGCCACGTAAGGCACTGTGCCATTTTATTAATCGTCGTGGGGATGGTGGCTAGCAGTTTTCTACAGAATACAGATCTCACTACTGTTGAGTTCACAACTGAAGCTGTTGTTATTATAGCCAGAAACTACTGCTTAATGTGGAATGCAAACAAATTTGGACTGTCTATGCTTCTAACAAGAATTATAGATGAAGGCAATGATAACCTATACAAACCCTATCCGGAACCAGCGAGCTTAACCAGAGATCATAACCCAAAATTACCATCATTTAATAATAAATTATTTTAAAAAGCAGACAAATTATTACATATTTAAAAGATATTCCATTATCTTGTCAAACAAAATGTTAAAGACACATTTTCTTTCTGTATTATCAAATTTGAATTAATAAATATCACTGTAATATCTAAATAATATTTTAAAACATATTTTTGACCCACTATGACTTAAGGGCAACAAATGGAAGATAGAGATCCATCAGAAATTTCCCGACATTGATTTTTCTTCCTGAAAAAGACGTTCTTGGGATAACAACCCTGACTCTTAGTTCTTTAAACAACAGCTTTAATTGTTCCATTCATCCAGTATCATACAAATAATTGGTTAGAAGCAGTTAGAATCCCCTTATACCTAAGGGTTCAGTACCCTCAAACATTTTGATATGGGATATATATATCTCTTTTTTCAGATCACATGTCAGACTGCCAGTACTTCATAAATACGTCTTGTATACGGAGAAATAAAGTTTACAGACTTTGATTTCCAAGAAGAAATACAAATAAGAGTTCAGCCACAGGAAGTCTGGTGGCTAACAACGTGAACTACGTGAAAAGCATCACGTTGAACATACCAATCCCAGTAATAATTATACAACCTAGCTTATTCTGAAATATAATTGGATAAGCAGTCACCAAATTCGTAATATTGGTTGAAAAACTGGCGATTTATTGATAAAAGCAGAGATTTAGTTCCGTCGTCTCTAACAAGATAAATAGATCGGCATTACAGGGCTCTATCTTCCTGCTAAAGAACCATAGTATATAATCATGACCATGTTTGCAACCTCAGAACAACTTCTTAGTTTAATGTAAATTGTTCACAATTACTATTGTTAACTCAGATTCTGTAAATCATGTGTTGTATTACTGTATACGTTGTCTTCTAAGCAACCCCACGTTAGGAAAGTAGGGGGAAATCATTTTAGGATAGCTGCCTTAAATTAAGGGTGCCAATTGGATACAGCCAAATCAAAACAATTCTAAGAAATATATTTTTAAGACCAGAATTCCCCCCCCCCCAAATATTTTAGATAGATATATTTTTATAACTTCACACAATTTTAAGCAGTTATCAATAAAGGGCTTCCTTTCTATTTACTAAAAATTTCTGAATACAAATGGGTATGGACAATATGGAGCGAGTCTTAAAGAATGATTAAGGCCAATTCCTGTTATGTGGCTGAAGACAGTATACCAAAACGTACATGCATACTTAAGCCTAAATAGATTTCTGGTTATATTTCAACACAATTTTTCATTGAGAGATAAAGAACAAAACCCAAAAATAACTAAAATGAAGAAATCCATTTCTTACACTGGTCATTTTCAAACTGCTACAAGCTGGCTGGCTGAGCCAGATCGTATTAGATTCTGTATGATTTTTTTTTTTTTTTTTTTTTTTTTTTTTTTTTTTAACTCCAGTACTATTTTTTATATAGGTGGTGAGAACATGAGACTTTTTTACGCTTAAAGAATGTTGGAATATTTGTCCTCATTAAAAAATTTATTAACGATGAATAAGTAATGTTATATAAGTTAGCTTTTTGCCCTCATAACGTAACTTCCTCCCATATGTTTGAACTACCATGCATTATAGCCAGCCGAGTATTGTATGTACTTATTACACTTTTTTTTTTTGCGCAAAATGAGTTAATGTGTATATTTCGAACTCTTAGTTTACGACGCATTTTATGTCAGACTACATACCCGACTCCTTAGTATAATTAAACACATAATTAAACAATGATAATTTTACCTGTTTCTGGACATTCCCTGCAGACATGGCGATATTATTATGAATATGACTGAACAAAAACCAAGTTGAACGAGAAATACATTGTCTCGGCTTTGATAAGACAAAATTCTTGTTATAATATCACGAGCTACAAGGAAAGTCAAATTGCTTTGGATATCCAAGACTTTGCTGTCATTTCTGCGACTTTTTTTCCCAAGGAATTTGAATATTCCGTGCAATTAACTTCGCTTAAAGCCCGTAAAACTGGTATAGTAAGTCAGCGCAGAGTCCAGAAAGCTACTCTACCGAATAATAGATACTTGTATTGAACAACTTTCCTTCTACTTCTACTTGAAGTAACTTCTCAAAAACCTATTTCTTGCTTGAATCAAGGGACACTGTAAAATTCGTGGGCGTTGATTAGGGCAAAAAATGTGCTCAGACTACGAAAGAGCAATAAATTTTAAAATGTGTGTAGACGCGTGTATAGTAATACTCCGATTATCGGAACGCCAATTTCTGGATAGATTTTCGGAAAATTTTGAAATTAGTTGTTAGATCCGTTTTTATAGTACGGTAATAGGCCTGTAATGAAGTGTGAAGAGTTCCTTTAATATTCCATTGTAAGTCCACTTTTACATACATAAAATTTAAATATGCATCACTAAAAATAAAATATTTATTTTTATGTACTCAATGAACTTATGTACACGTACGCCTACTTAAAAACACTATTTGTATTGAGATATTTATTGGTTAAATTAATTAATTTCTTGTTTACATATTTAGAGCTTTTGTTCTTTTAATAGGTCTACATGCAGTACTGCATTTTCACAATAACATGTTGCTAGAGTGATTTTTATTTACGATCCAATTAAACGGATTTATGCATGTGCGGATCATACCAATTCCCAATTACTTCGAAAAATCGGGGTTCAACCGTACTTTAGATGCCAGCAATTCTGGTATTCAGAATCAATATTTGCTGAACAACCATGTGATCCCAAAGTAACAAATGAAGTTACATATACTAGTGTTCGACATTTTTATTATTACTCTAACATTAATTTTTTTACAGTAACATGGATGCAAGTAAATTCAATGTATGTCCTATTTACCACACCCCCTTCATGATGCCATCAAGCCTTCTGAAGGGGTTGAAGGGGACGCTTATGTTGTTTCAAGAGGCTGAATCAATACCGGACAAGTCACAGTCCTCAGTTCACCGGCTCACTCATGGGAAATACAGATAACTCAAATAATGTCAGTGCGAAACCATCCTCATACCACAACCAAATATTCACGACTCAAAAACAGTTATTTTTGGTACATGTCTCTGTGAAAACCTCCGAACTCAGGATTCACTGATCGTGATTTGAATCCGTGACTTCCTGATTGAGAGTCCGCGACGTTACGGGCGCAATAAGTTTTTAGAGGATATAATCTGTGATCTATCATTCTGGATTCTCGGGTTGAAATTAGTCTAGAAATCTGGCTATAATCCGGCCTCTTTGCATTTTGATGTTAGTCTACTTTTTTAAGTTCATTTTTTTAGCGTTTCCTTTCTGTGAAGTTTTCGGCTTTAAAAATCTCTAACGCCTCAAGTTATGTTTCAGCTTATCAGACTACGAAAAATTATGTATGAACGAATGCACCATAATTTTTTTCTATAGTAAGAGCAGCCTAGAGCCATACAGCCATGGAAAGAAAGGAAATATTTTACCGACCAGTCATTTTAAATCTGGTCATTGATTTTTTCCGGAATTGGGCTAACAATATTTAGGAAGTCAGTTTCAAGACGAGTATGGAATACATTAAACATAAAGAAAACTGCTAAGACATGCAACTCAAAATGCTAAGTAAAATTTCCTGCTATTCAGCTGAAAACTCTAGAAAATAGTCATAGTTCATAGTGTTAAAATTTTGCTTGTATAAAGCGTATTAAACACTCATTTTAAAAATTCAAAAGAATAATTCTATTGAATCTATGAGTGGTCTGAGGCCTTTCTAAAGTAAGTGATTAAATACCGTAATTTAATCGCTTACTTTAGAAAGGCCATAAATCACTTTTTTCGGGATTGGGATTTTGTTGAATTCAGGGGTAGAAGGATTTAGTTCAGAAAGAACGCAGGCTACCGACTACATTCATAGCAACGGCGGTTAGAAAAACACGCTTATTTTGGAAGAGGCACATATCCGGGATTAAGAAATCACCATAGGCTATCAGTTTTCCCAATGACCGAACTGTTGAAAACAAAAACCTTATTAATGAAAATAAAATTTCAGACACAAAAAAGGTCCTTAAATATGTAAGCAACGAGGCAGTGTCTTTCCACCAGATCATTGTGAAATGGCCAACTACATCACAAGATAATGCAGAGTAAAGTTTGAAATGCCTTAAAAAGAAAATAAAAGGCACACTTCCGCTTTTATCAATATTTTGTACACTTATCATTGAAGAAAGCATTCATTATACGAATTCTGCATAAATTTTGTTAAATATTCACTGTTATATCTCTAATTTTTCCTGCGTGCATGGTTTTGAAAGGGTAGGCCTACATGTCCACGATAAACAAACATCTATAGAAACCACCCTTTTTCTGTAAAAATTATGAAACTCATGTAGCCTATAAGGTGCATTTTAATATCCTTCCCAAGTTGTCATAGAAAGATCTGAAGCCAAACTAACTTTCTTCAACTTAAACAATTTTTGGTCTCTTGTAAAATTTGAATATTATGACCTGCGCCCTTTCTAAAATAAGCGATTCAATTCAAAACACTGATCGCCAAACAAATGGGAGCCATAGAACAATTTTTTTTAAGTTGGCTGCTTTCTATGTAACTTTTTTCGACGGGTAGTTCTTAGATGAAATGTATTTGCGAGTGGAAGTTTTTCAGTGTTGTCTATTAACATAGTGTAGCCTGGGGGCTTTAACTAGCGTCAACTACTATTATGGCGCACAACTCCAAACCTTATCATTAAAAGAAAAAAACATGAAACAATTAATTCTATCCCCGAGGTACAGACACGTTCGGATATGTTAATATTTTCTAGCTCCAGGCTACAGCCAGGTTCAGAAATGTTAATTTTCCCATACCACTCCAACTAAATAAATTGCATTTTTAATCAGCAGAACGTTTTAAGCTGTATTCTAAGTGTGGATTCTTAAGAAGCCTTACAACAAGGAAAGATTTGAATGGGCATCCTCAGAAGCTCAACGTGATCCATTCACGTTGTGAAGAGTTTTCAATATTTTGACTTTTTTTTACTTAAATAAAAAAAGGAATAAGCATGGGCCATAAACCTTATATTTTCTTTGAATTTTGTTCAAACATCATATGTCCATTTTTAACCACCCCAATTTCAATTTTAGGGCTCATGTTTGTTATGTTTCCCCTTGTTTTGATTAACTTTACCGCCTGTCAAAATATTGAATACTTTTTACCATCTTGTACACGCCCACAATACAGGTACACACCATACATATCAAATTACCGAAGAATGTCATACTATACTATATACTATATCTGTAAATATATCAGAACTCAATAACTGCGCTTATGACTGTAACAGAAGCAGTTTTCTAAATACCAACGAAGAGAAAATACAGATATCCCTCGAAGACATTTTTAAAATACCCTATTAATTTGTAGAACGCAAAACCCAATGGGTGAAAAAGCAGATGAAATACATTGAGTTTGAGAATATTCTAGGTAGTGGAGGCTGTAAAAGCACACCTCAGAAAGAAATGGAAGACATGCGAGATCCCGAGTGAGAGAAATCGATACTATTACAGATGTCTCGAGCGTTCGAACAACGTCTGAATAAACTGGGAACTTTAATCAATGTTTACATGCCACTGACCGCAAAAAAACAAATAAGTATTTTCTAGTCGTGCATTTATCGGTATCTTTATCCTTTGAATCAATATAATTTGGCAGACGTCTACACATCCATTGCGAAGATCATTACAGACACAGAAATGTTTCTAAGATGAAGAAGGTTATGAGGTCAGCAATCGAAATGTCTGAATCCTTACAACTTTAAGACAACAGTCTGAAATATATTAACTGAAAAACTTCCAAGTTTTTTCCGAAATTAACAGCCCAATCCAATGCCTAACAAAATTTTAATGAACCCCAAAGTTTTAATAAATTTCATATTTGCCGCAGAGGGAGGACTATTTTGAGTAGTATTTATTTACCTCCTTATTCCCTCTGATATTTGTTTTGTTTCAAACGCTATTGTGATGGATATTCGGGATATCCTGAAGGTTTCTTAGATCTAAAGGGAAGAAGAAATTTAACACTGTCACGTAAATGTGAAAACTTGGCGTTGTGCAACAATTCCCAATATACACTGTAATTTGTGCAAATTATGGGCTAAATACCGGTACAGAAAACAAGATAAACTTACGCACGAATATTTCCTAAAGGACGCCTTCAGATTGTGATAATAAGAGAAATTGTATCACTGCTGTAATTGTATTGGTTCGGTTCTGTAGTAAGCTTTAAAGATACTTATTGACTCGTTACTGTACTCGATATATGAGATGATATAATATAAATTGGCGGTATTTAAATTACACGATTCAGTACCATAATTAGCTAGGCTTATGTAAATGTAGATATATAAGCATTCATGAACCACGGGTCATTGTCTCTGTTGGACATTAGATGAGAATATTATAGGAGAAAAATTCCTCCGACACTGTGACTTGAACCCAGGACCTTTGGCTATTCGCGCCAATGCTCTACCAACTGAGCTAAGCCGGAGTTCAATTCACAGCGCCAGATGGAACCTCTCTCCTATGACTGATTGCCCTAATCTAATGGGCAATCAGTCATAGGAGAGAGGTAATCAGTTCCATCTGGCGCTGTGAATTGAACTCCGGCTTAGCTCAATTGGTACAGCATTGGCGCGAATAGCCAAAGGTCCTGGGTTCAAGTCCCAGTGTCGGAGGAATTTTTCTCCTATAATATTCTCATGTAAATATCTTCAGTGTTCGCTCCAAATTTCTTGCTGGTTTTCAACTTGCTCAATTCCCTTTAATTTTATGTAGTTAGTTTTCCTATTACGGTTCATTGGCTGCATTTATTAAAATTATCATTTAAACACAAATGTTGCACAACACATCAATCACCGCCATACACCGTTCAAATGATGGTACAACATAGCATTCTGCGTAACATGATTGATCGTGTGTGGGCCGTTTAACTTTTTATGGACTGATGGCTACTGAAGCAGGACTTCCAGTTCAATGAGAAATCCGAACCACTATACAGTATGAGTAGGTTACAGTATGCATCCCACGTACGTTCACAGCAGGGAGTCTTAAGTAGAACTACACGTCCATTGAGCAAATCCAGGCGCCAACTAGACCCGAAATCTAATTCGAAATCACAGGACACGTAGCTTCGATACCAAGTACGTTATCACTTCAACTATAAGCATGAACAACTTTTGCAGGGTGTGGGTGGGCTTTATCTTTAGAAGTATTTTTTTTCTCTGCACAGATGTAACTTAGTATGGATTCTGCGATGTTCCACTACACTACTGCCTACATTTTATGTCTGAAAGGTTAGGTAGAGTATATAGTAGTCTAAATAAGCTTATATACGTTACCGGCAATGTTTGTAATCGGGCATTCTATAAAATGATTAGACATTGTATAGAACGCCAAAAATGAGGTAAAGTATCAAATATAAAATATTTTACACATTTCCTAGGCATTTTATGGAATGACAAAACCGAAGTAGGCAAATTATTATTTTAAAATATTTCCTATTTAAATTCAAACTCTGCTTTGTTGCTTAGCAGGCTGGCTTGCCTCACGCGAAGTATTCGTATAGAACAGTCTCTAAAAAATTTCATTCGTTTTGAGTTGTTAAATGCCACCCAAATCTACCTTGTTGCAACAAGCAAGACTCAAGTAGCCTATTATAACTTATACAGAATTTTGGAAGAGATCTCCAGATTTTTTAAAAAATTTATATACCCAGAAAATCCTCACAAAAATTATCGGAATTTAAAGCAAGTGCAGAGGCTATATTTACTAGACCCCTAGGATCCTAGCATATTACTCCCAACGGATAGTAATTTAAAATTAGGTCGATCTGAAATGATAAATGTGTAAATGTATGCCTGTAATGATAGGCGGGTAAGCTACATTACAGGAGAAACAACCCTATAGTTACGAGCCCTTCACAGAGGGCACCATGGCCGCGACACCAGGTGTTTTCATTATTTTAAATGTAGCCATACACACGTGGTGGCAGCTTCTTTGGAAACATAAAGTATCTCCTATTCTATTTCCTAACAACCTTGATATTTAAATCTTACATAAATGGTTCCTAACAGACTATAGAATGTGGAAATGAATAGAGTTCACATAAATGTTGTACAGTAAACATTTACATCACATTTATTTCGCAATGTTTAATTATTTTAAACTGTTTGAACATGAATGAATGGTTTACAGATGTTTGGAAGGCTGTCCGCAATGACGAGTAGCTGATGTTTCATTTCATCTCGTAACATTTCCGGCCAGCCATCCAACTCACATTCTGTGTTATCAAACTTATCCTGTTCATAACAACTAAGTGATAGCAGCTTTCCACTTTTCAAGCACAACACATTTACAAATTTGGTATTCACAAGAGGAACAATAATAACTAACCATGGCCAGATTCCGTCTTTTCCTGCTACAATGTATCCAGAGGATGAGGATTTTGTCTCGTTGCTTACGTCTGTACGAAAATCCTATAGCTTACCGATTTGTATTCATCTTAAGCATACCCATGAAGGATTCTGAATTGGCTACTTTTATAGTCTGTTGCTGCGACGATTTTATTGTTCACTTAGAGCGCCTTCTTTGGTGCATGTGTGTTTCTTTTATCGCACTGTATGTTAGACTGGAATATATTATCTGTAAAATGCACAGTTACTACACTTTTTACAATTACACACAGCAAAGATGTACAGTATTCTGAAAAAAAAGGCTTTCTCGGGAAAAGTCTCCCTTCAAGCGGAATCCTAAAATATCGATCTGTTTGAATGACTATTTTTACTATTTGCTTTCAACATTTTTCAAAGTTTCGAACTATTTTTCCCCGATTGCTAAGCAAAAAAAAATAGCTTTTTCCATATTTTTAGGGATAACATCTTTAAGTAAGTTACCCATATTATTAAGCAAAATAAATGTGTGAAATGTCAAGAATCTCTTTGGATTTTGCAACAACAAAAAAGTCAACAAGCACGAGATATGTTCCTTTAGAAAGAGAATTGAGAAATAACAACAGAAATATTATTTAAATTGCCCATACTGTATTTTTTTTGTGACTGATAATTTATTATTCAGTAGAATCCAGATGTTTCACTCTTGCATGCACACACACTATTTTTCACCAGGGTTGGAATGTTTAAAACAAAACGTTTAAAACAAGTGTTTAAAACAAGGGCTTGTGTTTATTTTAAGTTTGTTTAAAACGTTTTAAACAATCTGTTTTAAACATGTTTTTTTAGCATATGTTTAAATCATTTTTTAATTGCGTGTTATATTTAATTTTGAAGACAATTTACATTTTGTCAAGTCAGTGACACCCTGTTAGTGTTGTAAACAGAAAACAAAAAAAACTAGGGTCAGAATACCAGAAAATCATGTGAGGTGATGTCTTTTGTATCCTTTTCCTCCAGACTTCTCTATCCTCTGCCGCCAGCTTCCAGTTTCTGATTTCGAGTAATTGATTTGATTTTTTTCTGACTGCATCCTACCCTCTATTTTGTGGTCTTCCTTTTTAAAGAAAGAGATTATTAATATTAAATATTGAATGTGTCAATTGCAACACTGTAGTAGGATATCCCTTGTAAGTTTGATAATGTAAGGCGGCTAAGACCACGTAAAACATGGTGAAAGTCAATCATCAGTTGAGCAGTAAAGGCAGTAATTAAACAGTAGTTTGTATTATTTTTTATTAATCATGAACTATTAATTCATAAACAAATAATACTGGTACAAAATGTATTTTCAAATACTATTAAGTCTATGACTCGTAAATCTTGAACATCTTAGCACAGGGTGTCATTGGATTGACAAAGTGTAAATTGTCTGCATAATTAAATTTAACACCCAATTAAAAAGTGTTATAAACATATGCTAAAAAATGTTTAAAACAAATTGTTTAAAATGTTTTAAACATTTCAACAGTGTATATATATATAGGCTATATATATATATATATATATATATATATATATATATATATATATATATATATGTATATAATAGCCCCTATACATTAAAATGGTTGATTTAAACAAAATGAACAATTTAAACTTTTTTAAAACAAACTACATTGTTGTAAACATAAAAAACGTTAAAAAACACGTTTAAAAGAACCAACATTGTTGTTCACATATAAAACGTTTTAAACAAAAAAAAAAAAACGTTTTTTTTTTGTTCTTTTTAAAAAAACATGTTTTTTATCAACCCTGTTTTTCACTGCTATCATTTAAAATAATTGATACTTTTAAATAGGAAATATTGAAGAATGCATTGTGTACAACTGATTCCAATGGAATTCACGCCCTACACTTAAGGGATACATGATTATAAAATATAATTAAATATTAATCTTAATAACGTCTGATGTAATATAAACTATCTCACATAGCGAAATATTTGGGAGAGAAGTTAACAAAGAAATCGATCATAAGTAAACTTCTGCGGCTGATGTCACACATTGAAGGACCTTTGTAACTTGGAGAAGCATTTCGAAGGATACGACAGGATATCCTTAACGCCACACTCATAAGTTCATAACAATACGGCTCACCCCAATCTGGATAACCATGATAACGATTTATAAATGAAATTAGCCAAGTCGTTTCACAAAAAATAAATATGCATACCCTATATTATAATATATAATCAATCCATTATACATCTAAATAGCATGTTAAATATTAAAACTACAGTAAGTACAGTTAATATTACGTATGATTTTTAAGATAATTTCTCATAAGCAGGTTTCAAACATGCATGCATGCTCCAAGTACAGTTTAAAATTCACGTGAAGACAGCCTCATTCTACAGCACTGTTTAAATGAAGCTCTCTCATGTTTACTGAATACCTTAGAATGAAATAACAGTTATTCCCTATCTAGATTTTACGCAAGAATGTATTAAGACACGGTTTAATGTATTTTTTCATTATTAGTCATCTGGCTAACAGTAGAGCTGGACAAAACGAAGAAGAAATTAGAAACTATCATTATTTAGGATAAAGATAAATAAATACTAACCGGTAAATGCTTTTTTCAAGGGTTTTATAATCTTCTTTATGGTTATTGGTAGGATAAATGTCTTATATCTCTTCATCTCTAAATTTCTGGGCAAACAACGAAAAATACTGAATAGCGTAAAAACAAGCATTTCCTGGTAGAGCAAATAATAATTATTCAGAAACATGGAAACTATAATTTCTTTATGAAATAACAGTCCGTCACATAAAGATAAAGAAACGCGAAGTCACTAAGTGCTAGCGCAGAAACTGGGAAAACTAGCTTTAACATCCTAAGGTTAAAAAATGAAGAAACTAGTCTGCGCATGTCTACGTTTCCAAGCAAATGAAATCGAAAGCGACAGAGCAGTTTTATTTCGTCGAATTGGAGATATGAAAACCTTATAAAGAAGGGAAAGCAGACCGAACTACTGAAGACTTGTTTAGAAGCGTCTCACTACTTGAGCTGATAGGTTGACGGCATCGCAAAGAATGTTAAAACAGCATCGCAGAACAACGTGTCAGGGCAAAAATTCTCCAACTCGAAGGCTGAATCGATTAAACTGATTTAAATAAACATATGCTGGCTGTAAGATTGCGAAATGTCTCTTAGGAGATATAGAATAATCTAAACAAAGCAAAAAATACTCAGGCACGCTAGAAATAACTAATAACTCTGCAAATGACTGATGAGAACACTAAAACTGTTTTTCAAATACCGAGACTGAATTTGTTCGAGAAATATTTCCGCTCACCTTTCCTGTTTTCTCGGATGAGATAGGGCGTTCTTCTGGAGTTTGAGAACGACGCCTGTCTGCATTTAATCCATGCGAACCAGTTATTTGTGCAGTATTATTTCAATATTTTGTTTATGTGAGCATAAATAAAAAGTATGATCAAAAGCCAGAGCAATGCCGTCGAATATGAGTCAGCGACTGTAGTAGTCCTATGTTCTTTCCGAGTATAAAAACTATCTTAATGCAAAATTTCAGCTCTATCAGCGTAGTAGTTTTTGCGATAAATCGGAACAGATAGATACGATTGAATTTTTATTTTACCATAAGTCTAGATATATATATATAATGAAAAATCACCCTCGGAAATACGATTCCGTAAAGTCAAGGTGCACTATACTATACACACATGTAAGTGCACCATGACTTTACGGACACACTGTATATCACTCTATGTTTGTGTGTCTTTTAAACACTACACATTAACATTTCATTAACACAGAGATAAGGTACTCATAGCACTTTGAGGTAGACGTAGCCCATTCGATATCAAAACCCAACTGAATATAGTACGAACCTCAAAGGCCCTTATTTCCCTAAAATAATCACAAGCTTCCTGTGAACTTCCTCATACATAAAGATGCCGCATATCAAAACACTAAGCAATTCGTGTAGCTAAAATTTAGCTAGATTCGTGATGGTAGTATGATTATTTTTAAAACGATTTTCCAGTACGTAGTGCATATACTTAGCCACAGTACACACAAAAATAAGACATGAATGATTTTGCATTTTGCAGAATGCTTTACTTTCACTGATCTTAATACATATTAAATTGTATTTCAACTTGCGTAAATTTACTCGGACATTACTTTACATTATAAAGGTGAACTGACAAATGATCATTTCGAGTCATAACAGATACCCCACAGTCTTCTGTTTTCGAGAGCCAGTCAAAATGCTTCGGGCTCCGCTTCCTCTGGGACCTCCTGAATGCGATTCCAAGACGTTACCATCTCGGCCACCTCGCTCAATTTACGGAAATAATAATTTCTATTGCTAGCATGTCTTCAAAGCGAAATTTATTGCAACTTCCAAAGCCCTATGTGAATACTGTAGGTAATATTGTTGTCATGGAAACTGAAGAGAGACTTCAAAGCTGCGTCCGAGCTTTTGAAGGTTTTTTAGGGGGGACATTTTTTAAAAATTGAACTTTTTGGAATTTCCCTGTGGTTTACAGCCTAAAAGCTATATGTGTACCAAATTTCAAGTTTCTAGCTCATCTGGAAGTGGGCAAACATTAATGGCAGTGAGTGAGTGAGTGAGTGAGTGAGTCAGTCAGTCAGCCAGCCATGTGACTTCATATCACAGGTATAAAAGCGGCTCAATAAACCAGGATGATAGGAAATTTGTCAGTGTACTGCTGAAGTAATGAGACCAGAAAGCGTAATTCGTGCCACAGCAAACAGTAAGGAGCCCTGGATCACTACAAATGACACTGACACTGGGAATTGCTTTTCTTTCTTATCGTAAGCAAGAAAATTAATCTTGGAACTAAATTACGACCTACTGTGAGGTTTTTCGCAAAAGATCATCTCCTGGTACTAACGTAAAGCAATTTTTTACTATTAATATCTCTCTACGTGCACCGAGAAAGTGATAAGAAAATGGAAACAAAACATAAAGAAAAGCATGTAGAAAGGACTTCGGGAATTCGGGCTACCCCTTTAATAAGCGAGGAAGGTTGAAGTTGTTGGCTGGGCAATAATAGAGAAGGGATTGTATTTTAATCACGATCATCTAGTTAAATAAGAACCACAATACATCAAGCATGAAGCTGCATACTGCTTAGGCTTACAGGAACACATAATGTTATGAAAATTGCATACCTTTATAATGGGATGCAATGGGTGTACACTTGGAGTCAAACTTGAGGTAAAAAGTGAATATAAACATTTCCACACTTTGAATTTATTCATTGCTGTATATGATATGAAATTCTTGCTTGGGTAAAGATCAGAATGTAATGAGAATATTAATACTTCAAAAAAGGCTGTCAGAATATCGTCCATAAGTTATATAAAGCACACTGTGCATCTTTATTTAAAAAAATAAAAACACCTACGCTAATTTCATTATAAGTTACATTATTGAATGTTTTAATTATATTAAGGATAATATTGGCATGTTCTAATAAATAATGTAACTCATGAGTAAAATATCAGAAATATGAATAATTTAAAGTTAAAGTTAAATTTAAAGTTAAATTTATGTAAAAATAGCTAAAAAAAACTAAATTATATGTCTTGCCGAAGCATATTTAAAACTTAGAAACCATATATTTTAAAGTATAAATGAATCGATTATTACACAATTTCTGATTATACATTAATAAGTTAAGTAATTTTTGCCAGTATTAACGTTTTCGAATTTTAGATACCTGTAATATCTACGAAATCGTTTGTCCGTTTCAGAATTTACAGGTGTTTAGTGGATAAGCAATTTTAATTTGTTTGTAGCCTATATTTTATCTTTTTATTATGTATTTATTATTTGGTATACGTTTAGTATTATTTAGCATCATTTTATATTTTTGTAGGCCTATTAATTAGTATACATCGTGTCTTTTATTTCCATATTAGGATACTAACTTTCAATGCTGTAGTTATGCAGTCGAATGAATGAGTAAATAAATAAATAAAGAATATATTTTTTCCTCGAAATAGAGGCCGAATTTCCACGTTTGGTCGACTGAAAAGAAAAGGACTGGTAAAAAGAGAATGGAAATAAAAAATGAAGATGTGTTACAAGCAAATAACGTTCTGTAATTATAATAGCCAGACAAGGCAGAATGCAGTATTTCGGTACTGATTTCGTGATCGAAGGTTGCACTTTCTACTTGTATTCGTGTTAAAAACAACACGAACTTGAACCATGTTGTTCGTACGCGTAGAAGAGATATTTCTCAAGATCCGCTTCCGTGTTGTGGAACTGTGAGGAACTAAAATATTGTGTAGTCTGTGGTCATAATGCAGATTTATACCGGGATTAAAACTGGAGAAACAAGAGATCCCTGGGCGGTCGTACTGAATGAACCATCCTCGCGGAAACCTGATACATGTCTGTATGTTCTGTGTTAGCACGAGTGAATACCATGCCAACGTTATGCATCATAATCAATGAGGAAAACATTTGTGCCATAATGTGTTGCACTTCGGATTGTCTAATTTGATACAAATACTAGACACATTTAAACACTTCATACTATCAATGTGACTAAGCAAAAAGTGTCAGTAAAAGAACGAGATAATCGTTTATGGGCTTCGTGTCACATCCCTGAAAGAGGTACAACTTAAAATTCTTAAAAAATAAAAAAAAAGACTTTGTGAAAAAATTTAAATATCAGCAATATTTTGAAAATTATAAATTCAAACGCAAGATGCTCCAATTCGCTGTAAGCAGTTATCAGCTACCGAGCTACCTGTGTAATAATTTGATGTTATATGTTTAACGCAGATTTCCCTCAAATTATATTTTTACCTCATTTTTTTCAACTACTGAACAGATATTGTTGTAAAAAGGTGCAACATATAGGCCTATAATTTTAAAAAATAACCAGAACCATGCAGCAGCTCTTAAATATTTTGCCTACAAAAATAATTTCGAGGTATCTTGGTAATGATTTGTTACATAAATTTAACAATTTAATGAAAAAATTACCTATTTAACTACAGATATGAAAGTGGTCATTTTTGTATATCTGTCTTTACTCTTCAAAACGAAAAAAAAAAAACAAACAAACCAAACAAAACAAACAAACAAAAAACAGAACAAGAAAAAGTTAAATTTGTTTGAGTTAAAGAGGGAAACACTAAATTCTGACATGGCAAATTGGAGTTATTTTGAATCAATTTGTAAATTTAATTTCACGGACCTTAATATGTTTTTAAAAGACGGGGTTCTCAGTGTATTAATCTGCAGTTTCATATGAAACAGTGTCATTTTAACACGAATTGGTACTTCCCCTTTAACAACCAGTGGAGTAAAGACGTCGTATTTGGACTCCAATGTAAATGGAATTTCGCAAAGTCAAATTTAACAGTAAAATTTATGGATCGCACCCAAAGTCGCCTGCTCCCATCGCGGAAATTGCAATAAAAATACGCGATAGGAGCTAACTTCCCGCCGCTTAATGTGACCTTGCATAAGTGCAAGTAGAAAATGTTATTCACTGCTGAAAGGGATTTCACCTAATACGCTGTATTTTTTTATTTTTTAAATTTTGGATAAGCCTAATCATTGAGTTGATTGTTTTCTGTGCAGTCCGTTCCGTCACACCTCACTACATGCTCTCCTGCCCCCAGGTTGTACGAAAGTAAACTTCCCAAAATACTAATTTGGAAAGATCCCACCGGTTCTGAAGGAGGAGAAAACTTCCATGACGCAGTTTAGGATATAACCCGGGCCATACAGTCCATAGCGGACTGTTTTATCAATTTCGTCTCACCAGCTGAATTTCACTGAATTTGTTGGATTCAGATAATAAAAACGCTGACAAATATGTGTAGTTCAGCAGAATCTTGAAAGCTGCGAGTTTTCATAAAGAATATTAGGCCTATATGTTATATTACAACTTTATTATTTAAAATTCTTACAATTTATTGTCCCAAATGCTGTACAAAATAATTTCGTAAAATAAGCTGTTCAAAATATTTGACCAAGGCAGCAAATCTTTAAATTTAACCACGTTTTTACAAGTAGCCTATGTTCAATATGAACGAAACATATTAAGGAAGTTTCCGAATGAATGCAGCCAGATCAATAACATGCTCCGCCTGAAGTGATGAAAGAATCTGAAAATAATATACCCTGGGCTCTTTGCGCCAAAACCATAGGACTGGTTGATTGGAAACAAATATTTTTTTCTCGGCAAGTCATAACCAGAGTCGAATTCTATAACATTCAGAATTTCGGATTCTAACTCTGAGTCCATTTCCAGAAAATTGAATTTTATAAGACTTAAAACCCACTGATAATTAACTCGCGAAGAAATCAACTGGAACACCTGTTGCTTTCTATAGTAAACTTTTTTCTTATCTTTTAGTATCAATATTTTTACGGTTATTTTTAACCATGGAAAAATTGTCAAAAGAGTAAATATAAAGAACGTTAAGTGCGTTAGTTTCTATATTTTTCTACAGTATTTTCAAGTAAAAACTTCGGGGCTATACTTTAAAGCTTCAAATCGAGTTTATTCAAATTATACTGTAGAGGCCTAACTAACAATATATCTGGTACAATAACGATTCAATAATTTCTGGAGCAACGCAGTATGTCTAACTTAAACAAGAAAAAGTTAAATGGCATATTCAAACAAAATCTTGTCCCTCCAATTCTTTTGATTAATGTATATCGCAGTCTATGGAGGAAAATACACTATAATGTTCGTAGCAACAGCTTCAATTCCCAAAAGTATCTTCCACCCTCTCCATGTTGAAGTGGCAGGCTAATTCTGCTGTAACGAATCTTGAAACCGGGCATCCTGTTTCCTGTTATCCTTCCTAACAAACACTTTACATAAGGCACAATGGCATCGCCTGTTCGCAATTGCGCTTATCACAGTATTGTGATCAAGGCAAAATATATTGCTACACATACACCTACTGGTTAAATGAATAAATAAAAAATTCCCTTTAGGCAGGCCTACAGGCTGAGGTAGATTTCAAAGTGCTAAATCTCGCCTTATATGAGAGCTATCGAAAAACCAGTTATTGATTTGTAGAGTAATCATCAAGAGCTTTTCAACGATACCCCATAAGATGTGGTTTCAAAAATTTCGAATTTCCATCACCCCACCAACCACCCCCACTCGTACCCCCAAAACCCCCGAATCGTTGGTGTCACTGTGAACTCCACAGGGAGTACTCTAATTTATTCAAACGAAGTTCCCCTCTATACTTCAAACGAACCGAGATATAATTTTTTCAAAATTTCAACCCCCTCCCCCGACCCTTCCCTTAGGGCAATTTTGCTCATTAACGAACTTGTCCGAACTATTGGGCCTAGAAATAACGTAATAAAATTTGGTTCAAATATCTTCAATATTACGGTCGCTGGCGTGTAAAGATATATATAAATATATACCTGTATATAAGTGATACAAACATCACATTTTTTTTTAACGGGCGGTGGTTTCGTACTTAGGGAGGCATGAAACGTAAAGATATGAAAGAATTTTTCGAAAGTCACGACATTTTCCTTCGAAATCTACCTAAAACCCTCATTTCCTCCGGCATTTCTCTAATTAGGCTACCTTAGAACATTATCGAAATCTGTGGAGGTGACTAATTTGGGACTAATATTGCAAGCTTTAGCCTAAATAGCTGTATTGCAAAAACGGATTGATGGCTTAATCCTTCAGTGGACTACAGTCACTGCCACTTTCAAGCTGACCACCTAGTAGTAACTCTGGTGAAAACGTGGACGGATAACCACTGCCTTCATATCTGATATTGCCTATTAAAAGAAGCAAAGGGAGACCCACCGTGGTTCAGATTCCACGTTAAGTAAGTCTTGGCTACTGCAATAACTTTAGAAATCTTAACCTCTATGGCACATGGTCTGCCATGTAATTCAGTTATTTTGGTGAAAATTCGACATCGAACTTCAAACGCTAGGAAAAGTGTTGGGGGTAATACAATACTACATCTACAGCGCAGCAGAGGGTAGAGAAAGAGAAAAAAGGTAAATTACTTTCCCTTTCCTTTAAAATAATTAGACATGCATAAAACGCTTTGCATAGTCAACTTGATCAAGGCAGTTCCCAGGAAGTCGTGATAGTTGTCTAAGCACAGATACCGATTAGTACACTTTTAGCTATGAAATAACGCGAGGAAATAAGTGACATGTATACTAATCTTAACCACTTTTCCCTGCGAAATTTTAAGGAGCATAAAGTGAAATTTTCTTTTCACCGCAAAATGATCTCTATATTAATACAACTTTACGCCAATTTCCTTCCTCTGTCTCTGATATAAGGCCATTACAGATAAGACGTCAATGTCGTTATCTGAAAATATTTCTTTTATTGCCTACCCATTCTCAACACTGCTTACTTACAATATTTATTAGGCTACAACACGGGTTATCTGAATAATTAGCGGTGCGGACGGATTGCTATCTCCAGGGGATGATGTTTTGTTCTGTCATTTTCTATACATTGTATTCATGGCCTTTCCACTGAATATAATTCTCATGGAAATATACTCTACGTTGTGGATTCACGCTACCTTCCGGAGAACTAAGGAAAATTCTCGTTGTTTAAATATCGAAACATCCACCAAAATCGCGTTTATCACGCGTAGACAACTCCATGCTTATACACATTAATATTATTTGTTGGATTATTTCGATAGCTGACATTTTGTCACATCTTATGTCACACTAGCTTAAAAGGCCCGGCGTCGCCCGGTTTTTGTATTTTGTAATTCAAAATTGACTTATGAAGGACTTTCAATTTTCAAATTCTAGGTCTTTATATACGTATTGAAAATTTAAAATGAAGAAGAACGACTTATCACGCTCGAACTATTCCCGCAGAAAACCTTGATATAGCTTTTTATGGCTCATAGAGGGTGTAGAATTTTGTATCCCATCGCTTCTACACACAAAGCCTGGTAGGAGTCAAAATAAGAAGAAACAGAAATTCCGGTAACATAAAATTGTATTGCCTTTGCGGAATATTTTATTTCTCACTCTCATCTTACCATACAACCGTTTCAGGGATGAAATTAAAAAGTAATTCAATATCACTTTCATACTTCCCTCTCCAAAAACCTGCGATATAATATAAATTTCATCTTCAATATATAATTACAGCAATTAATTAACTTATTATATCAATAGCTTCTCAAATTTTTTCAAAGTCACTGTTGTCATGTGAACTGTGATTTGGGTTTGATAATTCTGTGTAAAAAGGGATTAAGTATTCTCAAAAACATTTGATTTTTGCATTTAAAATCAAAATGTTTCAAAATCCTTTCTTAGTGAGCACCTACATTATGAAACGAAGGTACTGTCAAAATTCCAACTCTCTACGAATTATAGTATAGGCTCTACGTTGATTCTCTGTCATTCAGTCAGTCGGTCTGTCAGGGCAAAGCCTTTCATATACATAGAGATTTTTCTTTCTTAACATTTCATTTTCTTTCCGGATAATTCTTGAAACCATGGCGATAGCAATAGGGTGATATCAAGATATGGATTAGATGGAGTCGGGATGGTAACGGAGATTTAATCCTCAGAGAAAAATCACAGATTGAGGGGGGAAAGAGCTCACAAAGAAAATGAACCAGAAAATTTAATCTGAGAGAGATTGCAACCCACGCCCCGTCGCAAAGTCAGCCTCGATAATGCTTCGACCACGGAGGCGAGCACATACTGTCGTAAAAACAGTGACAAAAAAAAAAGTTCGAACTTCGCAACTGTGGCACATTTGAGCTGCTAGTCCAGAACTGAACTTTATGTGACACACTGATCACTTTATTATTTATATTTATCTTACTGCCAATCTGACGACACTCAAGCCTTAAATGGACTGGCTTATTCATAAATTTAACTACACACCACTGCCCTAAAAGGCGATGTATGCTCATACATCTGCTAACATAAAACGCATGTATGGCATGAGGAGTATCTTAAATATGAATACTGCAGTTTTAGAATTGCAAATAAAGCTCTCTGATTATGACCTCGACACTGAACCCACCAAATGAATACAACACGCGCAAAAAAGACCTTAGGGTTGAATTAAAAGCTACTAAAACTGCGGTACAAACTGGAATAGGCATTAGTCAATCCTAAAGGTGACTCCTACAAAATCATATCCTCGTATAGTCTCACCTGGGAGGTAACGTAAATCCTTCCGCTAGCAATCATAACAATCTATTAGCAGAAAAAAAAGTTAAGCTCTCGTCTCAATTTGAAAAGAAGCGAATACATAAATCTTATTCAAATGAAATTGAATTATTCGAAACTTGATTTCTTGAATTATATTATAAAGCATGTAAACCCTACCAGTCTACGTGTAGTATGATGTAGTTCTAACGCTCAGAAGAGTGTATTACCCCATTTGCGGCTATATTCAATCTAAAAATAACGACTATTGATAAAATTCATTGCTGTAATTAAATATTGAATACGAACTGTATGTTATTATATCGCAGGTTTTTGGGGAGGGAAGTATGAAAGTGATATTGAATTACTAAACCTGATGCCATTCATATAATGTATAATAATAATGCTGAATGTTGAATAACCTGAATTATTCCAAAAATAAATAATTTGAGAATAGAGGTAGCCTATCAATTTTAAGAATTCAACTATGCAACCACACACAGCACATTTTGTGAAAGCATTCAGGCAAATTCCTCCACAGTGAAACAAAATTTTTGTTTGTCTGTTTTGGTTATTTGATGAAGGTTATAAACTGCTACTTGGGCCTGTAATCGTCACTGGTATGCCAAAATTATGAGAAAGAGGAATTAACACACATGGCAGCATAATAACCACCATCAAAATTAAAAGGAACGAAGTTAAATCCGTAAGCAACTTCCATATATCTGTTTCGTATTAAGTATTTCAACTCTTTATACTGAAGAACCCTTGTACATTTCAATAAAAGGTTGTATGTGCCCAGAATTTCAATTTAAAATACGTAAAATTATTTAGATCTACATGAATCAAGACTGAAGAAACTATGTGCGAACTATTCGCATTCGCACTGGTACAACTAGTTTTAAATTTTCTCTGAGTGTAGGAGAAAATGCAATCACCACATATGAGAAATGTTGTTACCAACTTAAATTTTTAGCGACAGAAAGTAAAATGAGAAAAAAAATCTTGAGTTTTTTTACAGACATGACAGGTAGATCCAGCATTGCCTCTGGAATAATTTTGAAGTGAAAATTTCCCAGGCTGAGACAAGAGTACCGGGTTAACAAGAGGTCACCGTTGGCTGTGGATGACCTACTGCACATGAAGCTCAACCAAGTGCATACGCGAATTATACGAACAGCGACACAATTTAAACAGAAATTAAGCATGAAGCTGCTGGCAACATGCTGATTCTAAACTTTGCTAAAAGGCAATTTATCACCACCCAAGATACTTCTCTGCCCACACACGAGCTAAACAGTTCGGCAAGCTAGGTTGTCTATATTAACGGGGCACTGAATATAAGGTGAGGCATTGCGCTACAAACCGGAAGGTAGCAGGTTCGATCCCCGATGAGGTCGTTGGAGTTTTTCAATTGGCCTAATCCTTCTGGTGGCACTATGGCCCTGAGGTCGACTCAGCCTCCAACATAAATGAGTACCAGGAGCAATCCTGGGGGTAATCCGTTTCGAATGTCTAAACGGAACCCTCGAGCCTCAACCTTCGGAACCCTCTGGGCCTCCACGGCCTGTATAGGGAACACTTTACCTTTTTACTAAATATAACGAATGCTATTCCTTCACATATTCTGTAACTAGTCTATATACCGTGACCACCAGCCTACCTGATCTCCGAAAATTCTGCTAAGACCAAGGGTTTAGTATAAAGTTACGAAATCATAGGTACATGTGAAGTGAGACAATTAGACCCAATTCATTCTACACTTCCATATATTTTGGATATATATTCTTAAGGTAATATTTCATTTCCATGGATACATCAGTACGAAATGTACGTTACTACTGCACCATAGGCAATAGTGACAGGTAGTATTGTTGATGGACTATGAAATTCGATGTCGAGTTTTCAATTTTAATACTAGTTTTGAGGTTCCTAGAGCTCTTTTTTTTTTTTTTCGGAAACATGTCTGTGAACAGCAAAGCTCGATAACGAAAAATCATACCAAAATTTTTATATTTGACTTAATGATTTTTTCGTGGATGTAACACAAAGCACGGCGAAGACTTTCTCTACTAGTGCGTTACTTAAAGGAAAAAATAGTTTTTCGCGACGTTTTCAAAATGGCTATAACGATTTTTTCAAACTGTTTACAGGTCTTACAGCAACCCACCATACAGCCCTGATCATGCTCGTTCGGATTACCATGTGTTTGGACCCCTGAAGAACGATTTGGAAGCGATGAGGTCAAAGAAGCGAAGTATTCTAGTTTTCGGACACAAATAATAGCTATTTATGTATCAAGTACGCCAAGCAAGGTTTTAATTGAACGAGTCTGCTAAAGATTTTTCGTACGTGGTATAAACAATAGTTTTTAGTAAAAGTTATCTAATTTTACTATTAATGAGCTCAGTTTATCAATCATTTTCAATGATTCTGAGTAAAGAAAGCAAAGATAATGGCGATTATAACAGTCGTGCATGTTTATAAACTTCGCTTGCTGTAGACTGTTGCTTTTCCTTTAAAAAACGGTTAAAGAAATCGTTAAGATAATAATGTTGATTAATATTAACTAAATATATTCACATCGATTGGAATTACGCGTCATTTTTATCACATTTTCCGCAACAAAACTTATTACGCCTTGTTAAAAAGAACGAATCATACAAGAGGCAGATCTGAACTCATTTCTTTCAAACAACACACATAACTTACTCTTACTCTTCTTAAATCTATTCTAATATTATCCTCCACTACGTTTAGGTCTTCCAAATGGTATTTTCCCTTCGGGTCTCCCTATCAATATTTTTAGATATCTTTCCTCCTCTATGCGCGCGACATGTCCGGCTCATTTCAACCTCTGTGATTTAATTACACTACTTATTATTATATTCTATGAAGAGTACAGGATATGAAGTTATTTTCTCCCTATCAATATTTTTAGATATATTTCCTTCTCTATGCGCGCGACATGTCCGGCCCATTTCAACTTCTGTGATTTAATTACACTACTTATTATTATATTCTGTGAAGAGTACAGGCTATGAAGTTATTTTTTCCAGTCCCCGTTTTCATCAGTTAGGTCAAACATGAAAATTTAATGCAGTAAACATCAGCTGTTTATTCAGGTACAGTGTAATTTTCCAAGTGATGCGAAGTTAGTCATCCGAAAAACTGCGCGGAATAAACCAACACAACTTCCTAGCATATGGTGCCGCAATACATTCACTTTTTGCACGGCACAGAACAGTTATGACAAGAACTACGGTAGTGACCTTCCATTTTTTACTCCGGTGTCGTCCTCGTTCACTTCTAATTTATGGTTCAAAGCTTCGCAATATTACGAGACCGCTCTGAAAGTGAAAACCTAGCCTACATTCGTATTATCTCCTATTTGAAGCAGCGGGAGATTATTTTCTCCAATCCTCCAATCGAACGAACTGTTACGTGAAAGAGCCGCTTTCTTCACACGGTCGCGCGCAGATCATCGAACCTGCGGCTACAGCGAGGTTAAACGCCTCAAGTCATAGCGCATTGTAACTGGTCATAATGCCCATGTTCATCTTAAATGTGTGGGCTAACAACCTCGAACTCTGTGATTCGTAGTATACGAACCCCGACACCGAAATCCATAGTGTTACGTGTCTTATGCTTCAATATTAAGAGGGGAAGAATGTTTAAATCTACAAAGCAAAACAGGTACAAGGCCTCACGAAGGAAGGCATTTAATCTCAGTGCAACCCAGCATCACAGAACCCAATAATTTTTTTAGCGAAATTCAGATCGATGCTAAATTAACACAGGAATCACATATCAATTTACACCACAGCCATTCCATGGAAAGTGAGCCTAAAATGTCCAGACCGTAACACCCTTTTTAAATTAATTAAAAATATATGTCATCATTGAAAAATTATGAAATTATTTTCAGTACTGGTCTACTGAAGAACTAATTCTGAAAAGTAATTTCAAAATTTTTGAATGATGACATATTTTTAAATTTAATATTTACACCATTAATATTCAAATATAGAGGTGAGAAATACAACCAAAATAATTATACGGTACTTGCCAATGAAACATTTTAGTTCCATTGCTGAAAGATATAACAAAATTACACACTGCCTTGTATAAATTTTTTTCATGTTTGGGCTATGCTACTAAGACAATTAACATTAAATTCTACTCTAATAGCTTTAAAAATATATTGTTAAGCCTAGTTATATTCTAGCGTTTTTACATTACTATAAATAGTCGCGATATGGCTTTTTAGTTTAAGCGACTTTAATAAATATCTCAACAAAGAAATTGCATAACCTACCATTATAATTTTAAATTGTGATTTTCGTACATATTTCTCAATATTCGTTCGGGAAGAACGCTTATTTACACATTTCGTGAAGTACAACCAATTTCGCCTATTTCCTGGATATAAATTGTATAACAGTAATTATTTTGAGGACCTATAAAGCTATAAATATAGGCCAGGAAAATTGTTTTGCTAAGTTTCGCGCTTATCGCTATTTCCAAAAATATATATTTTTTCACCAGAAGAGCCGGAGTTATGAAGCAAATCTCAAAGACATGCGAGATATTCGGGCTGGTCTATAATATGGTCGTGCGAAAACAAACCAGATAAAATACTATACTTTCTTACAAGTGAAAGTCCTTTACTGGTGACGCAAGGCGAGCAATGGAGTGCAAGGCAATAAACAGAGGAACTGAGATTTGAGACCCGCTCATTAAAACTGGATTGTCTTTGGAAAGTACGACGTAACAACGATCAGTCAAGTCTGGCTAAAAGAATTCCTGATTCATCACCTTGAAAATGTTTCCAATGCTTCTATGGAAATAATTCAACTATTTTATTGCATTTTTCGAATCGGGTATTCGATAAAATGGGTGATGAAGTCACCACACGACTTCTTTGTACAAGACAGATGCAGTAGACCAGCGTTTCTCAACCTATGGTCCGCGGACCACTGGTGGTCATAAAGCAAGTGGAAAGTAAAGAAGTAAAAAATTTTCACATATTTCGTTATAATGACCTATTATTAATACCCCAAATATTAAGAATATAGGCCTTCTTTTAAAAATGGGATGTAAAATTAGGGATCTCGGGTTCAAAAAGGTTGAGAAACGCTGCAGTAGACTATGATAAATATTCTGTATTTGAGTCCACAGTGGTCGAGCAGTCAGGATTCTTGCTATTGACCAGGGTTTTAAGAGTTCACCCCCAGCTGACTGCATGGATTTTTTATATGTACAAAAATTCGAAATATGCCATCGAAACGGAAGTAAAGCCGCTGGTCCACTGACAAAGTTTCCCGACACACCCTATAAGAGCAAAATTACCAACTGATTAAGGTGAAGCCCTTTTTTTTTTCTTCATGGTCCTTCCATAGGAAATGAACCGACCCCTCATCACTAGAGGCCTTCAGGGAACGAAGTAAAGATTTTTTTTTTCCTATCAACTTAGAGGGCTGCAGGAAATAGCATCAGTTATAATGCCAACACCAATACACATTTAAATATTATTTCTTGAATTTACTTGTGATCTCCAAACTTTGGGCATCAGTGGACAAACATGACAAATGAATTATACACAATGAAAAACTTTTTAGAAGTATTTAATACTAAATCTGCCCCTTGTAGAATATACAATACCCTACTTTTCGAAGTTCAGAACTTCTAAAAGTACCGAGATATATATGTATAAAATATTGTATCAATTGCATTAATAATAGGTCTATCGACGGTTAGGTTTGGAACAGCTGGTCTTCTCATTGGCATTAGTGGTAATGCGACTAAGAATGCTAAACTGATATTACTGTCGTTAACCTAACTGCCACTATTCTACATTATGTTTCAATTAAATTATTAATTTAGCGAGTACAAGGCAATGAAGGGAGGTGGGTTAGTCTAGCAGACGGCTCGCTCTGATTTCATTTGTTCAGTGAGACTCGAGATGCCAGATGTTTTATGATAAAATTTGTCGGTTTACTTATTTAATGCATTGTAAGTACTTTTTTTGCATTTTTAGCAAGATACCATGTAGTCAAGGGTAATCAGCTATGTCCACTTTGATTTGAGAAAACATACAGCTTAAGGTACAATTTGGTATTATAAGATTAACTTCAAAAAGTGTGTGTGGTTAATTACTATGTTAAATAACAAAAAGTGACTTTTTGTCCCACCTGTATGTCCCACCCATAATGCTGATAGTTTTATTAAATTATTATTGATGAGTTAAATAAATGTTCTGACTATCTGGAAATAGTTTATAATTTGTACTTAATCTCTCTTATCTTCATTAATAACAACATTAAAACCCTAACAATAATAGCAGAACAGCAAATGAACTGTTTTCGTGCACCATTAAAATCATTGTCTAAATTATGTCCCACCCAGTATAGAATTTTTAAAATGAAATTTAAAATATTTAATACAAATTTTAAATAATGCTTTGCATGTACTGTGGAGGAGAAGGCATTGTAAATTTTACAGAACAGAAAGAACAAATTCTTGTTTATTATTTCTGATATATAATAAACAAAAATAGTTTTCATAATATGCTAGAATGTCCCATCCGTAATTATGAAATGGCTGAGCAGTAACCCAACTGCTGTTAGGTTGCTAATGAGCAGGGCCTGGATTCTAATGACATGTCATCTTTTTATTGATGCTGCGTAGACATACATTGCAAACTTGTGGATAAATCCTAATCATGGTCTCTAGATTATAGAAATGCATTTTTATTAGGTCATTTTTTTGTCATTTTATGCAATTTTATATTTTTAGAGCATTTATTTCAATTTTAAGTCATTATTTTGTCATTTTCGTGTCATTTGCTTCCTTATTTAGTAATTTTCTTGTATTTACATTGAGTGCATTAACTTTTTTCGTCGCTAAAAAAGCTATTGGTAGAAACATGTGTATTTCATTCATAAGGCACCAATGCACATTGTACACAATCCCATTCTATTATTATTTGTTCTTAATGAAATGTAATGATTTTGGAAAGGTGTTCCCGGAGATCCCCCAGAGTATGGAACAAGTCAAGTCAACACAGAAGAGAATTCGTACAATTCAAAATATAAATGCAAACAAAACTTATGTAACTTAAATACTTCAAAACTATTAATGTTCAGACAGAACCCCCTCCACAGTGTAAAAGTTATGAAACTTTTTTTTTTAGTTTTTTTTTCTGGAAAAAAGTTTCTAATAAGCTGAAGTAAGACATTAAAAATCTTCACAGTAACCTGCAGGGGTGCCCACCCCCTACCCCCCAAATATCATGACTCACCCCCCAAACTTCATTGCTCACCCCCCACCCCAATTGGCTGTCGACAAGGGCGCCCATATGATTTTTCTTGGGGGGAAATTTTTTTAATTTATTTATTTTTTGTCGCTTTAACTTCTTGGGCCACTTTGTAAGATTATATTAATAATAATAATGTAATAAGTGCAACAATGACGTAGCCAGAAAATAAATCGGGTCGGAAGTGCCGGGGGGGTTGGAATACCCCCCAAAAAGGGGGTCGGGGGTCCATCCCCAGAAAATTTTTAAATATTGAACTAATGAACTAATGAAAATCACATTTTACGCTATTTTAGCACAGAAAAACTAGTTAGGAAATTTGTTTACCATACTTGAAGACATGCCAATGTAAATAAGAAATCATTACCTAGGTGGGGGTCCACCCCCGGAAAATTTTTAAATATTGAATTAATGAAAATCGCATTTTACGCTATTTTAGCACTAAAAAAACTAGTTAGGAAATTTGTTTACCATACTCTAAGACATGCCAATGTAAACAAGAAAATGTTACCTAAGTTGGGTGTCCACCCCCGGGAAATTTTTAAATGTTGAACTAATGAAAATCACATTTTATGCTATGTTAGCACTGAAAAACTAGTTAGCAAATTTGTTTACTATACTCTAAGACATGGCAACTTAAACAAGAAATTGTTACCTAAATTATAATACTTATTACTATTTATAAGAAAAGTTAAATAGCACATGGAACAGTGGACATAATAGGCCTACTCAACCAACAAATCTTGTTTAATTAAATAAATATATATTTTTTTAATACAAATAGAATTTTAGGTTTTGACTCTTGGGGGTCCAAACCCCCTGAACCCCCCTTTCCTAATCCACTGTGGATTCTGCTTCCATGTTGTCGATTTGGTAAAACTTCTGCAATTCAAATAATTGTCTTAAAAGAAAAACACCTGACTATAATAATTATTAATATACATTTTTTCCTTGTGTCCCCCCCCCCGCCCCCGGGTATGGGTGCCCATGGCTGTAGAAATTCTTCATCTTTATCTTTATAAAGAATTAGAAGAGACCTTTTGAAGTTATAGAACTTGACCGTTTTTATTTTTAACATATAAAACTCTAATTTTGCAAGAATTTTCAAACCCCCCCCCCCCCCCAGAAAATTCATAAAACGATAATATTTTGCCCCCCCCCCAGAAATTTCAATGACGCAGTCTGCGTCTTAACCCCCCCCCCCCCCCGTGGGCACCCCTGGTAACCTGAATACCATATAAAACATGCTTTGAAAAGCAGTCGATTTGGCTGCTAGTCTATGCAAATTGAAAGGACTTCTTCAAATATCTGTAGATCCTATGTTGTGCGAGGCTCAAGGATATAGAACACAGATCAGAATAAACATGCATATTATAACAAAAATATACAAAACTGCCAGCTGAAAAATTTATGCAAGCTGGAAATATTCATTCATATTGTAGAAGGTGTGAGTTATTAAACAATTTTTGAGAGATCTTTTGAAAGATTTGCATTTGCTTTAAATACACAATAATCTTACGTTTCTTGGAAGCTTATTGTAAATCTGTATTGCAGAATAGTAAGCACCCTTCTGAAAGAGTTTTATTAAATTAGCTGGTATCTGTAAATCATTCATGTTTCTAGTAGTACGTCCATGTATACTGTAATTAGTTTGAAATTTATCAATATTATCTACCATATAATACATCACCGAGTATATATATACTCCCCTGTGAGAGTGAGGACTTTTAATTTTTCAAATAGCGGTTGTCTGTCTGTACATGATGCCCAGCAAAATCTACTGCACGCTGAGATCTGACATTTTAAACATAGGCTAGATGGACTAAAAGGTGAACGAATGCACCTCGATTTTTTATTTTGTTTGTGAGTTATGAGTGAAAAACTAGCAGCAAACGTGAACTTTTTGTGCTATCAAAGCATCAGTTTTCAGTAAGTTAATTCATTTCAATTGTTAAATCAATTGCAGCTGTGGCTTTCCTTCCCCCCCCCCCCAATAACTTGGAAATAAAGGCATATGATTTTTTCAATGTACCGCATGGAATTAATGATCGCTTCAATTCTGTGAGCTCACTCTGGTCGATTTGTTTGTTTATAATGTCAAGGCATGCTGACATCTGAAATTTTCAACATTGCCAGAAAAGAGATAATGAATATAGGCTAGGTCTAAATGGGCAAACATTGATTGATTTGGACAGAGCTCACTATGCAGTGTTTTCTGGGCCAGGAAACTCTAAACTGAGGTTCTTCTAATTGAGGAATGCATTCCAAAGCCGGATATTTAGCTGTTTCATTATAATTATTAATTGTTTAGTTTATGAATGATCTGAGTGTGTGTTAATAAATATAATGCTTTAATTTTATGCTCTTAATTCTTAATTTCTGAATTATCATGGACACCTGCTAGTTTTTCAATAATGTTAACTCCTTTTCACACTGTGTGTTACTGGTACTGCAGACTTTTGCTTGAAGTTCCATCATATGAAGGTTTTAAGTTACCATGCATGTGATTCAACATGTCACTGTTGAAATATCACCCTTGTCAAGCTAACCTTAAATCTATCTTTTATGAACTTAGAACTACCTGTCACTAACCTAAAACTAACAGTCACTAGCCTAAGAAAGCTACAAAGAGCAGGTGTTTGCCTTCTACTTCATTGGCAAAGGCCTTCTACCTAGCGACTTGGTTGTCTCTGAGTACCGGTAAACTAAACTAGCCTCATGGATCCATCTGGAAGACTATGGAAGGTATCTAGAGTACCTTCAGAAAGAGAGAGAGAGGATATACAGAGTTGCCATAATGACATGGGTCAATGGGTTGTAGCCCTATCCTCAGACTGACAGTTAGTAATGTTACTAGACATGTCACTCCTGATGCATTCACTTTTCCTTTCCTCTTTCAGGAGGAACTGATGCACTTTTTACAAAATATACCATGATTGTATAAAACCATGTGTTTAGTATTTTGCAGAACAAATAACTTACAGGCTATTTACCAATATTGTAAGTTACACTACTAGCAAAACTGTAGGCCAGATCTCTTAATACCGGTATAGACTAAATCCTAAAATCATCTCCGTTTCCTGCCATAGATCCGCACTCTTATACTGTTGTCCAAAGCAGAGAACTGCCCTGCGGGGTGTACTGCTGTTTAGAGGGGTGAAAGGAGATGGGCTATATTGCTTCGTTGGTGGAGGAGGTGAGGGGTACTATCACAGGTGGCTAGGCAGATTCTTATTGGTTGCCGGCTTAGATGCGCTCGTAACAGTCAGATTCCTCGCATTCCTAACAGGGAAGTCGTTTGTTTTGGACAGATTTTAATATTTCAACAGTCTAGTTAAGTTAAGTCTCGAATTAGCATGGAATTTCATATTGAGAAACTGGCATGTGAAACCTATTTATGGTGGCTCGAATCTGGGACTATGCCATAAAAAGTGTTCCCTATTACAGGCCATGGAGGCCCAGAGGGTTCCAGGAGGTTGAGGCTCCCAGATTTTTAGACATCAGCACATGAAAGTGGTAAAGTTGTCAGCCTTACGCACCAGCCGCCTTTACCCCCAGGATTGCTCCTGGTACTCATTTCTGTTAGAGGCTGAGTCGACCCCAGGGCCGTAGTGCCACCAGAAGGATTAGGCCAATTGAAAAACTCCGACCTCATCGGGGAACGAACCTGCAACCTTCTGGTTTGTAGCGCAGCGCCTCAACCACTACGCTACGGCATACCCCGGGACTATGCCATAGTTTCTGCAAATTTTATATACCGGTACTTGTACCACCCGCTCTCTCCCGCTCGCTCATTTCCCCTGCTGACCCTTGCTTCCGAGCCAATGCGCATGCTACTGCTTGCCTCCCCTACATCTCCTATCACGGCTATGTACTTGCTCAGTTACGAAAATTACAATTGTACCGTAGTAAAATTACTTTATTAATTTAGTAGGGCATTCTGAATTCTCCCGAAATTCTAGTTCAGTGGCAGTTAGGTTATGAACAGTGATATTAATTTAGGAGGGCATTCGACTTGAATAGCCCGACAGTTCCTTCCCCTTGCTTCCGAGCCTACCATGGATTCCTTGCTAGTCGTAACGCTGTTTTATGAAAGGTGTGGAAGGGTAAAAAGCTTCCATTTAGTAAAATAATGATAGGTAAATTCTAGGTCAGTGACAGGTTTTGTTAGGTTAGCAATGTTATGTTAGTTTAGGAGCAATATAGGCTACTGAATAGCGTGAGGCTTATTATGTCTCGCAATGAATGTCTTCTGCGATGAAACCCTAAACCCCGCCTTCCGAGGTGGGTCGCGTTAGACAGTTTGTGGGAGGAGCCTAGAGCGCAGCATAAAACTATTTTTCCCCGTTATTTTTTACAGTTTCAGAGTTTTATCAGTTAGGCTAATGTCTAAGGATCATTTATAAGACCTCCCTAAATTTCATAAACAGGTATAGGAAATTCCTGCATAAACAGGTAGGCTATAGGAAATTCCTGCATAAACAGGTATAGGAAATTCCTGAATAATTGTGATGCCAAATGTTAAATAAGGGACAGTTGAGGGTCCTTATATTCCTATTCTCTTATCAGGACTCCACCCATAACATAGGTCTACTACTAGGCTCAGCATTACAAATAGTGGATTATGGGCAGCAGATTATATCTCATCTATCATTGTGCGATAATGAGCATCATAGTGAAGACTGATAATGACTTAGATAATATTACAAGTACTGCACAGGTTATTTACTACTTACATTGACCAGTACAGTAATATATGAATGTTCTTAAATGAAAAATTAATCACAAATAACTGTACCATGATACCCTGAATTACTATACCTACGTACTTTTATTTTCAAAGATCTGCGTAAGTAATGAAGATGGGCTTAAACAGTGATACAGATTTTAATATTTCAACTTTCAAGTAGACATCAATAAATGCTAGAGGGAGTTACTAGTCAAAGTCTATTAAGCTATGCAATTTCGACGAGCAAGAGACCACAGTAACTACTCCAGCGGAAAAACTCTGTTAAGATAAAATTAGTTTAATAAGTACTCACAATCTAAATGTTTCTTTTTTGGACCTATCATTTCTTCTGTCGTTGCTTTGCATACCGATTTAGCCAATCCTTGGCCGGCTATGCTATGCCTGGCAGCCAGCAATCTATCATTTATAGTCTGTCCTGCCATTTTGACACTCATTTTAAATAAATACTATTATATACACAGTGGGGCCTAAAAACCCCCAAATCCCACACTAATCACCACTGAAATTTCACTTCACAATGACAGGTCAGCTGTGCTACAGTCACTTCAACATGATAAAATGGCGACTGAGAGACAGGTGGTGACGTCAGTGGATTTGTGTCAATTTAAATACGTTAAACAATTAAATTGTTCTAAATAGACAGGCCTGTCCTATGTTACACTTGATAAGTTTTAATTTTGTAAATCTATGTTTATCCCAATAAATAATATATGAATGTAGTTATTATTAAATTTTAGTATCCGTGATCATCATTTAGCTTCCGCTCCCTGAAGAGAAAAATAAAATTCCCACACACGAAGTTTTATCATTCGTCATAAAAAAAATATATGTAAAGTCATACTAGGTAGACTTATTAATTCTGTAAAAACTCTGTAATTCACGTCTAAATATAAAACTTATTTTTGAAATTTACCGTCTAATAAAATTAAATATTTTACTTTATGTTGGCTAATCTGGATGTTTATGAACGGTGGGGAAAGGGGGCGTGTGCCATGTGCTATGTTGAATGGGGTGTAAACTTCGTGTCAATATAATTTACAAAATGAACAATGAGCAATTTCGGAAAAGTAATTAATGCACTTACCCAATACTAACCGAATGATATATTCTAAATAAAACATCCCCAAATAAAATGGCTGCAAGACTTAAAACCTACGTTTGTTCTCGTGTAAGTCTCCAAATGTGAAATGTTCACAGACTTTTCTAAGAAAAGTAAAACAATGGTATTACGAAAATCATAATGCTTCGGACAGAACAATTAAAGGGAGCCCAATTACAATATCCGGTTTAATGTTGTAAATTTTGAGGTTATACTAACACTGGGATTAGATTGTGAATTCATGTTTTAAAAGAAGATTATAAACCATATTTTTAAATTTTTTGCTAACCTTGAACAGTATTAAGAGCATTTGGACCCCCCAGAATTTATTTAAAAAGGCTAATAATAAATACGATACCTGTGGAGACTATTAGGTTATTGGTATGATGATAACATTTTTATTGGATCGGTATCAAACAACAGCTCATGTTAATCTGCACAAAGGCTTAAAGGCTTAAAAATGTGTTATATGGTAGATATAACACCAGTTTACGAGCATTGCTCAAAATGTAAACGTATGTGTTAATAAAGTTTGATTTGATTTGATTTGATTAACTAGGGTTGATAAATGGGGGAATAAATAACGAGATGGTCAACCAAGAATGATATTCATATTAACACTTAAGAAGACGAGCTAGTGATATTCCGAATACTGTGCTGCCGATGCTATTACTTGCAACGGGGAAGCTGTTCTCATAAAGAACCCCATACAGCCAACGCCAGATGAAATCAGTTGTGTCAGTTTGGATGGGAGATCTTCAGGTTCGACCATCCACCCTATAGCCACAACAAAGGTATTGCTTTGTATTTTGCAAATTTCCACTCGATAATGAAGTATGGAATCATATTCTGGGGTAACTCGACCCATAGGGATAAAATATTTAAGCTACAAAAGCAAGCAATTAGAATAATGTGTGGAAAGAAAAGGAGAGAATCATGCAAACCGCTCTTTGAAAAATTAAAAGTCCTCACTCTCACAGGGGAGTATATATACTCTGTTATGTGTTATATGGTAGATAATATTGAGAGATTCCAAACTAATAGCAGTGTTCATGAACATATTACTAGAAACAGGAATGATTTACATAGACCGGTTAATGCATTAAAACTTTTTCAGAATGGCGCTTATTACTCCGCAATACAGATATACAATAAGCTTCCAAACAACATTAAATTATTATGTATTCAAAGAAAAAGCAAATCCTTCAAAGGATCTCTCAAGAAATTTTTAATGACTCACACCTTCTACAATATGGATGAGTATTTCCAGTTTGAATAAGTTTATAGTGTAGTATATTATATATTATTATTTATTACTTGCTTGTATATTGTAATCTGACTTGTTCTATATCCTTGAGTCCCACTCAACACAGGATCTACAGAACGAGATAACTACATCTACATCTACATCTTTGTGCCAAGTGATTTCCATCTCATAAAGCGCTTTTTGACAGGAAAACATTTTCACAACAACGCTGTGTATAGAAGGCAGTGATTTCATGGCTCCAGAAGTTAGCAGCAGAGTCCTATGATATGGGCATACAATTGTTGGTACACTGCTACGATAAATGTCTCAATAACGGTGGTGACTATGTAGAGAAGTAGCCAGTAAATCTTTGTAAATATTGCAATAAATATTTCTTATTAATGTTTTTATTTTTTTTATCGGCGATCAGAACTTACTTTCTGGATGAACCTCATACAAGGAAAATGTGAACTATAAATTTAATTAATTATTCAGGTAATACCGGTATGCCTGATGCTGTAAGAAAGATATTATACCATTATTTGGAAACATCCATAACTCTACTTAATCATAGAGGTTGGATATTAAAGGCAATAACAAAGATTTGGTAATTGTACCTTTTGCAGAAGGAAATAACGATTGTTTAAACGAATTGTAAAGAACGTTTGATTTCAGAAGCCCTATGTTATATAAAAGCAACTTATTAAAATTTATTATTATTATTATTATTATTTTTTTTTTGCACATCATTTTAATTTATTGCTTACCTAAACACCTCAATAATACTGTAATAATGTGTTTGTCAGAAAGTCTGTGTAACAAATTTTGCATTATTTATTTATTTATTTTTGCAGGTCCTGGAAATCTTGAAAATGAGAAATAATGGTCATGTTCTGCCTTCCACTCTTTCTAATCAGATTTCCATTGTCAAAAATAAAGATGGCAACAGTATTGAGTTCTGTTTACCAGTAACGTCACTACAAAAGTCCATATATTTTAAAAGTACAAATGAAGTATCATCAGTCAATATGTCTGAAATCATGAAGATCAATACGAATGGCATTATATGCGATGTACTTGAAAGAGGACATAAAAAGAACACTAATCTTGTTTTTCAAATAAATAAACATTTATTTCTGAAAGAAGTATTGCAAGAAATAAGAAGTGATCCTGTGTTGTGGAGAAGAACTGTAGCAGATGGCATTCTACCAGATTCTGCAAAGAAGACTGTTATTGTAGAATTTAGGTAAGATATATGTAAGTTTAAAAAAGAAGGCCATGCAATATAATACACTGAGGACCAACCTCCCCAAGTTCCTCTACCTACTGGAATGAAAAAGGGTAAAGCAAAACCTCACTGTTACACTCATTAAAGGATCATGGCAAAACGTACAATAAACAGGACAGCACTATAGATTGGGACATTATTTATGAGACAGGAAGAGGATTTAGACATTACTTTACATAAAACTAGTATGAAATAATTATATTTTAATGTGCAAATACAGAATGAGCATACATCCTACTAAAATGTTATTATTGTTCTTAAACTGGATAAGGGTTTCCTATAGATGCTCTAAAATTCTGTTGATTTTGTAAAAGATTTTCAGCATACTTGTGGAGAATTAGCTATTTTTCACCTATAGAAAGGGTTTTCCAATTTAAAATTATTCACTCTAATGACTGCAGAGTTGGAAAGAATGAATAAATTAAAGAATAAAAGGCAGTGTATTGCTCGAGAGCCTTCTAAGGGGTAAATTCCTTTCATTTATAGAAAAGTACTGTTATGTACAATTTCAAGCATGTAGTGATAATTCTAGACATAGGGATTTTACAGATAAAGGGTGCAATGGAATATAATGGAAGTGCAATTACCATCCATTCAGATAAGAGTAGGCGTACTTTTAAATTGCAAATTTTATAGTTTATGTAAAATATGTGCTCATTTACAATTAAAAAACAAAAACAGTCTGGTGGTCAGTCTCTATAGCGTTGGCTTTCTTTGCCATCCTGGCCTAGATCTGTGGCATTTATATGGGCATAAATTTTAAAGACTCATGTCTGTAAATTTACAAGCATGTAAAAGAACTCCTACAGTATAAAATTTTAGCACACTGGCGATGGTCAAAAGGCTCAATTGCAGTACACATAATCAACCAATACAAAAAAAGGGTCTACAAGCAAGATTTTAAAGTGTTATAACAGGTAAACATGACATAGAGTGAAATACGAAATGTCCCGAGACCCTATGGAATAGCAAGTGGGAGCATACTAACAGATTTTATTGCAGTTTGTTTATTACAAATTCTTAGGAAATTACAAATACATTGTAATTTTAAATATTGTAATAGTTTGCTTATTTGTGATAGTTAAGCATATTTTGAAAATCACATGCTCATTGTAGATTTAAGTGAATTAATGTTAACTTGTTTACTTTCAGCTCTCCAAATATAGCCAAACCATTTCATTTGGGCCATCTTCGATCTACAATAATAGGAAATTTTATATCCAATCTGCTTGAATTCTTGTCCTGTAATGTTATAAGACTGAACTATCTAGGAGACTGGGGTACCCAGTTTGGACTTCTTCAGGTAGGCTTGGATCTGTGTGGATATACAGAAGACATGATCAGGCAGAATCCCATACAGCTGTTGTATCTGGCTTATGTTGAAGCCAACAAAAGAGCAGAAACTGACCCTGCAGTGGCTTTGAAAGCACGAGACATTTTCCGTAGTTTAGAAGGTGATAGTGAGCTGATCCTGGATAAGTGGAAAGAGTTCCGCAACTATACTGTCCAAGAATTACAGAATATTTATCAGAGATTAGGAGTGAGGTTCAGTGATTACCACTGGGAGTCTATGTACAGTGCCAAGGATATTGGAAGAGTTCTGGACTCGTTAAGAAACTCTGGTATACTTACTGTTGATGATAAGGGCAGACATATAGTTGAAATCAATGAAAACATGAAGGTGCCTATATTAAAGAGTGATGGCTCAACATTGTATCTCACCAGGGACATTGCTGCTGCCATAGACAGATATAAACGCTATGAATTTTCAGAAATGTTATACGTTGTGGACACTGCACAGAACTATCACTTCTCATCTTTATTTGGGGTTCTTTCCAAGATGAATCTTCCATGGGCTCCTTCGTTGAAGCATATTAGATATGGAAGGATTCATGGAATGAGCACCAGAAAGGGATCAGCTGTTTTCCTCAATGACATTTTGGATGAAAGCAAGAACATTATGGCCACAAAACAGCTGGAATCTCCTAGTAAGTAAATGTTAGCTGTCGTGCTTAAGAATATGTTCGGCTAAATTAACCTTTATAAATCACAGCATGCTTTGTGAGTGGAGGCAGGTTGATACCAGCTAAGAGATGGACTTGATGAATATCTTCAAGTGAACAATGAAATCTTATCTAATTTATCTAATAATGCTCCTTTTCATCTTTAACTAATAATGATAACGACGATGGTGACAATGATGATGATGATAAATATTACAGTTCTTCCTAAATTAACTAAACTAAAAGTTTGAAATACATATTATGTAATTATTCATTAAAAGTATATTCAGTATAGTCTAATACTCAGCTGACGAAATGTTGTAACTACACATTTCTAATCTTGGTTTCTTATGTTGTAGCAACAAAAATATCATTAGATAAGGGCAATGAGAGAATAACGGACATCCTTGGAATTTCTGCTGTGATCATTAATGATTTAAAACAAAGACGAGTAAAAGATTACGAATTTGACTGGGACAGAGTCCTTCAGGTAAGCAACATCTTATCCTGATGTAAATATCCAAGTTTAACGTGACCATATTTTATGAATAAAAATTGGGACATGTATTGATATCAGGTCAACTGGCTTGACCAACTGACCGAAACACTGCTTTATTTCTTAGAATTAATTTCCTTTAGAAAAATTGTTTTATATCCCATAGTTACAGGGTCATTCCACCTCAATTCATCCAGAAAAAAAGTGAAATGTAACCCTCCGGTCTCAGATTTTGATGAAAATTTGTAGCGTGGTTCCCATATGCATGAGAAACAAAGATCTGAATTTTTAGCACCCTGTCTGTTATATATTCGGAGATACACTTCTTTGAAAACATCGTGTTTTAGGAAGAATAGAGTCAGGACAGGAGTAGGTTTTGTGTGCAGACTGTTACATTTTTGCTTGTACCATGCCTGTGAATGTTAGCAGAACCATAACACATGATCATTCCAATGCAAAAATGACTGCTGAGTTCAAATCTGGTGTCAGAATTTGTCTAACACTTACAGAAATGTTGTTATGGGCATGTAAACTTAAAAATTGAAACTATAAAAAGGCAATCGCGCCTCCTCATAAAAACCATGATATCTCAAAAAGTAAACTAGATACAGCTGAATGCTTTGCACCATTGGAACGAGCAGGAAATTTCCATCTGGATCAAATAAAAAAACTTGTGGGACTTTGTTAGGTGAATTTTTTTTCTGCACATATGTAAAAATAGAATATTTGAGTATGGATTACATACATATGTTGAACAGAGTTTCCAGATAATTATGGAGCTACAGTCTTACAAGCCAAAGTAATTCAGTGTTATAATCAGTTCTTACCATTAAGTGCACAGAAATCCATTACCACAATTATAACATTTTTACACGGTAAGTTAAACATAATATTTTTGCAGCAGACCTGTTATATTACATTAATTTATTAACAGCTCGATACCCAAATTATTAAGTGTACTGCCAATCCAAATATAAAAATAGACCACAGATGTCATTTATCAGATATGTGGTACTGTCTACCTGTTGCAGTATCTGGAATGGGTACATGTAGTAAGATGTGACTGAATGGAACCAAGCACTTATCATCTTTCTCTGGCCAATGATATGATGTAGATGGGCCATTAGGATGCATGAATATTACACTTGCATCTCCTTCATCTGTATCTACTTCATTAACTAAACCAATATACCATTTTTGTCATATACACAACAAACAAAACTGTTTAATTTTACAGTTTCATGTACTGTAAGTTCTGCATCTTAAAACTGGAAGACTAAAGACAAATGATCATCTGTGCTCAGACGTTTCGCTCCCAAAATGCTACAAGATAGAGGTATGAAATGATGAAAACTTTGTGTTCCTGCAACCCTACTTGCTGCTTTGGATTTTTCACTCTGCAGTTTGTGAACATTTTCCACTTCTGCTGCAGATATAAATTGAAATTTAATTTTTGAGAACTGCTGGCTACAGAAATCAAACATCTGCTTTGACTCCAGTATTTGTTTTTGTACGGCCGTTGCATTCTAGCCTTGGTGGCAGTTATCTTGACAGCATCTTCAATGCCATCACAAGATGACTTGCCGTAAATGTACTGCTGAAATTCAGGAAAAATGGAACAAATATATTGCAAAGACTTCTATGTAACAAATTCCTTCCCGTCCCTCAGTTGGAACATCAGTGTAGCACCCCCAGTTCTTACTACTAAATGTGATGCTTAGGCCTACTACTTCATGAAGACGAAGTAGCCTAACTATTATAGAGTAACAGATCGTTATAAATCAGTGCAACCATCTGTTAGCTCTAATTAAAATTGTCCTTACAAATGTAATAGGCATGTTATTATATCTATTAACTGTGAATATTTACTTATCACCACTCATAAATATCTTTTATAATCAATACTTGATGTATAGCACATCTATAGGCCTATCTAAAATTACATCTGTGGTCTATTTTTATATAAGGTGTTGCAAAATTCCATACACAAACTGCTATGGATTGTAGAGGTGACCAAAACAAAGTTGTTTTGTTATATAACCATAGGCCGGAAACCAATAGTTACACCAGTAGTCACCTTCGAATGGAAACATGCTGACACACAATGAAGGTATGGTGATCATTTGAGCTGGTTGTGGTGAGGTTTATTTACAGATATTGTTCACATGTGCGGCCTCCTGCTTCAATACACGATCTGCAATGACACAATACTGCTTCCCTCATATGGTGGAATACTCCAGGGGTATGTTGTAATTGGTTGGCAGCTACAAGAATCCGTGCAACAAGATCCTCCTCTGACACAGCTATTGTTTCACACACTAAACTCTTTAAATGTTAAGTGGGGTAAGGTCAGGAGAACGAGCAGGCCATGCAATGGGTATACCCCGGCCAATCCAATTTTCACCAAATGTGTCACGTAGATGCCCTCGAACTTGAAACAGAAACAAATGTGCGAGGATTTTGTAAACGCTGACCAGGATATCGCTCAGCATAGAGACATTGTACAGCTGTGGAATTGCCATTGCATGCACCATAAACTAGGTGGATATTCGCGAGTTCAACAAAACTGTAATCTTCCATCGTCCTTGCTCAATGCCTAAGAACAAGCAGAATGAATAAAAGCAAACAGCTACCTAAACTGTGTACAATCTGCAACATGTCATGTGTTTGTCATGCACAGGGATGTTTGTTTCTACTCAACGATGTCTGTCTCCGAAGGTGACTACTGACATACCTATTGGTTTCCGACCTATGGTTATTTAACAAAAAAGTTTGTTTTGGTCTCCTCTATAACCCATAGCAGTTTGTGTATGGAATTTTGCAACATTCATGAATTTGGATTGGCAGCACACTTAATAATTTGGGTACTGAGCTGTTAACAAATTAATATAATGTCATGTATCAGGTCTGCTCCAAAAATATTATGTTTAACTTACCGTGTAAAAATGTTATAATTGTGGTAATGGATTTCTGTGCACTTAATGGTAAGAACTGATTATAACACTGAATTACTTTGGCTTGTAAGACTGTAGCTCCATAATTATCTGGAAATTCTGTTCAACATATGTATCTAATCCATACTCAAATATTCTATTTTTACATATGTGCAGAAAAAAAATTCACCTTACAAAGTCCCACAAGTTTTTTTATTTGATCCAGATGGAAATTTCCTGCTCGTTCCAATGGTGCAAAGCATTCAGCTGTATCTAGTTTACTTTTTGAGATATCATGGTTTTTATGAGGAGGCGCGATTGCCTTTTTATAGTTTCAATTTTTAAGTTTACATGCCCATAACAACATTTCTGTAAGTGTTAGACAAATTCTGACACCAGATTTGAACTCAGCAGTCATTTTTGCATTGGAATGATCATGTGTTATGGTTCTGCTAACATTCACAGGCATGGTACAAGCAAAAATGTAACAGTCTGCACACAAAACCTACTCCTGTCCTGACTCTATTCTTCCTAAAACACGATGTTTTCAAATAAGTGTATCTCCGAATCTATAACAGACAGGAAGCTAAAAATTCAGATCTTTGTTTCTCATGCATATGGGAACCACACTACAAATTTTCATCAAAATCTGAGACCGGAGGGTTACATGCCCTGGATGAATTGAGGTGGAATGACCCTACATCCACTTTCTCCTCATAGGAAATTCATCTTACAGTGTAATCATCATATAATCATTTTATTTAACTGAAGATCTAGAGTTTTATCACCGTAATGTAGGCCATTTTCATAAATCGGGACAAAATTGGAACTTTTAAAATAAAAATGGATATTTTGCATCCCGACAAAGGTACATAAAATTCTGTTTAAGCTGTTTAAAAAAAAGACTGTCCCGACTAAATCGGGATGAATGGTCACCTTATCCAAGTTACCTTATCCAAGCATATTAAAGTCAGTCTTTAGCAGATTTAAAGTTCATAATTCATTTCAGCTAAAACTGTTGGAAGCTCAAAATAACGTTATTTAGAAATATAATTCAACCAGTATTTTTCTAGTCACACTTTACAGTTTGTATATTTGTCTTCAGGGTGGTGCTAGATTAGAATTAACAGCCTATCTGCCAGGGAGTGGCTTCACATATGTTCCATAGATTGATAATTTCCATATGAGCAATGGATTGTGGGACCCAAAGGAAAGGGAGATTAAAGAGAAAATATTGATTATTTCAGAATCTATGCTTAAAGTTTACTACCATCACGAAACAAGGATTAGATTTTCAAAATCACGTTCTGTTTCATGAATTCATAAAATGGGTCAATCCAACTGGTCTTCCTAGATTTCTGAGTCATTGAGGCTAGTACATATAATAATTGTTTGTAAAATATTTTTCCATTCCTTCTACAGTCGACACAATGAAAGAAACAATTTCTGACAGCTTTCCCACTTGTTTTTCCTACCACCTTCTAAATCTTCCCCCACGGACCAGCCAATAGGCTGCCAGAAGGAACTAGGTTAATTATCCATCACCTTGTGATCACCACAGTATTGTCCTATTCTTTGCTGTTTATTTTTTCTGTAATTCATATATATTAATAAAGTATCTACTTCAGTATGTTCTTTATTATTACTGTTCATAAATTATTACTTATGCACATAGTTAAACCTTGTACAGCGTTTCTCTTTCATTTGACACTGTCTCTTTGCAGACTGAGGATAAGTCAAGAAATCTTCACATAGTTTTTGTTGCTTTTTTGTTAATTGATAATTTATTTCATTTCTGCCACTTCCTTCTCTATCTGATCATTCTATACAACAAGAGAAATTGTCTGTCTGTCTGTCTATCTCCCAGCCAAATCTCGGGCATGCAGAGATCTGGAATTTGTAATTTAGCTGGACTGATTTTTTCCTGTGCAGTGTTTTCTAATCATGAAGTGCATGAAGCTGGATTTTTAGCTTTTTCACTATTAATTGTTTTAATGTTTATATATTAATTAGTTTGCTGTTAAATAAATTATTTAAAAAAAAGCAATTGAATTAATAAACGCATGCGAAGCCAGGGGAAACTGCTAGTTGATACATATAAAAGTGATGCCATTGCTTTTTAAATACTAAATAGAACGTGTCTTTTCTGACCTTTCGTGTTAGTGATCTTTTAAGAAGGCCACGCGGATATTCTTAGCTTGCAAATAAAGGTTTATAACATCATTATGAAATATTTTTTATCTCTGTAAACTAACTTATAGTTAGCTGATTAATGATGTTTCTTAACCTATCATATATCTGGACTAACTGGAACTAAATTATTGATTTTAGGTGCAAGGAGATACAGGTATAAAATTGCAATATACTCACTGTAGACTCTGCAGTTTAGAGAAGAATTGTGGAGTAAATCTTCCTGAAGAGTGTGATCCTAGTCTCCTGGAGGAACCTGAAGCTGTCCTTCTTGTGGTTGACATAGCAAGGTAATCATCTATAAATAGGAAAGAACAAGAAAAATGTGCTAAAAGTAATACTAAGGCAGTAACATTAACTGAGCATTTGTTAATTTCATGCATCTGGCTATAGTTCATAAAATGCATCATATTCAATTATACAAACCATAGTCAGCAGGGTTATAAACTATTTAATTGAATATGATCCATCATTTACCCACTAAACCATGAATATAAGATTTTGAAAAAAACCTATTTTTTTAATTTTGCAGATTCCAAGAGGTTATAATGAAATCCTATGAAGAACTTGAGGCATGCATCCTTGTAAACTATCTCTTACGCTTCTGGTAAGTTGAGATCCTAAGGTAGTAGAGTGTACCATATCTTATTTTTAAAAAGTGAGAGAGTAGTTGTTTAGTTATGAACTAAACTACTTTCTTGTGAAAACTGTACAAAAACAGCTTCATCTATTTTGTCGAAGTCTTAAACTTGTTATGTATGGAATTCCTTGATGTAACAATTCCGCAGAATTATCCAATGTGATCGTGCCAATCACTTATCGTTACTTTTTTGCCACCAAATTCAATAATCGCGTTCACATCACAAAAATAACACTGCACATTACAACAGAATACAATTAACTTGTAGACTTCGTACACATGTGTCTAATTATGTAATTATAAATTAACCTCGTTAATCCAAATGTTTGCAAATCCAAACAGGCCCCGGTCCTAATTAGCTCGGACTACTGGGGTTCTACTGTAGTTTGAGTAAAACTTGCAGTTTACAGTGAAATCAATTGAAGCATTTACTTTTATAGTTTACTATATGATTTTTCAGCTGATAATTTAAAATGGATCTATGTACCCAGACCAATGCATTTCAGAAGGGTCCAAAGTCCAGGGAAAGACACATTAGTAGCAATAAATTTCAAGATGTAGCGCTGGGTCTATCTCTAGCATGTCTTTCTGTGAATCTATGTCTTGTTTTCTACACAATCATGATTTTGGCACTTAGACCAAAGGTGTACATATTCTGATTTTAGCTTGCTTGCCCCTTTCTAACTCTGCAACCAGTCACAGCTTTTAACTTGCTTGACAAGAGAGCAAGCCAGATTGCTACGATGGAAAGAAATTCTGTTGCTATGAGTCACAAGCTCTGCATAACCTGGTGGGTTTCACGGGGCCTAAAGAAACTACAAGGCCTGGCAGAAAGAATATGAAACTGGGTATATCAGGGCACGGGTAAGTCGTGCAGTTACGTAGTTGAGGAACTTCAGGTGTGTTTAGAGTGCAAGCAAAAGGAGAATGGAGAATTTTACCCTGAAGGAAGCCGAGGAGAACCTAAAATGTGGAGAGTTTGAATTATCAATGAACAAAGGTACTAGTCCGGCATGGGAAAAATTTTCAAACATTTTCGAGAAAACATCAAAAAAATCAATAATACCAATAACAATAATAAAAATAATAAATGTGTTAAGACGCTAAAACAATTTTTAATACTTTATCCACCTTTTATTTAACTACATGATGAATTTCTTCTACCAGCATGTAGAAAAGCAAGAAAGTATTACCTACACTTAGCAACTACAGTTGTTTAGCTGGGTTCAACCCAACCCATCCAAATCTAAAGAAACCTGCCTGCCTGCTTGCTAGCTGGGACGCTAACAACTTGCTTGCCTGGCATTCAAGCAGGTATGGGCAAGCTAAAATAAAGATTTGTACAGCTCTGACTTAGACTCTTATAAAAGTAAACGCTTCAATTCTATGTAACTACATGTGATAGAACTTTGAATCATAGGCACAGACTACATGGGAGCAAGATGGCATGTTCCCCTGAGAAACTTGCATTAAGGGGGCTTTGCTCTCGAGATAAATTTCTTTAGTTCTAGAACTTAAAATACCTTATGTAAAGAGAATTTTTATCAAATGATCACTTCATATTGTAGTCTTGAGTCGTTCGTGTTGAGCATGTTACTGTATTATTCTTGGGCAACAGACACAAACAAGGCACATTTTTTATACTTCTGGTGGTTTCATTTATTATACAAACTGCTGATAGCAGAAGGTCAAGTGCAACAATGTGCGAGTAAATAACCCAATAGCATCTCTAAAAGGCTGCAAAATACAGACAAAACCAATTTTAATTTCTTTCTCAGTCCAATATTTTAGCAGAATACCAATAATCAAATTATCTAATCTTCCAGTCCCCTTTTATGCTTGTGACTACGGCACCAAGAATTGATAAACCAACTACAAAATATTTAAGTACATTAAATTATTCAAAAAAAATTGCTTTACCAAAATTAGTAAACGAAAGTAACTTATTCCCAATTAGTAAAATTAATAATATCACACATGTATTTACCAAACCTTAGAATCACTGTATAAGTTTTAATATCTATGAGAAGTAATTGTTGCTTCATACTGTTTCCTATTTTTTATACCAGCCAGGAGATTTTATTGTCTTACTTTTATTGCCTTGGCTTTTAAAATTTAGTTTAATTAGAAATTTATTGATAATAATTATCAAGAGTATTGAAACCAGTCATAAAATTAATGATAGTGCCACCAAGGGAATTTAGAAAACTTTTTTGTTTTCTACTTACTTGAAACCTATATTGTACAGTTATATTATAATCACAATTTTTAATAATGTATATTTGTTCACGATTTTATTCTTCTAATAATAAATTTGCATAATTTTTTCATAAGTTGAATTGCAGGCGTTCAATTGCAATAGGTTTATGGCATTTGTGTGTGCTTAAAATAACCATAACAAACAAACAAAATTTCACTCACCTTGTAATTGCAGAGACTGCTAGATTCTCATTTCATTCAAGTCTTGTCTGTAGTGTAACAAAGATCCATTTTGCTGTCAATTTAAGTCAGGCCTTGTGGATATGGAAGGAATCTGGATCAAGGCAGGATTTAAATGAGAGAGCTGGAATAAAACACAAGAAGCTTTTAAGGATTATTCAATTGGATGACACAGAGTTATTCTTTATTTACTTGTACTATCCTAGTCATCCGTTGGAGATAGTAATTCTAGGCTATCTATTGTAACTATGTGGCCATGCAGTATATATTATCAAGTAATGCAAGTTTGCACTAAAGAAACTTGTACTCTAAAACTTGAAAAAGTATTTATCCTGTTCTATTTGCTATCATGTGTATCTCACACTTTCTTTAAAAAAGTTGATATTCACACACAAATTGTTCCTTGGCTGCTATACTGAATAATGACAGCTAATTCAAGAACAAATAGAGCAATTTGCGTCTAGACCTGCATATTAAGTAGGTTTAAGACAGTCAATCTTAATTGGTAATTTATCCTTTAGGAAAATGTATCGTGAGAGTTAATTAAACTTTTATACACAAAATCATTACATTTTTTCACAATTCTCGTTGCTCTTCGCCGGAAAACAATTTTTTTTTCCCCTATGAAAACATAGTCTACATAAGTCACCTTGCAACGTTTATCTTTGGAGTTTTCTAAGGAGCACATGGCAATCATAAGGAGAGAAATTAGAGTTAATCATATTATTAGATGAGATTTAAAAGCGAAAATTTGAGTTCTGCAGTGGGCAGCTTTTGTGGCCAGCTAGAATTCAACTCATATTATAATTATTTTTATGGTTGCTTAATTGTTTAAGCTCTATTTATTTTTGTGACTTAAGCTTCTTTGTTGTTAAAGTTTTTTTCTTTCTTTCTTTTTCCAGCAATACAATAAATCATGCATTTCAAGTTTTAAAAATCAAGAATGAAGATAAGCAAATTGGATCTCAGAGGCTGTTGCTGTTTCATGCAAGTAGGATAGTCCTCAGCGAGGGAATGAAGATTCTTGGACTCCAGCCTCTACAAGAAATGTGATCATTCATCATCAGAATTCCATTAGATAAGTTTCACAGTGGTAGTACTTCAGAATTGGGTTCAGTATGAACATTAATTTTATTAGGCGTACCTCAGCTTACAAGATAGATAGTTCAAAGTTGGACTGAAGGGTGTCCAACTACTGCCATTGCAGCATCTCTGCTTTGGAATGCTGAAGACAAGAACAGACTTTTAAGCAATATGGACACCGAAAATTCTTTGAAGATTCACCAACTTTTAAGCTCCAAGACAAAGACTACTCGTTAGGGAAACAAGTATAACACTGCTAGCAAGCTGAAAAGTATTCACAGAAAACCGCTTCCTGATCACAGGCTATATAGGTACTTTCCTACAAGGTATGGAATTGGAGCCTTAACTTTGCCCAAAAAGAGTGCCCTTCGGTAACTTGAAGGGTATACAAGCAGGGATCAGAAATGTACCATGACCATTTTCCTCCATCATCTCTATCTTCTTTGTGTTTGCTCAAAGTTGACTGATTTATCTTCCACTTAAAAACTAAATTAAAGATTTCCATCGTACTACATCCATTGCAAGGACAATCGAACACCTGCATCATCTACCTCTGTCTTAAAACTTACTCTTTAGTTGTCCTACTGAGATTGAAAGAATCCAGTTCAGACCTCCTTACCTTAGAAATACCTGAAAAGGTTCCAAGGATGGAGCCTCCAGATCCATAGTAAGCAATGCTAACCATTGGTTGATGGAGGCAGTCTTCCTCTTCCTTTGTAAAGAAGACTTCTGTGACTTCTGCCCCTCCAATTTCCTTGAATTTAGGCATATTTAGCTCTTATACTGAATTATCAATTTCTTCTTCTCGTTTCTAGCTGAATGGTTTCAGAACCATGCAGTAAAACTGAAAATACCTTAGCAATTGGCAGTCTTAGTATGCAATCATTAACGTTTTACATAAAACGTAGGTCCAACTTTTACAGCATAAACTAACAACCCCATCCAATGGCATATCACTAGCTCATATATGAATCAATCATCTCACACCATGCCAATGTTATATCAACTGCTCGATGTTTTTAGTTACTCTCGATGCCTGGTAAATTGTTTCCAAACACATTTGACAACCAAAAGGAAATGTACTGGCATTAGCACTGGTCTCACTTATTCATGTGAGCCTAGCAGTGTATACTGTAATTGCTTGTGTAATTTGCCAGTTTATTTTGCACATTCTAATTTTTGAAGAATTATTTTGAACTGTGGATTTCACACACAGTTTCTACAGTGTGATAGGAATTTTGGGATTTGTAGTCCTTTCGCCAAGGTCAGTTCTTGCATTCCATGGTAGGAGTTGTTCATTTACTAAACTCCTCTATCTGCTTCACAAAGAAAGGGGCAGTGATGGCATACGATATTACAATTGATTTTTAACAATGTTGTAATATGTGCACTTGCGTTAAAAATTCAAGCTTGGAAAAAAGAGGAATAATAATAATTACACAGCATCGTACACATTAAAAGTGATACGTTTCGCAAGAAAGTTCTGCAATTGTGCAGCAGAAAGAGAATTTGGCATTTTAATTTTTAGAGTCCAATGTACAGGTAGGGGGGAAAAAAAGTGGACCTACTAAAATATCTAAGTTGCTGATATGAGCAACCTAGAGGATTCTAGGCATGTGCAGTGGCTCATATCGGCAACTTAGATATTTTAGTAGGTCTGCTTTTTTTTCCCCCTACCTGTACATTTTTGGAGGAAACAAAATTACATCCTAAAAATGCAAAAAAGTGATAGTGGCATTTCATGGTCTGAAAGGTGGGAAATATCCTGCTAAAGAAAATGAATTCTACATTATTTTGAAGAACAGAAAAACAATCCACATATTTTATACATCCCCATTTTTTGGTGACCTGAGTAGGGTAAAAAGTATGAAAATTACATGAGGAAATATGGTATATAAAAACAAAAGCTTTTGAATGATGAAATATGGCACAAGAACATTCATTTTTAAATTCACTATTTTCAGAGTAAAGTCTCAGTGCATTGTTCAGGATGAAAAATTCCTTTCTTTTATACATAAATGTTTCTGCTTTTCTTCTTTATTCAATTTTTACCATTCTATTTTTAACAGAAAGCTTATTTATTTCAAATAAATACCTAATTCCAAATACAAGAATTCCTGCACATTAAAAGTATGTAGTAGATGCATAATGTTATGAATGAACCTTTGGAGTTATTTGTACTTATAATGTGTTAAATAAATTGACATTTTCAGTAATTATTATTGAAATTTTAATTTAGCTCTCCCATTCCTACACATGATCGCATTTACTTTTTCATTGCCTGCAAATGTAATAAAAGTTGAAACCGATTGTGTTAACTACTATATTACGTGTTCACTTTTGATTGCCTTAGCTGCTGTAGGAGCTGATTCTAGGAATGTTCGAGCATAAATTAGGCCATGTACATGTTTTAGCAATGGTCAAATATAATAGCGAAGCATAAAGTGCATTAAGAAGTCTAATGTTCATATTGAAGCAATGGTAAAAGAAACCCAATATTCAGATTACATCGTAAAATTTGACAAGATTGTTTATATCGCATATACCTGAATTATTCTAAATAAAATATATGGCATGACATCTTAATTTTTGTTTTGAATGTGGTATTTGGAAGTGAATCTTGAAACTTTCGAATATACACAGTACTATAATTATGTGAGCTGAACAGCTGATAATAATTAAACAGCAATAATGCATCCAACCCCTCACCTCCTAGCTTATCACAAGGAATATATTATTTTTCTTTGTGCCAATGAATTGTCCTCAATGAATATAAAATTAATTAACAACAACGACTTTGTTGTTTGTTGTGAAGTATTATTATTAAACATTTTATGGTTTCATGTATCACTATGGAGAACATAAAACAGATCAATAATCAATTTTCTTGTATTTCGAGTTTTGTGTTCGTATTGGATTTGTTAGCGTAACTCAAGATCTTTAAAAATAGATATAGAATAAGTTATTTTGGAAGTACAGTTTCATTTGTACATTTTTAGAGGAAACAAAATTACATCCTAAAAATGCAAAAAAGTGATAGTGGCATTTCATGGTCTGAAAGGTTGTTGTCCGAGCACGAGCGCTTGCTCATTCGGGTGGTCTTGTTTTGTTTTGTATAAATATTTTGTATAAATATAAATAAATAAATAAATTTATGGGATTAATTCACCTCCTAATGCCTGTGCACCTTCAACTTATACTCTAACTCACAAAGTCCCCAAGAGACCAGCTTGTAATGCAGGCTATACCATTCAAGAAACAGTAAATACCGTATGTGTGGTGCAGTACCAATAAGCCACAGTCCAGTGGTGCTAGTAAACAAATGCACAGTTTTGCAAAGGATTGATTCACCAGTTTACATAATAAGCTTGTCATCTGTTTGTTTCTGAGAGTTAGATTTAAGGTGCATCTCTGTTAAGATAGGCATGTACTTACATATACAGTGTGTTTCACGTATGAGTTGGCCAGTCATATGGGTTTCTGCATTGCGGCGGCCATAGTTCTAACTCCCAGGATATCGGGTGAAATATCTACACAAATAAAACCGCTAACAGTGTAATGAATTAGGTTCTCACAATTACAATGAAAATAACCACTTACCCCATCACATGGGATGTTGTAAATGTCCTCCTCTTTCATACACACAACACTGGCACCTTTTTAGGAAATTTTCTTTTACGAGCATAAGTTCAGCTTTTGAGATAGAGTTAATTTCTCATTCATTTATATAGCTATTTCACCTGAACTTGAACTTGAAAAATAAAGTGTATAGGTTGAATCCCCCAAACATTAGAAGAACTTAAAGACAATATCACAAGACAAATTAACTCTTATCTCGGAAGCTGAACTAAGGCTTGTGAAAGAAAATTTCCTAAAAAGGTGCCAGTGTTGTGTGGATGCAAGAGAAGGACATTTCCAACATCTCTTGTGATGATGTACATGGTTATTTTCATTGTAATTTTAACTGTAATTGTGAGAATCTGAATCATTACACTGATAGTGGCTTTATTTGCATAGATATTTCATCCGATCGCCCAGGAGTTAGAGCTGTGGCCGCCACAACACAGAAACCCGCATGATTGGCCAATCTGTACATGAAACACACCGTAGAAATTTTCAGGAGTGGAGTAACTTTTAGGGAGGGAAAAGTGTGGAACCCAGCTTTCTTTTTTCAGATTTAAAAATGCATTGTTATAATTCATTTTTATGTTTAGTTGTCGTACAATAAAATGTTTTGTTCTAGAGACTGTTTGCTTCATCGACTTACATTTAATTACAAGTTTCGCTATAAAACACTTCAACTGCACCTCAGAATTGATATTTCCAAATCCTTCTTTACAGGAGACATCGGATAAAATTAAAATAAAACTACATTCATTTGTACTTGTTCCTAATTAATTCTTTCAGTTCTTGAATTTCTTCTGTTAATCTCGAAATTGCAACATTACTAGCTTCAACTTCACACTGTAACTTCTGAATGTTTGCTGAATCTGGCAGTAGTTGTGAAGATGAGTTTTGCTTGCTCCCAATGAAAGAGAGTATACGAGATGTTACAGATGGACTTCGAACACCACGCTTTCCAGCTTTAGCAATTTCGTAAGCATGTTGCATAATTGTCTTTGGTAACCTCTGCTCATGATGGTTAAGAGGTTTCACTTGCAACACAACTCTATATCCAGAAGGTGCAATTAAGGCTGTGTGTCGCAAAAAAGTCAAAACATACCTAGGTAACCAACTGTTAAAAAGAGAAAATTCAATACTAGATATAAGTTTTGTTAGACGAACCAGTCTTGAAATGCCTGCTGTTTTTTCCAACCCTTGTATATCACGCACAGCAATACCTACCAGCAAATTCCACATAATAATTGTGACAAATAACATGAATATAAAAAATATGAGATGAGCACTTATTCCATAGGACCTCTCATCTTCGAACATAAGGTCTTTGTAATCAAGGGCACCTATCATGAAGGCAATGATCTGAATGAAGCCTACAAATGGATTTTCAAAGTTCTGCTCAGAATTAAACACCACACAAAAACTGAGAGTAAAACCAATTAATAGGCTAACGTAAGCAACAAAAATCATTGCAAACTGCTTCTGAACTTTAATGTACATAGCAACATAGGAGCCAAAAACAGGTGTCTGTCCTATCAGAAGCATCAAATTTATCCATGCAAACAGAACAGCAAAGGCACCTAAATGATTCTGCCAGTAATTGGGCCCAATATAGGCTCTTGAGATTAAAAAGTTGCTGATGAGTACAAACCATTCAACTATGTTATCGATGTGAAGTATATAATATCTTAAAGAAGAACAGCTTGTAAGTGCATATGCCTTGCGAAGGCCCTCTATTATGGTAAAAACAATTAAAACAACCCACAGTCCATTTCTGGTCATTCTTTTATCATTGTCACACTTTAAAAATCTTGTCACATTGAGGCAAGCAGAAGAGGCATCTGTGCTATTTACAAATATTTCTCCATACTCATCAGTTTCATATCCAGGAATTTCTTCTGAACAATTCGTCAAGTTCTCATTGGGTATCTCAGCAGAATAATAGTCTGGTGTCATTCCACAATGAACAAATGTAACAAAGACATATGCTGTAAGAAACACAACCAGTAGTCCATAGAAAATGAGCCTAGCAATGAAATATTTACGTATTTTTTCCCACTTGACATGTAAGAAAGCTTGACTTAATGGATGTTCTAGAATATCTTTCTGTCCTTCATCAAGGAATGTTTTCAAAAAATCCATTTCTCCTCTCTGACATTGCTGTAGAAGAATTCTAAAATCTAATTTCATCACAACTTCTTTACTGGATGTAACTTCAGGATCATGAACGATTATTGAAGTGTCCAACTTTTTGTACAATACAGGAAGTGCAAGTGGTGTTTTACGAATAATTATTCCTAAAGCTGTATTGCCACCTTTAGTTTTCTTTGTAACATTTGCACCATTATTTATTAAAATTTGTACGCAAGCTGTGTTATCATTCAAGGCAGCCACATGAAGAGGTGTGTACCCATAGATATCAGCAAGATTCACGTTGGCACCTTTTGTTATAAGGAGTTGAGTTATATCTGATGAATTCATTGCTTTTCCAACTGATGAATGGAGTGGGCTTCGTTTGTCATCATCGACAATATTGGGGTTACAGTGACCAACTTCAAGGAGTAATTCTACGCATTCCACAGATTGTGCACGAGCAGCTAAATGGAGAGGTGTTTGTCCTTTGGCATTCCTTACTTCGGCTTTAGCACCTTTGGATAACAGAAATGAAACACACTCATTGAAGCCACCATCAGCTGCAAGATGCAAAGCAGTGCTCTTAGTATCTGGTGTCACCATATTTAGATCAGTACCACTGTCTGAAAGAATCCTTAAGCATTGCAAATGCCCCATTTCAGCAGCGACGTGCAAAGGAGAATAACATTCACTCTCTTTTGGTTTGAGTTGACTAGCTCCTTCTGCTAAAAGCAACTGCACACACTCAATAGCATTAGCTTTGACTGCAGAATGAAGAGGAGTGCTTTTATAATTCTGTTCTGTACAACCAGTTTCTCTGACACTATTTACTTTTGCACCCTTATCAAGCAGGAGTTTTGCTACTTTGAAAGAATTGTGAAAACATGCTGTTTCCAGGGGTGTGTATTTCTCTGGTGCATAATTAACATCTGCTCCGCAATCTATGAGATACGTAGCACAGTTCACATCATCACTGAATGCACTGAAATGAAGAGCAGTAAATCCTTCTGTAGGTTCACTGAAATGTAAATCAGCTTTATTTTCAAAAAGTATCTTTAAAATATTTAACCTTCCATGTAAAGCTGCACTAAGAAAAGCAATATTCCTCTCTGTGTTTGTACTTTTACTAAATATTTTTTCAGCATCTTCATCAGTCATTCTCCCCTTTTCAATATCTTCTAGGTGTGGAATAAACGAAGCATTGGTGACCTTCATACATTCTAAAATTCTTTGCTTCAGGCTGTTTTTGGAAATCTTCAAATGGCACACAGCCGATGTACAGCTCTCCATGCTGGTTGAAATTTCAATATCATCTGGTGGAGGTGATTTCCTGTCTTTGATGCATTGGTATTCTCCATCATCATCACAGGCAATTTTTGGACTAGTTTCTCTATGATAATTTTTCCACCAACCAACAACTAATGGGAAAGAAATTTGGCTACGTTGTGAAATCAGTACACTTTCTGAATTTGCTGCTGTGGGACCTGGTGCCATTTGTCCATTCTCTATTTGGAAAGAAACGCTGTTTCTTTTGTCTTGGTTGGCCATGGCTATGCATATGGAAATACCACTTTAGCCTAGAAGAGAAAAAAATGCTTGTATTGAATATATTTGAAACTATGGTACACATACATGTCAATTGAGCTATTTTTGAGAAAATTGGGGAAAATATTTTTGTTTCCATATAATGAAGCATTAAGAATAAGAGAAAATTGTTGAAGTGCTTTGTGACACTTCCCCAAGAAATACTTAACCCATAAAATTTCAATTCAATACAATTTTTTATTTTCAAGCAACGATCACAGATTTTTTGAACTCTGATGATTTCAAAACATGTATTAATGAAAACTGGACATCAAATTTCAGGGTCAAACTCAATATATTTTCTTCTACCTATGGCATGGGTCAAGAAAATAAAAAGCTTTTCATATGAAATATTGAAATAAAGAAGCACATTGACTTATCTTCATCGAACATAAAAGTGAAGAATGTTTCTTTGATGTAATTCATTTTTAGCTTACTTGTAACTTTCTTAAATGTTTAATTTATGGATTCAAACTTCAGAAAGTTTTGATGCAGGTAGGAAGGTCTTTTACATTATCTTTGTGGCCTTTACATTTTCTGTGCTTCTTAACCCCATCCTTACAGGAATGTTGGATTGGAAATTAATACAGAAAAACTAAGTATGTGATCTGAAACGTTAGAGTAATGCATTACAAAATATTAGAATCTCAGACAAAGCACTCAAACAAGCGGAGAAATTCAAATATCTGGGAGTAATAATTACAGATACAAATCAAAATGCTTGTTTTTATGCAATTCAGAAACTTATCTCTTCTTTTCTGTCCAGAAATCTAAAAACAAAATCCAGTTGTTTGACCCCGAAATTCATTGGTTTTCAACATAAATACAAGTATCGAAGGTCCCCTGAACACAAAAATCCTATTTTCAAAACCATGTTTATGTGTGAGTCTGTGACCAGCATGGCTAAGGAACGAAAAATCTAATTAAAAAATTTATAATTGGTTAGATACCTACTGAGGGTGAGATTCGAAGATTGACATGACTTTCTCTTATTTTTAATGCATAAAATTTAATTTTTCGCAATATTATCAAAAATGGCTCTTAAGAGTTTTGTTTATAATTTGTACAGGAGTTGCTTATAAAGCTAAAATTTTTATTTGAAAAAAAAATTCTGCAAAGATTCTCTAAAGGGCAGATATAAGCCCGACACCGTTCATAGAAACTCAAGCTCTATGTCTTGCCTGGTGAACAATATAATGATAATAATAATAATAATAAAATTTTATTGTTGTTAGGCTAGTACAAATTAGCAATAGACAACGTCAAGTGTACAGTTAACATAAATTACATTATATACATAAATATAAGTAATGCAATTGTTGTGGGAAAAAATTATCCAGCCCAGAATAAAAGAGAACTGCTACAATTGGTAGGCCTACATTGTAATATTGGAGAAAGGATTTATGGCAAGCCAGTCATACAATTTGTTCCTGAAAATTTTCATAGGTAAGTTTTGATAATTTGTAGGCAATTTATTAAATAGTTACTGTCCAATCATTTGATAGCTATTTAAGGATTTCGATAATCTATGGTGCGATATATAAATGAGACTGTTGGATCCAGGGGCGGATCCACGGAAGGGGGGGGGGGAATGGGGGGAAATTCCTCCTCCCCAAATTTGTAACATTAAGCACAACTTATTCAAAATTTATTATTCTAATAAATTTTGTAAAGACAACATAACCCAAATACTTAAATTAAAGTAACAACATTCATTATTTTGAAATACATTTGTAATAAAATGCTGAAATATTCATTTTGACTTCAATTGTGTACTGGGAATAATTAATTTTTATGAGTAAAAACTTCCCTCTCTACTTTGGTCCCCCCCCCCCAAAAAAAAATGTCTCTGTGGATCCGCCCCTGGTTGGACCTAGTATTATACGAGTGTATATTGTTTCTACATTGAAACTCCGGTAGATTATTCTTTGTATAGATTAAAACTGAATATGTATGTAAAGATTTACTACTGTTAAAATTTTGAGTTGAGAAAAGAGCGGCAGAGCTTGAGACAACTTAATATGTATCCTTGCAATAAGACTTCTTATTCTATATCAGAAAGTGAAGTGAAGCGTTTTGCCCATGCTTAGAGTAAAGAAAGTTATGTGAGTTTATTATATCCGACTTATTTGGGTTATGCACCCTGCGGGAATGCGACAGGAAGCATGGCAACTATGGGTATTTTCTCTTCATTTTTATAACCAGTTTACTTCAAGAAAAATTCATGTTTCGCGATTTTCTCGGAAAAAGCTCCAACAATTTTGTTTAATTTTCCACACTAGTTGCACAATATGCATAACATATTATAAAATAGGCTATGATATATTATACAGGGTGTTAATGAATAACACCGAAATATTTTACCTGTATATAGCGGGGACAAAGACAAGCAATTTTTATTAATAGATTTTTGCTCTGAGGATTCAATTTTTCCTGTTACAACATAAAATCTCTCAGGGCATGGCCGCCACTGACTTCTAACATTTGAAAAATTTCAAAACAAAGGAACTTCGTTGTTAACACTGTAGTTGAGAATAAAAGAACTAACGCAGTGGCGGCCAGTCATGGGATTAATATCTAAATTTTGCAGATTATGAAAACTCTAAATTATGATATAGCTGTGGATGAATGATTAAGAATCAGGTTTTTATGGATCAGTAAGACGGCATGAAGTCAATTTAATGAAAATTTTAACCCTATTTTGCTTCATTATTGACTTATGAGCACCAAATTGTAATGTATTTAATGCCCTGTAGCATTCACATTTTATGTCAAAGAGCAAAAATCTCTTAATAAAAGTTGCTTGTCTATGTCCCCTCTATACACAGGTAAAGTATTCCGGTGTTATTCATTAACACTCTGTATATTACATCATAGTAAGAGCTACAACTTTTAATTGAAGAAATTTTCCTATTAAATTCTCTGAAGGGTAGTTATAAGCCAATCATTTCATTCACAAACATGGTTTGTCCAAGGTCGCGGGTATGATCCCGGCCCAGGTCGATGTCATTTATGTGACAGGCCCATGTCATTAGATTTACTGGCATGTAAAAGAACTCCTGCGGGACAAAATTCCTGCACACCGGCGACGGTCACAGGCCTAAGTTGCAGTACATTCTCGTCGTTAAATGACCATATACCAAACATGGTTGGTTTTAAAAATTACCTAGCGAATAATGTGACTTTGAATGAGACGGAGACATCTGAATGCCATCTACTGGAATACAGCCGTGACTCTATATGCGAGATTACATAAAGGGTACTAAGTCATGTATATACAAATTAATAAAACTGTTACTTTTTCAGGGTACGGTAGAGGAAGTTATGAGAATGATCAAGTGATTTTTTTAGTTACATAAAAACTTATAAAATTGGAAACATTTTACAATTAATTTGATTCACTACGTTGTCCCCGAAACAATTTACATACGGTCCGATCAGTTTTGCTTTCCACCGTAGTGTTCTGAAATGGGTGATATCGCCATTCTTTACCTGGCATAGCCAGTTCTTGCCCTTGCTGCGGGGGGTTGCTGAACTGTATAGATAGGGTTCGGATGTTAAAGACCTAAAAAGTGTTGGATATGACTGCAAATATGCCCTTAAAAATGATTAAATATGACCCAAAAATCCTAAATATAACCTAATAAAATTACGCATTTACAAAAAATAAATGTTCCAATTTAAAATGTTTAAAGACACTAAATTCTTACAGAACATGAATTCCATCAGAAAACCACTTTTCAACAAGTTTGGTTTTACTTTTAATGAACTATCTTTAAAGAATTTGCACCTGTCTGCTCGCTTCATCAGCTCCAAATACTCGTAATATTTGTAGACCTTGCGTGTCCCTATAAAATATGAACAATTGCATTTATTTTAAAATTTAAGTTATTATTAATTTGGTATAAATATTAAATTAATGAAATAAATTTCAAATTTAACTCTCCATGTAGTACACACTGTATAATTGTGCTCTTTTACCGAATTTATAACTGAAATATGACGTTAAATTACAAATGTGAGCAAGACCACAAAGAATCCCAAAACATGACTTTATATGCAAAATAAAAACAGCCCGATTAGGATAACAAGCGTGAAACTCTTGTTTAATTTGTGTCCGCGGCGAGAACGGAGGTCAGGATAAAAATATACGTCATAAATACCCGAACCCTATGTATAGGTATGGTTCAGGGGCTGAGCCCTGACGGGCTCGCGCAAGTAGGCCACATAGGCGGGCCCTTTTTGCACCCCCTAGGAGACGGAATGATGTGCATGCCCTAAGGCCCCCCTGTCAACAGACTCCACCACCAGCCCCCACGGAGCTCCCCTACATCCAGCTAAAACCAGGTACCACTCCACGTGCACCGTTCCCAGGGTCCCTGGCGCGGCACACCCTGACGTACGCCACTAACCCAGGGTCCCTCTGAGAGCCCCAAAGGCACGGTACACCACCAGCAATTCTTGACCACAAGCAACGGGGCAGGACGGGGGAGGCCCGCAGCAGAGTATGCAGCAGGAGCTGGCCCGAAAACCAGTAAAGGGGAACGGGATGATAAAGAGGGGGGAATGGAAGTTGAAGTGGAGAGTGTTGGTGGAATGAATGAAGGGGAAACGGGAGGATACCCGAGAAAAACCCCCAAAGGTCACGGCTTTTTCCACCACAAATGACACGCCCGCCAGCCCCGAGATTTGAACTCGGGACCGCTAGCATGCCAGGCCCACGCGCTAAGCATGAGCCACCGTGACGGCCCTATGTCTACCCATGTAGACATTGAAAAAGCAACTTTTAATTCATGAGAATAAACCTACCGTACTCTACTCCTGATTACAGCATTGTGAGGCTTTATCTTAGTGAAAGGTTTTGGAGTATCGCAACATTTGTTCTGAAGCAGGAAACAGTTTTTTCTCTCACAAGGTCGACATAAAATAAGGAGCTCACCTTCAGACTAAAGAATGACAAAAATTTTGAAAGAACGTATGCTAATATGCTGCAAACCTCTCGTTCCGAATGAAGTCGTTAACTCAAAATTTTAATTAAATTGGTTTCTTCTATAGTCGCTTGCATCTTAGGCCCAAGCGCTGGCATTTAGATAAACGGATACCGTCTTTCCTCATACCAGGCTAAGTTTTATAAATTTATAACATGAACTTCTCAGACGGCACAGGTATTATGAAAATCACTATCCTGATTAAATACATTCGCAAATATAATATGGGTAGAGGGTAGCTACATTTTCGTATCAATATGGGCTTGGTTGATAATATTTTTTAGGAAAACTAGTTACAATCTTTTTTTAAACTCAAACTTTATGTGATGTGTTGTGAACCAGACTTTGAAGTGTGGAGAGATGCATTGAAAATCCCATTACTAATGAATGGTGTTAACATAAATTAGGCAAACAATACATTTGCAATTGTAAATGCTAAAGCTAAACGAACACTATACAGTAGGCTAAACCAAAATTTTTGGAGTATACGTAACCTAGGATTATCTATTGATGAGTTTGATTATTTATTGATTGCTAGGGCAAGGCATTTAATGACCATAAAATAGTGAAAAAATGCAAAATAAAAATGCATTTAATGACCATAAAGTAGTGAAAGAATGCAAAATAAAAATGCATTTATGACCTAAAAATAGTGAAAAAATGATAACTTAAAAAAAAAATTACCAATAAATTTACTACTTTTACTCGTACTTATAATTAGTTTTTTTTAAACTAATGAATTGCTAAGGGCAATTTAACGTAGGACAGTACGTTATATATAAATTTACAGTATAAAACACACTTATTTGTTACTAAGGAAGTAAGTAAATTTATATTACCGGTACTTGAACACCCTTAGGGAAAAAGAAATTCTTTCTGAATTGCCATGCCCATCAAATTGCCCCTAGCAAATACGTGGCATTTAAAAAAGAAAGAAAAATTAATTCTTTATTGCTACAAGACAAACTGCTATGGTGTTTGCAATAAACCTGAATTAAAATGAACTACATATGAACACTTGGCGGAGATTCTGAAATGAAAGTTGTCTGAAAGTAACGATTTGTACACGGAAACGCTCCTCTGTACCTCCACTGAAACATGACCTAAAAATGCCGAAAATTACCTACCTTTTCAAAATGACAAAAAATTCAAACTAAAGCAAAAAATGCAAAAACAAATTGTCCTTATTTAATAAATTATTTCATGATACACACATAGGCTAGATGAGCTATCTTTTAACCTTCACATAAAACAGATGCAAAATCACCAAATGCCTTGCCCTGTTGATTACTATACAGCCTTAAATCCAAACAGAAGTCATACAAAAGTTTATAGGCTGATATACCCTGGGAGTTGATTCTAATCCTTTATTTACAGAGTCCGAAATCAAGTTGGGAAAGAGCATCATGTTAACTTCTTCACCTCACTTACTCCATCTAAGTCACCAAGAAAAAGGAAAGAACAGAAATTAAGAAGTTGACCTTGCTTACGAACTCTACAGTGACACATGACTCATAAATCATGACTGAAAAACGCATCTCTGGCAGGGAAAAGAAGATTTTTTTTTTAAATTATAAGAACAGTCATCATCACGGCCACGGTCAGCAGCTTACATCATCGTCCAATATGACAGACCAGGCACGGACACTTGTATTTTTCCAGACAGTTACTTACCATATTTCTTTAATGACATTAGGGTGGAGATAGAATAAAACTGTTTTTTGAAGATGAGTGAGACTTTCTTCCAATCAGATCTCTTTAACATTATTATTATTATTGTTATTATTATTATTGTTATTATTATATTTCTAACAAGGATTAAGATAAACCTCAAGCAAACTGCTATTTTCAGTACGGTGTGCTTAAGAATATTATTTAACGGAATGTAAGCTACCATTCGTCCCGATTTGACAGAGACGTTTTGAGGTTCCCTAAATTAAAAAAAAAAACCCTATTTTCAGAAACATGTGCGAATGTATTTTTGTGGACAGCATAGCTCTAGAAAAAAGTCGTATAAAAATAAACTTTTATATTTGAGTTAGATATATTCTGGGGATAAGTGTGACAACTACTTTCTCGTATTTCTAATGCCAATTTACGTAAAGAAATCTTTATTTTTCGCTATTTTGTTTCAAACGGCTCTAACGATAGTTTCAGTTTTGAACACGAGATGCTTAGATTTAAACTAAGCACCAACTATTTTATTATAAACATTTTCTTTCTTTCTTTAAGTTCTCTAGGGTAGCCATAATCCAGGCACCGTTAATAGAAACTCAGTCTTGCCTGGTGAACAATAAATCTGTGTATCAGATTGAAACAATTGAATACGCACTCCTTACAGGCAGGCGTTAGATGTTTTGCTACGCGGTGTTCACCACAGATCAGTATAGACTTCCAAAAATACTCTAACTCGTAACTGGGTATGGAGTATTGGCTAATAGACTCCTAAAGAAAAGTAAACACAATTAAAAACTTTGTTAATGACTGAAAAAATAGTTGCTTTCAGTCTATTACTGCATTAGCCTATGAGTGGTTAAATGACTCACCGTTACGTATTATTTAATCAACAAATATTTTAAATTCTGTTGTGTACTTTTAGTGTATTATCTTACATATGAATAAATAACCTTCATTTAATTCCTTCGGCTACTGTTATCAATAGGTTAATAATATCAGGATTAGCTGCGTCCCGAAGTGATCACAATAAGAGGCGTGCACTTGAACTTATAGTTCGTATCAGTTCAGGGTTGAGGAAAAATGTTATTTAACTACCTCTCTCCATCATACGCAGCATGGCTTTTCTTTTATGAAGATCTTAAAGTGCCGTTCTACGATCATTAATTTGTTCTAATAATTTAATGCGATTTTAAGTACCGGCATCTGATGAGAAACAAAAACGAACAAAAGGGATTGTACGAGTATTTCGAGCTTACTATTCGACCATTTGCCCATCATGATCTCCCTACTGGAGAGACAATCAGGAAGAGTAAGCATCATGCCCTGAAGAAGTATGTGAATTGTGACCTCATTGGTTCAAGGCCCCTAGTTCAGAACTACAATTCTTGTTTTAATCCTCACTGTCCATCCATTCTATTGCTCTCAGTACTTTGGTATTATTATAATTAAATATTATTATCACGACCATAGTTCTATCCTATTGTTCCTAATCTTTTCCTCTTCCTCTTCGTAATCTCTTTCATTCCCTTCATGTCGTCATACTTTTATTTGTCTAATTATTTCCTTATACTCCTACCACTACTCCTCCTCCCCTTCCTCACTATTTCTTTCTTGTACACTTTTTTTCTTCTTTGTATTATTATTAGTATTATTACTTTATTATTGGACTATTATGATCTCTTCCACTCAATCTTAGGTCTATGTTTATATTTTTATTTCTCTTTATTATTATCCTCCTCTTTCTTTACCGTAATACAGAGATGTAGTACCTAAGAGTACTCTACAAAGAGTGGGTATTTATAATCGTTTGCCATTATAGTTCCATGCTAGGAAGTTCCCGGTGTTTACTCAATCTAGATACGCTCGCACCTTATAATTAAACTCACAGTATTTAATTAACCCTACTGATGGTTAAAGAGCCTTAAAAAGTTGGCACAAAAGTTTTAATTTCATTTGATAAATATTGTCAATTACACAGAATTTATGGAGGGTAATGTATGCAAGTGAGTCTGTGTTTGTTCTCTCATTTGAGTCAAGTAGCAGATCTCGAGAGGTAGTCAAAACAGGTGGCCTCATAAACCATCTATGAATCAATGATGCCATTTCTGAAATGGGGCGCAAATATAAAAAAACTCCTGAAAAGGTTTCTATTATAGTATAGTATTTGCAATGTGGTATGTAGGCTACTTTCATTATGTAGCCACTGAAACAAGTTTTAAGCTAACCTGGATAATATACGGGGTAAGTAAATACCAGAATTATTAACTATTTAAGTAGTACATTTAAATAAATTCGTATTGAGACATGTAACACGAGGATACAGCCAACGTTTTTGGTCAATATAATATTTTAACTCTAATATACCGAGGAAGGTTAGTTAAACATTCCGAAACATTACAAGAGAAAGTAAACAAATGCTAACGAATCGGGGAAAAATACAGGGAAATGAAAGATTCTGCTACCCACCGTCCCCCTGTGGTACAAGGGTGAATATAACTATAGCTATAGCCCACAGCAACCATGGCAACGGAATTGGAGAATGACGGAGCCAAGCGGCTAACATATTCTTTCGTTATGCCAAACTATAAGCTTAGGCTACGAAGAATCTTAACTTCTTTCAAGCATAATTAACAAAAACAATGAACTTTCTGAACAGGATAATCTGGTAGTATAACGCGTCAAAGTTCAATCGTTAGTTGCGTGTATTTTTCGTACACTGGAAAATAAAATACGGTACCGGCACGTGAAGTTTCTCCTTCTTGACATAGACAAATAAAGGATCTTCAACAAGATTTTAAAACGATTAAAGTACGCACCAAACGCTGTATAAAATTGCTTTGCACTATGTAACATAATTATTACGGCAAAAATAATGAACACCGAGCTTCTTGCAACCCGGATGTACACAATAAAGAAGAATACTTTGCAGAATTGCATGTAATGTATATTGCAAATGTTACACTGCAACAAACTGACACTTAACCCACAAATAAATTACCTTAAACAAAAAGGTATTCACTCAAGTTCACATTGGTACCGATCAATCCTCCCAACAGGTGATTGATTGCAAACACAGATGTCGTGGAAGAGCTTGCTGTTGCGGTCTTTCTTTTACCACGAGTTGTAGTTTGCCTCGGACTAGGATCCAGACTAAACCGGCACAAGTTATGTCTGTACATTCCAAACCTGTTCTTCCCCGCCAACCAGAGATGAGACCACATTTTCCCAACCCATAATCACCAGATGACCCGTAATAAGACCTTTACAATGAAAGTGCTTCTCGACCTCAGCACGCAATGCAGGTGTAAGAGAAACCATTACACAATGTAAATCCTGAGGTGTTGATTGGCAACTGGTAGATATGTTCATAATTGATTATTCCCATAAACTATCAGCACAACATATTAACACAATATTGACAACATCTTATACATAAACTGTTCTGACGTTTTCAATACTTAAATACTGTATTAGCGAGGCAGAATGCAAATCTCGGTTATTTCCATGGCCGTCCGGAAGGGGGGGGGGGCAGGGTAGGGCCGTTGCCCACCTCTGGAAATTTTGTTAACACATAAATCTATAAACTAAATGATTATAAGAAACTAATATGAGGTCAGGCTTAAGTTCCCACTTACTATAGTTGATGTTAGGCCAAAAAGAGTCGTAACAAATAGGAAAATCACTTCCCGCTTCCCCCAAACTTGAATTTTTTTCTAGCCAAACATTTGATTGCAATGAAGGTAGGCTAAAGCACTGAAAGTATCGCATTTTATACATTGCAAATTGTGAAATTGCAAGGAGTAAAAAAAGTAATGTGAGAGTACTACACCACATTTTTTCTTTGTATTCATAGCCATAGGTCCAGCTGCAGTAAATGGAGGATGTGAATGATGAAGATGACGCTGATGATGATATTATTAATAATAGGCCTAATAATAATAATGAAAATTATAATAGTAATAATAATAATAATAAAATGGTTGTAATAGTGGCATAGTGATGGTGGTGGTGGTAGTAATTTGTTCATTCCCCCCCTTGACAAAATTTCTGCGGACGCCCATGGTTATTTCTAGATAGAAATGCAGTTTTCTCTTAGTTTCGCTCCCCATTCCGTATTTCTTCTATCTCTGCTACACATCTATTTATTTTTCGAGGTAGTAGGAATAGTAGTAATAGTAACCTAATAATAATAATAATAATAATAATAATAATAATAATAATAATATTACGTGGAGCAAATAGTCGCAAAGATACTTCGATACTGAGGCACCTACAGACTGTATCATCGATCAGGATACCTTGATTGTGTGGCTGTACTGGAGATGGATAACAGGGATTTCTATTTATTTATTTACTAGCAGGTACCCGTAGCTTCGCCTGCGATTATTTACCAGCCGATAGATGTTTTTTTTAAATAATTTAACAGAAAAATAATTAGATTATTACATTTTTTATTAACACTAACATCATAGTTTGCATGATTTACATAATTTATTATTAATCATATTGTTAGACATAGTAGATAAATATTTAAGACGAATCTTGTGCTGCTACGTGGGCAGGTAAGAAACGAGAAGATTAAAACGAACCACAGATTCATGAACCTTACCCTTACACGCAAATCATGCATAAACAATTAAAACGATTGATAATTAAAAGCTAAAAACCCGGCTTCGAGGTGCATTTCACGACTCGGGGGGAACCCGCAGATTCGAGTTGCCTAGCCCAAAAACCCCCGCATAGCGAGTTTCGGTCCAAATCAACGTTTTTACTTTTAGGCTTGCATTCATGATCCCCTTCTGTCCACCTATGTATGTTAAAAAATCAGATCTCAGCGTGTTATAATGTTATAAGTAGGACTCGGAAGTTGATGACCTAAAAATGACTGAAAAATGCCCGTAAATTTATAAAAATGACATAAAGAATTAAATATATATATATATTCCTAAATATGTATTTTGTATATGTATAATAATAAAACAAAGAACGAGATTTAAGTATTTTAATTACTACTTTTATTATGTTTTCTGTTATTATTATTATTATTACGTTTACTATATTTATTAATGCATGCCTCGTAGCAAGGAACTATGAGATCTGTATTGTGGGAAAAGTTCATTCTGAAGACAAAATAGGGAAAAATGCATCGAAAGAATAAAGATATCCTAAAACTGACCCGTAGAGGATAAAATGCCGAAAAATCTATTTAAAAAAATAAAAAAATTAAAAGTATACTTTTTTCGTTTTGAGGCGAGACGAATTTATACTACATCTTGCATTGTCCGTGATGTCTCAGAAAGAAAATGACATTTCATCAATTTCCAACTCTATTTATAAGCAAATGAATCAAGCAGAACGGGCTAACAAAATCGAAACGATCGAAAAATTGATGTGTTATGTTGCAGAAAATCGAGATCAGCGGTACTTTTTCTTTCCCGGTTGCTATGGCAGCAAAGCAGTCACCTGTAATTAATAGTGCAACTGAAAATGTATTAGCAAAAAATGGTACTTCGACAGCTCAAAAAAATCGTGTTTACTGCCAGATTTCGCTCATAACTCGCGAAAATTGGAATCCGCCTTCCATTCCACTCAAACAGACAGAAAGATAATTCCTCTTATTATATTATACAATGGCAAAAGGAGGAAGGGCGAAAGCAGTTCCTATGCACAAGACAGTGATGTGCATACGCTGATTACATAAGAACATGCAATGATTATCGTATATGGCGAGACCTGAGTGGAAGGGGGGGGGGGGCTTTCAATTAGTAAAGTATAGAGAAGGGTATTACTACAGGGTTTTTTTAAAAATTTATTTATTTCAGCTATGTTTATACTCCTTTTAGCTTCGAGGCTATATCAGGAGTTCGCGATCTGTGTCTGTACAGTGGGGTAGGCCATGGAACAATTGCTTGTCAATTGTTTCTATTGTCGGTGTATTTTAATAGATTAAATATCAACTGACATTAACTTAAATGGATATGATACAGGATGAAATGGTGAGGATGATTCATGGTATGTAAATATTCAATTCGGCATTTGCCTTTACGACTGGGGAAACCCTGAATAAACCCATGTCAAATTTGCCGGCCACGGGATTTGAACCTGGGACCTTCCGAATGAGAGTCCAAGATGTTACCATCTCGGCCACCTCGCTCGTTACCACAGAGTTTTAGGGGGTGGAGGGGCATCGTGACTGTCCTCAAAATTATGGCCGTAATCATGACAAGCATTCTGCCCTAGTTTTATATGGATGCGGATATGAGAATACTTTACATTGTCTCACAGGTGAGGAAAAACCCCGGAAAAATCTCCCACCCAGGAAACCTGTCCCGACCAGGAATCAAACCCGGCCCGCTGCTTGAGGAATGCGAATGTAACCCCTATGCCACAGCGTTACTGTTCAATTTGTTATAAAATTATGGATAAGAAAATTTTTATTTTTTATTTTGTGGAAGTACAAAGAAAATAGGGGGTACGCCGTAGCGTAGTGGTTGAGGCGCTGCGCTACACACCGGAAGGTCGCGGGTTCGATTCCCGATGAGGTCATTGAGATTTTTCAATTGGCCTAATCCTTCTGGTGGCACTATGGCCCTGGGGTCGACTCAGCCTCTAACAGAAATGAGTACCAGGAGCAATCCTGGGGGTAAAGGCGGCCGGTGCGTAAGGCTGACAACCTTACCACCTTCATGTGCCGAATGTCCAAAATCTGGGAGCCCCACCCTCCTGGAACCCTCTGGGCCTCCATGGCCTGCACAGGGATCACTTCACCTTACAAAGAAAATAATCCTTGGTTTTAAATGCCAAATATATATTTTTTTATTTTAATAATGGAAGAGAATTTTTGTGTAATTACAAATTTTATATTTAAAAAATTAATAACTCAAAAGCCTGAGTCGTGAAAAATAAAGGAAAACTGTTTAAGATAATGTGCTGCATTTCTAGCAGAGTTATACCAACTGTTTAATTTATTATACAATTATGGATAAGAATTTTTTTTTTTTTAATTTGTGGAAGTACAAAGAAAATAATGCCTGATTTTAAATGCAAATATTTAATTTTTCTATTTTAATCATGGAAGAGAATTTTTGTGTAATTACAAATTTTATATTAAAAAAATTAATAACTCAAAGCCTGAGTCGTGAAAAATAAAGAAAAACTGTTTAAGATAATGTGCTGCATTTCTAGCAGAGTTATACTAACAAACCCTAACATCTATGAATATTATATAGTGTAATGATAATTATCACAATAAACCTGTTGAATTACGTAAAAAAAAAAGAACGAAGGATTCTTTCAAAATTTGTAGAATTTACCATTTGCAGTTGTGGGTTAATAAAGGAAGTCAAGCATCCAGCTAGACATGGGAGAGCTAGTCATGCTATGCTACTATAACTATCCAATTTGAAAAGGCTTGCATTCTTTCTGAAGACTGAGTTAGGTAATTTATAATAGTGTTGAAGGTCATGTCTTCTGCATTAAATTGACTCATTGCCATGAGAACTAAAAGTTCTTCACAATATAATTTTTATCTTTGTGTACAGGAGTTTTCTCACTGTACAGTCTTTTCCACATTATTTTCTTAAATTAAGGATTCTGTCATCTCTAAAACTCGCAACTCTTGTTTGGTGATAGTGAAAATGTGCAAGAGAGGTTTCTACCAAAATGACTAGTGGCGGCTCGTGAAATTTTGAGCTAGCATACTGCAAGATAAAAAGTAGGCTGAATTTTTTTTTTGGCCTAGGTCTTATGCCATCTCTTGACCAAGAGTCAGTGTCACTAAGCAAAAGAAAGAAATAATAATTTCACACCCACACATCCATGAATACTCTTTATAAACATTGTTCTGAAAATGCCTGGAATAGGCATTACCTTCTTTTCTTCCCTTGGATAATCATTACAGTAATTTTCTTTTTCTTTCTGGCACTGGAGAAATGTGATTCAGGGGAAGAGCATTCAGAGATGGGAGTTGAATTAAGAGAGACAAGCCATCTTCCCCTCCCACCAGTCATGACGGTCGTAGCTGGATACTTTAGTCAGCATGATGTGACTGCCCTGAAGACTGGTGTACAAATAAATTATCATCCCTTCATACGACAAAATTGCGATATAGACTATTCTATTTTACTGTGCATTTCTCCGAGCAGGGCAGGAAGAAATAATTTCACTGTAATTCAGAGATGTTGCTCTTCCTTTCTCTTCGAAAGATAATGAGGAAAACGGTCGCTTTAATAAAGAATCCACAGAATTCTTTTTGAAAAGATCTCCTATAATAATGTTGCATTAAATTACAATTCACATCTAGTAAAACACAAGGATTCAATTTAAAAATTGTCAATGCAACAAGTACCGGCTTAGGGCTTCAATGCACGGCTTACTTTGATGAATCTGGAGGTCCAGAGAGAAAGGACAGGGGAGAAACTACCATATCCCCCTTGTTCTTGCCAAGCAACCGATCTGTAGAAAATGCTGCACATTGGAGACTTACCAGTGCCACTTAGATCATCCAGTACTGACCGTGCAAATAAGTCCCATAAAAAAATGATTTTCTATTGCCTCAAAGTCAAGAAATGTAATAAATTTCATTATTAAGGTAGTAAAAATGAATAACCAAATTAGTTTCACATGCTGCAGCATGATAGCACATACTGAGGAACCTCCCTTGAAAATCACATTCTTCGATAAGGGTCCTGGTTTTTTTGTTTTATAATATGGTCACCCAGCAAAATTTTGTATATAAGAAAATATTATTACTTACCCACTGCTAACCAGATGATGAAGGGCAAGATCACTGAGGAAGGAACAGGATCAAGAAAGGTAGGATGTGCTGGCGCCAGAAGAAAACGTTCCTTTGTCAGGTTAGGACAGAGTAATTCAGTGGAACAGGATCTCTATTTCTTCCATAAATGAGCTGTAACATAATACAATAAAATAAAACTATTTAGTCACTTATGTTAGGACAATTTGAACTAGAATACAATTGATGAAATGTTTGTCTTCTTCTTTAAAAACCTCACAAGCAACTCATTCATTCTTGTTTATTTAAACTTATTAACATTAAATCAGTCCAATTAACTTATGATTTTAGATTTTGAAATATTGAAAATTGTAAAAGTTTATACTTTTAGAAAATAGAGATGAACATGTTCCTAATTTGGAAGACATAAATGTTTCTTGTCTGAAACACCTCCCGAATTTCCAGAATTTGTTTTGCAATATAAATTTAGCTTTTATTATCTATTAAAAATTATCTTTCACTATAGTTTTTGAAGGCCGAAAATTACATTTAGTCAGTTTTAGCATTCTGTGCATTTCCAAAAATCCCAGATTAATTTATTTTCTCTGTGCAATGAAAAGTAATGTAAGCACTTTTACATTTTATACCTGTAGTTAACTCAGTTATAATTAACTAGCTGGTTACTTCTCTTTCATAAGGGTAAAAAAGTATACAACATTGTTCATGAATTTGTAGACTTTGAAGAAACATTATTATGCTTTCTTTTTGACATTTTATTTTGTGAAAAAATAAAGAACAATTGATTATACCAACGGTTTGGCAGAAGTAACAATAAATATCAGCAAGGAACACAATCCTGCTATTCACCAAAAGCTATAAAAATGTTATTTTCTTGATAACTGTAAAAGGTAATGAAAAATATCAAGATTCTTGTAGAAGTTGAATAATGGCAAGGAGTATAATCTGGTTATTACAGCAAGCCATTAAAATGACCACAATCTTGAAATGGTGAAAAATTTTGAAATGCCTGAAGTCCTACGTCCTTACAAGGTATAAAAACTATGTTCACTCAAAATTTCAGTTCTATCAGTTGAGTAGCTTTGTGTGATAAAGTAACAGATGACTCACAGTAATCCATGGATTTTTATTAATTACTACAGATAATCTTATTCAAGAAATGTTTCACTCATCACAATTATTCAAGAATTTAGGAAATGTTTACTTTCTGGGTCTCACTTGTATAATGAAGTATCATCAGAAAGATTCTCAAATGAATTCTTATTAGGGATGTTTTGTTACAATGAATGAAAATGTTGAATTCTGGTTGAAAAATAAAATTGTTACTCTAATGCGTAAAATAAGCAACATCTTGTTGCACAAGATGAAAGTTTAGGAGTTTAATATACCTGAATATGAGAAGACCCTTAGAAAACCAGTTACTAGTAAGTGATAAATTATAATGACATAGCAAGTGTGTTTTTAAATATTGTGTTTATCAAGATTTGTATTAACTTCTGTAGAGAAAAATTTGTCTTGGATGGGAATAAAAGTTGGGTTTCCAGCTTGGTGAACTGGTCCCTACACCTATTAGCTTTCCAAAACCATGCCCATTCCCATTTCAAATAAGTATCCTATGCAATCTTACTATTTTGAAAAAATGTGTTAACATCTGTAGCGAGGTTGCTAGAGTATAGAGGAACATATGGAATGAGAGGGCACACTGTTCTGGTCTCAGCATCAGAAAACCAAGCTGAAACTCAGGTTCGATTCCCAACCAGGACAAACTTTGCTGTAACAGAATTAAATGGTCTAATTAGTTTATAAGGATTTATGTTTAAGAGCCACTCCCAACAATTTCATCTTCTAGACATAACATACAGGCCTCACATCAACATAAGTGAGCATATTTCTGCCAAACTAGGGGGAAGAGGACCAATTCATTTATGACATATGGGGAAAACTGGGAAAGGAAGAATGAGATAACTCTCAAAGGCTCATATAAAAACTTATCAGCAGTGCTTTAGTTGACTGTATACTGGTATAAATTCATATTTTTTTTTTTACCGGAAAAAATAAATGCACTGGTATGCTATACTGGCATTCCATGAAACTATACAAAAAAAATCTGATGTGAAAGTCACATAACTTCCTCTGCCCAAATAAAAGTTAGCAGTATTCACATATCCTTGTACAGAATCGCAAGACACAATTTTACGCTGATTATCCTATAAATACCTCTTCTTTCAATGATGCGACTAAAAGCGCAGTCTATATAACAAACTTAAAAAAAAGAACAAATGACTGCAGACGTTTATTGAACTTTCTGCCGTAAAATATAATTTCCGAAATTTATCGAATATTTCCCTCAAATACATCTTTACTCTATGCATGGCCAACAACACATCCTTCTCACTTCACATTCTTATATAGAATAAGAGGCCGTGAAAGAGCGCAAATTCAGTTGTTCACCACGTAAGACAAACTTTCTACAAACAGTGGGTGAACAGTGGGTGGCTTGTAAGTACCCTCAGAGAATTTTCTCGAAAAAATGTTTCAAATAAAAGTTTTAGCTCTTAGTATAAGCAACCCATGTGCAAAATTTAAAGAAAATCGTTAGAGCCGTTTTCGAGAAAATCGCGAAAAACGAAAATTTCTTCATGTAAAGTACCCTTAAAAACAAGAGAAATTTGTCGCCAATCTACGAATCACATTTTCAGAAGGTACCTGACCCAAATACGAAATTTTGTTTTCATATGATTCTCCGTTTCGGAGCTAGCCTGTTCACAAACTTCCACACGGACAGACAGACACACACACAGACATGTTTCCAAAAATAGTATTTTTGGATTCAGGGGGCCTTGAAACGTGTATATATGCTAAAAACTCAACTTCGAATTTTGGGGTCGAAAACAATACTTCCTCTACCTATAGTACCTATGGTACGGGCAGAGAAAGTAATAATTTTAATTTTCATGTAATTGTGTCATTAAAATATCAATCTTGTGTCCGACTTTAGCATTGTGTATTAAATAGTTGAATAAAAACATCTTAAGAGCTGATGGTCAACTTATATACACTTTAAGCTCCACTTACGTCACATTCTTTCCTGGACTAGTTTCGGGGAAACAACTCATCCCCATCCTCGGCTGTTGGTCGGCTGGTATCCACACGGCAGTGGCTAGAAGTTTCCAGCTGTGTCTGTGTTGTGGCGCCATCTTTCTTCCTGTCCGCCATTTTGATGATGTCATCCATGGGGGGAATTTCAAAATTCATCACGGAGTCTTTATACTGAAGAATAAAGACTGAAAAATAAAGACTCCGTGATGAATTTTGAAATTCCCCCCATGGATGACATCATCAAAATGGCGGACAGGAAGAAAGATGGCACCACAACACAGACACAGCTGGAAACTTCTAGCCACTGCCGTGTGGATACCAGCCGACCAACAGCCGAGGATGGGGATGAGTTGTTTCCCCGAAACTAGTCCAGGAAAGAATGTGACGTAAGTGGAGCTTAAAGTGTATATAAGTTGACCATCAGCTCTTAAGATTCATTAGTTTCACTGTTTATATCACTTTCCGCGTTTATCGTTTTATTGAATAAAAACACTTTCCATTACGCACTTTATTTACTTTGGTAAACTTCTGGACGGCCGTTTCACAGGTGGTGTTCCTGCAGCATCAGCAGAGTGCCAACTCTGTTGTAAATAGTAAGACTGCACTCTGCTGATGGTGCAAGAACACCACCTGCGAAACGGCTGTCCAGAAGTTTACCAAGGTAAATAAAGTGTGTTAAGGAAAGTGTTTTTATTCAACTATTAAAATATCATATTCCCGATTACCTTTTTAGAAATGATGAAGCATATTATGGATCTGATCAACCTGATAATGACAGGTAAAATTAGTTCCTTTGAATTGAATGTTTGCTAGTGTTACAAGTATTGGGATAACAATCCTTTCGAGAGTTTGCAACTTCTGAGGACTGTTCATTGCAGGGGCGGATCCACGGGGGGGGGGGGGGGAAATGGTGCAAATGGTGGAAATTTCCCCCCCCCCAAAAAAAAAAAAAAATTTGTAACATTAAGCACAAAATATTAAAAATTTATTAGAACATAACCCAAATACTTAAATTAAAGCAACGACATTCATTATTTTGAAATACCTTTGTAAGAAAATGCTGAAATGTTCATTTTGTTTTCAATTGTGTACTAGGAATAATTAATTTTTATGCGTAAAAACTTCTTCTCTACTTTGGTTCCCCCCCCAAAATGTCTCTCTGGATCCGCCCCTGGTTCATTGTGCATGCCAACTTGTACTATGGGTGGTCTGGACAGTGTCAGTGACATCCCCTGTCTAAACCAAAGGGAGGGGGGAGGAGGAAGTAATATTTTCCTTATGTATATACCAGATGCAAATTTGATGCCCCATGGTATGAATGTATTTATCCAAGTAGTACATACGCTTCTACAGTATTTTTCAAATGAGAAGCCAATTCCTTCACCGCCGATCACATGTAAGAGCTAACGAAGTGTCACCAGCAGTAAGAGTCTCCTCTCCGTCTCGCTGTCTCTGATTGGACTGCGTATTTAAACAGGAGAAGGACAAATGGTTTGTCATCTGGAAAACACTGTAGTGTCCATCTCAAGAGTGCAAAAGGCCACTCAGTTTTCATGTACAATGAGAAAGCAATCTTGTTTTCATTAAGTGCATGCATGTTTTGATCCGTTTCCATTATGTATTATCATGGCTATAAAAAGGCAAGAGAACATCCCAAGAATGATGTTTGGTATAAGACGACATGAAGAATACTGGGCAGAAGTAAGATGAGTACCCCCAAAAAATACTTTCCAACTAAAGCACTGCTTATCAACTATATAATAAGAGGATCAGATATTTTCACAAATATTCTACTTTATGAATAATCAACATACAAAACAACTTTAACGCTTCTTCCAAGTGTACTTTCGTCTAGCACCTGCCTGCCCAGGCTTCTTTCTTTCTCTTTTCCTGTAGTCTCTCTGTAGAAGACCAGCTGAAACAAATAAATAGTTTAATTAATAAAACAAATAAAACAACACACTTATTTAATCACTCAACTTCACTTATTAAGTAGATTATTACCCATAACGCGTTTCACAAGCTGTAGCTTGCATCATCAGATGGACACTGATGTTACTGTTAAAATAAAAAATACAAGCTTCCTGTATTGACAGGCTGCCAAACGGGACAGATTGTGTAACGTTTTGAATTAATACATAAAGTACAATTGATATTAAAAATGATAAAATGCACTGCATAGTTTTGGCAGCAGATAGCAATGACATCATTGATATATGAAAACAAAAATTTCTTTGTGGAAAGTACCATATTTTATGGACTATAAGACGCTCCGGACCATAAGACGCGCCTTGATTTTAGCATGGAAATTTAAAGAAAAAGAAATTTAATATGATTCTAAACAAAAATTTAAAAGGGAATAATATACTTCATTGAATAAACAAATTCTTTGTACAATGGACTCAATGTAAATCACTTCTAACTTAAAACCTGCCTTGTATGAAAATCTCTTCTGTACAGGTGGCATGGCGTAAATTTTAACAACCTGAACTGAATTCTCATGAAAGATTGAACATATTTTTACACTCTCTAACCCTCAATTCAGCATATGGTAAATGTAACGGGACAAGGTTGTTTTTGGATAAAAGAACTCACATTCCTTTCTTTTTGCCTTGTATACCTTTATTCGAGCTACGCTCATTTTACGATTGTGACAAGTGCAATGATGTACAGTCTGTGCCAAAATTTGTAACTATCTTATCGTTTATAACACCTTGTTTATAAATATGGTATTCCGGCAATATTTACCATAATTTTAATTTTTTTAGTGTACTAGTCTATTAGAGGCACCCAACTTTCAAGGCTCTGTTTTCAAAGTAAAAAAGTGCGTCTTATGGTCTGTAAAATACGGTAATGATTAGTATGTCACTTCTGGTTGTATAGATGGTGCTCAAGCAGGAAGAAACACAAGAATAACAACATCTTGAATAAAGCCTCTGCGAATAGGCTGCAGCCTTCCACCTTCTCTTCATCACTTTTTCCAGAACGAATTCATATATTTATGGGAAATTCTAGAGTATTTCTACATTTAATTCAACCATTTCTGCAATATAAACAAGTATCAAGGTGGATGTCTCCTATACTTCAAGGATGATATTAGAAAACTGAATTTACTTCAAATGCTCTAATACCAGTGCTATGTTAATGAAATGAGATGGTTGACATTTGAACCACTCTTACTCACATTTTTGCAGAATGTAAGTTTCATCGGCTTTGCCCACATATTCAACTGTTAGTTAACTTGACACACATTCTGAAAAAATGCAAGTAAACATGAAGTCCAAAGTGTTTAAATATCAACCATCTCATTTAATTAATACAGCAGGGACTGGCAGAGAAACCTGACAGTTTTTAAATTGAAATTACGACAAAACTGTATCGTTTGCGTACATTATTTTATTTCAGAATTACAATACATCTCAAAATATTTTACCTACATCAATTACTTTTTGAAAATTGTGTTCCTACTTCAATCCACAAAGCTAAATAAGCCCATTACATTAAAATTATTACTATGGTTTCTTGAAAAGTTGGAATCAGCCGAAACAGCATAGTGTCATAAACAATTGCGATACTTAGTTATGAAACCTATGTGTAAACAAGATTGCATCAGTTTCATCAAAATGAGAATATTCCGTGTCGGAATACCATACTGTTGTGGGCGGCAATTGTTTTTTACATGAATGCGCAAGCGTGAGATGTACTGGAAACGAGTTACGACACTACGCAATACTACGTAATAATAATTTTGATGTAATGGGCTTATTTAGCTTTGTGGATTGAAGTAGGAATACAATTTTAAAAAAGTAATTGATGTAGGTAAAATACTTTGAGATGTATTGTAATTCTGAAATAAAATCAAATCAGGTAAACTGATGTAACAAAGTGCCAGTATGTTTTTGTTTAATCAGTTATGATTGCAATTATGATATGCAGAATACAAAAAAAAAAAAAGTAAAATTGGCCAGTTTCGGGATTTGAACCATGGAACTCCAGAATGTGAGGCCAAGACGTTACCATCTCGGCCACCTGGGTCAGTTTAATGGTCTAGTTGGATAAGCGCATGTAAAGCAATAGTGTTATTAGTCATAGCTAACTGTATTTTAATTGCCAAACCCTTATAAGATCACAGTAAATCAACTATGTTGTCATGATAACTGATTTGCATTTCATAAATTCTTTCGAATACGTATATTACCATAAAATAGGCACTAAATTGAGCATTACTCCGAAACAGGTCAACTGATTTTATCCAATATCAATAGACGTCTTCACATGGACATTATAAATGTGTATACCAAGTTTCATAAAAATCCGGTAAAGCGTATTTGAGTTACCGTGTCTTTAAAATACACACTAAATTGGGTTTTACTCCGGTACCGGTCTACCAATTTGGTCCAATATATTAACATAAAAGGCACTAAATTGGGCATTATTCCGGTACTGGCCAACCGATTTAGTCGAATATCAACAGACGTCCGCCCATGGACATTATAAATGCGTATACGAAGTTTCATAAAAATTCGATAAAGCGTATTTGAGTTATTGCGCCTTTAAAATAGACACTAAATTAGGTTTTACTCCAGTACCAGTCAACAGATTAGCTTCAAATTCGATAGGGTACTTCTCATGGACGTCATAAATGAGTATACCAAGTTTCATGGAAATCCGATACAGCGTATTTGAGTTATTAAAATAGGCACTAAATTGGGCATTACTCCAGTACTGGTGAACCGATTTGGTTCAATAGGGTTCTTCCCATGGACATCATAAATGTGTTTTCCAAGTTTCATGAAAATCCGAAAAAGCGTATTTGAGTTATGGCGCGTACAGACACATGGATGGACAGACATTTTTCGTCCCCACACACAATTTCATAAAGTACCATACTGGCACTGACAATGTATGCAAACGATACAGTTTTGTCGTAATTTCAATTTAAAAACCGTCAGGTTTCTCTGCCTGACCCTGTATGTTGCTTCACTGTATAAAAGTTCCATTATTACTCGTATATTGTTTTAAACCAGTGCTGTATTTGGGCTGGAATGTGTGTGGTCCTGGTAAAAATTACTTTAGAACCTAGCAATCCATAAACTTAAAAAATTATTTAATATCCTCAGAGGCACTGCATCCCTTACTAAGATAGGGACATGTGGTCAGCATACTGACTCTCACGGCCATTAAAGATAGTTTTCTTTGCCAGGTCTCCTACTTCTTTATTCAATCTTCCTAGAGTTAAACTTCTTAGTTTTTACAACTGAAATATGTAAACTACGAGTAGTGATTACAATCTCTGCGCTTTACTGTCACAGCATATTATCATATTTGTAACATTTGTAATGCTCTATTTTTATAATTGTATCTTGTAGTACTGTAACTCTACTTCACAGGTGTCACACATTTTGGACTGCAGAATCTGGTCATGTTAAAATACAAACAAGACTCACATACCTATTCTCATTCTTTCCACCATTTCCTTGTCCACAAAGCTGCGTAGACTCATTGCTATGCCCCATCTGACTGCTCCAGCTTGTCCAGAAGGCCCACCTCCAGCGACTGTAGCATCAATGTCCACAGCACCAAGCATATTCGTAAACAACAGGGGGAACAGCAACTGAAATACACAATTTACACAGAACATTTAGCTTTATGAAATAATCAGCTTCAACTTTACTTTATTGGCAGGATAATCATAAGATAGGCAGAAGACAATAAAGTTTAAAATTGAAGAGCTGATCCAATGTCCTAATACAGTGTTTCCCAATTGGTGGTCCATGGAACAAACTTAGGCATTATTTAAATCTCTGAGGAACCGGATTACGTTGAAGTTACTTCTAATGGCTCATTTAAAATTATTTTCAAAAAGGGTACACTTGATAAGTTTTGGGAGAAAGTATAGGAAATAGGCAAACGGCATTGAAATACCTACACATATCTTGTGAATAAACATTTTCAATATGGTAATTTGTTTCCTGAATTCAGATATACAGACAGTATTTACATTAAACCTGATTTAAGGCTAAACATGATCAGATACTGAACTTGATGTGGAAAGAATTGCCTCATTCTGGTATCTGTATGTTACATGCTTATAACACAATTAAAGGTGGTACTGTATCTCCTCTTGTAAGAGCAATAGATTTGCAGGGTGATTAACATGAAGAGCAACATAGTAGTTTATTCATTAGAGAGTTGTGAATATTGTCTTGTGGTTTATGGCAATCGAAGCTGATGCCTGTAAAATAAATTGCAATTTTGTGATATTTTAACTTGGTTTCATATTAATTGTTTCTCAACCACAAAGTTTTAAAATGTCTTTACATTTTATACATTATAAGATGGAGATAAATATTCCTTAAACCACAGATTATTGTTTCTGTTGAACATTTAAGAAAATTTTAGGAGAAAAAAATCCTCTGACACCAGGATTCAAACCTGTAACCTTTGGCTTTCTGTGCATACACTCTCCCAACTGAGCAAGCCAGAGTACGATTCATGGCGCCACATGGAGTCTCTCTCCTATGATAAACCATAAAGGTCGACCTCACTGACAGACTCTTATACAGTATTATGAACTAAACTCCGTGGCGCTACATCCCTGGAGGGACTTGGCCTACCACCCAACTGCTGCGTCATCTACTGTGGCAATGGCAGGATTGGGGGGCATGAGGTCAGCATGCCGACACCCATGGCCGTTACTGGTGGTTTTCATGACCAGCGCCGCTACTTCTCTATCAAGTAGCTCCTCAATTTGAATCACAAGGCTGAGTGCACCCCTACCAGACCTCCCTACCTCAGAAAAATCCAAGGAGGTACCGGGGATCGAACCCAGGCCGATGGAATTATAGTCAGCGATGCTAACCACAAGACCATGCCAGCAGTCACAGTATTATGAGGCATATTAATTTAGTGATTTTGTGACCATTGTGTTTTACAGCAAAGGGCGGATCCAGAATTAGTTTATGGGAAGAGTAGGCCCCTGAGAAAGGAGGGTGAAGTTGGACCTACCAAAGATCTAAATTATATTGCATTTTATAAAATAGTGACTAATATCTAGAGAGTAAAGTCTTGTCTTGTGGAATGTTTTGAAATCTTAGAAATTATTTAAAACTAGTAGTAGATTTATTTTTGAAAATATATTTGGGGGAGGGGATCATCCCTTCTGTTGAATCTGCCAATGTTGAACAGTAACAATTTTACGATGTACGTAAGTGTTCACGAAATCACAGGATATGAGAACAACACATGAGAATGTTTTAGCAGAAAAATTTCTCTGACATCAGGTGAAGCTCTCCAGATGGAATCTCTCTCCTATGATTGCCTTTACTGGTCGACTCCACTCAAAGATGTTTACGCCATATACAGTATTGTGAGGCACACTATCATTTACTTGAATCTAATTCACACCTTTTTTGTTCATTTGTAGCATTCAAAATTGGGGTGCATATTAGGTTATAGGGCAAATCCATTCCGCAGTACGGCGGTAATTTTGATCACTTATGTAACAATGCATTTCTGTAATTGTTGACTTTGTTACATTTATTGTTGGCCTATAACTGGTGCGCACTTCAATGTGGGTTGAATTTTAACATATTATTTTGAAACTCAAGTTTAACACCAAGCAAAATGAAGGGTGGCGGGATTCAATGCAGAGGTACCTGTTGTCCTACACCCCCTCCATTATCCCCCTAAACCATTATACGACCATTATTCATCAGCATTCACAAACCCATTTTACTATAAAATAAAATACTAAGATAAATTACCAAATAAAATATTCTACCATTGATGATTTAAAGTATCAAAATTAAATATGGTAATTTTTTTATTTTGTGACTGGGTTCCACTGTTACTGTACAGTAATATTTTAAAGCTATAGATATGTATTCATTAAACCACAGAACAGGACATGAGAATAATTTAGGATACAAATTCTGATACCAGGATTTGATATGGTGATCCAATAATACATTCCTGATCCAGATTTGCCAGGTTTTTCACTGCTCCTCGCACATCAAGGGACTTTCCATACACAATAAGGAAACTTTATATTTTTTGTAGAAAATTTATTTAGTACTGTACAAATACAAAAGCTTAATAAGAAAATAAATATCACATAATTGTACTTGAAGTCTTAATATTATGAGCATAATATTAACAAATGTTTTCACTAAAGCATGTCCTATTGCTTAATAAAACAGTATTTACAATACCAGCAACAGAAAACTTCTTCAAAAAATGAACTGTGCTGATTTCCAGGGCACATATGTTATAATGTAATTCTATTAATTAAAAAAAACAATAAACAAAAAAAACTCAACGTTATATCAGACAAAAGTTAATAGTTAGAGCAGAGTAATAGTAGAAAAAAATTATAGATAAAATCATCAGTTCTGTTCAAAACCATGGAAAACATTAAGAATTATTTGTTCCTAAGTTATCGACAAGCAGACATACTTTTTAACTTTAACTTCACCAAAATTGTTCATTTTTAAAGTACAATTTAATAAGAATCATAAACTTTACTAAAAAAAGGCATCCTTTATCAATTTTTCTATTGACAAAATAAATAACAGAGTCTTATTAACAATTAGCAATTAAAACACAATTCGAAATTTGGAAAAATATTCACTAGTTCACTGATTAAAGTAGTTTTATAAATTTGTTGGTGCAGGAACAAGCTGTTAAAATCTCCAGTTATATATCCCTTACATCCTCTATAATAATTTATTTATACATAACAGAGCACTTTTAACACTAAGGGATAAGCTTATTTCCCTTTCCGATAATGTACTATGATTTTATCTCTGAATATTGATCCTTATGTGTTATTTATTAAGAAGTCTGCAATGAATATCAAAATTTAATTGTTATATCGCCCACAACATGTTTTAACAGTTTTTATACCGCACATAAACTAAGACAGGCAGGGGCATGTAACTCAAATGTGAAATTAGTGACTGAAAATTTCTACAGGAGTATCACAGGACAGATTTGGAGAAAAACAGACCATAAAAGGGAAAAAGAATTTATACAAGACATACTATTTCATACAGGTAAAGGAATAAAGAAATTAGATCATAATTCATTAAATGAAGGTTCAGGGAAATAGGACTGGAGTTTGGTTATCCCTCCAAGTGTTTTCTCACCCCTCTTATCAGCTGGGAAATTTCTATAAATAAATCCTGGTGGTCTCTAGTGATAAGAAAGAAAGGAAAGGAAGTATAGTCTTATCAAATAATAAGGCAACTTTCGGTTGTGAGATATTCCTAGCAACACTAGGAGATTTTGAACAAACAATGAAACATCCCCTTCGAAGAAGACATAATCAAATAAGTGCCTACATAACACAACAAATCCTTCTTCATTATCTCTAAAGTTACTGTCAAATAATTTTATTTACTTGAGCACAATATTAGGGACCTTTAAAATCCACACTCAGCAGAATGACATAGGAGATGCGTGAGAGGAGATATCGTCAGGGCTTTTTTTCAGCTGGTAGGGTGTGGTATGTATACCTGTTAAGGATTTGGGTTTATATTTTTAATGCACTTTGGACCAGGAAAATGGCCTTAGACATCAGAATTAATGATTTTTTAACTAACAGAATAGCCCAGATACAACAAACCACGCATTAAATAATACTGTCACCACAGCCAGAGTTCATTCATGATTTTCAAGTTTTTCTGCTGCTGAGATTAGATGTGATGTTAAGAAAATCCAAAGGAAAAATTAACATTATTGATAATTGCTGGTGTTACCATTCACAGAGAATTCTTGTATGCCTATGCACAGTACTGTTCATTTAAAGTATCTGTGAATGAAATAATATTGCTCAAAATAATTATAAAGAAGCTATCAGCTTTCATACTATGTGGATGTCTTTTCTGCACTCATCAATGACAGAATACCAATAAACTTCTTTCCACAGGGGGAAAAAAAGCATTGAATGTGATGAATCACCAAGGAAAGTGTTAAACCATATTGAAAGAATGTGAACATACTCTTAAAGCCTTAAAGCAAGTAAAAAAAAACCAGACACAAAATATAATTTTGCAACATGGAAATTCAACAATCAGTGGTTTTTTTGCCAAGTGCTTCTAATATTTGATTCAACATTGCCTGATTTTTTCTCGTAACTTCTTTAAGTTCATTTATTTCTTCTTTTATATTAGATATTGCCTTTGAACCCTCTTCCAGCCCTTTTATTAAAGACTGCATGTTTTCTGATTCTACGGTCTGACCAAAGCTATTTTTCTGATCATTAAATGATGCTCCACGAGACTTTACGTAACAGAAAGAAGCTGAACTAGAAGAGCCTCGAGTTGATACTGTATGGCCACAACGTTTCCTATCTTTCGCTACTTCATAAGCTGCTTGTAGAACATTTTTAGGCAACCTCTTTTCTTGAGGATTTAAAGGTTTAACTTGAATAACAACTCTGTAAGCTGATGGTGATACCAAAGCAGTCCACTGTAGGACCCTAACTACACAGTTTGGTAAATAACCAGTAAAGAGTGCTGATTCTATATATGAAATTAGTTCAGTCTGACATACAAGTTTCATAAGCCCTGCAGTTTTTTGTAATCCCTGAATATCGTGCACTGCAATGCCTACTAGCAAATTCATGAGGATGACGGTGACAAATAGTAAGAAGACAACAAAAATAACATGAGCACTAATTTCTAAAAGAAAAGGTGATTTACTATTATCATCTTTTCCTAATAAAAGATCTTCAAATTCTAATTCACCTGTCATCATAACAAGGACTTTTATAAATCCGATAAAGGGATTAGAAAATGCCTCATGCTGGGGAAAAATCACACAAAAACTGATTGTGAACCCTATAAGGAGGCACAAGTATGCAGTAAAAAGTTTAGCGAATTCTTTCTGCACACTAGTAAACATAGTTACATAAGATCCCAGAGCTGGAAGTTGACCAATCATAACCATAAGATTTAGCCAACATAAAAGCACCGCAAATGCTCCGACATGATTTTGCCAGGTATAGGTACGTCCTGTATAAATACAAGATACCACAAACACACTAGATATGACCAGCCACTCAATCAGGTTTTCCACCTGACAGACATAGTGTTTGAAAGACGTATAAGCTGCGCAACCAATTAGTTTTCTTAAGATTTCACATACTGTGAAAAACACAAGCACAAACCACATAATTTCAGTTACTATAGGATATTTTCTCAAGTACTGAGCTGTTATAGAAGTATCTGCACACAATTTGGTTTCCTCTTGGATGTCACTCTTTGGCATTGCAGTTTCGTTTTTCATTATCTTGGCAACGTTGTAACAATTATGAGCTAGTGCCATTAAAACGTAAGCTGTCAGACATAAAACAAACAGACTACAAAAAATAATTCGTCCAATGTAATATTTACGTATTTTTTCCCACTTCAGGTAAAGGAATGCTTCGCAAAGGGGATGTTCCAGAACTTCTTTCTGACCTGCATCCACAAAAGTTTTCAAAAACCCTATCTCACCTGCTTTACAATTTTGTAGCAGATATCGAAAATCTAATTTCAACTCAACTTCTCTGTTAGTTGCTTCCGGATCATGCAAAGATATCGCACAGTCCAATTTCTGGTACAGCATTCCTAGAGAAGCTGGTGTTTTACGGACAATGAAGCTTAGAGCCGAGGATCCACCGTTAGTTTTTGCACTCACATCTCCTCCATGATAAAGTAGGGTCTCCACACACTGTGCTTGCTCATTTAGCGCAGCAATATGAAGAGGTGTGAAGCCATATTTGTCTTTCTGGTTCACTTCAGCATTCCACACTAGAAGAAGTTCAGTGATTTCAAATGCCAAGAGTGATTTTCCTACTGCTGAATGAAGCGGTGATCGTTTATCATTGTCTATAGCATTTGGATCACTACCTCCTTCATTTAAGAGTAAGTCTACACACTCAACAGACTGGGCACGAGCAGCTAAATGCAAAGGAATTTGTCCTTTGCAATTCCTTGCATTTGCACTGGCACCTTTTGATAAGAGAAGCGACACACACTCGCTAAAGCCACCTTCTGCTGCGAGATGCAACGCAGTGTTCTTTCTGTCACGGGTAGCTAAGTTGGGATTGACACCATGTTCTAGCAGAATCCTCAAGGGTTGTATGTGTCCCAACTCAGCTGCCGAATGCAAAGGAGAAACACCACGCGGTTCAAGGGAATTAATATCTGGAACTTCATTCACTAACAACTGCACACATTCGATAGCATTTGCTTTTACTGCAGAATGTAGGGGATTTCCGTAAATGAGGTCTTCACGTGTTTTTGTTGAACCATTCATTTCAAACTTGGCTCCTTTTCTTAGTAAAAGCTTTACTACTTCAAACGAATTTCCAAAAGCTGCACTGTGTAGAGGAGTAAACCACTTTGGAGCAAAGTTAATTTTAGCACCTTTTGAAATAAGAAATTCTGAACATTTAACACAACCACTGAACGCACTTAAATGAAGTGCTGTGAAACCTTCTATAGGTTCTGTATAGTTTACATCTACGGATAACTCATACAGAATTTTAAGTAAGTCCAATCTTTTCATAAGAGCTGCCCACAGGAATGCAACATTTCTTTCCAATTTGGTGCTTTCAATGAAATGTTGATGGAAATCCTCCACTGAAATCTTTCCAGCTTCAATATCTTCTAGAATAATACTACATTTTCCAACTGATCTGATCAGATCCTTCAGACTCTGTCTTACAGATTCCCTGTATACTTTAACATTAAAAGCTTCACTTTCTGCCAGATCTTCAAAACTATCAAACATAACCATATCATCAGCTGGTGGCGATTCTCCACGTTTCATACAGTGATAACCGTTGTCAATATCTTCACCAGTATCATCAGTTACACGTTTCTTGTAGCTTTTCCATTTTCCAAGTAGTCTAGGAGAGGCTGTCTTGTATTTTGGAAGCGATGTTAGAGGAACTCTTTCAATATTCATGCTAATGGCACGATCCAGTACCACTCTTTTCTTGTCCATTGTTTCTGGGTTTGTGTTACTTTCTATGTCATCCATTGTCAAAGGACAGCTGAATAGCACTTAGAAGGAAAGCCAGCCTGGAAACAAAGAATAGACAAAAATATATTTTGCTATATATATATATTTAAGCATATTACTTACTATAAAATTATGTGGTACCTGTATATAACATTTTAATTTAAACTATTTCCCTTGTATAGGCGTATTACACTCTTACTAAAAATTATTCTATAATGCTTATACCAGGAATGTACATAGCCAAAAGAGAGCATTTAGCAATAAATCCTGCATGTTTCAATGTGTGTAACTCAATATTGGAAAGTTACTTAAATGCTGCAATGATGACTGATATTTGTAACAAATAAACTGTTGATTGGTGACAGTGATTAATTTTGTAGTAATGCTTCCAATCATAGCAGCAATTTATTAGAAAGCATTAATTACTGTTTTAATAATATTGTTAAAGATCATAGATTTTCAAAGAAACACACACGTCTTAGAGGAATGCTCTCATAGTGAGATGCTCAGAATGTTAAGACATCACCCAGTTAGAGCCTCCATTGTCAAAGGCTTAAGAAATTATTACTTATGAGGAAATCCATGGTATTCTCTATAGGGCTCCTGTCAGCATATAGATATACCAGTGGGATGGAATTTATTTATATTATTTCCCGTATTGCCAAGGTGGAAGGCAGGTTAACCAAGCATCTCTTTATATACAATGAAACCAGTAGTTCTGAGCTATGGTGTTGAGCAATGTGCAAAGTCTCCTCATGCTGACAGGAAACAAGAACATGGGCAAGCTGTAGGTTCCTGTTAACGTAATACGAGCTTTAGTACTCATCAACTGACCTTATGGGATTTATTATACTGACCTTATGGGATTTATTATACTGACCTTATGGGATTCATTATATGTTTCAGGGGCTAGCATTAATGAACACACTAACAGAAAGCCACAAAAGCGATTATCATTTCTAGAGTAGTATACAAAAGTTGAAACAAATTAATGAACTCACAATGAGAATTTCATAATTTCATTTTTCACTAAAAAAAGATTACTGTAGCTAAACTTGCAAAAATACTTAATATTTTGAAGCCCCTTAAAAAAATAATTAATAAAAAAGGGAGAGAGGCCAATTTCCAGACCATTTTCTGGGCATATTTCTGTTTTTTTTAGGAAGAGGTTCTGTATTGTGGTGATGCCACATCAGGTCCAATTATGTCCTGTCTAGATATATGACTGTGATCTATAGATTTGTTTTCTGCACTAAAGGCGATTAAGAACCAAGAACGGGGAGGAAAAATAATTAACAAGATCACAAAGAAAAGAATATTATGCTAAACAAATACTGTAACTTCCTATGCATTCAGTTGTTTTAGTCTTATTCAAAGTACCTGTACCGTAGCACTTTTGCGATGCAACACTTAAAACCTAAGTTGTGTATGAAATGAGTGGCTTGCAGCTATCGTTTAAAAAAATTAATGGGAAAATGTTTCAAATAAGTTTTAGTGCTTTGTGTAATACACCATAACATATTATAAATGTATAATGCAATTTGTGTAGAAAACTTAAACAAAATCGTTAGAGCCATTTTTGAGAAAATGACGAAAAATAAAATTTTCCTCAATTATAAAGTGGTTGTAAAAATAAGAAAAAAATCATCAATTTTCGTGTCACATCCTCAGAAGGTATCTAACTCAAATACAAGGTTTTGTTTTTTATATGATTTTCGTTCTCACAAACACACAAAGACATGTTTCTGAAAATATTATTTCTGGATTAAAGGGATCCCAAAACGTGTATGTCGACTTCGAATTGCGTGGTCTTACATAAAACTTCCTCTACCTATAGCACCAATGTTGCGGGTAGAGGAAGTAAGAAGAAAGAAGGAAAGGTCAAATTTGCTAATTCTACTTGTAACTAAGCTTCATGATGACTCTGGTCTATGACACTAAAGTACTGAACCAAACAAAAATCCCGGGACATTTCGCCAATTTTACAAATCCGTTCAGACAGAAAGATTTTAAAAAGAGAGCTAGTCTGGGAAAATTGGGCATATGGCAAACCCTAGTATACATATTCATGCTTCTACAGATTATCATTTCTGTTGCCATTACATGAGAATATGTAGAAGAAAAACACATCTGACACCGGAACTCGAATTCGCGTCCTTCGGCTTTCCGTACCGACACTCTACTACCAGAGCTAGCCCAAGATCGAGGCACAGTTTTCAACCTTAACGGTATAAAAAAACTAAAACCAAACTCCGTGGCGCTACATCCCTGAAGGGACTTGGCCTACAACCCGACCGCTGCTTCATCTACCACAGGCAGATGGCACAATTGGGGGCATGTGGTTAGCATACCGACACCCAAGGCCGTTAATGTGGTTTCCATGACCGAAGCCGCTATTTCTCTATCAAGTAGCTCCTCAATTTGAATCACGAGGCTGAGTACATCCTGCTCCAGACCTCCCTACCTCAGAAAAATCCGAGGTACCGGGGATCGAACCCGGGCCAACGGATCCAAGTTTACCGGTATAGGCCCACTAATTTAGTGATCACTAGATTTTCGAGACCCTCTGACAGGAATTCTTCTCCAAAATATCCTCTCTAATTTTTTTTTATTTCGTATATGACGCAGTTTTTTACCTTTCAAGATGCTAATGTTTCTATCCATGTCAATAAAGCATGAGCGCCACTCCTTTCGTGTGATGGATGACCTAAAACCCAGTCTGGCGGCCAAAGAGAAGTCCGGTTTGGCCCCACCCCTTGCATTCTCTTCAACATAGCAATAGTGAACCTTAGCTATAATCAGTAATGAAATAATCAACTTTAATTTCATCATTCTACATTTTAATGTTCAATAACTATTCTGTATTCCCGTTACCCCAACTCCTTTCATTCTTCAAAAACGAAACTTAAAAGGTCCACTGTAGAAATCATATAGTGGTATACGGGTTGCAAAAACAACTTAACACGAATGAAATATATAATTCCGTATTCATTCCACTCAAACTTTCAAGTCGGGACTGATATTTTGAATAGTTTGTTCAAATACCGGGGTCATTCAGTCGACATCACTGAAAAACAATTACGTTCTTTACAGTACGGTAATTATAGGATAGATATTCCTTCTAATGTCATAAATCGAAGCCTGGTTAGCTAAATTTGCAGAGCTTCGGCACGGAAAGCAAAAAATCACGGGTCCAAATGCCGGTGTTAAGAGGAATTTTTCTCCTGCAATATTCTCAGGTAAGATTCAACAGAAACTATATTCTGTAGTTTGACGAATTACATACCGGTATATGAAATCTAATAGGTTACTTAATAATCCTGAAAATTATGATAGTTTGTAAATATGATGTAAAATGTTACGCAAAAGCGATAGAGTACTGTCGTAAGAATGAATAACGAGTTTTGTTTGCCTGGAAGTGATAAGGCTAAAGGGCTTTTATTCCACTCAAGCAGGTTGAATACAAAATGCATAATTTGTACAGTAATAATGCAAAATACAATAAATGCTGACAATAATACAAAATAATAGCAATAAAATAATATTACAGAAATTTATACAGAAATTAATGTACCAAACAGCATTGCAAAAATATGTAGATGCAGGAATTATTTGTTAAAAGAGTCTAAAATAGTAGAACCAAGGAAATTTCAACGTGAGAGATACGCGTTTTCCAGATTAACAGATAATAAAATCCTAGAATTTATAATAAAATGTCTAGCAGCTTTTTATATAGGGAATTTCACGCAAATTGAAGGGATATCAAAGACGTTCTGCGAAATTTGGCTACGGAATAAAGGCTGCCTTCACGAGACGTCAGGGTTAATTATATTTGGAGATTCAATAATAACATCATAGGCCTAATAAATTAATTTTTAATATTAATATATTATTCCGGCACGCGAATTTGTTTTACTGTCATTTCGCCCTTCCCCCGAAAACAGTTGGACCTCACTGGACTCTAATAAGAAGGTGTTGACTTCTTTTGACTCACACGAGTTTACATTACGCTAATTAAATTTTAAAAGAATAAATAAAATAAGAACTTGAGATAAGAAAAAAAAAAAAAATCTGATGTGAAATTCACCTGCCCAAATAAAAGTTAGCCTCTTAGTACTGAGCCGTTTTCGAGAAAATCCAGACAAACGAAATTTTCTTAATGTAAAGTCCCCTTAAAAAATAAGAGAAAGTCATCACCAATCTTCGTGTCACATCCCCGAAAGGTACCTAACCCAAATGTAAAATTTTGTTTTCGTATGGTTTTTTGTTACAAGAGGGCATATTGCAAAGAGAGCGTATTCAGAGTGTCTTATAATTACACATCAGAGAATTTTTTTAGAAAAAAATGTTTCAAACAAAAGTGTTAGATCTTAGTATAAGCAATCCATGTGCAAGATTTAAAGAAAATCGTTAGAATCGTTTTCGAGAAAATCGCGAAAAACGAAAGTTTCTTCATGTAAAGCCCCCTTAAAAATAAGAAAAAACTTGTCACCAATCTTTGGGTCACATCTTCAGAAGTACCTGACCCAAATACAAATTCTGTTTTCATACGATTTTCCGTTCTGGAGCTAGACTGTTCACAGACATCCTTACAGACACACACGCACACAGACATGTTTCCGAAAATAGTATTTTTGGATTCAGGGAACCTCGAAACGTGTATTTATGTTAAAAACTCAACTTTGAATTTGGGAGTCGAAAACAATACTTCATTCCTCTACCTATAGTACCTATGGTGCGGGCAGAGGAAGTAAAAATTAAAATTCTATGAAAATCCTGACATATTGAAGTCACTGTACCACTGACACAAAAACAATCCCAAAAGAATATAATATGTTTACCATAAACAATGCCGACAACACGCGTTCCTCGAGATACTCATACAGAACAGAAGATACACTGTTGTCTTCACTGGCTGGCTCACCACATACTGTAAAATGAACAAAAACTGGTTCTCTGATGCTTTACTCTGGGACTTTCCCACTTTCCCCCACCAACCATGTACTGACTATAATACTATTTGTACTTAATTAAAAAAAGAGAGAGGGATAGAAGGTCAATGCGGATGATACGCACTGGACTGTGCAATTGAACGCTTTGGCAGAGATCTTACAATCCTTGCATGAATTACACAAGTTCGTATGTCGCGATCTCTCCGATTAATTTAATCTAGTATGCTCCATTTGGTAACTCATTTTCTGACAGTATCCGTGACAGATCTTGGTTTACATTAAATTCAATTACATAAAATAGGTTAAGAAAGTCGTGGGACTAAAGAACTAATTTTAAGAGTAGATTATGTCAAACGTACAATGAAGTAACGGTTATCAAACTGTTCTATATTACGGTGAATCTTTGTTTAAAAAAAGTCTGTGAGAAAACGCCAACAACAAAACACCTGAAGCAGGATCACAATATTCTGGCTACATAAGTTAACTCCGAAAAAAAGGAGAAACAAAAATAAAACTGATTAACAAAGAAAAGACGTGTAGGCGTACGTAAGAGGACGAAAGAAGAGAAGAAAGCGGTACACAAGGGAAGAAAGAAGAGAAGAAATAGTAAGAACAGCATTATTATCTCATCACCGGGGTTCGGATGTTTATGACCTATAAAAGTGGAAAATATGACTGCAAATATGCCATTAAAAATGATTAAATATGACTAAAAAATCCAAAATATGAGTTAATAAAAAGCATAGTCTCTAAAAATAAATGATGCAATTTAAAAAGTTTCATGACACTAAATCAATCAGATAATCACTTTTTAACAGCTTTGGTGATTTACAGTTTTACTTGTAATGAACTTCTAATTGAAAGAATTAGCTCAAGTTTGCTCGTTTCTTTAGCTCCAAATATTTTGTAGATCAAGTGCATCCCTATAAAATATGAACAATCATATTAAGTTTAACATTAAGTTGCCTGTTAAATGGGCATAAACATTACATTAATGACTTAAATTTCAAATTTAACTCGACAGTTTAGTGCATGTACTATATAATTGTCCTTCTTTACCAAATTTAAACATGACGTTAAATTACAAATATGATCAAAATATGACCACTACCATAAAAATGACTAAAATATGACTTTATATGCAAAATAAAAAGGTCCGAATAGGGTAACAACCGTGCAATTCGTGTTTAATTTGCGTTTGCAGCGAGAAAGGCAGTCAAGATAAAAATACGTCATGAACATCCGAACCCTAGTCTTCACTATGTAATAACATATGCTGTAGAAGAAGAAAATATAAATATTGAGGGGGAAGAAAGAAAGAAAAATGCTAAGGAAAGAAAAAAAAGCTCACATACATAGAGGGTGTTAATGAATAGCCTTTACCTGTGTATAGAGGGGACATACACAAGCAACATTTATTATGCGATATTTGCTCTATGGATTCAATATTTCCTGTTACAGCATAAAATTCCCCAGAGCACGGCCGCCACTGACTTCTAACATCTGAAAAAAATGCAAAACAAAGAAACTTCGTTGTTAACACTGGAGTTATAAATAAAATAACTAATGCAGTGGCGGCCAGTCACGTGATTAGTCTGTAAATTTGCAGATTATGGAAACTCTAAATTATGATATAGCTGTTGATAAATGATTAAGAATAAGGTTTTTATCGATTACTAAAAAGGCGTGAAGTCAATTTAATGAAACTGTTAACCATATTTAGCTTAATTATTGATTTATGAGCTCCAAATGATGACTTTAATGCCCTGTAGCATAAACATCTTACGTCTTGGAGCAAAAGTCTCCTAATAAAAGTTGCTTGTCTATGTCCCCCCTATACATAGGTAAAATATTTCGGTGTTATTCATTAACACCCTATATAGGTTTCGTTATTGTAATTCGTTATCAACAATTGTATTGTAATAGGCGTTTATTATTAGACTACATTCTACTAATTCCCTCCATGAACAAACATTTAATTATTCATATTAATAATTGTTTTTTAATAGCATACGGGTTTTTAAAAACAATTTTCGTTAAATTACCGCTCCTTTTTGTACTAGGAAGATTTACAACATGTTTATATATTATTTATTAATTTCTGATATCCAATTTCTTGACATCTAGAGCACTTACAGTTCCATTTACATAAGAAAGAAGAATATGCTGTACACTTACTTGTCAAAATAGTTTACAAGCTAAAAGAAACCATATCACTGAGTCTCGACACTGTCCCGTGCACAAGCACAGATGTTAATTAAAACTGTACTTCGTACGCATCATTACTGAGCTCCTGAACGGACGTGGGAAGACTGAGGGAATCCCGTTGTGTGCCTCTTATCAAAAGGGATTCTTTCTTCCTTCACAGGAAAATAACATCACTTCGGTAAGATGACTAAGAAACAACATGAAGTCAGGTTTTCCTGGATCTGCTAGATCATTCACTCTAATTAGTATTATGGCATTAGATTGCGCGATTGAACCCGCGAATTGCGGTCGATAACTGGTGGTTATGTGGTCGTGCTATTTGAGGGAGTAACGAATAATGCCCCGGGTACCGGCCATGCTAAGGCGGTGGGACACATGGGTTGGTTTATTATGAAGGACCTATTTCATAATTAATTCATTATGTTAACTTGGGAACAATCATCATTGTTAACCATAAAAATGTGCTACATGGCCGTTTTGAGTTTATATGAATGACAACAATAGTTGTAGTAGTAATAATAATATAACAATTTATAAGACAATTATCTTGCCGGTTGTATTATATGGATGTGAGACATGGTCGCTTACTCTTCGGGAAGAACATAATTTGAGTGTGTTCAAAAAATGGTGCTTAGGAAAATATTTCGGCCTGAGAGAGATGAATATGGGGACTGCAGAAAACTGCATAACGAACTTCATAACCTGTACTCGTCACCGGATATAATAAGGGTAATTAAATCATGGAGGATGAAATGGACTGGACATGTTGCACGCATGGGAGAAGAAAGACATATCTAAAAATATTGATTGGGAGACCCGAAGGAAAAAGACCACTTGAAAGACCTACACGTAAGTGGGAGGGCAATATTAGGATGGATTTAAGGGAAGTAGGATTTGCGAGGGATGATTGGATGTAGTTAACAGAATAGGGTTGTATGGTGGGCTCAGGTAAGCGTGCAACGAACCTCCGGGTTCCATAAAATAGATAATATTCCTTTAGCTTGTTAGGATTTGTCTATTGCCATTGAATACGTAAGTAACTAAATAATAATAATAATATTATTAATAATACTGCATAATCACAACATTTATTAATTCCACTAATCATTTTGCAAATACTGCAGTATATTATTAAAGTAACTTCTACATTTTCAACAAATTTTCAAGAGGTATTATTACAGCGGAGTTCCCGAATCTTCAAGATTTTAAAATTGCAACAGCAAAATATGACAAAATAAATAAATAAAAATACCACACCCAAAAAGGCCTCATTTAGATACAATATAGTCCTGCATTCCTAATACTGAGTTTTTTCCCCTAAGGTCGTAAATATCAACAAATATTTAGAACCGAAGATAAAATTATCGTTTGAAAATATGGCGTGTGCTACGTGTTTAAGCAATAAACTTCAAACCACAACCTTTCGCAGTGTTTGCCGTGTGAAGTCTAAGACACACAATAAGGTTTAATGAACTATCATGGTTTTATCCAAGTTCACACGAACACACAAAAATGTGCAACGGTTAGATCGTCCTTGACATGAGGCAATGAGCGTGAAAGAAAAAGAACTACAGCATTGTAGCTACAGAATCTTCAAACCAATGTATTGTCAAATAAAAATATGGCTTGGAGGATTGAGAGAATTGCATGTGATCTCGGTTGGTCCTTTAGATATAATTGCTTACTAATTATACACCGATACTGACCTGGTCATTGAGGCATACTATGCCTTCTTTCATACTCGCTGAGTAATAAAGGGCTGAATCTTGCAAACCCCAGTTTATAGAATTCAACATTATGACCTCGACTAGTCTTTATATATTACATGTGCTACAGTATGTTAAAGAGAATTGTGATAATTTTAATATTAGTTCAGAAATACATCGATATGAAACAAGAAATAAAAATAATTTAGTCCCTAATTTTACAAGTTTGAATAAAAGAATAGTTTTAAGCATGTCGGAATTAGCATTTTTAACAAACTCCCACCAAATGCCAGTAATGTTAATTCGAAAAGATTTAGAATAGTAACGAAGCGATGGTTAAAAAGCAAGGCATTTTACAGTATACAGGAGTTTGAGGAGACAAATCTAGGTGACCTGGTGTTCTGATAGTTTAGAAATTTTAAATTGATGATGTCTATTACTTTGTATAAGTTTAATGACAGATAAATAAATATCATTGTTTTTGTTATTGTTATTATTATTATTATTAATTTTATATTATTACGGTCTAGCTAAGGCTATGAATATGAATAGGGCTATAGCCTAATACAGACATTTACAAGTTTTTAATTTCTCTACCAGCATATAGGTGTCGGTGACAGAGTACTGTGTTCGACCTGGAAATTAATGTCAATAATTGATATAGGCTTTGTGGTCAAAATTACTATTAAATACGACTTTGTGTGAGGCTCAGAAACGAATATTCTGGAATGGAGACATTTATTCTATGTTGAAATGTGAAGCGAAGGGATTGCAGTGTCTAGGAAGTCATGCAAATGCATCACATCATACTTTTCTCTTTTCTTTCTGCTACTTCTTTTCCTTAGTTCTACCCCTCTCTTTTAAGACGTTTAAGCCACCCACGATGGCTGGGCCACAGGGCCGCGACCTGTCGGTAGAAGGATTATCTATTGGATCACATAGATACTTGACCAGACAAGGATATGGAGGGCCTTTCCAGATGAGTGATCAGCCCAATGCCGGAGCCACCTCCGAGACAACACGAACAAATAAGACGAGACACACCATTCTAACATACACTCTGAACAAGGCGAGGATGGGATGAAAATGATGACGACCAGATGATATCCGGTGACCACAGGGCTTAAAGTTTCCTCTAAATGAATTACCGGTATATTACTTAAAATTAGATTGGTTGGTTTCATGGTTATTTAACGGCAACTTAAGCCTGTGACCATCGCCGGTGTGACTGAATTTCACCTTTACATCTATAGACACAGTCACATTTATTCACATGTAAATGCCACCGACCTGGGTCGGAATCGAGCACAAACACAAAATTATAATTCTAGTAATAAGTTAAACCGCAAAGATGACCTTACTACCATTTGTTTGTAAGAATGTCACCGCGTCGTTGGCCCACTAGCAGTGCAACATAAAATAAATAAAATAAAATTCTCAGTTAGTATTAAAATATCGACCAGCCTGGTATGTTTACTTCTGAATTACGAGTTAACTTGAAATCTAAAACTTATTAGTCAATATATAAATTTTTTTGAGAGGTCTAAGTTTCAAAAGTAAATTCTGTCTAGATCCTAGAATAATGTGTCATGAATGTAAATATTTTAATATTCCTTAATAATAAACTGATTTGTACCTCATTTTATGTAAATATTCTCAATGGAACGTTAATTACCGACTGAAGAAGTTTTTTCGTACGTCTTTTTCTATATTATAATGCACAAATAAAATAACTACTTCCAGATATCACAAGTGGATAGAGTCGCCAACGTTCACCATTTCTTCGATGTGAATTCCTTTTAGATGAGTATTTTCGCCCTATTTATAATTGGTCCTGTTAAGTAGTTTTTTTAATTGACGTAATGGCTTGAAGCCAGATTACGCAGCTGTTGGACGGTAGGCCATTTCCTTCTAGGAATGCAAGGAGTTTGGAGACGTTAGTTGTCAATAGACGTTAGTTCTTCAAGACTTCCCTACTATATTATAGATCCAGCACATCCTGAATGTGTTTGCACAATATAAGACAGCTAATATTTCATAGGAAACCGATTTTCTCAAAGAAGTCGTCTGCGGTTTATGACCTTTTAAAGTAAAACCTGACCACAAACTGAATTAGATTAGCTTCTGACACTGAAAGAAAGATAATATTCACATATGTAAATTATAAATGGCTAAATATATGACATCGTATAATTAAATACCAACAACAGAAATCAAGCAAAATATCAACAGGATGGATGGCATCCTATTTACTCCACGGGCCGGAATAAAGAGCCTCTAAGCGGAGATTTCATTACCGAATACTAATTTAGTTGTGTTTATTTTTCCATAGAGATCAGAGGGACAAGTGGTAGACCCATCGCCTCGGCAAATAAAAACAGTAAGAGGAAACGATGTGAAAAAGCCGCGGAATTTGAGGCTTGGAGTTCTTTAATGTGCCGTAAATCTATGATACGAACCCACGGCTATAAACACTCACGGAGGACTTTTTGCTCCGGATTTTTACCCATTGACCGAGACCTGGTTTGAGCCCACGAACTTTCATCCCAGAAGTGGGCACGCTATCTCTGGACCACCGCAGCCGATAAAATACGGACTAAATTTTTCAACAAAGACCGCGAAATAAAACACTTTATCCCTGCAGATATAATGCTCTAAACCAGCGTTTCTCAACCTTTTTGAACCCGAGGACCTCTAAAATGTCTAAAAAAAACTTACAGACCCCTAATTTTACATCCCATTTTTAAAAGAAGGCCTATATTCTTAATATTTGGGGTATTAATTATAGGTCATTATAACGAAAAATGTGAAAAAATTTTACTTCTTTACTTTCCACTTGCTTTATGATATTTTTAAATTATGTCTGCGGACCATCTGCACCATCCCCGTGGTCAGGTTGAGAAACGCTGCTCTAAACGTTGTTAAAAAGAATAAAGAAACTTCCTATAAATACGATTGGCCACAGAGTAGGACTCCATATACATTTAACACAACTGGGTAAAAAAGTCTTCAATTGTGAAGTAAGCAAATTGATTATCTTATGATATGATAAATCAAAATTATTCAATGGTAATATTAACAATATTAAGGTTCAAATTGAGTGAACAGTAACATTTTCGTACCTGAGGGGAAAACGATCTTACTATTATTGCTATTATACAGAATCTTCGATGATGAAATTCAGAACCACAAAATACGAAACACGTTTATATATAAATATCAAACTAACAATTAAAAGTATAAGATTTATTTAATATGTAAAAGTTACAAAATACAGTATATCGAAAAATATAATACACTGGTACTCAAAATACGATAATTGTGTGAAAGTCATTCGGAATATCATAAAGACAGTGCTTTTTTCTGGGGGTACGCATACCCCTTAAAGATTTTTCCAGTTTCATATAGTAGGAAATTATTAATTTCCACAATTTTGAAATCTGGAGAAATTTGTGCCCAACAAAATAACGAAAGTGATTATGTATCATTTGCATTAAAGCAGCTATTTTTAGTGTCACGGTTGTTATCTATACCATGGGTTTCGAGAGGCCTGCAATCAGGAAAACGGTGACTATGTTACTGATTCAACATTATCATATGCTCAAGAGTTTGTTTTATCCCTTTTCTCTTGGGTTCAAAATGCCTTTATTTGCATTAATGCTGCTGATATTCTGTCTCTAGTTATTCTGCAGTTGTTTTTCATGTGCCCTTGTGAAAATGACTCCGCTTCTAGTACCCCTTAATTTTTTATAGAAAAAAGCACTGCATAAAGGTGTTATACAATTTTGGAATTGATAAAATTACAAATATTTGTTAACATATAAATTAGAAGCCACGTGGACCTACAGTATTGGTCCAAAAATTATTACAGCTGTTCAGAACTACAGTAGGCTATTTCGAAACTAACTCTACAATTTAGAATTTACTGCAAATAACAAAGAGCATGGAAGACTTTCTCCACATAGGCAGTACATCAACGTCTTCATATAATGGTTTGCATTTCCTAATGAATCAGTAAACGTTGTTCAATTACAATTATTCTGCAATAGTCTGTTACGAAACAGTTGCGGATTTCAATGGCTATGCCTTTCTCTTTTTCCATATATCTCTACAAAGCATACATTCCTAACCAAGTACGAAAAAATAAAATTGCATCAATTAATCTAACGCCCAGAAATCAATTTTCGAGAAATCTATCTTGATATAAGGACTTTTTGTAGATGGTACATTAGATGTTCTTGGATTTGACTGCAAATAAATTATCTACAAATACAGTTACAATGTATTTTTCATTAAGCACATATAAGATGAGTACTCATTAATAATTAATGCATCCTTTTGCACCGAAGCAGCAATCAGATCATACCACCTAATCTATTAGACATTAAAAATAAACCGAATTTTGCATGGTACAATGAGAAAGTGGAACAAATTAAAAGGTTTTTCTTTTAATTTTATTTTTTTAAATAAATTTCCGGATGTCAAGAGTTTTAAGATTTAGGAGAACAAGGGAAAATAATTCCTTGTAACAAGTGGAAAACATATTCTGAAAAGAGTAATCCTAAGCAAGACACACAATCGTGAAATCAATATTTTGAATACGAATAAATGAATGATTTTATGCAATCTTTTAAACAATACTGTACGTCCTACAGCTGCAATACACATAAATATGATACATATAAATATGATAAATATAACTGAAGAAAGTGTTATTGTCTTCAGAAAAGCTAGAGACTTTCAAATTAATATGTGCATGGAAAATGACTAAAGAAATATGTTTTAACAATCTTGAACTTTCTCAACCAAATATCATAACATCAACGAATTTAAATAGCAGCATAGTATATGGCTGTGGGTGAGTCGATACCACGACTTCCTTCCACTCCAGCCCGGGTTCGATCCCGGCCGGGTTGGGGAATTTTCGGTAGTGGAAAAAGTCCCTTTCACGGGTTCAGGACTGGGTGTTTTGTGTTGTCTCTAGGTTTAAGTGGTAGGTAAGGGATTGGCGCACCCCGGAAACAAATCCGCCGTGAATACCCCCTTCAAGGATCTCCAGGCGTCGTTCGCGACCCGGTAGGACTACCACATAGTACATAGAGCGGTCACCTAACCTGACAGGAAATGGGTCGATGAACATGGATTTTGGTTCATAAAAATTTGTTCATCTCGATAACCTCTACCATCACTCGAACACTGTAAACTTTTTGATCCACCCTGTACTTTACCATCTCTATTACTTCATTCTGTACGGACTGCCCTGCATTGTATCTGGCGGATTCGAGTCGGTACACGCCCCCCTATATCGCGTATGCTGATTGCTAATGGCAGTAATGACGCTACTGTTTGACTTAGGTTAACTGCCAAGTTATTCACATGCCTTTGTTTCAAGGTGAAACAGGATTCTCAGCATGACTCATGCTTGTCTTCTGAGTTTGCAATTTAATTTGATGACGTTTGTCGTGCGGAAATATGTCCGTAAATAATAAAAAATATAGCCTGTTATGATATACACTATTTCGCAATGATTGTCGCAACAAGGCACGCCGAATAGCAAGTGATAGAAACGACTCTAACGACGGTTGATTTGTAACAGAATAATGACGCGCAGCCGCCCCCATGGCTGCGTGGTTAGACCGCTCGGTCCCGGGACCGAATCTCTGTAGATCCGTTTGGCATTTGTGGTGGGCAAAATGGGGTCGGGGCAGGTTTTCTCGGGGTGCTCCCGTTTCCCCTGCCATATATCATTTCACCACAGCTCCATTGGTTGCAATAAAGGAATTATTAATAATGTTGCACGTTTAAAGGAGGGCAAAGGTGATTACTTGGCTATTTCAGGTTAAAACTTCTTTTGATCAAAGATATGATTTATAACATTTATACACTAGCGAAGGTAAGGTGCCTACTATACAAGTGGTCCCAGTTTAAAATACTAGTGAGGACCTCCAAATTTCATAGGGTCCATGGCGGAACTAGTGGTTCGTGACTCCATTAAATCCATGGCTCGTGAATGCAACGCAGATCGAAGTTCGTGGCTCCCAACGTTTCAAAAACGCCCCTGGAACTTTTTTGTCGGTCTCCTTAGGTGCGGGTCGTGGTGAAGAAAGTTGCGGTTTCTAGTTTCGTCTCGGACATGGGTGTTTGTGTACGATCAGAAAAATAAACAGAAAACAAGGTAAATAGAATAACAAGAGAAATGGATTCGGACAATTGTTCACAGGCCCGCTAAAATTAATTTTAAAAACTACTAGAGGGACAGTTCGATGGACCAACAGCTTGCTTCGTGTTGCTAACTAGGGGACCGCAGGTTTGGATCCGGTCCCCGGCTACTCCTCGGATTTATCTGCAATAGGGAGGCCTGGAACGGGGCGAACTGAGCTTCTTGAGGACAATTTGAGAAGCTACCTAATAAAGTAGGTGCTCCGGTTATGAAAACCATCAACGTGTATTTATTCTTGAGTTTTGTCCTGAAAACCTGTATTTATTGTTCCTAGAAGTTCATTTTTATTGATAGAAGAAATAATTATCTATTTATAACATCAGAACATTATCGATAAAGCTATTTACCCAACAAGATAACTCAGTACCTTTGTATTTATACTAGGAGGTGCCCGTGGCTTCGCCACGATAATTCTTTTAAAAATTAAAAATTAAGAGTATAATAATTATTAAAGCATTATATTTATTAACACTTGCACGCGAATCATTCATAAACTAAGCCATTAATAATTAATGAAACAGCTAAAATTCCTGCTTTAGAGTACATTCCACGATATGAAAGCGCCCCCTGGGAAAACTATATCAGAATCGATTATGCAGTTCCAAAGAACCTGTGAACACATAATACGTATTGTTTCTCAGCTGTTTATTGACATGAATATGATGTGAATTTTATTTTATCAATTCAGTGTAATTTCCAGAAATTATATAATGTTTCAAGGGAAGGAATGGTTTGTTTGGATTATTATTATCAGCGATATTTCAAGAGATAAAACCATCAATATTTTACAGCTGTTGCCCCCGGCTTCGCCCGCCATCCCAAAAGGATTTTTAAGAAAATTACACTGGTAGATTATTAAAAATGTTTGTGGTTCAGAGCTATGAAAATTGTAAGTAAAAATAAAATTAGAATATTTGTTCATTGTGTTCATTTCACTTAGGCCTTATATAATAAAGAAACGGTTTTCCTTCCTAATTTTGTAGTCGTCATGAAAGTTTAGACTGCGAGAGACGAACATCGCCGAGTATACCCGATGTCTCACGAAGCGGGCGAGCAAGCACGCTATTTAGGGCCGTTGAATTGTATAAGAGTAGATTTTAATTTTTATATTTTTACATAATTGTAATATAAATTTTGTATTTGTGTCGTAAAGTAATATATTTATTTTTTAAATGTTTATGTTGTATATTCTGTAAAGGAATTTTCACATTGTACATATTTCACATAACTGTAAATTCATATTCTTAGGCTATTTGTAATTATATTGACGTTTCCCTTAATATGTTCAGATGGACTGAATAAAACAAAATCAAATCCATAAGGCCAAAGGAGCCGGCATGCTGACCACTTTCCTTCAATCCTGCCCCCTACCTTATGCTACATGATCAAGGGTCGGGTGGTAGTTCCTGATTCATGTAATGGTTGCAGCGCTACGGAGTAGAGGGAGATTTCAACGGGTTTAGGTAAGTTCCAGCTTAACGTGTGAACTAAGCAGTAAGCTCGGAACAAATAATATTAAATAATTACGATAGATCGTATACTTCCAAAGATAAGATATAAAATGATGCCTGACAAGATGATTCTCTAAAGTGCCAAAAGGAAGAACCTGCTGACCTTAGATTATGTACATTCCTTGGCACGGTTCCGCGTCCGTAACGCCTACAACTAAGAAATAAGTGTATTTGAGTAATACAATTTTATTGCTACAAAACAAATATCCTTCATCCACTTACCTCTTTAACAGCTGCATACAATATCCTTCGCAGAAAACATGGTACCAGGAGTTCTTCCAATCTCTTCTTCCAACGCACTACAAAAAGCTGCAAGAAACAGTTTGCAAATGCGGCAACATGTTAAGTGAGCTCCGCTATCTCTGATGACCTGAAAAGTAACTCTCACCGGCAAAGCTTGACTCATCAGCCATCCACGTGCAAGAACAAGGAAATTTCAATGCTTTTGCGTTCTCCAGAGCAAAAAAGACAAATGGTAAGAAGTTTCAGATCGGATTCCCGCTAGAACTGTAACGTCTACCAATAAATTTACCATTATTACTGTATACCTACAAACCGGAAGGTCGCGGGTTCGATTCCCGATGAGGTCGGGGGGATTTTTCCATTGGCCTAATCCTTCTGGTGATACTATGGCCCTGGGGTCGACTCAGCCTCTAGCAGAAATGAGTACCAGGAGTATTCCTCGGGGTAAAAAGCGGCCGGTGCGCATGGCTGACAACCTTACCACCTTCCTGTGCCGATGTCTCAATATGAGAGCCTCAACCTCCCGGAAACCCTACGGGTCTCCATGGCCCATACAAGGACCACTTTACCTTTACTTTACTGTATACATATAAGCCTTTTAAAATACAAAAACACGTTATCCTCTACAAATTACAGCCAGATGGGAATTATATCACCCTACACAAATATGAGACAGTTTCAAGATAACAGTATGGACTACCAATAATGAAACTGACATAGGTATTACTCAGGTCCGCGAGCGACCCCTAGTGATCCCGTAAGGGGATATTCTCAGCGGATTTGTTACCGGGGTGCGCCAATTCCCTAACTACTTAAACCTAAGGACATACACACTTAGTCCTGAACCCGGGAAAGGAATTTTTCACTACTGAAAAATCCCCAACCCGCCCGGGTATCGAACCCGGGCCGCAGGAGCGGAAGGCGGCGGACATAAAGAGGACCTATTTACCCCGTGAACCATCGGCAATTTCTCTAACACATTCGTTCTGTGGGGTGCGTCAGTACCTCCTGCAGTTGGATTCGTTAAACAGATTTTTGGAGATAAACTTCTATGGAAGAAGGCTCAGAAGAAAGAAATGAAGAATATTTCTGAAATATAAATTAGATATGTGTGTGTGGGCAGCTTTTTCTACACGCAAAAAATAGCTAATATTCAAACGTAAGTTAAATATTAGTTTCCTAAAAATGAGCGCAGCTGCTGTAATCATTGTCACCAAATAACATGCCCTTTAACTTCAATTACAATTGCAATTAACACATTTCAGGCATTAAAAATATTTAACTATGAAATCTAATAAGGTCTACTGATATAACTAAGTGTATGCTCTTTACTCCTGCTTATTCGTAGAAAATAAACCGGTACAATTGCTATTTTTTTCTGGAGTATTGACACACCGAATAAATGGGACTGTCCCGATCAAAACGGGATGTATGTTCACCCTAACCATCCTTCATATAATTTGTTGTTTTTTTTTTTAAGTATTGGTTCTTAAGGTGTTATAGTACATATTAAACTATATATAATTTGTAACTAGGGCAAGGTATTTAATTACCATAAAATAGTAAAAAAATGCAAAATAAAAATGCATTTATGACCTAAAAATAGTGAAAAAATGACACGGAATTAAAAAGAACACCAATAAATTTACCATAATTAACTTACTTAAAATTAGTTTTTTTAATGAATGAATTGCTAAAAGCAATTTAATGGATGACAGTGCGTTATATATGAACATTCAATATAAAATACGCTTATTTTGTTCCTAAAATAAGTAAATCTATACTACTTGTACACCCTTAGCGAAAAAGTAGTTCTTTCTGAACTAGCATGTCCACCAGATTGCCCCTAGCAAATGTGTGACTTTTAAAAAGAAAGAAAAAGATATTTATTGCTACAAGACAAACTGCTATGGTGTTTACAATAAAACCCGAATTAAAATGAAAGAGCAAGTCCTAAAGCAAAATCACCGGTTACTGCATTGCCGAACTGTTCCTTGCACCGGCACTGCACAATCGGGTGTCAGAATGAGAAGCATGCATTACTCAGAATGCAGGTTTAAAGGACATTATAACCCCCAATATCCTAAAAAAAGAAAGTCTTGGAGCAAAATGGTAATCTGTTCCTTCAACTAAACTAAAAATCTGTTATGGAAGTAAAAAACAGTGGCATGCCTTCCAACTGAAAGTGACAAATCTTTCAGCTCATATAATAGATTTGATGACCATCATGATGACGAGTGTTCTGCCAGAAGGCAGGTCCTAACCCTGGGACGAAACCGTGGGATGCTGACCACGACTCGTCCGAGGTAATTAAGACAATGGTGATACCGCAGAGATTAGGCATTGCTTCTCGCGTGATGTGAATGAAAGGACACAACACCCAGTCCTGAACCCAGGAAGGAAATTTTCCACCGCTGAAAAATCCCCGACCCGGCCGGGAATCGAACCCGGGCAGCCACGATTGAATCTGGATGCGCTACCAACTCGCCCACGGCGGCGGACAATGGGTAAGAAAAAGAGCCAAATATCGTGAAAAATAAGTAAGGTAAAGTGATCCCTATACAGGCGATGGAGACCCAGAGGGTTCCAGGAGGTTGAGGCTCCAAGATTTTGGACATTCGGCACATGAAGGTGATAAGGTTGTCAGACTTACGCACCGGCCGCCTTTACCCGCAGGATTGCTCTTGGTACTCATTTTCTATTAGAGGCTGAGTCGACCCCAGGGCTATAGTGCCACCAGAAGGATTAGGCCAATTGAAAAATTTCATCGACCTCATCGGGAATCAAACCCGCGACCTTCCTGTTCGTAGCGCAGCGCCCCAACCACTACGCTACGACGTACCCCTCTTGAAAAATAAGTTCGGGGCCAAAATTATCAGATTCCTTCGTATTCTAGGTTCCTTCTGTCCGAGGTAAGAGTATTCCTCATCCATACTCGAGGAATAGGACCTGCGATGTCCTTGACCTGAGTAGAACTCGCAGCTTTCGCTCCTGTTGTGTAACTGCGGGCTTCCCCCGTTTCATTAGCATGCGTATGAGATATATTCTATAATGGATAATATTAACATAACTATGACTCAGCTACCTGTATTAACCGTTTTAAGCTGTGAAGATCGGTGTTTTTTGGTGTCATATCCTAATCGGATGTTGGCAATTGAACCACGCACCGGGGTATTTTGTAGAAGACGGCCAAAATTATTTTCTTATTTTACCTAGATATAAAATGAAATTAATCCGCTGTATGCACATTTTGATGCCCAAAGAGTACAAAACTCGGAAACAAGTTTGTGTGTCGTTTATCTTATTTTTTGTGTGCGTAATTTTAAAATGTCCGGAAACTGAAACGTTCAGACAACATTTTTTGAATAAAAAATTCATAGGAATTAACGTAGAAATAGCATATAAGAAATTAACAAGGACAAAGAATATGAAAACTTTGAAGGAAACGGGAACTTTTTATACATTGTTAAAAGAAAATGGGAGAAACGAATCCTAGAATTAGGTGAGCAAGTGCGTTGATCTTTTGTCTTTATACATAAGTAAGGCACAGACAGCAAGACAGTGATGCCATAATTTGTAAGTTCTCAAGACTTTTATGTTAATATTAGTTTGTAATGTTAAGCAGTATAACATGTGGTGAAAATCTTTGTAATGCCAAGGGTGTAAATATTATGACACAAGAATAAATTACATTACATTACATTATGTTGTGTGTGATCATCTCTCCGTGAACACGAAACACCCAAAACAAAACAAAAATTGAATCAAAATTAAAATTTAGATTCGAGTTAAGTATATTCCAATCTGTAAGCCATGATAGTATAGAGCATGGGTGCGCAACTGGTGCACATCGTGTCACTGTGCTGTAGGGGAATTTCTCCCACTACAGCTGCCCTTGACGTCAGCATATAGCAGTTTCGACGTGGCACTGAACATGAAGAACAGGTTTCTTACGTCACAGCAAGGGATGGGGACTAAAACGTTTCCCCTCAGTTGCTCACCTATGGTATAGAGGAAACTTGCTCGGATGTAGATCAGAGAGTGGTGGGTTCCGAGACTGATGGATTTTCCAGGACGTAAAAATCCTGGACATAGAGTACTTGGGGAAGAACTTCAAGCTGGGGGGCCCATGTTGTAGATTTACAGCACACTAAAGAACTCCAAGCCTAAATTAGAGCCTCTGGATAAAATTCCTCGGCCCTTTCACGTCCAAGTAATACATGAATTTCCTGCGAGGATGAGGTGATGGGCTTATCACCTGTCCCTTTGCTTTCTCTTGGAAAATAAGTGTAACTAAATTAATCTAGGTACCGATACTGCCTCTTAGAGGCCTCATGTCGTCACTGGGGAGAGGGTGGTTTACAGGAAGGAACACACACATATAGACCATGGGCTACCAATATGAAACCCTCCCCCCCCCCGTGGGAATTTCCGACACATATATCTTTTTGTTGGTATTGTCATCTAGTTTAAGATTTTAGTTGTTTGCCCCTTATCAATTACAGCATTTAGCCGGAAACCCCGGAAAACCCCGGAAATTCGCAGAAAATGAATTTGTTTTAATTTTTCATTGTTCTTTGCTCCCAATATTCCCAGGGAATTTCTGACTCACATATTTTTGTTGGTATTGACATCTAGTTTAATGTTCCAGTTTTTGCCCCTTACAAATTACAACATATCCCCGGAAAACCACGTATATACGGAGAAAATTACTATGTTTTATTTTTTAAATCTTTGTTCTTTGCACCTAATATTTAAAGGGAATTTCTGACTTACATGTTTTTTTGTTGGCATTACCATCTAGATTAAGGTTTCAGTTGTTTGTCCCTTATCAATTACAGTATATCCCCGGAAAACACCGAAAACCACGGAAATCCGGAGAAAGGGACTTCGTTTTATTTTTTAAAAATCTTAGTTATTTGCTCCTAGTATTCAAAGGGAATTGGTGAACCATATGTTTTTGTGTTGGTATTCCCACGTAGATTAAGGTTCCAGTTGTTTGCCCCTTACCAATTACAGCATATCCCCGGAAACCCCGGAAAACCACGTATATACGGAGAAAATTACTATGTATTATTTTTTAAATCTTTGTTCTTTGCTCCTAATATTCAAAGGGAATATCTGATTTGTATGTTTTTTTGATGGTATTGCCATCTAGATTAAGGTTTCAGTTGTTTGCCCCTTATGAATTATAGCATATCTCCAGGAAACTCCGAAAACCACGGAAATCCGGAGGAATTGACTTTTTAAAAATTTCATTAAAATCTTTGTTCTTTGCTCCTAATATTCCCAGGGAATTTCTGACTCATATGTTTTTTTGTTGGTATTGCCATCTAGCTTAAGGTTTAAGTTGTTTCCCCCTTATCAATTACAGCATATCCACGTAAACCCTGAAAACCACGAAAATCCGCAGAAAATGAGATTGTTTTAATTTTTTTTAAATATTTGCTCTTTGATACTAATATTCCCAGGGAATTTCTGAATCACATAATTTTTGTTGCTATTGCCATATAGTTGAAGGTTTCAGTTGTTTTCCCCTTACCAATTACAGCATGACAAAGAATACTGGAAAAAATCCTGGTGCTGAAGGAATGAAGGCGATTGGAAACCTGACAGAACATACTTCATATTCTAATTTGACATCTGTGAATGATAATTAATTTATCTTACCAAACCTTCCACAGTCACTACCAAACTTTCTTGACTGAAGTTAGAGAAGGGACATTCGGTAAAACAGCACAATTTTGGAATGGTAATATGGACAAAGTGTCATTGATTTTGAGATTTCAGCGAGCAACTAAAGAAAACAACTTTGACTTACACTTGGCATGTTTAGAAGATATGATTCCCCTTTTCTTTGCATGTGACCATCACAATTATGGCAGATATCTCGTAGTCCATATACTGATCCTTTTGAACCTGCAAGGGACACACTTGAAGCAGAAGAATTACTTCGCAATAACGGCTTCAGTGACCGTAGATAACAAGTTCCGAGTTCTAGAAATTCTGAGGATTTCCGTGGTTTTCCGGGTTTTACGGGGATATGTTGTAATTGATAATGGGCAAACAGCTGAAACCTTAATCTAGATTACAATGCCAAAAAAAAGTAAGTCAGAAGTTCCCTGGGAATATTAGGATCAAAGAACAAAGGTTTTTAAAAAATTAAAACGAACTCATTTTCTTCGGATATTTTAGGTTTCCGGAGTTTTCCGGGGATATGCTGTAATTGATAAGGGGCAAACAACTGAAACCTTAATCTACATGGCAATACCAACACAAAACCATATGAGTCACCAATTCCCTTTGAATACTAGGAGCAAAGAACTAAGATTTAAAAAATTAAAACGAAGTCATTTTCTCCGAGCTTCCGTGGTTTTCGGAGTTTTCTGGGGATTTACTGTAATTGATAAGGGGAAAACAACTGAAACCTTAATCTACATGGCAATACCAACACAAAACCATATTAGTCACTAATTCCCTTTGAATATTAGGAGCAAAGAACTAAGATTTAAAGAATTAAAACAAAGTCATTTTCTCCGGGCTTCCGTGGTTTTCAGAGTTTTCTGGGGATTTGCTGTAATTGATAAAGGGCAAACAACTGAAACCTTAATCTACATGGCAATACCAACACAAAACCATATGAGTCACCAATTCCCTTTGAATACTAGAAGTAAAAAAACTAAGATTTAAAAAATTAAAACAAAGTCATTTTCTCCGGGTTTCCGTGGTTTTCGGAGTTTTCTGGGGATTTGCTGTAATTGATAAGGGGCAAACAACTGAAACCTTAATCTGGATGGCAATACCAACAAAAGAACATATGATTCAGAAATTCTCTTTGAATATTAGAAGCAAAGAACAAAGATTTAAAAAATAAAACATTGTCATTTTCTCCGTATAAAAGTGGTTTTTCGGGTTTTCCGGGGATATGTTGTTATTTGTAAGGGGCAAACAACTGAAAACTTAAACTAGATGACAATACCAACAAAAAATATGTGAGTCACAAATTCCCTAGGCATATTAGGAGCAAAGAACAAAGAAAAATTAAATCAAACTCATTTTCTCCAGATTTCCGTAGTTTTCCGGGGTTTCCGGGTAAATGCTGTAATTAATAAGGGGCAAACAACTAAAGACTTAAACTAGATGGTAATACCAACAAAAAATATGTGAGCCAGAAATTCCCTGGGCATATTAGGAGCAAAGAACAAAGAAAAATTAAAACAAACTCATTTTCTCCGGATTTCCGGGGTTTCCGGGTAAATGCTGTAATTGATAAGGGGCAAACAACTGAAAACTGAAACTAGATGGGAATACCAAAAAAAAAATATATGTGTCGGAAATTCCCACGGGGGGGGGGGGGATGGGGGGTATACAGTAGCCTACGCTCTAATACATATTAAAAAGTAGCATGAAGTATGTCCACAACTTTATTTTACTCCAAAAAATCTGTTTTCCACGATTTGCTCGAAAACGTTTTAACCAATTTCGTTTGAACTGAGCGAGGTAGCTGGGATGGTAAAGTCTTGGATTCACAATAGGGAGGTTTTGGGTTTTAAAACCATGGCGGCCAATTTGACTTGGGTATTTTCTATCATAAACTCAGACCGTCTTGTATTGTGAACAATACCTTGCTTCAGACTGATCCAACTGAATGTGCACTCCTACACTTACACGAAAAGTTGATTGGTTTGATGCTTATTTAATGCAGGGCGACCTACTGCTAATTAGGCAAGTGACCTTTCCGATATTTCGAATTCTGTCCTGTTGGAGTTCTTTCAAATGCCTGTAAATCTAGAGATACGGGCCTTCCCCTTGAACATGGCTCGGAATTGAACATTGGATACAGAAAGCCATCGTGAGAAAATCGCATTGCCCGCACTTAGGACAGACAAAAGTCTGTGTTTCACAAAAGATTTTTATGAAGAAAAATAAAAATGACTCTCAGCTTTTGTCTTTTCCCTTAGTACTATTTCACAATGTTTTGTCTATTTAGTTTTAAGGTAATTGTACGAGTAGGTTAAGATTATATTTAAAAAATGATGGAACATATACAGTGAAGCAACTATAATATAATAATTACAATTTGAGTTGAACTTAGACACTTATGCTTCACTTACCAACTTTTTGGTAGAACATGTTTCAAGGACCCTTGTCCCCATCCTCGGCTACGTGTCCAACGTGAGTCCAACGTGAGTTGGACACGTAGCCGAGGATGGGGACAAGGGTCCTTGAAACATGTTCTACCAAAAAGTTGGTAAGTGAAGCATAAGTGTCTAAGTTCAACTCAAATTGTAATTATTATATAGGTTAAGATTATATTTCAATAATGTAAAACATGTAACTATAAGCATGGAACTGCCCCCGAGCACGAGCTCTTGCTCTTTCGGGGTTTCAGGACCTTACATGTTATCTATGTGTTCATGTAATTTTAAAATAAATAAAAAAATAATAATAATAAAAATATGTGTCCTGCACCAGGTAAGGTGATATTGCATTGCTCTCTGTAAGGTGAAAGATAAACCGAGATCCTGGCAGAAGCCATTAGGAGTTCCTCAAACTTAAGAAGCCGTAACTACTAACAAGAAGGGAGCTGGAGGTGGACATTTGTCTGATTCGTCCCAGGATAATCACTACACAGTTGAACAAAATCAGGTCGAATTTGGGACATTTTTGGAAATTCTTGTAAAATATTAAATCTGGTTTTTTCCCCTCAACAAAAATCTTGCAGATTACAATTTTAATGTTCTCAGGTATATTTGCAGTGATGGGGAGGATTTCCTATTGCTGAAGTTCAGTACTGTAGTAAAATCATGGGAATATTAATTTTTATGGCCAAGTTGATGGTGTCTTGTTGCTCTAGTATGATTTACAAAATCCTGTAACTAGGCCTACTACTCAACACTCAGCTTATCTTTGATGATGATGACTAGATGACTGTTCTGCCCAAAGGCAGGCTCAGATTCATAACAAAGCTACGGGATGATGACCAAGACTCATCCAAGGCACTTTCAAGCAAGGGTGATACAGTGAAGATTTGCCATTCTCTCTCATGAGATAGGGATGAAGCGACAACACAACAGACAATCCTGAACAAAGGAAGAAAATTTTCCACTTCTGAGAAACCCCAACTCAGCCAGAAATCAAACCCAAGCTGCCTGGCTGAAAGGCAATGGTGAAAAACAACTCCCCCATGGAGACAGAGACAAATGTATCATTACACTACATTAAAAGATTAAATCTGTATTTGCGAGAAAAAATATTCCAATTTCACTTCAATTTACCTCAAATTAAAGTAAAATTAAGCTAGACTCCTTGTGAAACAGGTCTGAGACAAGATCCACCATCCAACTGCTGCATCATCTGCCATGAGCATATGGCAGGACTGACATATGGTCAGCAGCTCCACAGTTGCTCCCATGAGACTGAGTAAACCTCGATTCTGATCTCTCTACCTCAGAAAAACCTGAGGATGTATGGGAAATGAACCCACATCTCTGGATCCATAATCGGCAATAGTAATCAACCCTTTCACTGCTAGAGTCGTATACTACCCGCGTGCGATTTCTTGGGCGCTCGGCTCCCTAGTCCTCATTCAGTAGGTTTTGTTCAATTCCGTAGACAGAGCTAACAACATTGAAACACGAAGTACGCTATACACCCTGACATCTAGTGGCTTCAATATTAGGCTTTCATTCTGTCTCAGGATCCTTATATATTAATTGACATTATCTTTTTTGATGCACGGAGTTATGGGGAACAAATACAATTTTACAAATTCCTAATTTCACAAACACGTCATTTCACATCCAACACTTTCCTCACCTCTTTAAGAATTCTGTATGTGCTAATTTTTGACACTCCCGTGAACTCTGATGTCAATTTCATGGACTGAAAGTTGAGCAAACTTTTCACAAAACGTATTAAATACGTTTAAAATTAGGGCTATAGTTTTCTCCACTTTTAGATGCCTTACCTCTCTTACATTTTACAACACGAAATGGTGAAGCATGATCTGCTTAGACTCTTCTTTATGCTTAAAACTAGTCATCGAGTGTAAAAATATTGAGCCTATATTATATAATATTCTATTCCCAGAGGGAAATGACTTTTTTGATAACCAAACCCTTACGACGTGTAATTGTTACGCAATACCGTCACCACGTTATATTATTTCACTGCATTAAAATCGTTGCATATTAAATGTTACTACATAAAATAGCAAGGATGATTCATCGTAAGTAATTATTCAATTCGGCATCCATTTTGTTTGTCCACATACCTCACACTTACGCTGTTGATGTGCGCTTACCATACTCGTGATTCTGCTGAAATGTGATTTCTTTGGTTAACATCACTGCAGAAAAACAGGTGGGCTAGCTATGTTTTCTTCCCCCGACCCTCGCTTCCCCGTAAAACCAGCGTCCAAGAATTATGTGTCAGCACACATCACTGCTGGCCATGCTATTGACACATATATACACAATGCACCACTCTGCATGCCAATAGACAAAATAAATTCTCAACGAGAAGGATTCCAAGTATGCCAGTATATAATGTCATCTGCTGTCTAAATCCTGACACCACATTTCCCTGTTCTCTGCTTTGGATTGCCATCTGTAGCTAAATATTTCAGGTAATGTATTGCACCATGCATTGACATGCATTATAATCCTGCTGTGTTGTGATGACATGCAGGCAACCCCAGGGTTGTGTGAATCAGTCTAAACTTCAAGAAATAAGTGCTGTGCTCTTTTTTTATCGAATCATTGACAAATTATTTTCAATTGTTTGTCCAATTATGAATACAAATTAATTTCAAAATTTGCAAATTTGCAAATTAATTCAGCACCCCCAGTTTGCACAGTGAATAATAGGCCTATGTTAGCAATGAACGAGTTAATGGCAGTCGAAAATATAGTAGAATAAGTCACAATATTATTACGCTGTAGATTTAATGAGTTCACCAAATGAAAGTGTGTGTTGTTTTATGACACAGATCATATACAAAGATCATTTGAAGTTTTCTGATAGGCAATAATTTATGACAAATTTGTCTAACTAACCACAATAAATTTTCAAGGTAAATTAATTAAGCATTTTACAGATGTCAGTTCAAGCATTTAATATCAGTCCAGGAAGACAACAACTGCCTCTTATAACAAACTGTGCACACAGCAAGGCATCCAAAATGTAAAGTGGAAAATTTTGGCTTAACAACCTCATAAACACATGACAAGGGGGGCAGGGGTGAGAAGGGCTGCCAATGCCAATCTGAATTCCAGTACGGTTTAGTCTCAATATAATGAACCTCAGTTTAGCATACTTTTCAGTTTTAAGTACATACTCTTTTAACCCAAACTTAAATCCCATATATTGTAATACAAAGAAATTAGATTTTTTGGGTTCAATTACTTATTTTAGTAATATATTCGAAAATTTAAAAATTAATAATGGCTTTTACACCTTTATTTCATTCATAAATAATTATTAAGTATATATTAATATATTATTTAGTGATCAATAGTTGAATCTTATCTACTTCAAAAGTCCAACGTTCGATAACGATTGAAGCGTTGCATCATATCTACTCTATACTGTATTATCTTTTAATTTAAATCTTCACGTTCTTCCAAATATTGAAAACTAGGGATGTTACTTCTGTGTTTGTGTGTTAAAAATAATTTGAGTACTGTACATACTATACTATGTGATTTGGTATATTTGTGAGAATACAGATAAAGAAAAGCAAGTTAGCATAGAACAGAAGGTAGAAATCATTATAAAAGTAGAGGTAGGAATTTAGTTGACTATGTTAAAGGACTAAGAAAAAATCCTTCATTTTATGAATGTTCGGCAAAGGTAGTGTGTTCTGGAATAACTCTGGAATCACATTATTAACTGCATTATTACTATTGCTACTTTATGAGAATATGTGGGGAACAGGAAAATGTCTGTCCATCTGTCCATGTGTCTGTACGTGCGATAACTCAAATCCGCTTTATCGGATTTTCATGAAACTTGGTATACACATTTATAAAGTCCTCGGGAAGAAGCCTATTGACATTGAACCAAATCAGTTCACTGGTACTGGAGCAATTTCCAATTTAGTGCCTATTTATAGTAATATATTAGAAAGAATTTACCAAATGCAAATCAGTTCTCATGGCTACATATTGTTTTACATTGTTCATATATGGCTTTGGAAGTTTCAATACAGAAGCTTTGACAAATGACACTACCCACATATTCCTTCACATATGCTTATCGAACTAGAACTTTGTTCTTCCATAAGCCCTGCTCAATGAATCAATCTGGAGCTTAACTCGGAAATCAATTAAAAATATATAGGCGTATTATTTTATCCATATCATAACTGTAATTATCACTAATTAAATAAAAGAATTCTAGCACTTTGTTACATCAGTTTACGTAATTTTACTTATTGTAAAATCAAAATGATTTTGTTTCAATGGTTAAACTGTAAATTGTCTTTGGTTTGGACAAGACTTGCTTGGAGATACGAATTCATGAACCACAGAATTTAGTCTCTGTTGAACAGTTGCTTGTTTCAGTATATCATGCTTTTCAGAATAAATTTGTTTTTGTTTTTTTGTACTTTAAATTGAGATTTCACTGTATGGTGAAGATATTGTGGGACTTAGTCTGTGCCATACATGTAAGTATGGACTGTACGAGGAATACCGGGACGAATGGACACCCTAGCTTACACACAAAAAAGCTCTGCAAGAATAACTGAAGATATGAAAAGAAGTTAAGTAGCTCAAAATCGCTCACATCGTTACATGAAGAATATACACCAATATCAATTTTGCTTCTTTGAAGTCTGCATATGCATACAAAAAGCAGCATGTTGTGAACGTTGCAGGGGACTACTTTGAGGGCCTTTAGAACGGGTATGTCTTACTGTGAAACATGAACCCAGTAGTAATATCAACTACCTTAATAATTATGTTGGGATGGTGTTCAATGTCCATACAAGTAGTTCACACCTTGTCCTGTTATGTGAATATTTCACATTTTCCACATGCACTAGTATACTAAAAAAAAAAAATTGCCATTGCTTATGCTCCAATACTCATATACAGAGATAAAAAGGAATCAACTTCAAAATGTCGACATCCCAAGGAAGAATGAGCTAGGCCTTACTGGAAAACTCATAAAACAACAGCAGCAACATCTAGAGGTACAAAATGGAAGTTCAACAGTTGAACGTAGCTGACGATGAGAGGAAAACCTATCGAAAGACCTAGAAACAGGTTTCTAGTACGATTATAGATTTATAATGGAGTAGTGAGTGTGCTTTATGCAGTATATTATATTCAAGATAGACATATGCCTATGCATTCATGAACCACAGATTGTCTCTGTTGGACATTACATGATAATATTATATGAGAAAAATTCCTCTGACACTGGGATTTGAACCCAGGAACTATGGCTATCTGTGCCAGTGCTCTATCAACTGAGCTAAGCCAGAGTTCAGTTCACAGTGCTAGATGGAACCTCTCTCCTACGACTGATCCCATGTCAAAGGAATTTTTCTCCTATAATATTATCAAGTATATTATACGTTAATTTTAAGCACTAGGTTCAATCAGAAAGGTGTAAATTACCACAAGTTCGTTCTGAATGGGCATGCTTTAGAGTTTTAGCATAATGAATAGAATGAGAAAGTGTGATGACTTCGCAGCTAATACAATGGTGGGTATAGGGAGAGCAGCGGTCCACCGAAACACTGGCAGCACCTTCGTTTGCGTTTTAACTTCTCAATGCTGCATCATGATAGTTTGGCATCTTATGATTAAACTCGCAATCTTTAATTAACCTTTGGTCCTATTTCTGTGAAATTTGTGCAGAAATAATCTGCACAACACAGTCCTTCTGATGGTTAAAACAGAGATTTAAAAAATGCGGACATAAATGTTTTTATTTCATTATATAAACATCACCAATTACATAAAATTCATGGAGGGTGAAACGGAATTTGACTATGCGACAATTTTTTTCATTTTGGTGTCCCGTAAAAACTTTAAGTGAGAAAGTTTTAGTGAAATATTTCAACTTTATTTTAAATTCAGTACCACCTTTATATCTTGAATGGTTTACGAGTAATTGAGTGGTAATTATTCCTGGCGCACAGCTGTCTGAATGATGTGGGACGATCGTGAAATGTTGAGGGTGAAGCAAATTTGACTATGCGACATTTATTACTTTAGATATATAAGCATTCATGAACCAAAGATTATTGTCTCTGTTGGACATTACATGAGAATATTAAAGGAGAAAAATTCCTCCGACACTGGGACTTGAACCCAGGACCTTTGGCTGCGAATTGAGCTCCGGCTTAGCTCAGTTGGTAGAGCATTGGCGCGAATAGCCAAAGGTCCTGGGTTCAAGTCCCAGTGTCCGAGGAATTTTTCTCCTATAATATTCTCATGTAATGTCCAACAGAGACAATAATCTGTGGTTCATGAATGCTTATATATCTATCTTGAATGTTAACTGTACAATAACAGTGGGAGCCCGGTCACAAAAATCACTAATTAGTGTGCCTCACTGTACTGCATATGACATAACTTGTCTGTCTGTGAGGTAGACCATTACGGCAATCAGTCATAGGAGAGAGGTTCCATCTGGCGCTGCGAATTGAGCTCCGGCTTAGCTCAGTTGGTAGAGCATTGGCGCGAATAGCCAAAGGTCCTGGGTTCAAGTCCCAGTGTCGGAGGAATTTTTCTCCTATAATATTCTCATTTATTACTTTATTTTTGTGTCCAGAAAGAGATCAAGCGTGTAAGGTTTAGTGAAATATTTGGATCTTATTATAAATCGAGTACCACCTATATATTTATAATGGTTAACGAGTAATAGTAATTACTCTAAAGCTAAAGCTATCAGAATGGTAATGAGGTATTGGCAGGCATCTTTTCCATAAAATACCAGCAATAACGTAAAATTTTTACATAATTTATTCGTGGACTCAATAATAATACTATATTAACTGACTACTTGTACCCATACTGCAAGATTGACCCGTTGGGGAAAAGGAGCGAATGAAGCTTTTTTCTAACTTAGTAAATTTGCACTACTTTTATTTATGCATTTATTGGATTATTTATCATATTTTCTGTTCACTTATGTTAGTAATTTTTATGTATAATTATTATAGCAAATGTCTTATTAGTTTAATATCATGATCCTTTTTTTAATAATATAATTTAACAACATAAGACGTACATCAGTTACAGCGAACGGCGAATGGTCGAGGGTTTGAGCAAATAGCGGGCTGTAGTTAAGGCAAGAGGATTTAATTTTTTTATGAAAAAATCAGGGAAAATGCTTTGAAATATTGTGTGATATATGTAGAATGCATTGCAAAACAATTTTTGCGTATGTGCGTCTTTATCGGATGTTGAGACGCCAATTTTAAAGATCACGCGCCCTATTTTTGTAGTGCTGCTTATGAAATTTTCCATGCCCTGCAATTCACAAACCATCCCTTAGTTTATATTATCTCTGTTCACATAATTTGTACACAGATCTACACTTTTGTCCGTGTTTTACCTACATAACTTACCCCATACAGCCAGGAGAAAATTAATATTAATATAAATAATATTACTATTAATACAAATTAATAGCCTACTCAGTAATATTCTATACAATGTAATATTAATATTAATTTATAAATATCCCTTAGCTGTTTTCTACCCAATTATACGTTGTTATTTCTATACAAATGTACATTCTTTAAAAAATTCTCATCATATTATACTAACATACCTTCTACCCTATTTTCTAGGCAACAAAATATTAGATCAAATCATCCCTTAGCTGTTTCATACCTATATTAAATAATTGTTCATTGCTTGTGAACATCTTCGATTTTTGGAAAGATGTGGAACGAAATGTTATGGTCAAGCTTCTTGCAATCTGAGAAATTACTGTTACACACGGCCATGTTTATTTATGGAGATGAGATCTTCCAAGACGTGTAAAGCAGCCCGAAAATTGTCAAAAGTATCTAACAATTCAATTTAGATAAGGTGAGTCATTTTGAAATAGATTAATGTATTATTTTGTTTAAGAATGTTTGCAATTTTTCCTATACCGCCCGTAGTAATCTTGCTCCCGCGAATCTCAAGCAGAGTAACTGCTACCTAGCGGCGGAACCAGTGAACTACCTCAGTCATCACTAGGGCTCGGACTTTTAGGTAAATACATATTTTTTTTGCTATTACTTATGGTTTCAGGACTTTGTCAAAGTTCCGGTTGGGACCTTTGGATTCAAAATACTGAGTTGCATATCACATAAAAAAAAATATTTTCGATATTTTTTATTTGAATAAATATTTTTGGTAACTTAATTCTTTTTTACATATTTTACCAGATATCTTGTTTAGAAATGAATATTTTGACTCTTTTTGTAAAATTGCGACATATTTTCAATGTGTTGTGTTATGTTGAGTCAGACAATAAATCAGGGATGATTAGGCCTTTATTAGTGTAAATTTATGTTTCCTCTCAAACTGCATTACTAAGTTGGAAAGAACAAAACAATTGTTGACAGAATCAATAAAAGACATTGAAAACAAACTTAACAAAATCAGTGGTTCAAAAGCAAGCAAAATTAGAGAAAAATTCCTGTCATGCCTAAATAAGAATGAAGGGTTACAAGTGTTGCGCAAGATTTCAGATATTTTAATGGTTAACAGTGTAGAGAACTTGGAGCAGATGGAACATCTGAGTGTCAGTGAATTATTGTTACAGTGCCAGTGTTACAAATATGTTGAACGTACATTTTCAAGATACAAGTCTCTGTTCCGTGAAAATCGTCACAGCTTTAAGATGCACAACTTAAGACCTACTATTGTCGTTTACTGCAACAGTTCTACACTTGCTGACTAGAATGACTAGATGAGTACTTCTGTAAATATTGGTTAAATAAATAAATAAAAATATTTTCATATTTTTTAAACATATTTTCGACTTTTTAACCACATAAAAAATAAATATTTTCGGTTTTATAAGCACCTAAAAGTCTGAGCCCTAGTCATCACACTTTCTCCTCTATTCATTATGGTTTTAGTATCACCAAGTGGGGAAAGAGTGTAAGTAATTTTGCCTAAGAGGTATTCACCATTGAGTTCTTTTGAAACAAAACTTAGCACAACTCAATTCAATAGGGATAAAATCCAGGAGTAAGGTGATTTAAGTCCTGCCACAATTACAGTGATGATCCTACTCCTTCAAATTACCATCGGTTCTGATCCATGACCTATTTTCTTTACAGCAGAAACTTTCAAAACTTCGAATCATTTGAAACTGGTATATTTGAGAACACTTCACATCAAAAAGCAGGTACTGGTACTACCATGGGATCATGGCACTGGCTGAAGTTTGGCTAATACCATATAATCTAATGAACCTTACTTTAAAGGTTAGAAATTTATGGTGTCAGGATATATCAAGTAAACTCTGTTCTATAAATGGCATTATATACGACACAGCAAACAATTTTGGACAAAATCATGTCCCATGCACTATGATACTCATTCTAGATATAGCAGGCTACATTAAGATGCTTTTTAAAGTCCTACCTGTTCCCGCTCTTGTAGGGATTCAAAATACTCGATGGAGCTGTTGTTGATGGTGATTTCACCGGTCCCTGGACATCTGATTGTCACTTCTCCTCGGGCTCTTTTTCTCAAACATTCTAGAATAAACATTAACAGAATCACATAACTTTCCTATAATTCTTGAGTTTTGTCCATTCTGTAGCGATAATCTTAATGATTTATGTATAGCGTAGAGCTTTATCACTGGTACTCACTACTAAATTGCGGTATTTTGTTACCTGTTGGAGCGCTTTCAACCGCATGGAGCGGCCATCTTCAGCAACTGACTTCCGTGGTGTTGTTGTTGTTGTTGGGAAGACATTTCTGGATAACTGTATCGTACAGCGCGTGCGATTTGAATTGTAACTGTTCGTTTAGGATGTTGGTGTTGTCTTGTGTGGTGTGTCTGTATATTTCATATTGTTCGAGTGTGTTGAGTGTGTGACCTTTGTGGTTAATGTGTAGGATTTCCATGTCTGTATTGATGTCTGCGTATTCGTGTCCTGTGGTTATTATATGGTTTACATAGGCAGAGTCTGTGTTTTGTTTGAGAGCTCGTATGTGTTCTGTGTATCGTGTTTTGAAACTTCGGCCTGTTTGTCCTATGTAGAATTTTGGGCAGTCGTTGCATTTTAGTTTGTAGACTCCTGGGTTGTTGTATTTGTTTGTGTGTTGTTTGTTGTCTGTGGGTTGTATTTTGTTGATTGTTTTGTTCTTTGTTCTGAATGCTATTTTGTATCCTTGTTTTCTGAACTGTTGGGCGATTTTCTGTGTATGTGTGTTGAAGTATGTGAGTGTGATGTATTTGTCTTTTTTCTTTTCTGTGTTTTGGTCATTTTTCTTCGTTCTGAACGAAGAAAAATGACCAAAACACAGAAAAGAAAAAAGACAAATACATCACACTCACATACTTCAACACACATACACAGAAAATCGCCCAACAGTTCAGAAAACAAGGATACAAAATAGCATTCAGAACAAAGAACAAAACAATCAACAAAATACAACCCACAGACAACAAACAACACACAAACAAATACAACAACCCAGGAGTCTACAAACTAAAATGCAACGACTGCCCAAAATTCTACATAGGACAAACAGGCCGAAGTTTCAAAACACGATACACAGAACACATACGAGCTCTCAAACAAAACACAGACTCTGCCTATGCAAACCATATAATAACCACAGGACACGAATACGCAGACATCAATACAGACATGGAAATCCTACACATTAACCACAAAGGTCACACACTCAACACACTCGAACAATATGAAATATACAGACACACCACACAAGACAACACCAACATCCTAAACGAACAGTTACAATTCAAATCGCACGCGCTGTACGATACAGTTATCCAGAAATGTCTTCCCAACAACAACAACAACAACACCACGGAAGTCAGTTGCTGAAGATGGCCGCTCCATGCGGTTGAAAGCGCTCCAACAGGTAACAAAATACCGCAATTTAGTAGTGAGTACCAGTGATAAAGCTCTACGCTATACATAAATCATTCCTATAATTCTACAATGCACTATAACAGGGTGCAAAATTTCTGGTTGCCAGATCTCCAAAGATTCAATTTTGAAAAATTGCTATTTTACTTACTTTTATTATTTTAGTTTCCACAACAAAAATAAAATTTAATTGTAGTTATCACCACAGGCTCTTGCATATAATTCAACATGAATAAGATGAGCCGCATTTACTCAGAACAATTCCGAAATATCTGGAAGCTATCAATAAGTGTAGTTTGAATTTACACACAACTTTGGTATTGGTTCCCTGTATTTTAGTTAATTTTATTCTAAGCCGAAACTTACATTGTGCCATGCGAAAATAGTATAATTTGTTTTCCGGTCTTTATTTTCCCATTAAACAAATTCCCGGTTCGAATTATGTGATTTTCAGTTATCATAGGATAGGCACACTATTAATTATCTGATGAAACTCGTAATCTTGAGTGAGATTTATTAAGACTATTTGATGAATAAAATGTACCAGATTATATAATGATAGGCTGATATTCAAAGCATTGCTAAACATTATTGGTCAATATTAAATACGCATCGTAAGAATGGAATAGTCAATAAGAACCCAAAAAAACTTACAAGTGAAATTGCAATAGGCCTATTTTTATTTAATATTTCAACAGTGTAACATCTTTGGAATCTGCATTCAGTCAGTTTTGTAGAACATGAATGGATGTATGTTTCCATCCTCCAATAATAATTCCTAAATAAAACTTCAAAACACAACACAGTTTAAAATTTACAATGGATGTCACATAACCTATTAAAACTCAACGTTTCGGCCCACCTACTAGGTCTTCATCAAGAACACTAAATGGAAGGAATGGAAGTCCCACTTGCTGCTCTCCTCGGCTGCAACTCGCGTTCACAAAGCCGAATTGTCGGTTTCACTGCCTTCTGGATCGTACGGAACATTAACTTGGAAACCTGTTGTTCTACCAAATCTTTTAACCCAATCTTTCGGGATGTTGTAAACGGAGTCCAAGCTATCAATCGCAGGGGGCGAGGGAAATTTTACCGTGTGCATACTGTTTTTAAAGTTCTTGATCAGATTTAACCAATCGTCTCCGAGGTCCCCATTCCTAAATCAGTTCTCTAGACTAATTAGTAATTACTCATAATTGCTACAAAAGCAGTCCTTAAAAATCACTTTAAATTCAATATAATCTTTGATGTGGTATGATTTATGATAAATATATGCATAAAAGATACTAAACAGGCAAGCTTACAAATAATATTAAGACAGAATTTAAGTGTCGACTACAATTAGGAAATGCTTGTTTTTATGCAATTTAGAAACTTTTATCTTCTCGTCTTCTGTCCAGAAATTTAAAAATAAAAATGTATAAAACAATTATTCTTGTACTATATGGTTACTGGTTGTACTATATGGATGTGAGACAGTCTGGTGCTTAGAAAAATATTCGGACCTAAGAGAGATGAAAACAGGGACTGGAGAAAACTGCATAATGATGAGCTCTATAACCCGTACTCTTCACCGAATATAATATGGGCAATTAAATAATGCAGGATGAAATGGGCTGAACAAGTTGTGCACATGGGGGAGGAAAAACATCTCTAAAAAATATTGACTGGAAGACCCGAAGGGAAAAGATCTCTTGGAAGACCTAAATGTGGGTGGGAGGACAATATTAGAGTAGATTTAAGGGAAACAGGATTTGCCAGAGATAGTTAGCTCAAAATAGGATTGAATGGCATGCTCATGTAAGTGTGGCAATGAACTTCTGGGTTCCATAAAATAGATAATATTCCCTTATCTTGCTTAGGAAGTGTCTACTGACATTTAGTAAGTAAGTACGTAAGTAAGAGAAGGGAAATGAAAATACATTGTTTTATAAAAGTTATTAAAAAATTAAAGTTTATCTACTAAGCTGACTTAGATCTTAACTCTATAGCCTTTAAAACAACTTCTATAACAGCTTAGGCTTTCACGGCCAGCATTGGAATAGTTTGATAAATTTTCAGGGCTTATAGGCCATGGTCCAGGAGGTTTAATATTACCGATATTTAATATGTAATTGTGGCAGAAATCTTCAGGAGATGGAATGTACAGTCTCTGATGGCACGCTGTAGTTGCAGATGAAATGTCAAGAGCATTAAACCCTAGTGAGCCACGTCCTACAAACCTAGAAAACTCGTCAAGCTAACTTAACTTTTTATTTATAAGAGATAACAACTCACCTTTTGTTGTAACATAAGCTCTTCCATCAGCATCATACTGGGGCTGTGAAGGAAGAAAAAACACAAGATTAGTTTAATTTGACTTAATTCAGGGACTCCTAACCTAAAATTCGAACAATTGTTATACAGAGCATCCCACTCCATTAGTCCCTATCTGTTACAACTGGCAAAGCTGAAATTTGCATGCCACCACCTGCCAAAATAGTGCCCATGCTTTTGGTCATAAGACAACACTGCAATCCAGTTTGCCACATTGTTCTTTGTAGATGTTTCAAAATTGAACTAACAAATGTCACTTATAGCAGTACAAGTGGCCTAGTAAGCTGAATTAAAATAAATAAATAATTGCCCTAATTAGTACAAATTATATTCATATCATTATATAGCTGGCGTTGGTATCAAAATGACCAGGAGAAAATGAAGTATTCATTATTAATATTCAATTTTATCAGTAAAATGAGGTATAAAAGTTAAACAATTTCATTTAAATGTTAAATAAAATGAAATTGTAGTTACAAGCAGTGAAGAGGCGGGGTAAACCAAGGAATTGGCCGAGCATTAAACAATAGAACCAGGTAGATGCCACCATACTTTTACCTATTCATGTGCAAAGGTACTGATACATCGAGTTAATTTAAGAAGTTGCCTTTTGTGTTGAGGGTGAAACTTCTGACTCGCCGTGATGATACAATAGCCCTGGGGTCCCTCCAGTAAAGTCTTTCTTAGAATCCCCGAACAATAAGATGCAGGTAATAGCAAGTAGGAATAACCGGAACAGGTCTATGTTGTTGTAGAAGGTGTATTATTGGTTAAAAGAATTACCAATGAAAATATGTTTATGGTGCCATACTGCCATGTGACTTTGTGTGCCTGTAGTAATTAAGAAGGGTGGTGTTAATATATCAGTATTCGAGGTTTCGTATAATCTGGCATTGAAACTAAAATCACTTATCGTCAGGAGCCCTGCTCTGAGTGTTACTTATTCTTAACTTCTCATTGGGAGCTTCGGTGCGAGTTTTACAGAGTTCTACTACTACAGCGGGTGTGGACAGGGACGTCTGCGAGTATTACAGCCAGTGCTCCGAGGAACAATTAATTGGACTTTAACTCTTCACCGGAATTAATTTCAGAACTTAGAAAAATTCTTGCTATAATAATTTCGGGAATTAGAATATTTTAGACATATTCACGAACAGTCATCATAAGATACCGTAAGCTATTGTAACATCACAACGATTTACCTAAGAAGCTTAATTATCAATAACAACTTTTTGTAACTGTGTTGTAATTAATAACATCAGATCCCAACATTACTAGATCGAATAAATAGTTAATTAACCTTGTTCTGAAAAACAGTATCATTATTTTAATAATTTTATCAGCGAGTTGTCCTTCACTTCCTACCTTGAGGATAGAGTGTAGTGTTCATAGAATGACTGACTATTGCTGGAGGCGGGTTTAAAGATTCACATAAATTTTAGTATATGCATTATACTTGGCGCCCAACAAAACAGCAGCGACACCAAACCGCCGTACATTACATTACAGCAATTAATTGTTATGGTACAGAATATATTACAGAAAATGCGATCGTAGAAAGTGTTAGATAGGTTCTCCCCCCCCCCCCCCCAAATTTCAAGATTTATTAGCCAAATGTAAAAGGTTTACAAGGCTTTGTCAAGTACATGAATTGAACATTACCTTAGGAATGTCGAAAGTACTAGACTGCTGCATGATGGGTTTTCTGAACTTTTCAATGAAGTCTTTCATTCTGTACGAATAAGGGTGCTCCACAACTCTTTCCATAACTTTGACAAAGTCATTATACTGAAATGAAAAAAAAAAATATACTAAAGAACAAAGAAGTAAAATACCTAGGAACAAACATCGATTCAAAATTAAACTGGGGAGAACAAACCAATTCTATATGCAATAAATTAAACTTGGTTATATTTATACTCAAACTAATGTCCAGACATGCTGACACATCATTACTTTTAGCAATATATCATAGTTTATTTGAAAGTTATATTAGATATGGTATCACTGTTTGGGGTAATTCATCAGAATACAATAACGACAGAATAAGAGAACTACAACAACAACAAAAATAAAGCAATTAGAATCATTTCACAAATAAAACAAATAGAATCATGCAGGGAACACTTTAGAAAATTAGGTATACTCACATACACATCAATTTATATCTACAAGACTATAATGAGTCTAATAAAGAAACAAGGAAATACTGTAACAAATAAAGACATACATTCACACAACACAAGACGAAAGAATCACTATAGAATAGAAACACATAATCTAAAAAGCTTTGAGAAAGGTCCAAACTATGCAGGAATAAAACTATGGTCCAAACGGCCTAACTCGCTTAAATTAATACAACAGAAATGCTTTAAAAACAAGCTCAAGTGATTCCTAATAGAGAAAGCATACTATAAAAGAATATACTGATGAAGTGATGAGTAACATAGTTGAGTAGCATCATTGTTTAGCAACAAGACAATCTATATGGAAATAGGATAATTTGTGTAGCACTAAGATAACTTAGGTAGCCATCAGATAATTCATATAGCAATAAGATAAACTGTGTAGCAATAAGATAATTTGTGTAGCTCTAAGGTAATTTTGTAATTTCAATGTTAGTAGTATAATTATTATTGTAGAATAGACTAGATTTATTTTCACTAATGACAAGTCCTATATCATGTAACAATGGAAATTGTTACCAAATGATCAATGGGATGCTAATAAACTATCACTATCACTAGACAGTTTCAAAGATGTCTTTCATTAGACATTTCAGTACCAACCTCTCTATCAGTAAGACGTTCTACCAAAATTCTTTCCAACTCTTCTTTTGGTATCCAAACTAATCCTGATGAGTTCCTATGTAAAATAAAGAAAATAATAAGTTATACAATTCACACAAATTCAGATAAAACACAGAAAATTAGGTTTATATGATTATTACTAGTGCCCAGATGTTTATGACCAAAAAAAGGCAGATATATGCAAGACAATGTGACCTTAAAAATAGAAAAATATGACCCAAAAAAGACCATTATGACCAGAGAAACAATCTATTTAATTAATCACACAAAATGTGAACATTATTTGAATATTAAGTCGTGCTATTTTTAATTTTTTGTGGCATTGTCGAATGACTTGCTGCATCAAAGACTTGTGAATCCGAATTTTCATGTGTTCATCAATGGACACCCAAATCTTATTGCTTCCTAAACTAATTTGAAATTGATCCAATGCATGTTGGTAACAAGAAAGTAAATATTTTTTCTCAATGTTGATATGTCTAGAACATAGCTGAGCAACTGAGGGGAAACGTTTTAGTACCCCACCCATGCTGTGACGTATGAAACCTGCTCTTCATGTTCAGTGTCACATCGAAACTGCTTTATTCTGACGTCAAGGGCGACTGTAGTGGGAGGCATTACCCTGCCGCACAGTGACACAATGTGCACCAGTTGCGTACCCATGGTCTAGAATCTGGTACATCTTGTTTCATGAAGTTTTAAAAATTAACATTGTTCACTTTAATAAGAGGAATGTTAACATATAACATCATCTCACAGAGGAAAGATTTGGAAGGCTGCACAGTTTTAGCTGACAGCTTAGTAACGACTAACAAAATACCAGTAAGGTAACTCTTTCTTGGAAATAGTAATTTTTAGAATGTGGACAAAAATAGCCTATATAGAATAAAAACCACATACCTCTTCTGAATACAAGAATAATCCACAAATACAACTGAAACATGACCTTAAGTCACAAAAACCTGAACAATATAACCAAAACAGCAAAAATCACCTAGGTATGCAAATATACGACATATCTCAAAGTAATCAGGAACATTCCATTTTTCTGTAAATCAACACAACTGAAATAAATGTCAGGAAGAAATTATGACTTGTCATAAACATCTGGTCCTAATTATTACACTTGGTTGGGGAATGTAATGAGTTTCCTGAACATTTCAAATCCGTACGTTTTATATTTTGAACTTGTTGTACAGTGAGTCCCATGCAAGAGCTGGCCAATCATGCGGGTTTCTGCATCGCGGTGGCCACTGCTCTAACTCCCGAGTGATATGGGTGAAATATCTATGCAAATAAAGCCGCTGATGGTGTAGCAATTCAGGTTCTCACATTCACAGTTGGAATTACAATGAAAATAACCATGTAAATCATCACAACAGATGTTGGAAATGTCCTCCTCTTGCAACCACACAACACTGGCATCTTTTCAGGAAATTTTCTTTCACACACATAAGTTCAGTGTTGTGTAAATGCAAGAGAAGGACATTTCCAGCATCTCTTGTGATGAGGTACATGGTTATTTTCATTGTAATTCCAACTGTAAATGTGAAAACCTGAACCATTACACTGTCATCGGCTTTATTTGCGTAGACATTTCACCCGATCGCTTGGGAATTAGAGCAGGGGATACTGCGACGCAGAAACCCGCATGACTGGCCAACTTTTGCGTGGGACTCACTGTATATATAGTCAGGAAATATTTCTGTTCCAGTTAATGTACTACAGAAATTTATCACAGTAAATACTCTTTACATAAATTACTGTATGTACTCTCTTAAAGTAAATGCAATACTGTAAATTATGAAGGTCTACACTTCCTCCTGTTTCTCTTTTCACACTGTACCTTACACTTCGGTTTATGAGGAAGAACAACTGAAGTTGGATTCCCTAACCATTAAGCAAATTCATTGGCTATCACTTGCAGAATAGTCCATTGATCAACAAATTGAATTTTAGGGGATTTTGTTCGAAAAGAGATTGTATTTCCTCTCAGTCCTTCTACATTGTAGAAATCATTGAGTGTGATCCACCCAATTCCTTCACGATGCTGATATTTGTTTCCCCATTTTCTAATTGCCATATTATGTGTGACTTTTCTTCAACACTGCACTTTCCTTTTCTTTAACGAGATCTTGACACGCTGATTTCCTTGACTTAACAGACATACTAAATTGAAATCTACAATCTTCTGAAAACTAGAGTTTGATAATAAATGTCACATTGATGTAAGCAATCCTAAAAACGTAAAAATATCAACATTGGATGTTATAGCCAATACATTTATCCAAAAATATTATAAAAATATGAATTTCATTTTGATCCAATGAGAGTTGATATATAATTTTAAAACCACCTTATACCCTCATTAATTTAGTAAAATGAAACTAGAAGAAGAAGAACTTCATGCATAACTTTAATTGTAGAAGTAATAGTTGACTTACAACAAATTTTCTTATACAGGGTCTTTATTATAAGTTGAGACCGGGCGACCGGTGTTTTCACTCTCCGCTACGGAGTCCGCATTAGCCGCCGGTGACGCGTGCGCGGCTTCCCTGCTTAAAGTGTAGGCTATATAAAGTATTACATATCTTACCTTATAACATATGTTGGAAGTGTCGTCCTTCCTGTGTTATACAGGCATTGTATCTGGAAACCACATTCTGGCTGACACGAGTGAGTTCTTCCACTGTAATGCCCCTAATTTCATTCGTAATGTTTTCTTTCAGCTCCTCCAATGTGTGAGGATTTGTTCGATAAACCTTATCTTCATCACGTACATGTCCAGCACACTCGTACTTAAAATAATGTTTACACACAAAAATACGATGCTGCAGCGAAATGGGTCTCACCATGTTGATACTTTAACAATAACTGCACGTGCCGATGTTGCATCAAGGTCAGACCGGCTGCGCGCGCCTTCCGTCACCCGGTCTCAACTTATAATAAAGACCCTGTATAATTGTTGTCCTTGAAATATAAGGTATTATCAATTATAATTATTGTAAAATTAGTTATTTGTCCTAAAACTTCTTTTATATAATAAATAATTAAAACACAGTTACTTGAAGTAAGCCTTCTTTCTCATACATTAAAAATTATTAAAACACATAAATATATGTAAATTATTAAAATATTAAAATACTTAGTTACTCGTAGGCCTACACTTATAGAGATGTGTCCATATCACAGAACTAGTTCACCTGTTATTCACACCAGGTTACCGTACTCTTAACATGAGTGTAGTAACTTTATTTACTTTAAAAAACGCAGTACTAAAACTTCTCTTCAAGTATTAAAATTATTACGTTAATGGCTACTCACAGTAGGCCCACATGTATAGCATACTATTCTCGAGTTACGTCTTCTTCTGTATCTGTGAACGCTGTTATGCACCAGTTGGGACTCTTCTCCTTCTCGTATCATTTAAAACCGCTGGGGATGCATTTTGATTCTCATATGTGTCACTTTCAACCCTTAGTAGTCCTTACGCCATGGCAATTTAAATGGAATTAATGGTTTTGTAATAGAGCTTACAGTATTTCCTTAAAAAAATACAGCCTATTTTAGGCACCTAAAATCACATTTTAGCAACTTAAATGTCTGAGGTCTACTTATGACAGCATAACTGATGAAGTGAGGAAGGGGTTACGAAAGCAGCACAAGACTGACTGACAGCACCTATTCCAAATTGATGTCAAGTTGTACAAACTCATAGTGTGTGTAGAAAAATAATGCCTATTTATTGTTACCAAATTTAAACTAATTTGTATAAGTATTTTTTTAGAAACAAGTCTGGCATTATTTTTTAAATAACCCTCATATTAACATATTAACTTTAATGTCATAAACTTTCTATATAAATTTATACTTACAGTGCTTGTGTGATATCTGGTTTTAACTGTTTCTTAATCATTTTATCTTCAAAATCATTCAAGGATTTCAAGTGATCGACAATGTCCTGGGAAAAAAACAAAAAATGATATAATTCTCTAGAACAAAACAGTGCTTGTGGCTTATTGTGATATCCTTAGGATAAAGGCACGGGCATCCGCAGACTTATACCTCGGTAGCCATTTGTATCCTCAATATTTACAGATTTGAACACAGCTATGTTCTTCAGTAATTCGTGTTTGCCATTAATTTATTTTTGATATCAGTATATTAAAGAATTTAAATTACATAGCCTATATAAGCAAACTGTGCAATTAAAGAGATAATGTAACACTGCACAAGTAATATAAATAATATGTAACATTTCTACAATATATGATAGTTAGTTACTTCCCCTAGTTAGTAGTTAGTTACTGCTGATTATCTTAATATGTGCACTAAAGGAAAAATCAACATTAAATATATTTACAGTAGAGTCCCATTCTGGACTAGATTGGGTCGGATCCTGTCCAGTTCACCGGAAGTCTGGATTAAATGGTATTTACCTTAAAATGTCAGTACTGTACAATAATACAAATTTTAAATAGATAAAACTATATAAACCAATATTTTTTTCATAAATAAAACTTTTCCTACAACTTAATTTTAGTTTTAATATTACTGTATAGGCTACTTAGACCTAAGTTTTTAACTTAAAAACTGTTGTACAGTTAACAAAACAAAAGTCTTTGTGAATAGAATTCAATTTTTTTTTAAATCCCTTATGGATTAACCGGATATCCGGACGAATGAAGTCGAGATTAGCAGGACTCTACTGTATTTTTTAAACGCTGTATAAGCACTTGACAGTTTAGCCATTATGTTGCCACCATAGCACTTTAACAAATGAGCTATTTAACTTAGTTCTAGCGACTTGACAAGGACACGCCGCTTGGCTGTTTCAGCAAACAGTGTCTAACTTCTTACCACTGAAAAACTGAGGACAAAATTCAAATAGGTCGGAATATTTATGGTTTCTTTCTATGGCTCCAGATTTTAATTTTCAAAGCTTCAGTGAACACAAACTAAGACCTTTTTTTGTAATCTGTTATATACCGGTACTGTTTTGTTCAGAATATAAGAAAATATGAGAGATAAGTGACTAGAAGCCACACCCAATATCTGCAGTCCAATTCACAGACTGGCTTCTCCTTGTCAGTCGCTAGAACTGCAGTGCAGCCAACTTTGAGGTGAATAGGCGAGAACTGTCAAGTGCTACATTCTAACGGCGCCCCTATATATAAGCTGAACCTACACATGGATAGCTCACAAACTACACAAGGAGAAATATCTAGTTTTCACCAACGTAACTTTGTAATGTACCTGAGAATAACTAAACTCCGTGGCGCTACATCCCTGGAGGGACCTGGCCTACCACCCGACCACTGTGTCATCAACCTTAGGCAGATGGCAGGATTGGGAGGCATGTGATCAGCATGCCGACACCCATGGCCGTTAATGGTGGTTTAATGTATCTGAGAATACGGTATGTAAATTTTTAGTTCAGACCTCTACAAACCCACAATGATAGGTGTTCCTATCCTTTAAACTAATAGGTGCAACATTCTGTGTTTAATGTAAAAAATCATTTATTTTTTCTTTACTTACAAAGAACAAATTGTATAAGTTGGGTTTCCCAGTATAAAACAGAAAGTGATGTGGTCTGCCAGTTTCATCAAACTCAGCAGCCTTTCTTGGTGGAAAAATTTCGTCTGGATGCTTCATCATTGGCCGAGCATTTGGCTCAAATAGTCCTGATGGAAACAGGTATTCTATGGCTCTCTGAAATCAAACAAAATGCAGTACTATATAGTAAAACTATCTTTTAATGAGAATATTACAAGAGAAAAATTCCTCCGACATTGGGACTCAAACGCAGGACCTTCGGCTTTCCATGCCGCCGCTGTAACATCTGACCTAGCCGTAGTTCGATTCACAGCACCAGATGGAACTCTCTCCTATGACTAATTGTCCTTAATGCCCTTAAATATTCTCATGAAATGTCCAACAGAGGGAATAATCTGTGACTTACCCCATTTTAACGTTCCTATTTTTAAGGGAACACATTTGAAGTCCCTGTATTATTACCATAAAAACAATGCATTTAATTCCCATTTTTAAGGAACCCTGCTTTTAAGGAATAAATATTTTGAGAATTTATGAACATGTTTACCCTGTAACAGTGAACTACTGGGGAAACAAATCTAACACTAACAAACACAGGAGCCTCGATCAACATAGTATCTATAGAACGAGATATCTACATCTACATCTACAAAAGAGAAATTACTTTTTGAATGCTTTTGCAGACTTCAAGTAACATGAAAACAGAAATGAAACTGATTCCTAAAGTAAGCACTTAGACTCTGGTGTACTGCTATAACGACTGATCTTGATCAACTTAATTTCTGCTTAAGATTTCCTAAAAAATCTTTAGTTACTGTTTTCATTATTCTTTGTGTCGAAACATGCACTGCACTAACTGAACTGTTTTGTTGACACAAAATGTGTTAAGCTACTACAGTATTACGATGATAGATTATAAATCTGTTCCCGACAGATTAAGCAATCTATCGTAATGCAGAAGCATAACCTACATACGCAAGGCAATGCACAATGCAAGTTGACTATTTTAACGATATAAAATAAGGATAAAATCTTTTGAAGAGAGAGGAGTCAGGCAGCAATTCAGCCTGTGGCTTTGCCACTATGGCCTTTTGTCCCTAGGGAAGTTCCAAAGGATTCTTCGAAGGAAACAATACCAGCCTCGTCTATCCATCCTCTGTGTGTGCTGTAAGTGGGATTCTTTAAGGTATGGAATCTGTCCTAACAATTAATTAATATGTTTTATTATTACCGGTAATCAATAATAATTATATTAGTGATTCATTACCGTATTCTAAAGTTAAATTCATGGGAGAACTATCCGACCCATTTGAGATTAGAACTGGTGTTCAGCAAGGAGATGGACTCTCCCCACTGCTATTTAATTGTGCCTTAGAAAAAGTGGTCAAAGAGTGGAGCAAGAAGACCCAAAGTGGAATCAGGCTTGGAACAAAAAACAAAGGCATCAAAATCAAATGCCTAGCCTTGGCCCTACTAGCCGAGACCTGGGAAGAAGCCAATGAACAAGTCTTCGAACTACAAAAACAAGCAAGAAAGATAGGTCTCAACATTTCTTTCGAAAAGACCAAAATAAATACAAACTTGAAGAACTCACCAAAACATGTCCAAGTGGGACATCAAAACACAGAAACTGTCAAAGAATTCAAATATCTTGGAGAATGGATCAGCTGGAATGCCCTTGAGAAAAAGGCAATAGAATCTAAAAGAAATAAAATTGAACTGACCTTCCAACTATCCACAAACACATATAACAAAAAGTCCCTCTGATGGAATGCAAAGATAAGACACTATAACATGGTAATCAAACCAGAAGCCCTATATGCAGCCGAAACACTGTCCATCACCAATCATAGCCCAATTGAAAGACTGAAGATCAAAGAAAGAAAGAAATTAAGGAAAATCCTAGGCCCTAAGTTCCATAACAACAAACTAATCCATATCAGAAACGAAACACTCTACCAAAAGACTGAAAACCTCTCAGACACAATGAGGAAAAGAAGAACTGATTTTTATGGACACATCCTCAGAATGAACCCAAATAGACTGACCAAAAAAATCTTTGAATATTTCTACAACAAAAAGACCAAACCAGATTGGTTTAAGGAAATGGAGAAGGACTTTAAAGAACTCAAAATCACAGAAAAAATGCTCATAGATAAAACTAAAAATAATAATAATAATGATAATAATAATAATAAAACAAAAATAAAATAAAAAATAATAATAATCAAAGACAAGAAAGAGAGGTTCCAAGACAAAATCAAAACCAAACAAATGTTCTAGATCAGTGAAGATGAAAGAAAAGCAAGATCAGAAAGAATGAAGCAATACTGGACTAAAATTAAAACACAAAACACTAAGAAGTGATTGATTCAACATAGGCCTACCCCAAAGTTGGGTGAAACGGAGGAGGAGGAGAAGAAGAAGAAGAAGTGATTCATTATTATTCATTACTAGCATGTGCCCGCGGCTTCGCCCGCGATAATTATTTCAAAAAATTAAAAATTTAGAGCATAATAGTTAAATCATGATATTTATTAACACCTAAATCACGTGGACTACATACCACGATTAGATAGCGTCGCCTAGTAAAAGCGATCTCAGATTCGAGTTCCTTGGCCCAGAATACCCCTGTACAGTAAGTTTCGTCCAAATCGAACAATGTATGACCATATTTAGGCCTATATTGATTATCCCTCTTCCGTGTAGGTTGAAAATTTCATATGTATACGGGCCTTGACATTCTAAACAAATGAATCGACCAGCGTAGGCTTACAACATTCAAGCGATCGCGATGCTTTTATTTCGACGGTATGACAAAAATAGCCAAAGCCAACTGCAATTGATTTGACATTGAAATGTATTACTGAAATCTGATGCTTCGACAGCGCTAAAATAACGTTTTCTGCCAGTTTTTCACTCACAACTTGCGAACGAAAGCTAAAATTAATAATCCGGCCTTGATGCGCATTCGCCCACCTTTCAGCCGTTCTATGTTTAAAATTTCAGATCTCTGCGTTCAGTAGATTTCGCTTGGCATCGTGGACAGACAGACAAACACATCCTTTTATTATTTTAAGATAGCATGTGCCCGCGGCTTCGCCCACGATAATTATTTCAAAAATTTAAAATTAAGAGCATAATAGTTAAATCATTATATTAACACCTAAATCATGTGGACTACATATCACGATTAGATAGCGTCACCTGGTAAAAGCGACCTCAGATTCGAGTTCCTTGGCCCAGAAAACCCCTGTATAGTGAGTTTCGTCCAAATCGAACAACGTTTGACCATATTTAGGCTAATATTGATTATCCCTATAATAATAATAATAATAATAATAATCCTCTTCGGTGTAGGTTGAAAATTTCATATTATGTTTGCGTGCCTTGACATTAAAAACAAATGAATCGACCAGCATGAGCTACAACATTCAAGAGATCGCGATGCTTTTATGTCGAAGGAATGACAAAAATAGCCAAAGCCTAGTGTAATTGATTTGTATTACTGAAAACTCATGCTTCGAAAACACAATAAATACACGTTTTCTGCTCGTTTTTCACTCATAACTCATGAACGAAAGCGAAAATTAAAATTCCGGCTTCGAGGTGCACATTCCGACCCTTTAGTCCGCCTATGTATAAAATTTCATATCTCTGCGTTCAGTAGATTTGGCTGGGCATCGCGGACAGACAGACAGACAGACGGAGGAAGACAGACACTTCCTTTTATTAATATAGATACCCATAAATACAGTCATTATTACTAATTAATAAAGATCACGCAATGTCAAACTGGCATTACTAGAAGAATCATGAGAACCACCATAACAAATGGTGAAGGCTTACAATCACTCCCTTAACACTCCTATAAGGGTGATTCTTCAAATACGGGAAAATTTGTGTTCCTGAGTGATATTTCCCTTCAAATTCAACTTAAAAAAAAAATTAAAATAAAAGTTTGTTTCTACTACTCCCATACTACAACTATCAGTTTGAAATGTCACTAACTTTAAATTCTGATATTCCAAAATCGAATTTAATTCAATGAAATGTCATCCACATGCCCTGTCCCAAACCTCGGTTTTGTATATTCTAATTCATTTTTCCACAAAACAAAATGTTATTTCCTTTTCAACTTTTTTCCTGTCAATGAGTATGAATGGGTGAAGAATATTAACCCCTAAAAAATAAAATGAAATAAAATTGTCACCCCACCTAATGAACATAAAGAATGTCCCAAGGGTTTTTGGTCATCCACATGGCTGAAAAGAATGGAATTTTTTCTGCAGAAATGAGAAATTTGTATAACTGGCAACAGTGTTAGAAAGCCAACAGGGCAGCTTGTGGTTGAATTGTAAGGTTGAATTTTGCTTGCTTACAAACAGTTTGGGATTAACAAAGGACTTTGCATCATTTTCAAGGAAAACGTTTTTATTCCCCGTCATTAACATGGCTTCTAGAAAGTAGGCAGAAAGTGAATATTAATTAATTTTGATTATGCACTATGATAAACCTTCCAATTCAAAATACCTGACTGAAGTTGAGCCTACAGAGGTTTAGAAATGGCTTGCTGAGACCACTTAAACTCCTTTTCTGTCATCCACATGTCTCATGAAGGGGTATGTGGTTGACTCTGAAGTCATGTAGATGATAAATGTAGGATTTATTTCGAGAAACTTCCCCCATTAGGAGGTTGCCATGACGACAAAGTATAACAATGATCAATAGAGACATAGTACAAGACAAAATAAAAATTCACATAAAACACATTAATGGACACACACATTCGATGCATAAACATGATAATATTATTATATATATACTAATGAATAAATAAATAAATTGAACTGGTATAGAGATGGTTACGAAGGATTGCTATTGAACCACGTATTGCAGATATGGCCATATCTTGAAGACGTATCCTTTTAAGGCCAAAGGAATCCCAGACCTGGACGAGGAGTTGTGGAATTGTACCTCGTGCGCCGATCATCAGCCCATGGACAGAGATACGTTCTAGTTTGTATTTAGTCTTATAGAAATCAATGGTTGGTTCATATATTGATTTCTTCTCGGCATCAACTTCTTCGGGTTGGCCGTTATGGGTCTCGAAACGTATAGTCGGATCCAGGATATATCCTGCTTTATTAGATGGAAAAAAAGCAATCATGTCTATACGCCGATTACTTCCATCAGTGGCCAGACCGGAAACCTCTTCGTAAACCGAGTAACCATGATCTCTCATCGAGTTGGCTATCATATGTCGGATGGTGTGATGACGATTTCGCAGTACCTCCCCGTAGGGACAGGCTCCCAGGACATGGGCAAGGGTTTCATGCTCTCTGTGGCAGCACCGACAGAGGGTGTTGTCCGGGGATCTACCCGGCAGGGAACGCACCGCACAAACATTTGCAGTCATTTTTATAGCCTCTCTCCATTCGGCGCAGGATAAACCTTGGTGATCTCTCATCCACTTATTCGCCGGTGTATATTCTCAGAACAGCTCTACGCCTTTTCCTTTGTGTGGAAGTTTGGCCCACAACTCGACTTCCTTAGGGGTTGTTAAGAATGGGGTACCTCAGGGATCAATACTAGGACCTTTGCTCTTTTTAATTTTCATTAATGACTTGCCCTATAACTTAAGTGACGAATCAAAGGTATTGCTCTTCGCAGATGATACTAGTGTACTTGTAACAGGAACGTCACAAGAACATTTATCAAGAATAGCTACAAAGGCTTTTCACGAGTTAAACAAATGGTTTCTAGCTAATAAAATGACATTTAATATTGATAAGACCCATTTTATACAATTTAGAACAAAAAACAGATGTATCTCAAGTCTTGAAATTAATTATGGAACACAAATCATACAAGAAATTAGCAATGTAAAATTTTTAGGACTGCAAATTGACCAAAATCTTGACTGGAAGACACACATAGAAATGATAGGTCCAAAACTGAGTTCAGCGTGCTTTGCTTTAAGAATTTTGACTAATATATTAAAACAGGATGCATTACTTATGGTATATTTTGCATATTTTCACTCGGTAATGAGGTACGGGATCATATTCTGGGGCAACTCTTCCCATAGGGAGAAAATATTTAGATTACAAAAGCGGGCAATAAGAATAATATGTGGAAAGAAAAAAAGGGAATCTTGTAAACCGCTATTTGAAAAATTAAAAGTCCTCACTCTTACAGGGGAGTATATATAGGCCTACTCTGTTATGTGTTATGTAGTGAATAATATTGATAAATTTCAAACTAATTTTAGTGTACAAGGACGTACTACCAGAAACATGAATGATCTACACAGACCAAATAACTCGTTAAAACTCTTTCAGAAGGGTGCTTATTATTCTGCAGTACAGATATATAACAAGCTTCCAAACAACATTAAATTAGTATGTATTCAAAGAAAGAGCAAACCTTTCAAAACAGCTGTCAAGGAATTTTTAATAACTCACACCTTCTACAATTTGGAGGAATATTTCCAGCTTGGATAAATTTGGCAGCTTACAGTTTCTGTAAGCCTATATTATTGTTATAACATGCATGTATTTTTTGATCTGACGTGTTCTATATCCTTGAGCCCCGCTCAACACAGGATCTACAGGACGAGATATCTACATCTACATCTACATCTACATCTTGTCCCTTAGGATTTGCCGCACCTTCCTAGCATTGGGAAGGGAACCATGTGGAGATTGAATTTGTTCATTTATGTCTAAATCTAGGTCATTTAGGCATCTGTGACATTCTTCATCCAGATTTCGGATGGCATTAATATATCCGTTGTTAGCTTGCCTGAGCTTGTTGCATATGTTTATATGCTGTAATTTGGCTTCCCAAGAAGCGCGGAACAAACCCAGGCCTTTAAATTTCCGGTCGGTATAGACCATATGATCCGGAACATCTGCTAGTGTTTGCGGTGTCTGTGACCTGTACTTAAGATCTTAAAACTGATTAAATGAATTTCTGCTTGATTCCCCCCTCCCCCAAAACCTTAAAAACACAGTCTCGTTAAAATTACATTAATTCCGGAGTATGCACACAAATTTCCAAATTTGATGCAAAATCAACTGAAGTATGCTGAGAAAAATATGAAATCACATAAAGAAAAGCAGATTGTTGCCAAAGTTAGTCATTAATGTGGCCTTCTGCCATCCACATGTACACGGATGTCATTCACATGGCTTTAAAAAAATAAAGAAATTAAAATAAATAAAAATATAAACATTTAAGCTCTGCTGGTGTCATATTATAATCAAGTAACCCCTGAAGTATTTTTGTGATTTTTTTGAGATTTTTTAAACAAAGTAAAAAATTTGGATTTTACACACTCCAAATTTTCCCGTATTTGAAGAATCACCCATAAATTACGCACATTTCTACAATGCAGCGCAGTTTATTTATTAGTTTGAGGCAAACCCCCTTTTAAGAAAAACCTCCACTGTAAGGAAGAATATTCTATCCCCCTGAGATTAGTTAAAAAGGATTTTATTGTGTAGTTCAAACAGCTTATGCAAAATACATGGGTTATGACAGAAAATCTTATTACTTTTAAAAGTTTCCCAGTTTTATTAACGTTTTACTTACATCAATATCTTGCTGAGTAAAGGTTTCAGGATCCTCACCCATCATATTGGCCAGGTGCCTCTTTCCAACATTGTATTGGTGTAATTGCTCTTTTAGGAAAGTATCTGGGGAAAGAAAATTCAATTTATGGTACAAATAAATAAATGTGATGGAATTCACACCAATGCTGCATGTAGCATATAATGTTGATTCCTTTCACTGCCCAAAAAATATTAGCCTACCCACGGATTATCCAAAAAATAAGCTAACCAAAACACTTCCAGTTACTGTATTTAAATAGATAACAATGTTTGTCCACCACCTCAGTAAGCTCCATAGCTCAATGTAGAAGAAAGAAAGGAAGAAAGAAAATATCACACATGCACACACAAAAAGAGAAGAAAATACATGATGTACAGTACTAACTCTTTAGCATATACCATACACATAAAATGTCATGCTCTCCCGAGACTTTTAATAGTTGTTGCAACATTTTAATAATCTAGTAATCAAAATTAAAACTCACCATGTTTTTCTGCTCTTTCCAAATATGCTTTCATGGCTTTACTGACTTTGACTTTTTTCTCTTTATCCTCTCCAAGCACTGAGGTACTGGTAGAATAAAATAATACCGAAGTCCTACTGCTGGGAACATCTTTCTGTAAAATTATAAAATAAAACAATTAACTTAGCTATTTCTGTATTTATTATTGTTTAAGCCCTCCACATGCTTGAGTTCCTGGGTAACAGGAACATGAAAAAACTCAGCAAAGGATACCCACAGGGATCAGTTTGTGGCCCCATATTCGAGGATGTGGGAACAGAACATAAGACTCTTTAAGTCTATGTTAAGAAGAATGAAGTGACCTACTTGGACTGGTGGCTTCTGCAGACGATTTACTACTTGTGACTGAGGCAGATTCAAGACTAGAACTGGAATATAAAAGTAATAGGGCTCTAAAAATATTACATAATTTGTGTACAGAAGTAAAAGTAAAGCCGGTACCAACAAAGACAACTTATCTTTTGCATAAAGGGAAACTTGAACATTAACCCAACACTCAAGCTAAATAATCAAAGCACAGACCTAATGAGAAGCAGAACAGTAAGATATGCCTACCAAGGGAGTGACTTATATTCCTAAAAGTTAGAAAGAAACCGGCAGAACACAGTTGTGATTCCCCTAAGCAACGAATAGGCTTAAGTACACTACAAAAGCAAACTTATTAATGGCTAGGCTTTATTTATCAGCCTGGGAATTACAAAGTATCATCTTCCCCCCACGAGTGATCAAATTGTACCATAAGGCAATAGTGATAACAATTGTGGGACAATTAGAAGTCAAGACAGCTCCAAAGATTCATTGTCTTCATAGGGGAATCCTTTATGCGTAAAAGGAGCTTAAAGAAATTGTGACCGATAGGTTGACTACAATCTTTGGGGTTATACCACTGGATCTCCTTAAGCTCTATCCACAATGCGCAGTCGGCAGTTGTTAGTCGGTAGACGGTAGTTTGTAGTCGAAGTATAACGTGTGGTGAGCAATGGACGCCATTCACAATGTGCAGTTGCAGACGACAGCAGGCAATCGGCAGTTGGTAGACAGTAGTCGGCAGACGAGAAATTCATCTCTGACTACGAACTGAATGACTGCAAGTAATATATTACGAGATTGAAAATTATTTACTAGTGCAAATACACAGATTAGCATACTACGAGAAAGCAAGATGTGTTTATAACATATATTATCCAATTATAAAGCGATTCCTCCACCTTTTTTATTCTGTAAAATGTTTCCCTAACCTCAATGTCGACAGCCATTGTAGACGACTCTAGTGCTGCTCCCAAGCGGCCGATTGCAACTGCAAACTGCCGACTAAAAACTGCCGACTGCGCATTGTGGATAGGAGCAATAACATGGGTTAAGAAAAGCAAAGAAAGACAAAAATTTTACAAGATTGAGCCGAATCCACTTGAGTTGTGACAACAAGAGATGTTGACAATGTGATCTGGGACATAGTCTAATCAGAGGTGAGGAAAGTAACACAGGCTGCAGAACTTACATTTGTAAAAACATATGCAAAACACTAAAATTAGGACATCTACAGCCCTCCCAAGGTGTAGTTCATAATAATGTAGTTGATGTAGCTCATGGTAGTAATGATCATGATAATCTCATTGGAAATGTTTCTTTTGACTCGCTGTTTCTTGTTTTAATAACGAATGTGAACGCTTTTAATATCCAGGGAAAGTGCTACGCTGAGAAATGGTCAAATTCAATTTGTGTATCGAGAAATACACCTAAATGTAGGGGGCTACATGTTTTGGTATTAAGCTTCCACAACAGCTAACACAGAGAACTAACCAATATACGTAATGCATGCAGTCAATCATCATATTGGGAAAACTGACACAGATTCAGTTCCCTTCAAGCATATAATTTCAATTACTGCACATGTATAACAGTCTAGTTTAGGTTTTGTAATGGTAGCAAAAAAAAAAAGTTTTAAGCTCTGTAGGCTAAACCGTTGTTAATTTTTGTGATTTACCATGTTAGTGCAACGTTTCCATGAATGAGCATTTACATTTCCATAAATATTCTTGTAAGGCTGAAATATTCGCAACACCAAAGTGGCGCACTTCGCCATTTTGAATGTTTACCTCGCTACAGTATTCTGTTTATAGTTGCACTACCTGACGATAGGGTCGCATGTGTGCGATGAATTTTTGTCCCCTCCCAGTTATCATTATTAATAACCAACACAATAAGTTATAGGTACATGCATTTTTTTATAAATACTACATTTTTTAGAGTCCATACATTGTATTTAATCCAATATTTGAGAATTTAAGTGTGAATGATGCCCAACGGGTTTATAACATACGAAGAAACACAATTGTATCTGTTCCATTTCCTGCATTCGTGTTGGTGAACCTGACAACCATGCTGCAACGTGTTCTGTGTTTGTCTTTTCCTGTTGACGGTTCAAAGCTTCGAGGATGTGAAGTTTTAGTAAACGTGGAAACTGAGATGCTGCAGTCTGTATTACATCATTCCATCAAGAAATTTATCTTGTAAACTATCATTTCCCTTGAAGAGTGGTTGTTGATGTGTATACTGTAACATCTGTCCAGTGTTAAGGAACAGGAAGAGGTTAAGATGGCATGGGTTGTATTCCTGCACCCAGATTTGGGCATTGGTGGTGCAGAACGATTGGTAGTCGATGCTGCTCTTGCTTTACGAAATAAAGGTCATAACGTTCAGTTTGTCACAACACATCATGATAAAGATCATTGCTTTCTAGAAACAAAAGATGGCACGTTACCAGTGACTGTGGTTGGAGACTGGCTCCCCAGAAATATTTTTGGACGGTTTTACGCTCTTTGCACTTATATTCGTATGATTTATGCCGCACTTTATGTGGTTTTCTTCAGTGGTCTGAAACCAGATGTTGTCTTCTGCGATCTTGTTTCTGTCTGCATACCTGTGCTACGCATTAGTGGTTCAAAAATCTTGTTTTACTGTCACTTCCCAGATCAGCTTCTTAGTCAGCCAGGAGGTGCTCTAAAATCAGTCTATCGAGCACCGCTTAATTGGTTGGAAGAGAAAACAACTGGCCAAGCACATCGGGTATTGGTAAACAGTGAATTTACATCTGGCATTTTTAAGGCTACGTTCAAGGGTCTGCGAATTGTTCCCGACATACTATATCCATCCATGAATACTGATGCCTTTGATAAGACTGAACCTTTGCCTGTAAATCAAATACTAAAAGAAATTTCACACAACTCTTTTATTTTTCTTTCCATCAATAGATATGAAAGGAAAAAGAATTTAAATTTGGCTTTGGATGCATTGAGTGACTTAAAGAAAAAGATTTCTGCTGGTGACTGGTCTCGTGTTGTTCTCGTCATGGCTGGAGGTTATGATACACGGGTAATTGAAAATATTGAGCATTATGACGAACTGGTAAAACATGCCAGTAAGTTAAATGTGACAGAGAAAGTGATTTTCATGAAGTCTCCATCAGATGAAGTTAAAATTTCACTTCTGAAACATTGTCATTGCCTTATATACACACCACCAAATGAGCATTTTGGTATTGTACCAATTGAAGCAATGTATGCTGGAAAACCAGTTATAGCTGCCAATAGTGGTGGACCTACAGAAACTGTTCTGCATGGTACAACTGGAATTCTGTGTGATATAAAGCCTGAGGATTTTGCTGATGCAATGGCAAAGCTTGTTCAGAGTGAAGATTTAAGATTAAAGTTTGGTGAAGCTGGTCAGCAGAGGATGAAAAACTTGTTCTCATTTGATGCTTTTTCTAACCAGTTGGATATTGTTATTGATAGTCTTCTGAACGCGAAAATGAGATCAGATTAAGTTAGGCCCTAATATTCTTATTTTCAAACCATCTTGCATTTGTAGATAATTTCTTCTGTGATATATGGTATATTGTACTGCTTTACATTCCCTCCTGAAAGTGAGAGTACAAATCAATGCTTAAGAGTTAATATTGTACCAATAAACACTTATTATAATGAACTGCTTGAATCACCTTTAAACTTCACTTATAAAAAAAAGCTTTGGAAAAAGCAATATTAGGTTGCACACTAGGCTCCTCCCACCAACTAAAACAGCAGCTGCTAGATGTCTGTATTTGAACTACTACCAACACCATCTATTGCCCTGCCTACCTATTAATTTCGGATCAACCAGTGTTCCAACTAGTGAATACTAGCACTGTAACCAGTAGCCTTAACCACGAGTGATTGCTGAGTGGTGAAGGGAAAATTCATCTATTTAAGTTTAGAGAGCATTATAGTACATGAGAAATAACCATTTCGGTGCAAGGGTCATTTTTGCAATGCTGTGATTTTGTATATTTTTAAGCGTCAACGTGCAAGGGGAAGCAGCGGGCAGGCAAGAGCGGGTGGAGCTTGTCTGGTGCACAACCTGAAGTTGTCTTTTGCTAAGAACTTGTTAAAACGAAGCACTACTTTGATAAGTCCTGTAAAATCTTCATAGGATAATTCTGATACTTCTGGTTAATACTTGAGAGAACAAGCTCAAATAATTATAGAATGTAAAATAGGCTAGATGTATGAAATGGAAATGTTTCATTAAATTAAATTATACTGTAAGGAATCGTTAGTTTTTATTAATAATTCTGCTCCAGAAAACAAAATATACTTCAAGAATACATAACTTGCATGTGCTTCTAAGTATCAGCATTGGTGTTTAATTATTTTGTATTTAGCTTGTATGGAATTAAATGAAACATAAGAAAATGTTTAAAACGTGTCTCAATTTACAAGTATTCATTAAGTAACAAATGACATACTGGCCTGAAGGTTACTAAATAAAGAGAGAAATGCGCACAAGTTGTGCATAAAGAGTTTGTGGGTGTTCCGTCGTTCACTTTGTACAGAACTCTATTATTGGCTTTCCACGTCTTTCACAGTAAAGTACATGGTAACGGCCACAGTTCTGATCGCATCTCACGCACACGCAGTTGGCGTCCGGTTCATGGTAGTGTTTTGTTTTACACACTTTATGATGATATCCGTGCACCGCCAATGAGTTGACAAAGTGCCGGAGGTCTTGATTTGTTTCTGTCCAGGATCTGCTTATCATAGCTTCGGTGGCATAGAACTCTATCGGGATCTCTCCTCTCTTATTTTCCCTTTCTTGTAGGCACCTTTTCCAGCTCTCTGTAGAAGGTAGTTGGAATTTAATCCTCAGGTCTTCCATTAGGAAGGTTTCCTTGGCAAGCTCATACACTAACCGGGATCTCGTATACTTGGATACGCCTAGGACTACCTTTAGGTACCGTGCTTTTACTGCTTCTAGGGTGGTGAGGTCTCCGATGCCCAGTTTTTCCCAGATTATTTCTATTCCGTAGGTCAGGATTGGGATTATTTTCATGTTAAATAGCAACATTGCAGTTTCTAGGGAGAGTTTGGTTGGGGTTTTAATGTCGTACATTGCTTTTGTGGCTGCTGCAGCTCTCGATCTCACATGAAGTCTGAAGGATTTGATGGTGGTCTGAAGTGTTATGCCGAGATATTTGAATGTATTTACTGTGGTTAATGGTGTGTTTCCAAGCGTGATTCTGTCTTCTTGACTCTCCCTTCCCCCTTTCCTGAAAGTCATTTGTACTGTTTTATCCATGTTAATTTTCAATTTGTTGTCTTCTGCCCATTTTGCCAATACGTTAACAGCTTTTTGCAGCTCTGACTTGCTACTTGATGCGATAGCCAGGTCGTCAGCGTAGATATAAATCTTGATAGTTTCTGCCTCTTGCCTTATATGTTGGACGACATCATATGTTGCTATATTAAACAGGAGGGGGCTGAGGGGGTCCCCTTGTAGGACTCCGTTGGTTTGAATGATTTCTTTTGAGGTGGCTACGTTGTCTTCTATGTAGATGTTGTTTACGGTGAGTAAGTTGCGTATTAATGATGTTATATGTTTGCACTCTATTGCCATTTTCTCTAGTTTTGAGAGGATGATTTCCCTGTCTAGTTGGTCGAAGGCTTTACAGTAGTTGACAAAGACTGTGGAACTTCCCTCTTGGTGTTCTGAGGCTTTCCTCTATGTCATCAGTTAGGTTTTTAACTGCTTGTAGCGTGCTTCTCCCTGCTGTGAAGCCGTATTGCTCTTCTGGGATGAACTCTTTAGTCATTTTCGCTAATCTTTTCATCAAGCTTCGTCAGAACTTTGAGGAGGCAGTTTTCAAGAGCTATCCCTCTGTATGTGTTAGGGTCGTTCATGTCACCTTTGCCTTTATATAAGACCTTTACTTTGGATGTTCTCCATGATGTAGGAATATTGCCAGTCTTGAAGCATTGGTTCAGTAGATTCGTCAGCTTGTGCACCGAATTTAAGGTGTTCATTATACAGTCCTTCTGGGCCTAGCGCTTTTTTGTCTTTTAATGATTGTAGAGTCTTAAGGACTTCATCTTCAGTGAAAAGGCTGTTACAATTGCAGTTTATTTCAGTTGTGTTTGGGTCGCATGCCATTATGGTTCTCGCTTTGTTTAGTATCCTGCTGAAGTGTTCCTCCCATGTGATCATGTCTATTCTGCCTGCTGTTTGCGTTCTCCTGGGCTTGAGAGCGAGATAAGGGTCTTTTCTGGCTTCCTCTACTGTCCTGGATGCTTCGCTTTCTATGTAGTCATTCTTTCTTTGTTTTATGAGATCCTTGTATTCCTTTCTTAGGTTGCTGTATGCTACTGCCATTAACCTCTTTAGTGTTATCACAAATGGTGGGTGGAGCTAGGGAGCTTAAAGAATGGCAGATCCACCACCAAATAAGTTAACCATCTAGCAACAGATCTAAGTAAAAGAGTAATTTGACTAACTGAAGACAGTATGTAACCGTAGCGTCAAGGTGGTAGACTACTTGCATTCAAAAGTTAACGGTTGTTTGAGTATTGCTAATATGACTGTAATGAATACAGCAACCACCACCATGAATATTCCATTTACAACGATGGCTCCTTATGGATGAGAAGGAAGAATATCTAGTTGCGAATGGTCCATCAACACCAGCATGACATCTCACATCTATACTGATTCCCAACCAGAGTTCTCCACTATTAATGTCAGGTTCAACCGCCACCCGAATGCAACCTCTGTACGGAAAAGACTAAACGAATATCGTAAACACGTGTTCCTCAACTTGATCAAAGGACTGCTGAAACTATGGGAAATGAACGTGCAGACCATCTTGCCAAATCAGCTGCTAAGTCAAGAATGGATAGTTTATACTCCCTCTGTCCACTGTCATACATAAAAGAACAGTTAAGGAAAGAACTAATACTAAGTTGGAACACTGGTTAAATAGTAGCAATGGCTCCCTGAGGAACAATTCTAAATAAGAACCAATATCTGTTTTATAGTGTGTAAAACAATTCCATCTATTCCCTCGAATTTGGTTTTATAAATGTTCTTGTTATATTAGCTTAATAGCTTTGTCATTTCTAAAATCTATAGTTGTCAATATTATAAAACATTAACATTTGTATCTGTGGGGTGACAATATATTTAGACTTTTATTCCACCATCTTCAGGTCCTTTTTCTTTTTCCAGATGATCTTATTCTACTTGTTGATCCTCATTGACAGGCAGTTCAAACAAATTGTACAAAACAGCAATATACATCATTACAATACCAGGAATACGGATGATTATCATAGATTTAGATTTAGCAAAACAACCACAAATAAAGATGTATTTATCATGGCCACAATACTACACAACAAACTATCTCCTCCATTAAAATCACTCCAGAGAACAAGAAATTAAGAGAGAATTAAGGAAGTTTTTAATAAATAAATGCCTATATAGTCTGGATGTAGAATTTAGTAATATAGTAATGAGTAAACTCAAGCTAATTATAACATTGTAATTGTATTATGTATTCAACCTAACTCTAATATTTGTAGTATGTGAGGCTTCCCATCGACAATGTCAGAAACTTGTATACAAGTCTATTGACTGCAATAAATTATTATTACTATCAGAAAACACGTATACATCTGTGTTAACTGTTGATAGTTCTGTGAGTTTCAACATCATGTTGCACACATCATGTCTTGATGCACGCTGGTGTGCATCCTTCCTAATTTTACAAGATTTTTGACCTGGCTCTAAAACTTGAATCCCTGTTTTGTAATAATTGTCATCGTTAATGCTTTCCCTTGTAATTGCTTGTGAATGTTTATAGTGCACTCTCAAAAAAAAGATGTCCAAATGTTTCCAGATATTGTCATCGTTACAGCAGAAGTCGCTAAGTCCAAAATCTTAATTTTGAAATACAGTTGCTTTTAAGTTAGAATAAACCACTGCATAAATGGACTTGGTGAAACTAGAAATATTAGTTACTTGGAAATGGGTTGGGATTTCAATTAGTGAGTTCTACCTGCCTATAAACAGTAATCAATGTAGTAGTAACCATAACTCAAAATGGCCAGTTTTGGAGTTAATGACTTCTGCCGTGACATGTTTTGGTATGGAAGCAGAAATTGACAAATCCATGCACAGTACTATAATGATTAGGGCCCGGATTCTTAGGTTTTAATCTTTTTTGCTCCTTGCTAATTAACTCTAATATTTTAATATAATTATCCATTTAATAGTCATGGCAATCACATGGTCAAATCTTATAAAACCTAAAAATGGCTAAATAAGATGTTAGAAACTAAAAATGGCTAAAACTGCTTTCAAGTAAAATATGACAAAATAATAATTATAACAATGTATTATTGTTCTACTAAAAACTACTTTTTAAATATCTCCCTACATTTTGCATCTTGCTCATTGTTGCCTGTATATTATTTTGTAAGAGAAAATATAACATTGCATTTTGTCATTTTGTACCTCATTGTTTCGGCAAAGGAAATCTTAAGTGGACCGAAATCCCCGGTTTCTTTAGAAGCAAATTAAAGGCAAACTTACAGTTTGTTCACGGTGTTTGCTCCAGCAAGATGCCGAAAGTGAAGTATTCTAAAAGTTCATTATTTGAAAAACTTTCTTGTTGAGTTTGTTGTGGAGTTGGAAATGGCAAGCAAAAAGTTCTGTGGTTCATGGAAATTTATGTAAAAATAAAATGACTCAATATATTTTTCAATGTGTATTGTACTTATTAAAGTGAAACTTTAAAAAGTGTCTGAAAATGGTAAAAAAAAAAAAACTATTTTAATATGTTTAGAAAACTAAAACAGGACTTATAAAAACCTAAAAATCTGGGCCCTAATAATGATCAAGTCATATTGTTATATACAAGGGTGAATAAACTAATTTAATCAGATATATTTTCTCTAAAGATCAACGATAGGCTGACCATATTACCTTGAGTCAAAAACAGGACATTTGGATGGTAAAAGGATGGATTTTGCAATATTTAGCAGGTCTATTCATGAAAATGTTTCAATACATCAACATATTAAACTTCCCATTATTCTTCAGTGAGAAAAGAACCCATACAAAAAAATCAGAAAGGGACTATTTCACCACTACTATACCATGAATATTTCTCTGAATCTCATGTAGCAAATTTTGGCCTTTCAACAGATAATACTTAGTGTTGAACAATGCAACTAAGTGGTTATTCAATTTACCAGTAATCACAATATGGTATATGATTATAGGTTAAGAATAACTTGACCAATATTAAAGTACATAGAGAGTTTATTAAAATGGTACGAAATTAACATTTTAATAAAAACAATGGGATGGCCAAAATAAAAATAATGGTAATGTTCTGTTCAAAACTGTGTATGGTCAGCCTAATCAATGTAACACTCATGAGTGAGATATAACTAGGGTGCGGATTTCTATGACCTAAAAAATAGGATATATGCATGCATTTATGACCTAAAAAAACGTTGAAATATGACCAATAAAATCTAAAATATGACTTTACTACTTACACATTATGTATATTTTTCTAAGTTTCATTACAATTCATTTTATTAAAATATCTTAATTAATTAAAATATCTGTAAATTCTCAAAAACATCAGTATAATGCAAAATTACAAAATATGATATGAAACTTCAAAATTTCTTTAATATGCACACAAATTTGCCGAAAATATGACTTAAATATACATATTCTTACTGAATATGCTACAATAGTTGAAAATTTCCTAAATATGCAGTTATATGCACAATAAAAGCCGTTCCATTTTCACCAGGATGCTTGGAATCGGGTTTAAATTAGTCGGAAACCTGAAATAATACAAAGGGGAAAAATATGACATGTAATAGAAACCCGCCCCTACATATAACTCTTCCAATTCCAGACCCATTCAATCCTCTGAATCCACAATTCAACAAGACCAAGGATATCGGGATATGAATGAAACAGAAGGAATGGACTATGTGGACAAATGCCTGGTTTTGAAGAGAAAAAAAAAGTTCAATGAATTTATGAACTGAACAATAAGCTATATTGACATATCACATTTCATATGAATTTCTGGTTAACATTACTTATCCAGCTATGTCTGGAAAAAAAATATCACAGAAGATATCTTGTCACGGTTGTAAGGAGGCAACCAGAATTCCCCTCCGAATTCTCCCAGCTTTTGCTGTGTAGGCAAACATACCACTTGCATATAGTTACTTTTAGTACCATAAATATTGTGCCAGCATCACACAGATCTTGAAAGGGGAGAGTCTAAGGGAGCATTCACACCAAAGCATAGCATGCGAGTCACAATACTTGGATGCAGGTTGTGCGCTACTTATTTTAAATCCCAAATAAACAAGTTCAAGTCTTCATACCAAAGTAGCGTGGCAAAAGTGCAGCTCACAGAGTGCAACATTCATTTCTTCAGATAGATCTGGACTTATTTCATGGACGCTACTTGGGATGACGCATGCGTACAGTTGCCTTTTCAGCTGTTTTCTGATTGTTAAGAAAATTCAGCACATATTCGCTTGTGTAGTGGTAGATTATGGCAAAGATGACTTGAAAACTGCTGGAAAGAGAGCTACCGGTATTTAACATACAATTTTTGTAGGAAAAAAGCCTGGATTAAAATTGCTGAAACTATATCCTCTTTAGGTGAATTACATTATTTTAAGTGGATTTCTCAATTGTTCAAGTGAAAATATATAATTTACGTTAAACTGCAGATCGCAATCCGCTGCTTCAATATGAATGCAAACCTGTAAACCATGCAACGCAATGTGCAGCCTGTATCCAGGTAATGCGATTCACATGCGGGCTACTTCGGTGTGAATGCTCGCTAAAACATTCATGCCTGAATGCAACTTGAGATGATTATAATAGTGCCACATGCTGAAAATTAACTGTTAAAATACATTATATGGTGCAGTTGATCTTGATCAAATAAAATTAATTGGACAAGTGTTACTATCAGCTCAACTTTCTTTTAATATTTTATTAATGCTCAGTCTCTCAATGCATTTGCATCATCTTCAGTGCATCTTGCTATGCAGATGTATTAATAGTTAAACATTAAAACCGGTATCGTCTTACAGTCTTGTCATTATGATAAAATGATTATAAGCTTTAAAAATGTTATTAAAATGCAAACAGAAGCTTCTTTCTTGCTGTGATGAATTCTCCATGGAATGCCCTGAATATGACAGCTGCATCGAAAGGCACATACATTAATAAAATAATAATATATTTTTAAACAAATTACATTGATATGAAACCCTTAAGACTTCACTATTTAACTTTGATTGCAAGTCTTCAGCATTTCATATCAACTTAGTGCCTTTAGAAAATTTCTATATTTAATAGAGTATACTCTTTCTTCACTATAAACAAGTTCCATTAGTAGAATAATGAAAAAGTTGTTTAGCTGATGGTGTCACTTGTAAATTTTATTTTACTGAAAATTAGCTGTTACCATGTGATGTCCTGAAATTGAAGCCAGAATCCTAAATGGCAAGGCTTAATGTGGCAAAGCTGGATATCAATGCTTCAGTATCAATAAAGTATCAATACAGTACCCTGTATCAATAAAGGCATGCTGGCAATGGATGCTTATTCTTATCCAGCTAGTGGAATGCCAGGGGACTGATCTCGATATCTGAAACGAGTGGACTGTCAAAGGACTGATCTTGATACCAGAAGTGAACCCCTCCCTAGTACAACAGCCAACAACTTTAGCCCTTCCCCCCGGAAAATATTTTCTTGGGGCCCTCACTGCTGGGAGTGTCCAATATAGTAAGTTCTGCCAGGATTGTCCAATCCAACCAGTTCCAATGCAATGCCAGGCAGCAGCGTCGCCAGGAATTTTATTAAGGGGGATCAAAATCAACATAATTCCTAACACACTGATCCTTATTTATTTGGCTAAATTATAGATTACTTTATAATAATAAGAATTAATGTAGGCTACTATAATGAACAAATAGTAATATTACAACAATAATTTAAATAAGTGTACTGTGAATTAATTCCTGATTGAAGTTAATCAACATTCAAATGATACAAATGATTTATTACGATCGAAAATCAATTTCAGACATCAATTTCAAATGATTAGGCTTAACACATTAATATTCACTTAGTTAACTGGACCGTAATTTTGAACCCCAGCTGAATTCGACGAGGCTACAAAGTTTTTAAGTTAACAGATTACGTTCTTTTGAGTAACGGCCTTGGTGACATATTATTATAAATACATATTATAATTAGCTGTAATTAGTTAATACTTGCTAAACTCATTATAAACTAATTATATATTTTTTTATTCTCCATGCAACAACTGCAGGTTGACAAAGAGTACCACAAATAAATGAATCCATAAGGCAATCCAGAGGGGGGGGGGGCAGTTGCCCCCCATGCTGCCAGGGGTGTCCAATCCTACCAGTTAAGTTATTTCATTTTGCATCTGCTCTTTTCTACACACACACAAATGGGTATGAACAGGTGGTCCTGAAACTGTAATTAACTTAATAATCCTGATTTGTATGCTATTTGAATACTATTCCAGGAACAAAAATTAAGAAAACAGGATTTTCAAAGATCCCCTCTTCCTTAAGAGCAATAAGATCACTACAATCTGGACAAAGTTATTTCTGACCTATTTCAGTTGGCTGTAGGAATTCCCATTGTCGAGGATAGACACCTCAATAAACACTTTCAGTATCTCTTATGAAAATTATCACAAATATTTTAATGTGAGAACATTTAGTATCTTGGTAAATTATTTTTTAATTATAGTAATTTAATAACTTATTTTTTTAAATACCATAAAATAATGGAACTTTTATACAGTGAAGCAATATATTACGTTAATTAAGTGAGATGGTTAACATTTAAACATAAAGATCTAGAAGTTTGGGAAAAGATTTATATAAAAAAGTTTGAAGATAGGTTAAATGATTTTGAAATACCACAAGAGGATAACTTGATCAAGAGGTTCATAAAAACTACACCAGAGGGCACATCAGTATCCTCCAACAGTCAAGGATTTGACAGTTGACTAGCAGTTGAAAATGTGGACAAAGCCTATGAAATGTACGTTCTGCAAAAATGTAAGTAAAAGTGAAGTCTAAAGTGTTTAAATGTCAACCATCTCACTTAATTAACATTACCTAATTTTTGTTCGACCATACTATAATACGCTTAGTGCACGTGGCATAACAGTATCATAATGATATCCAATATGCTAGAGATTTTCATATAACACAAGTATGGTATTGATTATTATCAAATATGGAACGATCTTAAAACCTTGAGAGCTGAAAATGAAATTGCATAATACCAATCTGTATTTAAATTAAATAAATTCTGTTCATGTTAATTTTGATATTATTCTAAAATGAGTTTAATTTGTCTTGTAAAAATCACTTTGTTTCAAGAAAATAGCCAAGACAAGCTTCGACTTGATTACAGGCAATCAGCTGCCATCTATCGCAGAAGACAAGAACTACAAGAACTTGCTATCAGCTGATTGCCATGGTCAGCCTGATTTCTTTCCTTTTTAATGAATCTAAATTGTGAAAACATTTAATTATGGTCAAACAAAAACAGTCATATCCAACTTGCCTATAATGGCAAATAAGATAGTCGTATGAAAATTATGAAATAAGCAAAGTGGGTTTCATAAACATACTCATATCTTAATAAATGTCATTATAGGCTTGTTGCATAATTTCACTGAATTGGAGATGCAGAGTGATTTGCCATCACAACAAAGGCTGGTAGCAATCTAGAAAACAATTACTGCCTTCTATAAGCCATTCAGTTAAATTCACACTTAAAAACATAAATTTGAATACATGAGTAAGACATAAATTTCATAAGTAGCTTGTTCAATTTATAAAATGAGGATATTTTTTCTAGACCAGTTAAAATACAGTATAATGATAAAATTATGATTACCATTGAATCCACTTGCTATCAATAAAATTTTCAAGCAGGATAAGTAAAAGAACAAGAAGATAAACTTCTATGAATAATGAAAATAGAAAAGTAAATTAGCTAAAGAAAATCTTGCCAAAACTTGAGATTTTCAACTTATTTTAACCTTAAAGTGAACCTGAATGCAGATATGTATTTTCTTATGTATTCACTTAAGATGCATTCATGCAATTTTATATTGTTTCATCTCCTTTACATTTTTAACATGAACACAGATTGATATAATTTTGCAGCCACCTACGATGATCATTGTGCTTGTAAAATCTGATCGATTAATGAAAAATAAAACTTACAAACTTATGAATTTTTCATAAAAGAAACCCATCTTCAGTGACATCGCTGAAGGTCACGTTTTCCATGATATTTTAATATGAATAATTTTACGACAGATTAGACTTGCAATAAGCAAGCAAAATTTTAAGCTGTTATATACAGTAATAGTTCTAGTTAAAATAATAATAATATTATTGAAGTGAAACTTCTTTAGGTGTGCTCGGAGTAAATCGAGAGCAAACCCAAAGTTGCGTTACGCTCTAGCGTTACAAACAAAATCGTCATGAAAATAGTGGGGGTAAGTAGCAAGCATAGAGTTGTTATCGAAACAGTGGGGCTATGAATTTTTTTAATTTTGGATATTTTAAATTTTAGATCTTTGATTTTTTTTATTTTTTGACTCTTTTAATTTTTTAATTTTTGATTTTTAGATTTCTTAAATTTTGGATTTCGTTTTTTAATTTTGGAAGTTTGGATTTTTGATTTTTTTTTAATTTCACTGAATTGATTGTTTTCTGTGCAGTCCGTCACAGCCCCGCTACATTCATGACGATTTTCTTCGTAATGCAACTTTGGGTTAGCTCTCGGCTCGATTTACTCCTAGCGCGCCTAAAGAAGTTTCACTACAAAAAGTCTCAATACTATTCATGCATGTTTTAAAGAGTTTTGGATTCCAGTTTTGAAAATAGATCAAATTTAAAAAAAGTTTAGTAAAGTGTTCCCTATATAAGCCATTGAGGCCTTAGGGTTCCAGGAGAGGCTCCCAGATTTTTAGACATTCAGCACATGTACAGATGGGAAGGTTGTCAGCCTTATGTATTGGTCGCATTTACTCATGATTGCTCCTGGTACTCATTTCTGTTAAAAGCTGAGTTTATCCCAGGCCTTCATAACACCAGAAGGACTGAATCAATTGAAAAATCTGAAGATCTCAATTGAGATCAAACTTGCAACCTTCGGGTTTGTAGCACAATGCCATGCGTATCCTTATAAATTCAGAAGGCTATAGATAAATAATCATTACAGCATGAAGCGATTGTAGACACCATAATCAGATCGGACACCTGATGAGGTGGACACCAAGAAAATAATAATTTACAGTTACATGATTAATATGGAACCCTAGCCTTGTCCGACTCTACCAACCAAAAGCACACGTAAGTTTATATCTGCACACGCAGTGGAAAGTTGATGCTGATGAAGGTGGGATAGAAGGGAATGAAAATATTCTGAAAGTTTGTGAAGTGATCAACCACATGTAAACAGTGTCATTTCATGGATAAAGAGACAACCTGATTCAAATGATGTTCATCTACTGCAAGAATAACACAAAACACAAAAAGAAACGGTTTTATCCCTCCAAAGTAAACTTACAAACTTTTTTAGGCCTAACACACTGTTGTGCATATGATTGTAGGCTATGATCTGCAGGAATAAAGACGAAAAACAGGTGAGCCGTTTGAAATGTGTTTCATTATATTTAGTAAATGGTAAAACATCCTCCTCTTCCTGGTACCCATTAACGATTTATTGTGACATTTTGATATACTGCGATAATGCTATAACGCAGGGGCAAGGTATGTCACCTGACAGCTGTATTAAATGGGGCTTCTACTGATATACTGAAATAAATGTAGTCTTCACCGAAATTTTAAAAAGTGGATAATTTATAACTTAGCTTAATTCAAAGTGCAATGCTGCTTAGACTGTGGTTCATAACCTCTTCTCTAATATATATATGCCACTACTTAAACAATGAGGTTAATTTATTGAATGTTTTCCTAAAATTATTATTTTTCTGGAAACAAAAGCCTTTTAGCAAATTATAAATTGAACTTTGATCTTGAAAAGTCAAGTTCGTGTATTTATAGATCAGACTTAATCCCGAAAATTTGGATTTACTATTACCATATCTCTGTACAGTTTTTAGCAAAAGATAATAAAGCATATGTGAATACTGTAATGGCTTTCCACCCATTCCAAAATACATTCACCCTTCCTCTCTCAACTTATGATTTCTTCTACCTGAATACTATAGTACGATCTACCATAACAGGTACCCTAACACGATTATTATATAAATAAATTATATCCTCATAGTATAAACATTATAAAATATGCACTTTGTGTAAATGTACAATTCTTGTTTTGCTTATTATATAAATTAACCGGTCATCCCGGTGTGGTCAGTAATACATCACTCTGTTTACCACTCCTCCTCATTCAATTCTTTTCTTGGAGAGGCATCAGAACTTGGACTGAGGTCTAGATCCTTAAGTTCTGTATTGACTTGCGAACTAACACTGACAGGAATAATTTCCAGATGCAGATCGTACTGTTGATCCAGTCCCAAGTAGCAGTCTGACATGAGGTACAAGGTGAGAATCATTCGACCTGTGAAAAAGTACTTTTTAAAGCAGGGATTGCCAACTGGAGGCCCCCAGGCCAAATGCAACAAAACTGAAGTACAGTAGAACATCAATAATCTAAATGCAGGGACAGACTGGGGATAAAAATTGGCCTGGGACTTACTAAAAATAAATAAATTATCCTTAAAACGCAATGTCTGTTTGACTACCTGCTTTTACCCACATAACTCATGCTTCGCTGGTCCGATTTACATGCGGTTTTCAACAATTTATATATGAGGAATATTGTCTGCTTAGGTTTTTCTAGGTGATGTAATCCTTATTACTGAAACAAGCTCACAAAACCTGACCAAAATATAGGCTTCCTTAGCCCATGCAACCTAAACTGTAAGAGAGGTACCATGCAATGAGAGTAATATTTGTTGGGAATGATGTAATCCAAAAAAATGGTGAACATTTTTCCTTATACGTAAAGCTGTTGAATGTTTTATATACAGTAAGGGTAGTGTACACTGTACCAGCAGTCAAACTACTGTATCAAAATACAATCTGAAAAAAGTTGTTAACTTTACATTACAAGACACTTGCATAAAGTTAAGCTAATATAAAAACTTGCATGTACTGTGAGCTTTACGAAGCACACCTACACACTCTTGACCTTAAATATATCCGGTGGATACTATATTGTAAGATTATGCTTTGGTATATAATATAAACTATAATCACCTGATTACAGTGGATGGTATTTTGAAAAGTAGGCCCCATATAGCACTGCCCACCGGGCAAACTCCCAATACTCCCAAAGAGCCAGTCCTGTCTTGTCTTGTCTGAACATCAGTCATCTGAACCGTCAATTATCCGGATTACTTTTTTAATATATTTTTTATTTACTTATTTTTACATTTTCTGGATCCTTGTGATATCAATTAAAGGACAATCATACAAAAGATGATTGAACAAAAATTGCTGCCATCTGTGGTTGGGACTTGCAAAATGCTTTCAATGTAAATCACACAATTTTATATATATTTTTTGATTCCGCTGAATGCTGAAAAATTTCTATGTTATGAACTGAATTTATTTTTGCATAATAAATTTAAAATTTTCACTTTTGCAAAAAAAAAAAAATAAATAAATAAATAAAAAAAAATAATAATAATAAAAAAAATAATAATAATAATAATAATAATAATGGGCCTCTAGATTTTATACACAAATGGAATAAATTACAAATAACATACCTGTTTTCTTAGGAGTGTAAAATGTAAGCTGCTGGCAATTTCTTTTGCTTCTTGTCCCAGGAACCCTTTTAAGAGCGATGAGTTCTCCGTTCTCTATATTACCTAGCGATAGGAACCATCCTTCATCTTTTCCCTTAGGAAATCTGGGACAGTGAGCTTTGAGCTCTCTTGCCTGATTCAAACGTTCCAGTCGCACCATGAGTGTGTATTCTTGATCTGCATGTACTTCAACCCAACTCAACCTCGAAGGTGGTTGTAAGAAATGCCTTTCTTCCTCTGCATTTCCATTTTCCCACCAACCACGTACACTAATATCCACTTTCATAGCCGGCAAGTTACAGAGAACTTTATGTACCTGAAATTTAAATAAAGAACATAATAACACTTAGAACAGTGATGGGCAAAGTATGGCCTGTGGGCCAGATGCGCCCTTAGACAGGTTCAATGCAGCCCACAAAAAGAAAGGAGAGAAATATATTTCTTACACGATTGCTTTTAATCTATTGCATGACTCCATGGTGAATTTTAACAGAACTTCATGACTTCTAGCATTGAAGAAGCCTTGGATATTTTCATCATTCCATTTAGTGAGGATTGCAAACAGTAAAACCAGGCATTCAGCACAAATTAGCTGATTTGCAAAATAACACTCAATTGTTTCTTAACATCTCAAAACTTGAATTGTACAAGTCCTCCCTGAAATCAAATTTCAAATTTTGATGGTTTCACCCAGAAGATTATTGCAATGTTTGCATCTTCATATGCGTGCAATCGAAGAGTATATTTCTTTGACACTTAGAAAAAGTTGTGTCAGAAACAGGCTGTCTTCACTTCTGAGGCTCATCTCCTTCCAGTTGCAACCGAACTATGAAAACCTAGCAGAAGTACAATCACAGTAAAAGACAAAACAGTTCTGAAAATTGCAACATTTCACCATTTCAATAAACTATTTCTGCTCAAAACCTATATAATATTATATTAAGTTACATTCTTAACATGGAAAATGAAGCAGTACAAAAATGAAACTAATACCTAAAAGATATATATATATATCAGGAAATAAACACGATTTTCTTAAAACCAATTGCTGAAAAAATACTAAGCAATTTATGTCTGCCCGCATATGCCTATGACCTTTGAGGGCAGTAAACACATTTTTTATTTTTCCAATAACAGTTTTAATTTTAAGCCCTTATTCCCAGTAACTCAGTACTTTGGGAACTCTGCACCCTTTCAGTTCATATTAGGGCTAGTTTGTGGGACTCTACTGTATTGACATAAATTGCAACATAAGTTAGCAAACAGAGAACATGATCAATAAACTTAAATTGTTGCAATTTATAGAGCTGTATTAATAAAAATATAAGTATTGTATAGAGCTAACGAGATGATCCCTGGCCTGATTGTGAAGCGTTATCTTGAGCGAGGAAGGACAATCGTGGAAGTTATTGCTATTATGCTAGAGAATTTCGGAACTAATGTCTTCACGTCAGAGAGTAGCAATAACTTCTGCGATTGTCCTTCTTCGCTCAAGATAATGCTCCACAGTCAGGCCACGGATCATCTCATCAGCTCTATACAATAGTAAACTATAAAACGATCTATTCAATTATCCAGAAAATTTTTAAATCCAAAACCAGTTGAAAATTACCTGTTCAATTTCTCCTTCATCCAGTTCTGCTCTCAGAACATCAGCCAACGCAGAATAGTTCCTGTAACATGTAGCTCTTAAACCAGGCAACGTTAGCCAGTTCTTTCCCTTGTCGATATGACTTTTCTTTTTGAAGAGGTACATATGATGTGGTTCTAGGTATGGCAAAGTGAGAAGAGGTGAATCTTTAAGCCATCTTGCTTGAATCACCATTTGCATTATCTGTTGAACGCGTAATGTAGCAGCAAGCCAGCCATTTTCTGCACAGACATCTATCATTGCCTAGAACAGATCAATAATGTGCACAGCAGGTTCATACAATTTTTTCCAACAAAATACAGGAAGCTTCTAATTTTTAATATAGGCATAGATCACAGGTCTCACCTCATACGTAAAATTCGTTCCCTCAGACAGTGGTTGGAACCGAAGTTTCATTCAGGTGATTTGAGTGTATATATTTTTTTTATCGCAGAGCTCTTACTATTACATTAAAATTAATCTGATTTCATTTTATTTTTAGGTGATACTAAGGATATTCAAACTAACTACACCAGAAATATTTCTACACAATATTACATTTAAACATCTTACCTGCAATATTCTGATAGTCTGATCTAAAACAGATTTCAGATCAGTGAAATAGTCAGTACAGGGAAGCTGAAGATGTGAAAAATGTGCTTGAAGCAGCAGAAAGGCCTTCGTGTGAGGAGAATCATATGTATAAGGATCCACTGGCACAGGGCAGTTCTTGGCCAAATCACTAGAATAAGACAGTTTTTACATGAGTTTGACGCTGTATTACTTTAGGCCTATAGCCTATAAAGCGATATAAGCCCATACAAATAATATTACATTCATTTAAGATTGAATAATTGAGGTGATAGGTAAACACAGAGACTTTATGAAGTGAAAACATTGAATGTAAATGGTCCAGGAGCATACTTAGGACTGTCGTGCACAAAGGTAACTCATAGTAATGAGCATTTAAGGTAATTCCCCATGCATGCAGTTACGTGTTTTATAATGTCAATATTTGAGTAATGTCGCTAGTTTGAAGTGCATCAATAAGCCAATCAAATAGCTCACAGTCTTTTAGCGAGACAAATATAGACCCCTCTCGTTTCAATATTTAGGAGAACTGCATGAAAATTACCCCCTCTATATAATGAGAATGCACCACCCCGCAGAATCAGTAGTGCAAGAGAACTACTCAGGGAAGGCCGTGTCACCACTACGCTCTGCATTTGCTATGCAAAATTCACCGCCTCCAACAGTAAAGCCTCAAATATTCAATTAATCAGAGAATTCAACTACTACAGTACAAAATAACTACAAAGTGGCATATTATCAAACTGCAAGTACTGAACTATATAAATTACAGTGAATAAACAGCCCATTACATCAACTTCTTTGTCTTCATTGTAAATCAAACTACCATGAGGGTATCCTACCAAGAAGTGGTTTTACAAGATGATGAATTGTAGCTACCTGAGGACAACAAGAAAGCCACTTGAGGCAAAATGCTCTGAAGTTCAATATACAGTCATCTCTTGATAACTTATAAGAAGGGGCTGGGTCTGAGTTGAGAGAAGTCCATCACACATTGAGGAGAAAAGAGGCAAGGATGCCAGCTTTTGGAAATACAAAAAAAGGAATTGAAGTGTTTAGTTTTATAAGGGTTGATTGTGTACCAAACAAGACATTGAGCCACACAAAGAAGTGCCAGATATAGACCCAGCACTATATCTTGGAATTTATTGCTACTAACATGGCTTTTTCCTGAACCTTGGACTCGTCTCAAATGCATTGGTCTGGGTAAATAGATCCATTTAAAATAAAATTATTAACTGAAAAATCATGATTTTGGCACTTAGACCCTTATAAAACTAAACGCTTTAAATATCCTTTCCCAACATGAAATATTTAAATAGGGACTAGGTCTAATGATCTTAAAATGTATAACATCATGGACCATCCCTGAAATACAGTACTCTGATCCAACGAAAGCAGTGTAGCAATGGTACATCAGCAAAAATATTACAAGACATGTACATGACACAAAATACCAAACATATCTGGCATTGGATCTATAACCTCCATAAATAGAAACAATTTCTGGTCCAAAGCACTCCCAATTTCACTGTAATTCAGTTTTAGTGCAATTTTATATTTAAAGTGGGAGTGGGTCTAAACACTTACCCATTCATGACATCTTCATTATGACGTACAGGTAACTGATCATACTCATAAGCATCGCTCAGAACTTTTAGTAACTGCTCTAAACTTAAATCTGGACTAAGATTATCCTTAAAATGTTGCATTGTTTGGTGAGAAAGATAGTAGAATGATGCAATTCTTGCCATCGAAGTGGGATGAACAGTCCTTCCATCCTGAAAATGCAATATTAGTTCAATGACCATTTTCTACATTTAACATAAGTGTGTCTGGATCATGATCCTATAATACATGCAGAAGCTACATCTTAAGAAAAAATGGGACCAATACATGCAAATTTGAAAATTAGCAGATCTCAGATTTAAATTTGGAAATTAGCAGATCTCAGATTTTTAGAGACACCTATTCCGTTCCTTTAGGAAAATATATGTTGTTGTTGTTGTTGGCTAATGCTGAATTTCTGACAATGAAATCATTAATTCTCTAGCTCTCCGGTATTTTTCACTTAAAGATGTCGAGTAGGAAAATATATGTAAATGTTAACATTTTTGGACCAGGTGAGATGGCTCAAAAGGTCGTGAGGCTCCACTGTCAAGGAGAATGAAGTGACGGGACTGGATGGTGTTCTTTTTATGGAGTTGATGCAGTTAAGGGGATCTGGATTCAGAAAATAATTTTTGAGAACCGACCCATCAGGAACCAGACTGTGAATGAAGTGAAGGCCAGATGATATGTAGATGGGGTATAAAAAACGGTCCAAGTGAGGACCAGATGGGTGCCAATACGTCGGAATGTTACCACCTGGCTAGAAGCCCAGGAAAATATTCTACATTGCCAGCACCAGGAAATGAAATGCTTTATGTAAAATGTGAGGATTTTTTTTACGTTTGTCATTTATAGAAACTAGATAGTCTGCTGAAATTTTCCTCAGTGATTTCAAACTTAGAGCCCTCTGATGTTTTCACATGACGACTGTCTTATTATCAATGTACAAGGGTGGATCAAAAAGTAACGCACAATAATTTTTTTCTGCATTGGTATTGCGGCTGGGATGTTGAACTTTCACCAAGATGGAGTTTGAAGCTTCCGCTACGGACGCTATTTTGTTCTCATGTGTAGCTCTAGCGAAAGAAGAATGAACTATGCAACAAAGATGGCGTGCACGTTACTAACATCCACTTGTGAAGAGCAAAGAGGTGTAGTGTGATTTTTATGGGCTAAAGGGCATAAGCCGAGTGAAATTTACAGCGACACGCACGGCATATATGGGGATGACTGTATGGACCATAGCAATGTCTCCAAGTGGTGTGCATCCTCCATACAGTCCAGACCTGGTACCATCGGACTTTCATTTGTTTGGTCCTGGCCGGTAAACGCTTTGTGTCAGATGTAGAAGCGAAAACAGCAGTCCGCAGGTGGCTTTACTCCAACCGAATGGACTTCTGTGAACAGGGTATTTTGAAACTGGTATCACGATGGGAGAAAGGTGTTGAGAAACTTGGTGACTATATAGACAAATAGACAAAAGATGTCCCTTCATGTGTATTTGTTTGTAATTGTACCTATTAAACTTTTGTATTAAAAAAAAAAAAAAAAAAAAAATTGTGAGTTACTTTTTGATCCACCCTCATATAAATTCAGCTCTGAAAGGGTTAAAAAGGAAACTAACAAACAGCCAATACATTTCACCAGAAAATCAGGCTTCTAAGAATGACGAAATCTTATCGACAACTCACCTCATCTATTGTCATACAGTATGCATCTCCCAAGGTGTTCAGTGCTCTTTGAATCAAGCCTGAGAGAAAATGGTTTATATCTTCAGGTTCTAAAGATTCTAGCTCATAGTATGTGGGATTTCGAAGCAGCCTTCTGAAGAAGTATGTCCATGTAAGGTAATCCAAAGCATCCTGCTTTGTGTGTATTGTTCCTGCTACTATCTCAGCATTCAGATGATCAGGCAATACTTGCAGAAGACTTGATTCCACTGGGAAAGGTTCATACAAGAACTTCTTGTAGAAGTTTTTCTTGACATCGTGGACAAGCACAACTGCAACACCATGGTCATCATACTGCGGTCTGCCTGCACGACCCATCATTTGCAGTACATCTGTTATAGGCATGTCAACATAGCGTTTGATTTTACCATCATAATACTCTGTGCCTTTCACCACAACCAAATGAGCTGGGAAATTTACACCCCAAGCCAGTGTAGCTGTTGCTATCAGAATCTGAAACCAGTATAAAATTTAAACATCTGAGACACATATGGCCAATAAAAGAATTGGTTAGGAGCCATTTTATAAGAGCATGAGAAACTAATTTTTTCCCAATCATGTTGGTGCAATGTTTAAGAGCCTTTTCACACTTGGTCACTTGTGACTTGGGAGCGTTCACAATGGGTCACTGTGGTGACCCACCCAAACACAAGTGACGCGGTGTCCCACCCAAACACAAGTGACGCTGCAGAGTCTACCCCGAACACTTGTGACAATCACTGGTGAAGAAGCATTGGTTTAAATGGGAGCATTCACACTGGATCACAAATGATGGTCACCACATTTTATGACTGCCAACAATGCAAGTTGTATACATAATTTAGTTGTATAATCGAGCTCAGCAAAACTAGTTATCCAGTCATGAGTTTAGATTAATACTGAAGATTTTATAAATGAAGTGGAATGTCGACCTGTCATTTGGAATGTCAAAAACGATTACAAATTGTTTTATCATGTAGCTACTATTGGCAATACTAGCGGTGACTGCCACAAGTGACCCAGGTGTGTTCTCTGCAAAAACCGGTGACCCAGTGTGAAAAGGCTTTAAGAGAAAGATATCAACAAAATGCTTCATGTTGAAACACAAATATAAAATTTAAATTTTATGATTTTTCATTTCCATATTATGCTTTCTAAAGAATCACAGACACAAATATGCAGATACAAACTGCTTTTTTTTTTTATTTGGGCATATCACACATTAACTGTATAAAATAATAAATAGAGGGAAGTTACCTGTATTTTCTGGTTGACAAACAATTCTTCCACAGTCTTCCTATCCCTCTCTTGCAGACCCGCATGATGCATACCAATGCCAAATGCCAAAGTCAACTTCAGGTTTGAATCTTTGACTCCAGACACTATCTGCTCCATTTCTGCTTCACTCATGTGAAGCCACTGTTTAGGATCATCCTCAGCTGCTAGATATGCAATAAGGTCAAGTGCTGTCAATCGAGTCTGCCGACGAGATGAAACAAACACAAGAGTAGGTTTCGCTGGTGAGTGCTGCCTTATGGCCTGGAATGTGGGACGATTCATGGTAGCCATGCGGGGGCAATAATGCTTGCCTGGAAAACCTGATATGTGCACCTCTAGTGGGACTGGACGAACTGATGGACGGAAATTGTAAAGCCCCAACTGAAATGCAACAAAGGAATGAGGTAAAATTTTAATTCTAACAATTATTTATCGAAGGAGCCAACGTGGTCAGCAGGTTGGTGTTCTACTATCGGTGATTAGAGCACACATCTTTCCGACCTCTCTTGGTCCCTAGTAGTACACCATGCTTCTGACTTTTCCTCCTGGATTCAAATGATTTGCAGGTACATGTGTATCACGAGGGAACTCAACAGCAGTGCACCTTGACCTTGGGCATCTAATAACATCACAAACCTACTGTAACAATTTATTTCTTTTTCTAAAAAGGGATCCTTAAAATTACGGGTCAGGTCTGCACACAGGCTGGGCTTACTCATGGGCAATATTGTAAATATTTAGCTTAGCAAAGAAACAATCAAACAGACAATATTACAAAAAAGATTGCTATGGAGCACTCAACTTCACTAATTTTAAAATTTAAAAATAGGTATGTAAACATACACTAGATTTTAAATATTGTCATATTCCAAGATGTTAATGGGATTTATATTTACTAAAAATGAAATAGAATTACTTTTATATCGAGCAGACCTCAGTAACACTAATAAATTAATAAACAACACAACTCCACCAATGAATCCCATTTCTTGTATATAATGCAAGATATTTAAAACCAGTTTTAAAAACATCTCTTTTTTTCTAAAACAATTTACGGAAAGAGGAATCCTGAGAATTTACAATGTCACAGTTTCTTAACCTTAGGTAGAATGCCAATTCCTTTTAAAAATGGAAATTGTGGAACTAGAAATACTGATTACATATTCATAATATGACAAAATTGATTTACTTCATTTGTTTACTTCCCCAAATCAACAATAAAATTAATACTTTTGGTCATTTTACACCCTGCTATATGTGTGCCTGGGGCAGTTCCCCCCCCCCCCCAGATCCATCGCTGGGAACTAGACATATATGGAACATAATGGATGAATCATAAATAGGGATAGGAATTTTTCGAGATTGCGAATTTAACAATTTTTATTAAGAACTGTATCAGGAATGATAACTAGCTTCAGCACACACAACAGCACCCTGAAAAATGTTTTTTGTACTCGCGAATTAATGCGAATTTTGGTGCAAATTTTTACTTTAAAATGCGATTTTGGCACGAATTTTTACTTTTTTGCAAGAAAGAGGCCGAAAACGAAAAAACCAGTTGATCTACCGTAGCTGGTTACCTTCTTCTAAGCACTGCCACCTATCGATTACCTCGAATCTCCAGGAGTATCGATATATGAATCGATTTAACATCGAAAATGTATAATTTTATTATCTATGTTTTGCATATTTTGTCATTTTTTATAGTGGTATTACAGAATATGCGTGTATTATGAGTTGCTCAGAAGTAAAAAAAAAAGGCAGTAACATATGGGAATGCAAATAATTGTAACAAAGTGGTTATGAAAAATAGAAAAATGGCACGAAATTCAACACTGAAAGTCATATGAAGTGTAAAGTACAGATTTCAGTTTTCTTTTCCGTCAATTTTATTTAATTGTATTAACTTAAGTCAGCTGATACTTTATTTTTCTTATCAGGCCTATTTCAGCTAAGACGTGTTACTTTAATATTATGAATATGGGGCAATTTATTGTTTCACTTTGGGGTTAATTTAATTATTTTTCCTTTACTTTACTGTTAAAAAGGCAGGTGCGGCTTAAATTCAGGGGTGGCTTATATTCGGATAAATACGGTATTAGGATTCGATTAGTATTAGTATGACATATTTACTTCTCCTTGGAGTTTGGCGTTGTGGATGCCGTGCACAAATGCAGACTGCGAAAGATTTTTTTTCTGCATAGCGTATTGAGTGACAGGCGCCATCGTTTGTCACAAGAGAACGTTGAACTTTTTAGTGAGATGTTCTTTGTACATATTGTGTCTTGATCGAGTTTAAATGTGTATTATTTAGCCTTTTGTAAATATTGTGTCTTGATTGGGTTTAAATGTGTATAAGTTAATTCGATTGTATGGTTTAAGCACATAAAAGGTATGCTTCCCCGTGAATCTGCTATAGTTTTGAAAGTACCGAAAAGTTCAATTGAAACCACCGAATTTCACATTTCAAAGTACCGCTTTCTTCGGTTTGAAAACACCAAAAAATTCCCATCTCTACTCATAAAGTTAAAGTACCAAAATAGAAATTTTAAAATTTACACATATTTGTCTAAATCATCTACAGAGAACTTCTACCTCAATGCAGTAGAACAAAGGGGAAAAAATTAAACATGAATTTCCTTTACATCTATCCTTCAGATCATTCCTACCTGTCCAATGCCTAGCCAATTGGCTAAATCCTTAGCATTAGCCAAAGCTGTTGAAAGTCCAATGATACGAAGTGTTCTTGATGTATGCGATGCTATGAAGTTAGTCCTAGACACTATCACTTCCAACACTGGTCCACGATCTTCACCTAGTAGATGTATTTCATCAATCACAATAAGCGCTACATCACGTACATAATTTCTTGTTTGCCAACTACGACTGATACCGTCCCACTTCTCTGGTGTCGTCACAATCACATCAGCTTGAGATATGGCACGAATGTCTGGTGTTACATCACCCGTCAACTCCACTACCTTTCTATTCAGCTTCACTTCTAAGCGTATTTTCCAGTCTTCAATTCTCTCTCTAACGAGCGCTTTCAGAGGAGCAATGTACACAACCTGAAATATAAGTATAAACATATGCATAAATGATTCTTTAAAACTTACATACATGATCTGTTATAATCAAACCTATGCAACATAAATAACCTAAAAAAATTAAGAGAATAAATTAACAGACGTATAAAAGTGAAAAAAAGAATATAAGGATACAACCCAAAAGATGTATACAGGGGCATGAGGTCCCAGTTTTACAGGCAGTGATGCACAGCACGCGATGCCAGCTTTTGTATCAAAATTCAACAAGTTAATGAGACAGTTATCACTCATTTTGAATTTTTTTTTTTTCCAGTTACAGTTACTTTGAATGCATCCATAAATAAACAAAAATATAAGATCAGATTCTAGAATTTAGATTATAGTTGATAGAAGAGGAAAAACTGAAAAATAATGACTGTACATTCCATTTTTCTTTAGTGTCTGCAGACCCCTGAAACAACGGAATTATAATTCTTTAACGCTGATAGTGTGTAAGCTAAGCTGGAAAGGTAGAGTCAGGCTGAAAAATTCAATGCCATAGCCGGGATTTGAACCACAGATCTTTGACTTTCCATGCCGGTACTCTTATTGCTTTAATTACCTTGGCAACGAGCTGGAACAACATTAATTCTCCATTTAAAAACTTTATTTTATCGCTCAAACTTCACTTTTAAGTATTTACTTACACATAACACGTTTCACAAGCGACTTGCTTGCATCTCACCTGAGAATATCTCATCTGAGGATGCAAGCAAGTCGCTTGTGAAACGCGTTATGTGTAAGTAAACACTTAAAAGTGAAGTTTGAGTGATAAAATAAAGTTTTTTAAAATTTGACCAATACATTATGTAGGATTATTAATTCTCCTACTGATTCACATATCCTGGTAAACCACCAGGCATTCTCAATATTGAGTTGTTCTAAAGTCTTGATCATAATTACAAGAAATAGATAAGAAATGGCTCTGCATATCATTTTAAAATAATACTGCCAGACTAGCAACCAAAGTTTTAGTATTTTAAAACAAAATATAATTAAAAATTAAGCCAATTTTATGGATTTCTAGTCATGACTTTTTAAAGTCTGATTAGAATATGATACACTATTTCTTAGGGCAATAGTCTATAGCTTTACAAAAGACCATTTTATAATAATATTAATTTATTATTACATATTAATGTTAATGAAACTAATAAGCAGGTGATATAAAAGGAAATATTAAAATAATAATGGTTAAATTGAAGTACTTACAGATGTCTTGCACTAAGGAGTGTATCGAACGTTTCTAGTAATTCCCCTTTAAGACAGTTACAAGAAGTCTAACCGTAAAATTTAAAGAGAATAGCATCATAAATGGAATGTGATAGACTATTCAAACAATTCGACTTTTACGAGACTTCTGTGAACCCCTCTCGCTAGATTCTCATGCATATTGCACGATGCTTTCAAATTCTCTATATAAGCGATCCCCTCCTTCATCTTGAAGACTGCCTCAATAATTTTGTCAGTCTAGCTGCATAGAGCAGATGCGCTACTAGTCATGTGCCAGCACATCATGATAATTACCACCTCCAGTACACAGTATTTAATTTCTGCATGGACGAGTACAATGAAGATTCATTTGCAGAAATAAGCATTATCCCACAAGAATCTGCAAGTATTATATGTCTTACTAGCATGTGCCTTCAGCTTCGCCCGCGATAATTATTTCAAAAATTAAAAATTAAGAGCATAATAGTTAAATCATTATATTTACTAACACCTAAATCACGTGGACTACATACCACGATTAGATAGCATCGCCTGGTAAAAGCGACCTCAGATTCGAGTTCCTTGGTCCAGAAAACCCCTGTATAGTGAGTTTCGACCAAATAAAACAATGTTTGACCATATTAGGGCTTACAACATTCAAGCGATCGCGAAAGTTTTTTTTCAAGGTATGACAAAAATAGACAAAGCCAACTGTAATTGTCAAATTTCCATTTAATTTAATTCCAAACCCATCTGAAACCCACTGGCAACAATATGTTTTAATGTCAAATGTGATTCGGATTCGATAATTCTGTGTAAAAGGGATTAAGTATTCTCAAAAACATTTGATTTTTGGCATTTAAAATCAGAATTTTTCAAAATCCTTTCTTAGTGAGCACCTACATTATGAAACGAAGGTACTGTCAAAATTCCAAGTCTCTACCTGTTATAGTTTAGGCTCTACGTTGATTCCTGTCAGTCAGTCAGTCAGGACAAAGCCTTTTATATATATAGAGAAGAGATGTAATAAAAATTGTGGTAACCAACAGTGTAATACTAAAGCTAGTTAACAGTTAAGAGTTTGAGAGAACCAAAACAAGATCTTAAATTTCGATGTCCCAGCAGCAGATGGGATATTTAGTTTTTTAGGTAATAGGAGGAATGGTAACACTGTAGGAGCAGATGCATCAGATCAGCAAGACACTGTCATCAGTCAACTGCCAGCCGAGGATGAGGGAGAAGCTTTAATCCCTGGAAACTAGTCCTGCAACTTAAAGTAAAGTGGAGCAAGAAGTGTTTTTTAACTGTTGACTCTCTATAAGCTTTACGACATGCTCTACTGTATATATGACTTCAGTTTAATTATTTTAACACTTTTAGTGTAATACCGGTACTAGTCGCAGTAACAAAGAAAGTTTGAGAATATTATAGGAGAAAAATTCCTCCGACACTGGGACTTGAACCCAGGACCTTTGGCTATTCGCGCCAATGCTCTACCAACTGAGCTAAGCCGGAGTTCAATTCTCCTATGACTGATTGCCCTAATGGTCTACCTCACAGACAGACAAGTTATGTCATATTCAAATTCCAGTGTTGGAGGAATTTTTCTCCTATAATATTCTCATGTAATGTCCAGCAGAGACAATAATCTGTGGTTCATGAATGCTTATATATCTATAAAGAAAGTTTGCTTTTAAATAAAGTATTCCCAACTTCAATTGTAATCATTTACGTCCAAATTACCACAAAGGAACTCTGATAAGAATCCCATTGTTCTGCCGAGAAGTGGTTTACTGCAATCAACAGGTACAGGAGGGAAGGCACAGTAACTTGCCAAGTAGGTGCATAAGTGGACCAACTATCATAAATTCCTTCCTAACCTTCAAAAATCTCAATCAACCAAACCTGTTGTATTCACAAATTAATCCAAATCCAAAAGCTAGTCAAAACAAATTCCACAAACCACTTTGGGGCCACGACAGCTTCTAATCCCGTAGGAAGAATTATACCTGGAAATCTGTTACTCTAAAGTATGTATACACAGAAGTGGGCACAGATTGCTTCAAAACAATTCAATGCATACCCTGCTATTTGAGCTGACATGATGCAGATAAGTGGGTGCTTAAACAATGCTTTTAGAGATTTCAGACTTTAACTTACCTTGGATCCGGGATATTCCCTGAATACTCGAAACATGGCAATTTCTGCACATATAGTTTTGCCAGAACCTGTAGGTGCTCCAAGCAGCATATTGTTGTCTGTGTGATACAAACAATGGAAAATCTGTGTCTGGATTGGATTAAAATGAGTAAATGAGTACAATTCTTCCAACTGTTTATCCTTCAGAGATTCTACAGGCAGCGGCTGTAGTTCAAGAAGATCTGCAAAAAGAAAATCAGAATTGAAACAATGTAATTAAATACCTAACTGGAATAAAGTCTCATATGTTGCTAAATTAATTAGCTCAGCTGTAGGCTCTCCAATTTGAGCACTAAAAACACATGCCACGATTATATATATTTGAGGTTTCAGTTTCTTTGCAGAATAGATGTGCAAAAGTAATTTCTGTATCTATGTTGTAACTAAAATTAAAAGAAATGTTTAAAAGTTCATATGAAATAGACCTTAGTCATATTAATTGTTGCACTGTAGAACTTTGAAGGAAAAAAAGTTCTATGAGGGTTTTGAAAAAGTGCAACAATTAATACGATTAAGGTCTATTTCATATGAACTTTTAAACATTTCTTTTAATTTTATTTACAACATAGATACAGAAATTACTTTTGCACATCTATTCTGCAAAGAAACTACAACCTCAAATATCTTACTTATTCCCTTACTTCAAAAACATTTATTGTTCCATTCATTCACAGAGCTGCCACATGATCCGCCATAACTGGTGGTCAAACAAAGCTTTACTCATAAAGACGCCAAACAAGTAACAGTGCAATGCAAGCAAAAGCACAAATTGGGGAAAAATGAAGTTCAGTAAACTTCAGTGAATTTCCGCATAACTTGGACCTTGTGTCAGAAGCATGTCATCATGTGTGGATACCCGCTGCACAGCTGGATGCATGAAAATGTTAGGCTGCATGTATAGTTTTTATATGCACATTTTGAGGAAAAAATATTGTCTTATATTCGGGCAAATACAGTATATTATTCGTCATGTGTAGGGCAACCATAAAGCATTAAAAGCACAATGGAATGTTACATAATATATGGTTGCTACCTTATCTTTGATTATGATAGATACCCAGAAGTACGGTGTGTTATGGAGGCAAAATATTTTCTTCTAATTGCAGAACCATTAGAAACAATTGACAGGGTGTAGGTTAGGCTTGGGGGATTATAAATACGGGTAACCACTTGAGATCATTTTCCAAAAAATGAGAGAGTATAGTGTCCTAGGGGGTTACTGTAGAATCAAAACTTAAGGTCAAGGCTAAAATTATTAATTAGAGTTGTTTACAATAATAAAGGTCTATAAGAGAATCATCGAAGTCATGAATGCATACCTGCCAACTCTCACATACTGAGACACATGCATTTGGGGTCGTTCTCATGCACTCGAGCTGCAATCTCACATATTTTATTCATTAAAAACGTTAAGATTTCATTTAGAATGTCACTTTGTTTTAACTGCTTTTTATTACTAAGCAGTCCTGAATACTGTCAGTTTAGTATTGATATCGCAAGATAATTCATAGAGCTAGCCACTGGACAGATGGCAGGAGGATCTCTGTCGGTTTTCAGGAAACATGTATGCATGGGATTTCTCCTCCTCTCCTTGAGAACGAGTTTATTTTATTTTTATATTTATATTTATTATTATTATTATTATTATTATTATTATTATTGTTGTTGTTAATGTTATTACATATATAAAAGCTGTTGAACCTTCACTGAACTTGGATTGTACTTCATTGTCTCAATGCGTAAATAAAGGTGAGAGAAGTTACAATCAGAATCCAAAATTCCGTTTCACGTGAAGCAAAATGTACTAATAAGCTATTTTATTTCTTTTTTTCGTAACCACCCTTCAAAAGTTCAGGGTCGTCTTAAATTTAGGCCAATATGGTAATGGCCTTTGCTTGTTAGTAGGATGTTTATGACATCTCATATTTTATTCCTAATTTTTATTTAAACAGGAATTAAATGTTCCTAACACTTTAGCTATATTTTATATGTCAAGTATTTTTAATTCCAGATGACTGGAAAAGCAATCTGCTATTATATACTCAACCCAATGCCACTGACGTAAGTGAAAGTGGAGTAGGAGAGCATTCTTCTGTGAACAGTAGTGCAAAGTGCACTGAATTTCTAAGGGTTAAAGGCTTGTTCCAGTACACAAATTTATTACTCACCAGTGTGCGGAGGATGGCTCTCTGGCAGTATTAGGTGCTGGAATGGGATTGGTACTTGTGTTACTGAGCCTATCCAGCGATCACTATGAGCTGTAACACAGTACTGGGAAGGCAACGGCTCTGATAATGGAATTGTCATCACCAACTCTTGAAGCTCTCCAGAAAATACCTGAATATTAAAATCACAGGTAATGTGAATCGGCACCGATTTTGACATCTGTTATCTGTTCTTAAATAATAATTATAAAGAACTGAATGAGAAAGTTCTCGGATGAATGCAAGTATCCAAAAACTTGCGATGCAAGATGTGAGAACTCAAGTTGGTATACAAGAACTACTTAAGATTGAATCAATTGATAACTAAAATTGTCATTTGAATAATTAAATTGTATTGGAAGTAACACAGTGAAGTTATATAACGTAATAATTATATATGAGTTGAAACTTTTACACTAGACTTCACTTCTGGTATAGTTTTACCTGTACATGTTTCGGCGCCTTTGCAACCATTTTCAACAGTCATACTTCAACTGAAGTATGACTGTTGAAAATGGTTGCAAAGGCGCCGAAACATGTACAGGTAAAACTATACCAGAAGTGAAGTCTAGTGTAAAAGTTTCAACTCATATATAATTATTATGTCATTTGAATGTTCAGCTTGAGAATTTTATCACGTTACAAGACCTACTGCTATTGGTTCCTGCAACGGGTGTGATCCTGCAATCCAGTGATCCATACTCCAACAGGAGTTAGTTTCACGCAGGGCTCACAGAGTAAACATACATAAGATAATAATGCTGTCTCCTGTGCTGTGCGATAGTCTGTTAAAAATTGGCAGTTTGGCAACACTGAACTTGTTCTCACGTCACGCATCTCATAACATTAAATCATTAGAATAATCAGTCAAACATTTTTTTTTACGATTCTTGATATCTCGAGAACTGTGAAGAATTGAATATTCTTATTTCTTCATGCGAGAACTCCCATCAGTAACTATGGTAAGTACCCACCCTCCCCTATGACCAGAATAGATGTTATTCATAGAGAAAAATCTGACATACAGAAATCCAGTCTATGGAATTCCGAACTGGATAAATTTGGAGGAAACTAAGAAATAACACCAACTGTACAAACCTGCTTTTTAGTTAACAGAAAGTACTCTGAATGATAGATGAAATTAGTATCCGGATCTTCAATCCAAATGTAAAATGCTTCTGATGTTTTTCCGTGAAATTTATCATTCCATCTGTTGGCAAACATATAAACATACATAAACTTAGTAACAATATGTAAAACCCACTACAATAATAGAACCAACTAGGTCACCGTACAATAACAATACCTGAAGTTAGCTTTGATCTGTAACCGTATCCTGAGTACTGTGCGTGTAATAGGTTGTATGATGGGTTCTATTTCTAGGAGAGGGAATTCTTCTGCACAGCGCTTCACAATCGCACCCATTTTAGCATGTCGAAGAAATAAGCCTGGAACATTAAAATAAATATATATATATATAATTTTAATAAATGTGTACTGAGGAATCTTGTGGAAATACGTTTATCTATGGACCAAAAAATTGTATAAACAGGACAATACAGGTATAGCAGGTAGAGGGTAGAGAAAAGAAAAAGTAAGCATTTAGTTAATTATAATAAAAAAGATTTTGTGAAACTTACACAGTGAAGCAACTGAGTTGACATTTTATTTGAAAATGAGGAGGAACCTCCTTAAAAACGTGTCATACTACAAGAATGGTAAGTGAAGCATAAAAATGTGTAAGCCAACTCATATAGTACATTAAATTTATGTAGTTGAATAGTTACTTAGTTGGTTAGTTTATTGAGTCTAAGTTAATTTACACAGGATAATTACTAATTATGCAAAAATATAATAATATAAGAAATGAGTCAATTTTGTGACACTTACTTCACTTAAGTCCTCTTGTTTGGACACCAGTTTCAGAAAGCTCCTTCCCATATTCATTCCATGGTGAAGTAAGTGTCACAAAATTGACTCATTTCTTATATTATTATATTTTTAGAAAACTTCAGTTACAAACTTCCTGTAATAATTAATATACTAATTATGTGGGCCACTATAATAGTAGTCATCTTCAAAATCACACAATTTCATTAACATAAAATATTATTTAAACAAAATGAACCATTTGTTGCATTTCTTATAAAACCATATATTAGCTATGATTTTTAAAAACACACAAAAATTTTGTTTAAGAATAACTACTGTAGAATATATTATGTTTCAAAAGGGTGCTCCCATCCTCAGCTGAGTTGAGATCAGCTGAAGATGGGAGAAACAGCTCTTGAAACTTATGTCCTAATGTAGTTATCCTTGAGCGAAGTTCTTTTTAAGAATAATATAACTCTCGTTATATTCTTCTAACCCTGTAGAGCGATAGAGCAGATACATATCTTTAAGTTTTTTTCTAATACTGATAGTTTCTTTTGGCAGTATAACTTTATTTGTTCCCAACATCAGTTATCTTGGCCTATTTATCACACCCTTCCCAGCATATTTTACTGCCCTTTCCCCTTCGTTTATGTATATCCTTATCTCACCTATTTCGTTTGCATCCATCTCTCTGAGTCTCTCCACACTGATTTTTCTTTGTTCTATTTTTTCAATTATTTCTGGACCCAGAATACGAAATTGCCGCATTGGATTTTGGTAATTCCACTGCTGTTGCTCAAACATTTTGCTCACTGTTAAGAACCTCCCAGCCATGACAGCATTGTTTCTTCTAAGTTCTATATCAAACAGCGCTCTTACAATCCTCACTGCATTCTGAAATAAAAAATGGAAGTTTTTAATTAGCTGATGTGTAAATTACACTACAGTTGACTCCCTCTAGTCCGGCCTTGGATGGTTCGGCCGACTTCTTGGAATGAGACATCTGCGCGCGGAAGGGTTTCTCACGGCAGTAATCGACTAGAATAAACATGTCTGTTTAGTTTCCAGTCTTAAGTGTAAACAAATCACATCAGTTCACTTGCATTCATTTCAGACGTGAATTTCACTCTTGTGCTGATAGTATCTTTTACTGTGAGCATAATGAATAGAATGAGAAAGTGTGATGACTTCGCCGCTAATACAATGGTAGGTATAGGGAGAGCGGCGGTCCACCGAAACACTGGCAGCACCTTCGTTTGCGTTTCAACTTCTCAATGCTGCGTCATGATAGTTTGGCATCTTATGATTAAACTCGCAATCTTTAATTAACCCTTGGTCCTATTTCTGTGAAATTTGTGCAGAAATAATCTGCACAACACAGTCCTTCTGATGGTTAAAACAGAAACTTAAAAAATGCGGACATAAATGTTTTTATTTCATTATATAAACATCACCAATTACACAAAATTCATGGAGGGTGAAACGGAATTTGACTATGCGACAATTTTTTTCATTTTTGTGTCCCGTAAAAACTTCAAGCGAGAAAGTTTTAGGGAAATATTTCAACTTTATTTTAAATTCAGTACCACCTTTATATCTTGAATGGTTTACGAGTAATTGAGTGGTAATTATTCCGGGCGCTCAGCTCTCTGAATGATGTGGGACGATCGTGAAATGTTGAGGGTGAAGCAAATTTGACTATGCGACATTTATTATTTTATTTTTGTGTCCAGAAAGAGATTAAGGGTGTAAGGTTTAGTGAAATATTTGGATCTTATTATAAATTGAGTACCACCTATATATCTATAATGGTTAACGAGTAATAGTAAATACTCTAAAGCTAAAGCTATCAGAATGGTATTGAGGTATTAGCAGGCAACTTTTCCATAAAATACCAGCAATAACGTAAAAAAATTTACATAATTTATTCGTGGTCTCAATAATAATACCATATTAACTAACTACTTGTACCCATACTGCAAGATTGACCCGCTGAGGAAGGGAGTGAATGAAGCTTTTTTCTAACTTAGTAAGTCTGCACTACTTTTATTTATGCATTTATTGGATTATTTATTTATCATATTTTCTGTTCACTTATGTTAGTAATTTTTATGTATAATTATCATAACAAATGTCTTATTAGTTTAATATCTTGTTCCTTTTTTTAATAATATAATTTAACAACATAAGATGCACATAATTTACAGCGAACAGCGAATGGTCGAGGGTTTGAGCAAATAGCGGGCTGTAGTTAAGGCAAGAGGATTTAATTTGTTTATGAAAAAATCAGGGAAAATGCTTTGAAATATTGTGTGATATATGTAGAATGCGTTGCAAAACAATTTTTGCGTATGTGCGTCTTTATCGGATGTTGAAACGCCAATTTTAAAGATCACGCGCCCTATTTTTTGTAGTGCTGCTTATGAAATTTTCCGTGCCCTGCAATTCACAAACCACCCCTTAGTTTATATTATCTCTGTTCACATAATTTGTACACATATCTACACTTTTGACCGTTTTCACCTACATAACTTACCCCATACAGCCAGGAGAAAATTAATATTATTATAAATAATATTTCTATTAATACAATATTAATACAAATTAATACTCAGTAATATTCTATACAATGTAATATTAATATTAATTTATAAAATATCCCTTAGCTGTTTTCTACCCTAATTATACGTTGTTATTTCCATACAAATGTACATTCTTTAACAAATTCTCATCAAATTATACTAACATACCATCTACCCTATTTTCTAGGCAATAAAATATTAGATCAAATCATCCCTTAGCTGTTTCATACCTATATTATATAATTGTTCATTGCTTGTGAACATCTTCGATTTTTTGAAAGATGTGGAACGAAATGTTACGGTCAAGCTTCTTGGAATCTGAGAAATTACTGTTACACACGGCCATGTTTATTTTTGGAGATGAGATCTTCCAAGACGTGTAAAGCAGCCCGAAAATTGTCAGAAGTATCTAACAATTCAATTTAGATAAGGCGAGTCATTTTGAAATAGATTAATGTATTATTTTGTTTAATAATGTTTGCAATTTTTCCTATACCGCCCGTAGTAATCTTGCTCCCGCGACTCACAAGCAGAGTAACTGCTACCTAGCGGCGGAACCAGTGAACTACCTCAGTCATCACACTTTCTCCTCTATTCATTATGCTGTGAGTTTAATTTTTACAGTGTGTCTGTTAGTGTAGTTACAAAAATGTTCTAAAAATGAGTTAAAAACGAAAGCATATCTTTAAAAATTGACAAAACCATCTTAAAAGTTGATTTTTGCTTTATAAGTTATACTTTACATGTTTAAAAGACTGCCGGATGGTCCGGCCATTTTTTAATCCAGTCGAGGGTCTGGTCCCGGGGTGGCCATATTAGAGGGAGCCTACTGTACTTTAATAATGATAATCTTTTAGGAAATGAGCAAAGGTCTTGGGACAAAAATGACAATTCTTTCTGATTTCTGACTTAACAACAAAAATCTGTCGATTCCCTGGTCATTCTGTGTATTGCTCAAGCCTTAGCCAAACACAGTTTTATTAAATAAAATTATAAACTAAATTTATCTTTATAGCATAAAGCAAACTCACAAGGGTGAGTTCCTGTAAACCTTTATGCATTGTATTCATATTCCTTAGTTTAATCAAGATGGCACTTACTATTGTATTATCACCCTTTGTCTGTTCAAGTGCTCCTTTCTTTACAGATAGTAGAGTTTTCGGTATAATTAGAGCTTATTGTTGATTACAAGAAGACATTTTATCATAAATTCTAATATAAGTAACCAATATTCTTCGAAATTTTGCTGAGAACATTTGAATACGTATGTATTCTAATAGGTAATTAATGTATTTATTTATGTATGTATGCAGAGGGACCGCCGGCGTGGTCTTGTGGTTAGCATCGCTAACTACGGATCCATCGGCCCGGGTTCAATACCCGGTACCTCCTCGGATTTTTCTGAGATAGGGAGGTCTGGTAGGGGTGCACTCAGCCTCGTGATTCAAATTGAGGAGCTACTTGATACAGAAGTAGCGGCTCCGGTCATGGAAACCACCATTAACGGCCGTGGGTGTCGGCATGCTGACCACATGCCCCCAATCCTGCCATCTGCCTATAGGTAGATGACGCAGCGGTCGGGTGGTAGGCATTGTCCCTTTGGGGATGTTGCGCCACGGAGTTTTTTATGTATGCAGATGTGCTAACCTGTCAGGTGAGTTATCTGTTATCCTCCAGTGTAAAACACTCCCTACCATCCAGTTTTCTTCCAAAAATTTAGGTTCAAAATATATTAATAATATACGTTTTATGTGTTTTCTACAGTAATCTTGACTACCATGAGCTACAGAAAAATCAGTCACTTTGAAGTTAGAACACCAAAAAGGAAATGACATTTAATGGAAACGGAAATTCGATACCAGACATACAGAAAGCAAAGACCATAATGCACAAAGAAGAAAGCCATAGAGAAGACAGAAACCAACTATAACTCAAAAACTAACAGCTGACTAAGAAGTTGTATGTTTTGCCACCAGAGTGTCTGCTGTTATCGTAAATCCATTTTTGAAAGCATGATGAAAGTGTTCACTTAGATGATGAATATAGAAAAACATTAACATTTTGTTTTCATAATTTCCTTTTTTTTTTTTTTTTTGCAATAATTTTAGTTTTCCATAGTAATTTGCCCTATGACCATAATTCCGTATTAACGAGTGGAAAACCTTAATAATTATTACCATATGTAGTAGTTGGCACCTCTAAGTATGTACCGTATATACTCGAATACTACCCACATATTTTTTCCAAAAATCACGAGTGAAAACTGGGGTGCAGATATTATTTTAATACTGGTCTCCTCTCATCTGAATTTTGACTATTTGTATCATATCGGCTCAATATAGAACGATGCTTTGTAGTAGTATCACAGTATAGTATAAAAATAGCGAAGCTGTAATTAAAGGAAAATGAGACAAAGAAAGTGCTTTCTAATGCACATGGTCCGCCATGACTGGCTTTGAAACAAAGCTTTACGTTTAGAGATGCCAAGCAAGTAACATTACAGTACAAGCACTAATTCGGCAAAAGTTCGGTGAATTTCCACACGACTTTGACCTTGAGTCGGACCAGTCGGACATACGTCATCATGTGTGATTCCCGCCGATCAGCTGGAGAGTGTTGTTGTTGTTGAAAGAGACGCAGCGCGTATAAGGTGGCAAGATTTCCAGCTGGCTGTTACCATGTTATTTTTAAAATTACATTTTAGGATACCATATTTAATTCTTTTATGATATGCAATGTTAATTATAACTGTTTAATCAAGAATAAACCTGGCAAAATAATTTTATATAGAGGCCTATAGATTTTTTTTTTCAAATTTCCTTTCGAAAAATTTGGGTGCGGGTATTATTCGGAGGCGGGCAGTATTCGGGTATATACGGTAATAAAAGCATTTCTTATTAAACTGTACTATGTTACACAAGAAATGTGCAAAATATGCATGTCATGCCTGCAAGCACTTTTCTCTGCAAAAATGCAGTCCTCCACTATAGTATACAAATCTATAATGCTCTTCCTAATCCCTTAAAATCCAAAGTGAGAGCCTTTTTACAGGAGCACTGCTTTTATACAGTCCAAGAGTACCTAAATTACAACAAATATAAATAAACCAATGACTTTAACTTCTTAGTTTACCATGAACCATGCTACTGTCAGTTTACCTTGTATTGTACTAATCTAAATTATTTTATATTTTGTATTATTTTGAAGTGTCCAATATTGAATGTACTTCTGTACTCTATGATGATGATGGGCAAATAAATAAATAAAGAAAGAAAGAAAGAAAGAGAGAAAGAAAGATACGTTTTAATTTAGTAAGATATTTTGTATATAGAGTTATATTTTAAAATATTTTAATTATAGGCCTACCTATGTTAGAATTAGTATTAAAGTTCCTACATCTAAGTGACGAAGGCATGAATTTATAAAAATTCTTCTGGTGAATAAAATCATGATGATTACACACACACCTGCGTAATGTAAGCTAGATCTGACATAAGTGAAAATGCATTCACTCGGCCTCTTGACAAGAAAGTCTGCAACAAAATGTTAACTTTCCCATGCAAGTTTTCACTTCCTCCTTTAACAGGTACTTCACAGTAAAAGTCTGTTAAGTTGTCCAACTCATCTAGCTCGTCATCCCGTACCTGAAATAACAAAGGAACATATCAAAATTAATCAATGACAGTGCTAATATCAATATTATACACATTTTATTTACTTGGATAAGACATAATTCAAAAACAAGGAGATCCTAACCCTTTTATAAAAAATCAAAGTTAAGAAAGATGTAGTTAAATGCATTTTTCAGTTTTCAATTGGATCCCAATTCCTTCAATTGTATTATTTATTCCTTTTATGAGATCAATTATTATGAGTTTACTTATGTATATCAAAATAATGGTAAGTGAAGCACCAATGAATATACTAGTCAACTCGTATCACAGATTTAATTTATTATAGTCGCTTGATGTGTAAGTTCCATAATATCAATATCTGTAATCTTTGCTATTACAGTATCTCTTTTCCTGTCTTTACATGAAAGACACGTTCACTTTTGCGTGTTGGCTTTCACAGTGGGTCTTCTGAGAGACCTGGAATAGTTTCTAACCATTACATGCAAAATGGTTTAATAAGGCAGAAATAAAATTATAGGTTAGTTCGGCTCAAGAATGTATCCACTAGAGAAATTATTTAGATACGGTTAACACTGGCAATGAACAGTGATGTTCATTTATTCGATTGTTCAATTTCAAGTTCTTCTTGATATGGACCGTTTCCAGCATTATGGAGTCTGGAGCTCAAGACAAAGTGTATGATCTGTAACGATATCCAGCCTATATGTTATGTTTTGAATGGGACAGTACTGTTATTTTTGTATTTTTTGGCCATCCCATTATTTAAGCAGTAGTAGTATCTAATGCCCAGACACTTGGATGGTCTCCATTCATCTTCCCCATTATTTAATGAAAATGCCAATTTTGTACCTTTTTTTAATAAAACTCTATTACACTTTAATATTGGTCGAGAGTAATTTATTAGATGTAACCTATAATCATTTAATAATGCCATGATTACCAGTAAATTGAATAACAACGGAGCTGAATTATTCAATACTAAGTATCAACATCTGCAGAGAAAATATCACATCGTGTGGTGTAGTGTGGTCTCGTGGCTGGCATCACTGGTTTTGGATCTGTAGGCTCGGTTCAATCCCCAGGACATCCTTGGATTTTTCTTGGGTAGGAAGGTTAATATTCGTAGGCTTTTTCATGAACTTAATACATACATTACTGATATGGGAGAGAAGACCCAATGGGGATGAGACATATTGTACCAACCTTCAACTGTTCAAATTCATTGGACAGGGATATCATGTAAAGTATATCAGCTTCGTTCATAACTTCCTGCATGACTTCGTTGAAAATTTCGACAGTTGCATACTTGATATAAAAGTGACTTGCAGTGCGACCAAGATCTGTAAGCGAAACACAAAATTTACATGATCATTTTAATCTCAAGCCAGCCAGGTAACCAAGAACACTACTGTTTAAGAATAAGATAAAGCGGCCTATACAGAGGATGAAAATGACAATTACAGGTAGTTATAAAGTGATCATACTGCTATTACCAATTTAGTGGTTATGCAACAAAATTCAACATTTTATAACAACTCTATACTAATATTCATTCTTCACTAAAGTTCCAGCATATGTAACAATTGCATGCCATCTGTAAAGTTATTTGACTGGTAATGTGTTCCGTCAGTCTTTCCCTCCCATGTACTATCCATGAGGCCTTCTTTCAGCTGTCACATTAACAAAGATGTCTGTATTTTGTTATTCAAGCAAATAAGCATTACTGTACGATTAAACTAGTATTATCTATACGATTTACATTATATTAATGCAACTTTCGATAAATACATAATTTAATTCCTCAGTCACAAAAAATAGGTATCTCTTATATGATCTGATTTCATTATTAAATGAAAATTCCATGTCAACTTTTCTCAGTTAATGAATGTGGTATATTAACAAAGAAGTTCATTTCTAATTACTTCTGATATTACATGAATGTATAAATAAATAATTTCAAGGAGTTTCAATTACCTGTAGCATTGAGATCTCCAGTCCGCATGTTGTATCTCACCATTTTTGCTTTATCCAATGCTCGGGCAGCACAGTCTATCAACTCTCTTCTTTTTACTCCCAGCATTGGATCATCCTAATTAAGAGACAGATTTTAAATTTCAGAATTAAACAGTAAAACTATTAAAGTTTAGAAAGAAAGCAAGTTAAGTTCTACACTTGTAATTTTTCATACATTTTGAAAAATACAGTTTTGTTGGTAGAGGTGTGTACTATGGTGCTAGATAAACTTAACTACGATGTTGCATAGTCTACTATTCAGATTGTTCAGAGATATTTAATCATTTAAGAGACCCTACAACACTTTTCTTCTCAGACCACTGTTGCACTGACATTTATTTCTACTTGACAGGAGAAACACATTCACATTATTTCAATAAATGTTAGATTTTTACATGCAATAAAACACTATTTTAAGAGGAAAGAATGTTGGCAGTTTATTATAATTTCCTATGATTATTCAGTTCTACACTCGAAGTCCATGAAAAAGCTTAACTGCCATTCTCCACAGTTCCTTCAACATTTACCTCATTTACAAAAATCAGATTATCATTAAATTAATGATAAATGAATATTTCATACTTGAGATCGTTAATAGGCTCTAGTTTCTTTGGATTTATTTATCGTGGTTTTCAAATGTCGGCTGCCCTTATAGAAGAGGAATTCTGTTTCAGGGAACAGAGAATTAACTTCAGAACTACCTAAAGCAGAATTAATTGGTACAACCTCTATATAAGAATAAAATGTACCCCAAATCATACAAATAGCATTACTAACCAATTTTCCATGTCGGAGGGGTTAGACCACACTGACCCCCTCAATTATTTTAGTCTTACTTTTTTTAATGCATGTAAAAATTAAGGAAATTTCCTATATTGATTGTGATTATGATATAGGATACTTACATTATGGGCTGCAAAACAGTACCTTGCAGGATGTGCAGCCGACATGCTGAGTGTTTGAAACCACTAACATAGATCATATATCATAAACCAAAGCCAACTTCCAGTAATGGAATATATAATATTATATATATATATATATATTATATATTAATATATTATATAATATATATATGTATTATATAACATATATTTCAATATTGTTCTTCCCATTTTCCTACTTCATTTTTATTTTTTATGTTCTTTCTTTTTTATATTTTTTCTCTAGGTTTTGATTTCAAATTAATTATATTTTCTTTTATTTATTTGTATTCAATAGTGTATTCTTTTATTTATTTGCATTCAATACTGTAGTTTATTTAATTGTGTACTAGGCATTGTAAAGAACTGAACTCTGACCGAGCACAAGCGTTGCTCATTCGGGTGGTCTTATGTTGTATTTGTATAAAATAAATTTGTATTGTATTTATTGTATTGTATTTACTATTCACCCAGAGTGAAATTTAGAAAAAAATCACACTTTATCCCTTTATTAAATACTTACTTGGACATCCTGGTAATTGATTCCATAGTTCTGAGGATTCATTCTCATTCGAACAAAAAGGTAGGTGTAGCTTAGCCACTGGACAGCTTCATCAATATTCGAGATTGTACCAAGGGTAACCTTGAAAGGAGATAATTACACATTAATTACACAACTATAATATTCGCAGGCACAACAGAGGAATAATATCTCACCTCTTCGTAAATCTGCAGGTGATTCCATCTAGGGGAGACCTGATACTAGAAATTGTGCTTACTGCCATAAAGAGGGTCCCTCAGCATACTTAAAAATCAGGTTTGTTATTGTATTTCTTGTTTTGATTATGTTCTTGAATTATGCTCTATTTTTTGTTTCCACTCAGTAATTGTAAGCATTATACTTTTCCTTAATGGCAATCCTCCCTGTGGCGAAAGCTGAAGGATTTACTTCACAGTAGAGGATCAGTAAGTGTGTGTGTGTGTGTGTATCTAATGCTCTGGAGTTAACAATGAAGTTATTCTCCTTCTTGCTTCCCAATATTTAGAAGTCAGGTCTTCACAGTTTTGAAGAGCTGCACATTGAAGAAGTTTTGCACAGTTTTGAAGAGGATCAGTAAGTAACAAGTAAAGAAAATGCTTTCAACAGAAATGGATTTCTAGAAAGGATCTACAAGAAAAATCAGATTAGATAAGGTACAAAACACCCACATTCTGGAAATAATGGAAGTGAAGAAAGACTTTCTAGAGATAACGGGAGAAGAACAAAGACTTGGATGGTACAGACAAGTTAAAAGAATGGCAGATGAAAGGATTCCCCAAGAAAAAGATCATAGATCATTAACAAAAAAAAAACAAAAACAAAAAATGAAGACCTAAAGAACATTATCATTAATAGGGAACTTTCTTTGCAGCGGCTACATGGTGGAGAGGGTGCTAGCAACAGTGGTTATGTTGGCAGCATGAGCTTTTATGAAAACAAACCGTCAATTGTGTACACAATATTTGGTCTAAATGCTTTCACAATGCAATATGCACTGATTAATAACATGCACTCAATGGGTGCAAAAGAAAGCACCCAATGACAAAAGTGCCAATGACCTCTGCCTGTCTGCACTCTGCTGCCAACATAACTGCTGTTGCTAGCACCCTCTCCAGCATTTAGCCGCTGCAGTACAGTAAAGTGCTCACATATGCAGAAAGTTTGAGTATGCAATTATTCATATTAATTTCACTATTACTTATGTTTACCTTAGTACACGTTTCAGCCAGAAACTGCTTTGGATAAAGGGGGTCCCTTGAAACATGTGTATGAAGGAAAACATCCCTAACAGTGAAGTTATTGGGAATATTTCCATATGCAAAATTTCTACAAACTTAAAAAATGTTGGATGATTGATGTACAACGAAGCATGATGTGTTGAACAAGAAGAAGTAGTATGGAGAAGCAAAATTGTCTAATACTGGGCAAAGGAAAACCAAGAGTAGAGTAAAAGAACATGTGAGGAACATCAAAACCTGTCAAATTGAAAAATCAGCTGTGGCATCACATGTTTGGGAAAATGACCATGAAATTTCGAAAGAACCTAAACTATTAAAGTCAGTCAGTAAACACAAGGGTCTGGAAATTTGGGAAAAAATTTACATTGCAAAATTCAAGAACCTAATGAATTTTGAAATACCCGAGGAAGACAGTTTAATCAGAAAGTTCAAAAAAAGCCCACCAGGTGCACAAAAGACTCTTCCTGAGAAGAATTGGCAGTTGACAGTGTGTTTGAAAATGGGGAGGAGGCTCCTTGAAACGCGTCATACCAAAATATGGTAAGTGAAGCAAAAAGTGTGTTTATGTCAACTCACATAGTAAATTAATGTTATTATTTATTTATTTATTTAAAGGAAAACCATTTTACTGCAGAATAATCCTATTTAAAAAAAATCTGATTTGAAATATGGACTAACCACACTGCATCACAGCCCCGAAGGATACACAACCCAAATAAAATCTGATTAATGCAATCACGTAACACTCTTTACGCTAAGCAAGAGCAATATATCTTTTTCACTTCACATTCTGATATAGAATAAGAGGTCACAATACAAAGAGCACGCATTCAGTTATTTCAACATAATGCAAAGCTTTATTATTTACCAGGAAAGAATGACTTTCTACAAACAGTGGGTGGCTTGTAATTACTCTTCTGAGAATTTTTGCAAAAAAATGTTTCAAATAAAAGTTTTAGCTGTTGGTATAAGCACCTCACGTATAAAATTTAAACAAAACTGTAAAAGCCTTTTTTCCTTCTTTTTTCTTTCTTTTTTTGATAAAATTGCAAAAAACAAAATTTTTTCATGTAAAGTGGCATTAAAAGTAAGAGAAAGTTGTTGCCAATCTCTGTGTCACATTCCCAGATGATACATAAAATTTTTTCATAAGATTTTTCGTTCTACAGCTAGGCTATTAGACACACAGACACATACACACACAGGTTTCTCCAAATAGTATTTTTGATTTCTGGGGTTCTCAAAATGTGTATTTCTATTAAAAATTCAACTTCGAATTATGGGGTTGAACACAATACTTCCTCTACCTAAGATATAGGAAGAGGAAGTAAAACATTTATTACTGATATTGTGCAATATGTTCTTGGCACAAAGAATACATTTTCAATCATATTTTTGCAATAATTTGAAAACTGCATCATGCATTAAAAATAATTGTATTATAAGAATAAAATGGTACTTACTTCTGCATTTAGGTTATCTGCCAGACAAGCAACAAAGTTACTTTCAATTGGAAATTGATTTGTAAGTAGTGACAAATAGTGACTCAATTTGTCATGGCTTGTTATGATTATACCATGGCCAGATTTGTCAAACTGTGGTCGACCAGCTCGTCCAAATATTTGTAGTACATCTAATATGCCCAGGTCAACAAACGAACCATGTTTGGCATCGTAAATCTCGGTCCCCTGAAACAATTATAAAATGAAAATAATAATATTAAATTAGAAGCAATAATAATAATAACAAGACCATATTACCGGTACTGAGGGAACACCCAAAAGAAGTGAAAAAAGTTATTTCCATAGGTAATCCCATGAGATTTTCTAATTGGGATTGATTAAGACCTTTCCAGGATTAAAATGTATATAAATAAAGCTATAAATAAACTACTTTTTTACTTGTGTTGTTCAAAATCAAATCACTATTGTGTCAAGATGAAGTAGGTAATATTGCAAATCCAACCGTAACAATTGTATATGATCTTATGTTCTCTAAAACCAAAAGCTCTTACATGAAGTGGCTTGCTCAGAATCATAACTGTTTTTAATCAAAGCACATTTTCCAAATAAGTCAACTTGTAAAAAAATATGTTTTTATTCTTTTCACTGGCAAGAATATAGATAGGTGATGTATTAAATCACTCCATTCTGATCCAGTCAAGAGCTGAAATTTTATACGAGAATACCTTTCCTCGCAAACATATTTAAGATAAGCCAGACATTATTAAATGGTGTATGAATAAGATAATATAACTGTTAAAAAAACGCATCTAAAGGTAGCGCCACGGTTTTTGGCGTATGGAAATTTTAATGGACAGCTATGGTGCGAGTCACTTATTTTATCGTGGTCATGGTTTGGTCTGAGGGGGCGTGATGGCAGTATCAGAGGAGGGGCATGATTCCATTAGAACCGGTGTGATACACAGGCTGAAGCTCGAAGAATGATGCAACTTGATATTGGAGATGTATAAACACACTGCTCGAGATGCACTGTAATGTATTCCAATGTTTTGCTTAATCAGCACCATGTGCATATGTGATGAAAGATAACATTATGAGGGGGCTAGCTACGCCCTCAAGGGCATACACCAATATTCCTGGTGAACCCGGGGGCTAGCTGGCTAGCTACGCACTCAAGGACATATGCCAATATTGCTGGCGAGGCCTATAAATATGATGCCAAACAGATGATTGTTTTTCATACAATTAGAAAATTAACTCTTGCCCTGTGATAAAAATTAAAAATAAAAGTATGACCATAGGTTGAAATTCCACATATTCTTATACTAGATTGGTCACTGATTCACAAGTTAAATAGTCAATAAAATATTGCCAAAGTTGTATGAGAATATTTTTGGAGAAGCATTCCTCTGACAGAGGGATTCAAACCTGTGAGCTTTCCATGCCGATGCTCTACCATTGAGCTAGCAAAAGTTCTACCAACTCTGCCTACCAACGGAGCTAGCAAAAGCTAGGCAGAGTTGGTAGAACTTTTGCTAGCTCTACCAACTTTTGCTAGTACTACCAACTCTGCCTACCAACAGAGCTAGCAAAAGCTAGGCAGAGTTGGTAGAACTTGCTAGCTTAATTAGTAGAGCATCGGCGGAAAACCGAACGTCATAGGTTCAAGTCAGAGGAATTTTTCTTCTGTAAATATTCTCACACAATATTCAAACAGAAACAATATGCTGTGGATTCTTGTATACATGTGAACATTATCTACACTGTTTTCCACTTACCCTGATTATCACAGCATGTGCTGGCAAATTCACGCCCCAAGCTAAAGTTGAAGTGCAGACTAGAACTTTTATTAAACCATCACCAAAATATTTTTCCACCATTGATCTGAAAATGAAAATAATGCATGTAATTTTGAAAGGTAATGATGTAAAATGTTAACAAACCTTTTAAAGAATTTTAATCCAAAGTGAAAAAACAAATAATAATTTAGTTTTCTTTACAGAGAATTATAAATCTAAAGAAAATAACAAAAACATGAGTTACTGGAGTTAATGCTGGCTGGTTCATGGGCTGTACAACGGTTGTTGTTATTATTATTATTATTTTTATTATTATAATTATAATTTTTATTTATATTATTATTATTATAATTTTTATTATTATTATTATTATTATTAACATAGTTATTATAACATTGCATATGATCTGAGGCTTTCCTGACGTTGATAACAGATGAGAGTCTCTTGGGTTTCCAGTCGGGTGAATGGACTTACTAATACCAAGCTTTTGGCTGCTAAAGGCTCTATAGACATCTTCTGGGAGGAAGTGAGCTAGTTCAGTCCCCTGAAACATTAATGCTGCCTTAGACTGAGGTATTTCGACAAGTTTGTGGTAGCCCAGCATTCCTATGACACCGACCACAGAATCAGTTTTCAAGATACCAAAGTCATTGGCAGGCAGAAATACTACTGGGGCAGAGAGAGTCGTAACTAAGGCCTTGGAGATACAACTCTAGGACAATATCATCAACAGACACACAGGCCTCCTGCTGAGCAAGGCCTGGAAACCAGCAACGAATATGCTAAGTAGATGTCGGCTAATCAGAGATGAGAGTTGCATAACATGAACCAGTAAGAGCTGGCCATTTATACTAACAACTTCCTGATTTCAAATTGGCCTAATACTAACAGGATTATTTTCTATACAATAACCCACCACTTCCAAACTAACTCACTTCCTCCCAGAAGATGGCTGCAGAGCTTATAGCAGCTGAAAGCTTGGTACTAATAACTCCATTTACCCAACTGGAAGCTCAAGAGACTTGCATCTGTAACACTGCAGTTTATGAAAGGCACATATACTGGTAGTCTAAATCCAATGTCCCACAATGCAATATTTGGTTCAAATTTCTATAAATTATCTAACTGGATCGTGTGACATTATCCTATATTTTTCCATGCAACTGTACTGGATACAACAGAATTGGAACATATCTAATTTTCCATAAAAACACATGAATTCAACCAATGAACATCAATTCCTCACTACGTGACTTGCATCATGTACAGACATGCCAGTTTTCCTCTTACAGCTGCTTCTTTGTGCTTCTATCGTGCGTTAACCAAGAAGATAAAATGAAATGCAGAGTCAAGAAGATTAACAGATTCTAAGGCAGACTCAATTTACAACAATACTATTTGTTACCATTATTACGTACTTACTTATTTACTTAATTACTCAATGGCAATAGACAATTCCTAAGCAAGCTAAAGGAATATTATCTATTTTATGGATCCCGAAGGTTCATTGCCGCGCTTACCTGAGCCTACCATTCAACCCTATTCTGTGCTAACTCCATCCAACCATCCCTCTCAAATCCTAATTCTCTTAAATCTATCCAAATATTGTTCTACAGCCTATGTCTAGGTCTTCCGAGTGGTCTTTTCCCTTCTGATCTCCCAGTCAATATTTTTCAGTCAATATATTTCTTTCCTCTCCCATGCATGCAACATGTCCAACCCATATCATCCTCTGTGATTTAATTACCCCTACTATATCTGGTGACGAGTGCAGGTTATGAAGCTCGTCATTATGCAGTTTTATCCAGTCCCCATTTTCATCTGTCTTAGGCTCAAATATTTTCCTAAGCACCCTGTTTTCGAACACTCTCAGACCATGCTCTTCCCGAAGAGTAAGCGACCATGTCTTACATCCATATACAGTAATACAACCGGCAGGATAATTGTCTTATACATTTTGATTTTTAGATTTCTGGACAGAAGACAAGAACATAAGAGTTTCTGAACTGCATAAACGCAGGCATTTCCTGATTTGAGTCTACATTTAACTTCTGCCTTAATATTATTTGTGTCTGTAATTATTTGAATTTCTGCACCTTTTCTAACAATTTACCGGCTATTCTAATATTTTGTAGTGCATTATTTTGATGTTCCATGACCATATACATGAAAAAGATTTAGTAATGTAAACATATCAATCACCATGTTAATTCCGGGGTGCGCGGGTAAAGAGAGATAAGTCCACCATCCTAAAAAATTGAGATATGTCCATAGAATTATAGATAAAGATGTTCTCTACATTTGTAATAAGTCCAGTAAGCCAAATTCAAAATTGTACGGTAGTTATGGATGTGTGCCTCATGGGTTATTCCATCTCTAAAGCTATGTTGGGCTGGTGTAGTGTGTTAAGTCACTCTAATTTTCAGTAACAAGAAAGTGGACTTAACTCTCTTTGCCCACTAACCCCGGAATTGTAGTGGCGATCGATTTTCATTCTTGGTGATTAATTGACAATATGCTGGACCATATCCACTCACCCTTACTTAACTTAATTAAGAGAAAATGCTAATTACCATTACCTATCACTTCGCAGCATCCCTGCATGGTGCACTGAAAATCCATAAGCGAAGAGTTCTGCTAGTTCTTTATTTCGTGATCGGCTCAAGGCTTTATAAGCTTGACCTTTAGCACTTGATTCTTCTGATTCAAAAGCTTTAAGCTGGTTCTTTTGAGAGGCCATTTCCTTTAGTACCATTGCTGTCCTCAGAGTAGCATTACGGGCATGAACAAAAACCATTACCTACAATGTAATAAAAATAATGTAATAATAAATGTAATGTAGTACCGTATTGGCCTGAATATAAGACAATGTTTTTCAATCCTAAATTGTGTTTATAAAAACTATACTAGTCTTATATGTGCAGCCTAACACTTTCAACAACTCTCCATTCATGAATATAGCTGTGCAGCGGGAATCCCCATGTGTGACGTGCGTTCGATCCAAGGTCAAAGTCACGTGGAAATTCACCGCACTTCACCGAATTTTATTTTTCCCACATTCGTGCTTCTGCTTGTACTGCACCATTACTTCTCTATCTCTACATGTCAAGCTTTTTTTGACCACCAGTCATGGCGGAATAGAAAGCATCTTCAATTGTCTCAATGTGTAAATAAAGGTGAGAGAAGAAGTTACTACATGAACAAATTCTGTTTTATGTGAAGCAAAATGTAATAATAAGCTATTTTATTTATTTTTTCCTAACTATCCTTCAAAAATTCATGACTGCCTTATATGTAAGGTCATCTTATATTTGGGCCAATACGGTAAATAATAAAAAGGATCTAACACCAGAGATTACACAAATAAACACACAAACAGAAAAAAAAAATTATTTTGCAATTACAAGTGGAGCAACTAACAAAAAATGCATTTAAAAATACATAATTTTAGCTTAAATTATACAGGGAGATCCAATGAACTATGAACCAGCTGCATGGAGCTTTTCCACTGGGTGTGTAGACACGTGTTTCCGCTGCTGCAATGAAGGTCATGCAAATGATGCAGGCTTTGTTCTGCTATGCATTATTGCATTGACCATCACGTGGTGTAGCAAATACAATTTTGCCCCCGTCCGTTAGAGAATTAAGAGACAGGGGCGTACCTTTGCCTTTCTTCAACAAGTCTCTAACACTGTACATACAGCCAATATTTCGATGAGAACAATTGAATGTGTGTTTGAGGACAGAATTATTAGCAGAAATTTGTGGCCCCCTTAGTTCCCCAACCTAATTCCCCTGCAACTTTTATGTCTGGGGTAAATTAAAAGATAAAGTATACAAGACAAACACACACCCCCTTTAAAAGGTTGTAAACAAAATATCTGCCAGGAAATTGCAAGCATTTTGTAGTTTGAACCACGGCGAGTGATGGATGGTTTCTTAAGGAGGTGTCAAAAAAGGATGGGCAACAACAGTGGCCAGTTTCTGCAACTCCTTTCATAATACAAGAGAGCCTTTAAACACAGTTAAGGAAATTGTTTTACGGTTGCAACAGTGCCACTCTATGATAACTGCAGACAGTAAAGCACCACCATGTGAACACAAAAAACACCATGCAGCAGGTTCATAGTTCAACAGGTCTCCCTGCACTTTTACTTAGAAACGATGCCTCCACTTGATATGACATAAAATATGTATTTAGTTATGTACCAATCCAATACAACTAGAAGCATGATTTTAAGCCCCCCCCCCCAAAAAAAGGCATGTTAGTATAAAAATCAGTTGAGATTAGTGTGTTAAAGTGGTAAAAAATCAAAATGTGATTAGAATATAGCTTGTTACCATTACCTGAAATTTTCAGTGATGTTCAGGTTAGTTCATGATTTAAGTGAAGCTGTGTATATTAAATCTCCATTTCAAGCACTCATATTTAATAACACCATTATACAGAAAATACCAGTATAATGAACACTAGTATAACAAAATTTTCACTATTGCAAAATTATGTATTGGCCCCTTCCCTTTTCCCTATTTTGTGTGCGTGAAAGCATTTCATTATGACAAATTTAGAACTTTCAGTATAACAAATTAAAATTTCGCCTGATTGCCTACATATAATCTTAATTTTTCCAGTATATGCTGTGTGATATTGCCTCAAGGAGAGACATTAATGCTAACTTTTTATAACAATGCATATTGTGTTGAGTGCTGAATGGAAATAGCTTAAAGAAGAAATATGTAATCGCTAACTGCTTTAGAAAAGCTGGAGTGCCTTATGAAGAAGATATCACTAAAAGTGAAGTGCTAGATGACATAGAAACAGAAGAGAACTGGAAGCGTTTGTGTGAAAAGTCAGACGGGCCAGCAAGTGCAAATCTTACTGACTACGTCAAGTGGACTGTGATGTGATAGTGCAACAAGAAATCACAGATTATGGAATTGTAGCAAACATTTTTAGTGATAGGAATCCATGAAGACGAGGTGGAAGATCAGCAGAGTATGGAACTAGTCTTCAAGATTTTCTTCTATCACAAAACAATATACCAGATTTTGTTTCCAAGTCATATTCGGTAGTTGGTGACTATCTTGAATAGTCTTTTGTGTCTGGAATGTTTCAAAGAAAATCTCGAACTTTTTCAAAAATAAAGTTCAGAACAGTGTGCACTGGTCAAGTTTCAGTATAACACAATTTCACTTTAACAAATTAATTTTCGAGGTCCCCTAAATTCCATTATACTGGTATTTTACTGTATAAACTTTATGTAAAATTTTAGGATTGTTATCTATGCTATTTTTCCTTTACATTTTATTATTAAACATTTCAACAAAATTTAATAAAATTTGCTTTTATCATTCATTACTAATAAAAGCATAAATGAAAACTGACAAAAATAATACATACATTTATGTAGTTTTTATTGTATGGCTACCAAATTTTACTTTATTTTGTACATTAAGAACACCAACCTAAAATGTGGAATTAATCTACAATTTTGCTTAAAGCCATCTCTGAACAAAAGAGCAACCACTTTTATTACTTCCTCTTCAGCAAGCCTATCAGATGCGTCAAAGCTCAAGCATATAGGCAACACACAGAACATGGAGTATTTTTGTAACCATATCACACTTACCTGATGACCCCTTTGTACCATTTCAAATGCCTTATCGTAACAGACTTTATCCATGTCTCCCATCTGAACAAGTGGCTTCAAAGCTTTCACACCAACAAATGTTGTACTGAGAGGGACAGGTCGGAACCTTGAGTCAAAGTAGAATAACCCTTTGTAAGGATTCACTCGTAGGAAGTTAGCTACATCCAGGTAGTTTGGAAGGGTGGCAGAAAGTCCTACTATACGTATCATGCTTTGAGAGGATTCCACCTAGGGGAAAAAACACACATGACAAGCATAAGTCAGTACAATAGAATTATGAGCACGTTTACAATAATTGTTTTCCAAAAGCTCCCTAATCATTGAACTATAATATTACCCCTCTTTTACATTTTCCAAGGGACCAGAGGAATGGTGGTCTAAATCAGGGGAACATTGTGAACAAAGGTAATCTAAGGGGACCAACAAAAAGTGTTGTAAACAACGGGAAAATGTTAAATATGGGAATGAAAATGCGAGGTAATATTGTATCTCAAAAGCCCTAACATTTACATAACTCTTGTATCTGTTATCTCTTCGATATCTGACCACTCAAACAAGATTGGAATTGCTTTAAAAACATCTTTACCAAGCCAGCTCGTATCTATACGTTTTCAGTTTCTCCCAGAATATTTTCTAATGCAGAAATTTCATAATATATTTTCTAAATATGGAATAAATACATGAGTAGAATTATGAAGAATCAAGAGATAATGGAATTTAATACAGTGAAGCAACAAATTATGTAATTAACTAAGTTGTTGACTAGTAAACACTTAGGCTTCTCTTTTCCTTACATTTTTGAAAGACATACGTTTCATGGGCTTTGTCCACATTTTCAACTGCTTGTCAACTGTCTATTTTCTGCTTGGAGAACACTGGCGCCTTCTGGTTTTGGTTTAACAAACTTCTTGATCAAGTTTTCTTCTAGCGGTATTTCAAAATTCATCAGTTTATCTTCATACTTTTTCATATAAATCTTTTCTCACTTTTCCAGATCTTTTTGTTTATCGACTGATTTCAATAGGTTGGCTTTCTTAAGGATGTGATGATTCTTATTCCAACAATGAGATGCTACTGCTGATTTGTCTATTTGACAGTATTTAATAATCCTTGTTAAACCGAAACCAGAAGGCGCCAGTGTTCTCCAAGCAGAAAATAGACAGTTGACAAGCAGTTGAAAATGTGGGCAAAGCCCATGAAACGTACATCCTGCAAAAATGTAAGGAAAAGTGAAGCAAGTGTTTAGTAGTCAACAACTTAGTTAATTACATAACATGAGCAGAAACTTACCAGACGTAGAGTTCTTGCCACAAGAGCTTCTACAACAGGTCCTCTATCACCATGCAGTAAATGAACCTCATCAATTATAAGTAATTTGACCAAATTTGTTAATGCAACATCTCCTGAAATTTAAGAAAGCAGTCTGTTAATGTTGTTTCAGAAACTTCCTCTATAATGTACCTCTAAAAAAAATTATGCCCATAACCGTAGAAGCACCCCCAGACTAAAATCCTGACTGCACCACTGGTTGCCGGACAGATTACTCAATGAAATTTATTAACTCCACTGGTTCGCTTGGAATATGCTCACCTGTTCCTTTCCTAGTAACAACATCCCACTTTTCTGGTGTGGTAACCAGCATCTGTGTCTGTAATATTTCTGTCTTTGTCAGCTGCATATCACCTGTCAGCTCCTTCACAGATAACCCAAGGCAGCTCAGCTTCTTGTTAAAGTTCTGTGTCATTTCAGCTGCAAGGGCTTTCATAGGCGCTACATACACTATTTTGAATTGATCTTTCTTAATAACGCCTTGCTCTATGAACTGTCTGATCTGATGAGCAATAGTGAGTAAAGCTACATTTGTTTTTCCTGCACCAGTCGGAGCACAGATAAGTAAGTTCTCATTTGTGTGATAGGCTGCATCGAAAACAACAGATTGTATTCTATTTAGGTTTTTAACTCCTTCAAATGCCATTTGACCAATCTGCAAAATAAATTTCTCATTTTACACACAGAGAAAAATTACATGTGAATTCTTGTGCTACCAGTACACTCTGAAAGACATTAACAAAAAGGAGTGAGAAAGCAGGACTACCGTATTTATCCGAACACAGGCCACACTTTTTAGCCTAGATTAAGCCCAGTGAAATACGCCTACAGCTTAAATTTGTGTAGAAATATGTTTAGGCAGTAATGGAAAAATTTGCACAACATTGCCGGTTGATCTACCACGGCTGGTTCCCCTCTTCCAAGCACTGCCACTTATCAATTATCTCGAATCTCCAAGAAAATTGATATATTAATAGATTAAACAACAAAAATAAATAGTTTTTAATTGAATCATCGTAGAAAATGCATAAAACTGCACAATGTGTTTTGCGTATTTTGTCATTTTTATAGTGTATTATGGAATATGGATGTACTATGAGCTGTTCAGTTGTAAGGAAATGCAAATGGTAACTGAAAGTTGAACCATAAAAAATTGAAAAATTGCATGAAATTCAACCTTGATAATCATATGAAGTGTAAAGTATGATTTCTTTTTCTTTTCTTTAAGTTTTATTTAATGTTTGATGAAATAAAATTATATTTTCATAATATGAGCCAGTTAATACTTTATTTTTCTTATTTCAGTTCTATTTCAGCTAAGAAATGTGTTACTATAATGTTATGAAAATGAAGCAATTTATTATTTCACTTTGGGGTTAATTTTATATTTTCACTTTACTTTAGTGCTAAAAAGGCAGGCACGGCTTAAGTTCAGGGGCAGCTTATATTCAAGTAAATACGTTACTAGGAAGTCACTCTTGATTTCTGCCATCACAGTGACAGCTACAGCAGTTAAAAGGTTAAACAGAAACTGCCACAGCCTTCATAATTTTTCATAAAGTATAGTTTTCAGTGTGTACTCCCTTATTTTTAAGCTTTAAAATTACTTTTTTCATTTGCAGGTGCCCTTGCTTGGTATCCCCTATACATTTTTGAGCTTTGTATGAGAAAGGTTAGGACATCTAGAAGCATCTTTTCATCTTTCAGTTAATAAACTTTAAAACACTCAATTTCACACTTTAATGTAAGCAAATACTCACTAAATGTAGGATACCCGTTTCGATGGCTTTGCCATCATCCTCAGCTAGGTGTGGAACTAGCTGAGGATGATGCTAGGTGTGGAACTAGCTGAGTATGATGGCAAGGCCATCGAAATGTGCATCCTGATTTAGTGAGTATTTACTTACATTAAAGTGTGAAGTTAAATGTTTTAAAGTTTAAGTGAATGTTGATGCTTCACAATGTTTTCCCGATTAATTTAATCAAATCTTTTCATCTTATAAATTTATTACCATAATAAATTTAGTTAGGCATGAAATTTAAGTTTAACTTCATTGGTATGAACTGGAAAAATTGGAGATAGCAAACAGCAGATGCTGATATGATTGTAAGTTAAAGAAACAAGATAAATCTTTTTCTATAAACCATACCTTACCTCATCTAGTGATGATACTGGTACTAATTTATTTCCAACAGAAACTGGAGCTGGCTCTGATACTGGTATATTCACTTCTTCAAACATGTCATTGTTTACCCTCTTCACATCTGGGGATAGCATAATTTTAACGCCAGCTATAAATCCTGAAAGAAATTAACTCTAATTATTACCACTGGAGGGATAATCAAAGTACTGAGGGTTATTTTCTAAGCTATTTTTTTTTAGAAATTTCATATTAAATTAAAGGTTTAAATTTCATTTTATTTTCTCAATTTGGTTTTGAGATATTAAATAATTTTACCGATTTTTAAACAGAATTAAATATGGAATCTTTATGTGAGGTTTTTTAATGCTTTAATGTTTTATACAAAATGATTTATACTTCTTGTTTAAAAATATTTTATCTAAAATTTGAAAAGTTAAAAAAAAACTTATGATTATACTAAGCATTAAAAAAAAGATCTATAGTTACAAACACTCTAATTAGAAATTTTATTACATACATAGGGAAGTGCATTATGAAAAAATGTTCAAAGCCGTATATTTTTATGAGAAAAGACAGATTTTATATGTGGCAAATTAAAATGAAAACTGAAACTGAGAAAACAAGTGATTACTGTTTGTATGCACTTCTGACAGTTTAAAGTGAAGTTTACTTGAAGCAGTATTTTTTTAAAAAAAGGCGTCAGCACCTGTTCCATGCACCTAAATGGCATAAAATTTTGCACAATCACACTTTCAAGTATTCCTGATTTTTGTTACATTAAAATAAAATAAAAAATCACATTTTTTTTCCTCCACAATGAATCTTCCTGTCATCCCTTAAAGCCTTCTAGAGAATGTACAAAATCAGAAAAAAGAAAGTGGTCATGCCTCTTGATTATAAGAATTACAAAATCTTACCAGATGTCTGTTGTGCTTGTCTTTGTGAATCATAAACATGAGGAAATTTCTCTTGCACTTGAGCTGAGCGAGGCCTTTCTCGAAATATTGGAGCATTCATGGCTGCTTTTAATGCGGCTTGCCTAGAATAGAAAACAACCCTAAGTTATTAGAGAAAGAGGACAATTGATGACTGCAAAATATAAATAAATAGGTATCATATTGAAGTAAATTTCACTGCAGACTAGATTGCTATTTGATTTAAAATGGGTCAGTTTTATGGCTATTACTGAAGAATAGAAAAATGAGGGGGGGGGGAGATGCTTTATTTATCAAACCAACAACATCGAAAGCCTATCCAATGGAGTGCAATATGATTCCAGGGTACATCTGAAGAAATCATGTGGAAAAGTCCTTGACTTAACATACTTCTAGTTAACCAATCTGCTCCAAGCTATGCAGGAACAAAAATTGAATATGTCGCAAATAAAATTTTCCTGACTATTATTTTGGGTACAAATCACACTTCTGCAACTGACAAAATGAATAGCATACATGGTATTATCAGATGATACAACAAAGATTTCTAGCGAAATGCGATTATATTATATAGGACATTGAAATTAACACTAAGGTCCTGGCGACAATTCCTCCTGATATGTGACTTCCAGATAGCTTAATTGGAAGATGTCTTGTCGGAACTGCTATCAGGAAGAGCACACTAAAATTTTGTAAAATGACCCTTAGCTTGTTGAGCGAAGAGGTGTGTCTGTAGTTTGATATGGCTCCACTAGGTGCGGCAGCTCGAATTTGTATTTGTACAATTAAATTACATTGTCATGAGTTGACAGAGTATTTGAAAATGGGGAGGAGGCTCCTTGAAACGCATCATACCAAAATATGGTAAGTGAACCAAAAAGTGTGTTTATGTCAACTCATATAGTAAATTAATTTTATCACTTAACTTTATTGCATTTTAATTTTCCCGAATTCGTGCTTCTGCTTGTATTACACCATTACTACTCTATTCTCTAAGTGTAAAGCTTTGTTTGGCCCACAGTCATGGCAGACCATGTGGAAAAGAAAGCATGAACTTCAAAATTCTGTTTTATGTGAAACAGAATGTACAGTCGGTCAAATTAAAAACATCGGGCGGTATAAGATAAAGTATCACGAACGAGCATATGCGCATGTACAGGAAGACTTAAGGTTAGGTTCACACCTGCCTATTGTCTGTCCATGTATTTTCTTGATTATTTAGTCAGTTTTGTTCCAAAACAAACATATATAGAAGGCTGTGGCTATATGCTTCACAGCCGACATATTCTTGCATGGAAGTTCTTATAATAATAATGAATAAATTAGCGAGGAATATGTTTATTCAAAGAGCATTTTTTAAAGATTTTATTTTATAATACCGATACTTGTAGTGCAAAATCAATAACTTACGTTCAACTTCTGCAACCAATCTAGCATCGAAATACGCGGCCGGCCAGATCCACTTTTCCTATGAAAACTTCCGGTCGCATTATAGTGAAGAACCCACCTCTGAGCTGCTGTTTAAGAAATATAGAACCTTCTCGCTGGTTCAGAGGCCGAAAAATGCAGGTCAATTACAGCCCTAACTACACTTTCTTTCACGCTAGCATTTGTAGGCGCGATGACACAAAGCAAAATAAATTATGACAATACATTAAGTTGAATATCGTGTGTTGAGCTTTCCGCGTTGTTCATTTTTCCCTCGTTCATTTTTGCCCTCCTGTCGCATGGCCTCATATGTTCCGAGAATGACCTGTATTTTATGTTTTTCATAGGAAACTTGTGAACTAATGCGTTAAAACTTTAATTTTAAATGCATACGAGTCCCGACGTTTTTTATTTGACCGACTGTACTAATAAGCTATTTTATTTATTTTTTGTAACTATCCTTCAAAAATTCATGGTTGTCTTATATGTGAGGTCGTCTTATATTCGGCCAATACTTTGATTAACAATTTCCACCTTGTTTGATCCCATAGTTCTATTGAAAGGCACTGTTGGAGTATAAAGGTGAAAGTGAAAAGCATATCCTTAGTTTGTGTGGTATTTAGTGAAATCTATTAAGATTGGTATACATTCACACACTGGTGTTCACCAAGTAAACAAGTAAAGTATCTGGCTGAATATTGTTTCTGTATCTGAACTCCCACATAACACAGCATTCTTCTTAAATAATTCTCACATGCATTTGTAAATTGATTCACAAGTACCGTTTAGCTCTTAATTCAACTGGGTTGAACTCCTCTTCCTCATCGTCCTCTTCAGTACGGGATACTACTTTGCTAATCTTTTTCTCTTCTTTTCGAGCTTGTTTTATCAATAGCTTTTCTTGTTCAGACTGTACGACTACCTGGCATCCATAAGTTGGTCTTCTCTGGTCAGGGGCTATAACAAATTAAGAGACAAAATCAGAAGACAAACTTGTTACATTTCTTCCAACTGCCAGTTTCTCCAATATAAGTTAGGTTTTAACTTCTTGTGAAGATGGTACACAGCAGGTACTAAGGGGCTATGTATGAGGATAAAAGTAATCTGTTGTTTCCTGGTTGGAGATATTGTGGCAGGTTTAACATGTTCAAACAACAGACACTCATGAAGAGAGGGAACTTTAAATCATTGCACAGAATGAAACAAAACACATCTGATGTGATGACACAAACATACCATGTTCATAGATAGCACTGAAAAGAAAATACCATTAACCATATCTGCATTACAAGTATTTTTAAAAAATCAATTAATTTAGATTTTCTTTTTCCTAAAAATATATATATTTTTTTAAAAATAAACTACAGTAAAACCTCTTTTTTACATTCCTGTCACTTACATTTTCCTGCCTTTTACATCATTATCACTGGTGCCATCTTTTATCCTATACTGACAATAACACTGCCATTAACAACTTTCAAATAGTTGTATTTCCTGCCATTTACATTTTTTCCCCGTTAGCAGCATTGATTTTCGATGAAGAATTGCTTACAATTAACTAGATTTTCCGCTATGTTGCCAACTCTTAGACGCAGTGTCAGTTGCTATTTGTGTTAGTCCAGGTGAAGTTGGTTTCTTTTGTGTGGGTGCGATTTACTAAATTTTATTGTACTGTAGTTAGTCATATAGCCTAACTCATCATCATGGTTTGAAGCAACACCAGTTTTTTGTGTTGCATGATTTCTTTGGTATCATGGAGTTGAAGAAAAACAATAGAAAATGCATTTCTTTGCAAGAAAATTCTTAAATTCTAAATTGTATTGATTCACATGTTAGAATACACATTCAATTGGCAAAAAAGCCTGCACTCTGTTTCAACTTTGAATACCATCTAAATCTATTGAATAGTCAGAGCAATTGCTTATTCATTTAATATGTGTGGTGATTACATTTTGCAGTATATAGCATTACAGCTTTTACACTTCTGCAATTTACACTGTCCTGCCTTTTACACTTTTTTGTTTCAGTCCCTTGAAAAGTGTAAAAAGGGGGTTTTACTGTATTAACGTTATGAATGATTGTATATAGTGTTGTTGATATTAACAAATAGACAGAAAAATAAACACTCAGAAATACTGATACTATCAAGGAAACAGCATTTTAGTGCATGAAACGTGGCTTCCATTTTGTAACGATAATTACCCATAACTGTAATAGTTTGATTAATTTTGAAAATAGTATGCAATTGTAGAAGTAGTCAGTAAAGAGTATGTCAGATTGTGAGGTTGTAGATCAATTCATTGCTGAGGAAAAAAATAATGAATTTCATCTACTTCTCACCTATGAATTTCACTGAAAGCTGTATGTAACCCCTTAATGCCCCAAAAAATTTCCTAAAATAAAATTTTAAATTGGCCAACTAGAAGTACAATATTGTCCCTAATATAAAATATATGGCGGACTTCACTTTCTGTAACTTGTCCCTAATGTTTGTTCAGGACTTAGAGGGATTTTAAGTATATACCGGTACTGTAATGGGAGCAGAGAACTTCACAGAGTTACGACCTGTAAGTACAATAATAATGCTGAAGAGGGAGGGGAGAGATTTATTTTGAAATAGGTGAGCAATGATGAGTAGCATTCATCTGCTTTATTTCACTTTCCCTATACACCCTAATTCAGTATAATTTTGGTGATAAATTTTAGTTGTCCATTTACAAAAAAATATATATAGGGCCTATATATATATATATTTTTTTTTACTAAATAATACATGTGTTGTGAATTTGAGCAAATAATTCTTTAAATATTGTGAATTCACATCTGACCAGTTATGAAAATATATGGAACCATGAGAATCGAAGATGTCTATTACTGAGTACAACAAAATTCATTCTACCGGTAATATTAATTAGCTTGTAAAACCGTTAACTGCAACTCATCCCTCCATGACTGTCTGGCAGAGCATTTTGCATTGCCAGACTGTTTGCTGTGTAATTTGGATGTTGAAGTAAATTTTGAACAGGTGAAGAACTGTTGAATTCTTCAGCATCTAAGTGAACTGAAAGGACAGTGGTATTGGGAAGCAAGAAAACTAATGGCCATAGCTTTAAAAGTCTAAGCATTTGATTAAATAAATAAATATAATATACTGTAACACTCTTTATATTTGTTTTAAGACACATCATCCTACAACAAATATCTTAAAGAAACTGGCACACAAACTTCCCATTACCCTCCCCCTCCCCCGAGTCCAAAAATCTGAATTTTTAAAAATTGTTTCATGCTATTAATAATGTAAAGCTCAGTCATTCAAAGCTCTGTAAAACAACAATATATAATTTTGGGAAACGTAAAACAGTATCGAAATTCCCAATGCCTGGCTACCTTGTTTCTAGATAAACCTACTACAATAAGCAACTTACCTGACTGAGCTGATATTAATTTCTTCTCTTCGGCAAAAGTAGCACTGTAAATAATATCCTTTCTGTGCTCAAGAAGTGACTGTATCAACTCAAATCTATCAAAGCCTAGTAAATCGAACAGCTAAAAAAGAAGAAAAAATTAATAGCAGAATCACTGTACATTCAAGAAAAAAAATTCTGATAGACTCTCTAGAGAAGTTCTTATAAATTAGCTGAATAGCTACTAGGCAAGCTTGCTTACAGAAGGGGATGATTAAAAATCACACTCTAAACATGACATTTGAGAATTAAGAAGAAAAATAATGAACATAATAGAACTTACCTCATTTTGAAGTTCATCATTTGATCGGCTAGATTTTAACATGGTAACTATAGTTTCCGAGAATTCTTCAGCAGAAAGACCCGGTGGATGATATTTTTGCACTTCCTTCTCCAGCCATGATTTCCCATACTGCCACAAAAAACAAACACATATGAATGCACTAACTTACTTCTACAGTTTAATAATATTGCAGTACCTTTTAAAAGAAATACAATATTACGTAATTTAAATGCCTACACTTAAAAAACTGGTAGTATCAGATGGTTCCAAAATATCCGCTAGAAGAAGAAATTGGTTAAGCATTAAAGGCTGGTAATTTTCATTGACTATGCTCATGACTCAATGGCCAATCCACTATAAGAATATGTGGAATTTCAACTAATTAAAAGTGTCTTTCTTGATCATTTTATTTTTATCACTTTCATTTTATTGCATCTACTCGTATATGCCTTTGTTATGTTAGAATTAACCAGGTGCGAGCTTTTGAATTTCCCATGCTTGATCGCTATTTTATGCAAATGCCAAAATTAAGTGTGGGGAATTTAAAATGTGATTAAAAAAAGTGTGGGAAATTTGAAATGAAGTGCAGGATATTTGAAAAAATGTGTGGGGAATTCAAAATGAAGTGCTGGAAATTCAACATACTGTGCGAGTAATTCAAAATAAAGTGCTGAATATTCAAAATTAAGCCCTAGAAATTATAATTTTCGTGCAAGGATAATATGCAAACTGGATATGCTGCCCACGGATAATTGGGAGTTGACTGTATATTATTATTATGCCTCCAAAGGTCTCACAGACCTTAATGTTGCATCTGCCATTTTTAATGTTTTTGGGGGGTAAAAAATTAAAAATCATACAGTTTTGGAATATTTTCGTTGGTTACTGTATATAAGCTTTAAGTATACCAAATTTCAAGAATCTAGCTCATCTGGAAGTGGATAAAAAATTATGTCAATGAGTGAGTCAGCCACCAGCTTTGTAGCATAATAATGATTTTCTATTTTTAAACCATTAATTGGTAGTTACTCTGGTACCAGTCAACTAATTTGATCCAAAATCAGCAGCCTTTTTCCTATGGACATTATGAGGGTATACAGTAAATTTCATGAAAATCTGAAAAAGCATATTCGAGTTATACCGCATACAGACACACAGACAGACCTGTCCAAAGTACCATTCCGGCACTTTATATTATTATTATTATTATTATCATCATCAATAATAATAATAATAATAATAATAATAATAATAATAATAATAATTATATCAACAACAATACTAATACTAATAATAAACATTTTTTTTAAATACAGGATAAATTTAAATAGATATAATTCAAAATGAAGATGAACTTAAAAAATTTCACACATTTTGCTCGCTATTAACAAGATTTTACAGGAATTAGGGAAATCTACAAAGAAATAATAATGAATAAAAATAAAAGTACAACAATTAAATTAAAATTATACTAACCCCATTTTTCTTGACATTGTTTTGATTTTTCTTAGGATCCTCTTTGGTTGACATCATAGCTGCTACATTATCGTAGCTCATAGAAAAGTCTTTGAGTATCTCACTTCCTGTTAGTGCTCCAAGATCCGTAAGCAACTTTGTACATGGATAAGTTGGACGGCATTGTTGGAAGACATATTTAATGCCCTCCCCAAAACGTTTCTGAGTCCCATTCTTTTGTTTTATGTCGCCATTCACATTTTCAATGCATTGGTCTGACAACTTTGAAGCAATTTTTGACACACACTGAAATAAGACAGGAACATAATTAATATTGGAAACATTCTTTTCGGTTTTGCAGCCAGGTGAGATGTTTGGCATTTTCCAATGTTTCAAAGGCCGTTGCAAAAAGGGAACTTGTAGTCTTGAGTGTCACACATTGGGGGATATATACGAGGGTCATTCAATAATTAAAGAGACAAATTGGTCTGGGGAAAAGACGGTTGGTAGTACTAGTTTGATACATTCAGGATTTTTAGTTGGCATCACTGGGACGAGTTCTAATCAGCTGATGGATCAACACTGCTCTGTTTATAACCTCAACATTAAGTTTAACAATGTCGGGTCTTCTTGAAAATTCCACATTGGTTGAACAACGTTCTGTGATTCGTTTTTTTATTGCTGAAGGTGAAAAACCAGCTAATATATATATATATACTCTAGAATGACTAAAATGTATGGTGAAAGTTGTATGAACCATGGATATCTTTACAAGTGGGTAGAACCGTTCAAAAGTGGTCGAGAATCAGTGACTGACGAACACCGTTCTGGCCGGCCTGTTGAAGTTGCAACTTAACTTGAATTGTTTGGTCCACTGAAGGAGGCATTACGTGGGAAGAACTTCCAGGATAACAAGGATGTCAAGAAATTTGTGGGAAATTGGCTCCAACACCAAACAAACAGTTCCTTGCAGCCGGTATGAAAAAGCTAGTAACCCGTTGGGACAGGTGCATAAATGTTGATGGGGATTATGTTGAAAAATAGGAAAAGTCTTGTTTTGTAAAAATAAACGGTTTTTTCTCCGTGTCAGTTTGTCTCTTTAATTATTGAATGGCTCTCGTATATCCAACCAGTTTTGGGCGGAGTAAAACAATTAGTGAACAGCATATTTCCAGTCCTTTTTAGAGCCAAAAGGCCTCTTCTGTCCTTCAGTTTCTGGATAAATTTGTTTCAAGTCTGGTTGATGAAGTAACCCCCATCTCTATTGAAGTTGGCTTCCTCTAGTTTTATTTCTATGGACTCTCTGATCACCCAGTCCCAAAAGTGTGGTGTCTTTGCACGAATTGAAGTGTCCTTGAAGACTAGAGGAAGCTAATTTCAATAGGGAGAAGGCTAACAGGAATATAACAGTGTTTGCTAACTGGTCTATTCTACCCAACAGGGGTTAATGGGTTAAGTTGACTGTTTAAAGTATGCAAGATGCAGGTAAAATGAAAGGGACCAGAAAATAATTTTGTTATTGTGGAAATTTAATCCTAATGGTATTTCAGCGTAGTTTATGTGGTGTTACAACTTCCCTTGTGCCGTAAATTCTGGGATTCAATCTAGAATTTGAAAATGCTATTGTCTTACAGTGTTTTGCAAATGGCAAATGATTTTCCCTTCTCCTGCTTAGATACGAAGTCCAATCAAAGTTGTGCAATGTTGCCAAACTATATTCCCGCTGTGAGGATACACTCCACACACGGAGAATTCAGACTTCGAAATACAACTTACGCTACAAGTAAATATGAGGCCAAAAAATCTGATTACAGCAGTGCTCCGATCTTCTTGGTACAATAGCATTCGCCTCATAGCAGAAGAATCGTGTTTATGCATACGATAAGAAGTTTATGCTTTTCTTGTTAATAATAATAATAATAATAATATAATTTTATGGTTTTTCAGCCTTTACAGCAATTGACAACGTCACGCTTATAATCTAGAATAAGTTACAGCAGTTTATACCGTTAGGACAATACACAATTGATTTACACGTTTAAGTCAGCAAGACAGATTTAAAAAGTGAACCCTAGTAATTAAAACATAGTAAATATAAATGTCCAGTTCTCTTACATGACTTATATGTATGAGAAAGTAAGTAGGCCTACAGTATTAGCTAAAGACACAGAGTAAAACAAAAATTGTGGTGATCACAGTTGTTACCTTTTCCTACAGGTAAAACAAAAGCAATGACTATGATTTTATGTATACCACCCAATATCTAATATATTCCCCCCCCCCCCTTCTTTTAAAGCTATTAAATACAACTCAAAACACATGGGTTAAACTTACGGTAAGATTCTATGTAACCATTTTAACATTTGTGAAAGCAAATAACTGTTATAGTTTATTTTTCAAAAAACATAAAATAATAACGATGCTGATAATGATAGCAACAAAAAAATAAAAAATAAAAATAATAATAATAATATGGGCTATATGGGACCTTGCAAAAGTGTAATCCCTCTTGTCAGCAGTTCGCAGGAGAAAATATTAGTGCAGCCACTTTCTCCTAGCGCTGTGCAAGAACTACTGGCATCACAAGACTGAAACTGCACTGCAGCATTCCCATATACTGCTCTACTGCTATGCACATGCATGTGGATCCAACTAGTCATGCCATCTATGGACCATATTGGAACTTACTTTCTGGATGAACCTCATATAATCAATTACAAAAACAATATATAATTATTGTACAAAATATGGATGTATGTGAATGTGAATATATATATATACCAGGTGTTTCAAAATGAATATCGGGGTTTTAAGGCTTTGTAGAATTTAGTAAATTTAACATACAATTATAAATAATACATCAAATGAAAGAATAACTCAAACAGTTTTGTTGGTACTCCTGTGCGCATGCATTGTTTCCTCTGTATGCCATTACAAAGCACTAGTAGCAAAGATGGTGACTATTGAGCAGAAAGTTACAGTATGCAAAGATGGAATCTGAAGTAACAGTGCAACGTGCTTTCCGTATTAAGTTCCATTGTAATCCTCCAAGTGATAATAACATCCGTAGATGGTATCATCAATTTAAAGACACTGGCTGTCTGTGCAAAGGGAAGAGTACGGGACGACCAAGATTGACTGAAGAACATGTTGAAGGAGTGAGAGTGTCTTTCACGCGTAGCCCCCGGAAATCAATTCAGACACAACTTAAGACACAGGATTGAAGCAGTTGTTGCAACAATTACTCCAGACACAGTGATCAAGGTTTGGGAAGAACTTGTCTATCGACTCTATGTATGCCGTGTGACGAACGGGGCTCACATTGAACACTTGTAGGAAAAACTGTTTGAGTTGCTCTTTCATTTGATGCATTATTTATAACTGTATGTTAAATGTACTAAATTCTACAAAGCCTTAAAACCCCAATATTCATTTTTAAACACCCTGTATATTAAATTTAATATTGCACACATGTACAGTGAGTCTCAGCCAGATTGGTGCCGCCGCGCCGCGCGTTGGGTTCCCTGCAGATGACGCTCTTATCCCCGGTATGCGGCAAAGGAACGGCCCGGCAGTTGACTGACTTGTCCGTGCGTGACAATGAAAATAAATGAAAAAAGTTTGAAAATAACGAAAATAGGCACCTACCTTATTACAGGAGATGCTGGAAGTGTCCTCCTCCTACATCCACACATTTTTGGCATCGTGATAGGAAATTCCGATTAATACGCATTAATTGTTCTTCCATTATTAATGAGTTTATCTCTATCCTAATGTTTTCTTTTAGTTGTGACAACTACCGAATAACACTTTCACGTCTGTACAACACGAGAACAATGCTCAACTGCAGGCTATGCAGGAATTGTTTACTAATCTGCGGGGACACAGCTGGCAGCGACGCGGGAAGTGTTGAGTCATCACAAGCTAAACACGGCGTGTGACAAGCGGCACCAATCTGTCTGAGACTCACTGTATGTCTAGGCCCTGACATTGCTAATCTTTAAATTTCTTCACATCAGTTATGATTCAACAGACAATGGAAAGGGTGAATTCAGATGAAGGAAGAAAGTTAAGATTGGAGAGAATGAAGAAATACTGGGCTAGCAGGAAACTGAAGAATCCTTTGTATAATACTGACTAAAGTGGCACAATGAAAATCTAAAAAACAGAAATAATCCTGATGATTCTTTTACCTGACACACTTTGTTTGCCATGTTCGATGATACTGTTCCGAACTTCAGTTTGAGCATTGATATATGCCTCTGTAGAACTATGTCTTCAGAAAGAAACAGTTTCAGCAGAAAGACAGCTGCTTCATCAACGACATCTTTACTCTGATCTCCACCTGGAAATACAATTCTTCATGAGGGTTTCTGTGTTGCGGCAGCCAAAGCTCTAACTCCTGAGCAATTGGGTGAAACACCTACGCAAATAAAGCTGCTAACAATGTAACGATTCGGGTTTTCACAATTAAAGTTAAAATTACAATGAAAGTTACCATGGACCTCATCAAAAGAGATGCTGGAAATCTCTTCCTCTTGCATCCACACAGCACAGGCACATATTTAGGAAATTTTCTTTCATGCGCATAAGTTCAGCTTCCAAGATAGAGTTAATTTCTCTTGTGATATTGTCTTTAAGTTCTTCTAATGTATGGGGGTTTAACCTAAACACTTTATTTTTCAAGTTCCCCCATAAATAAGTGTCACATACTGTTAGATCTGGGGGCCATGCGGCCATAAACTGTTACTAATTATTCAATCTTCAAAAATTCCTTGAAGGAATTTTAATGACACATCAGCTGTATGCGCAGTGGCAGAATCTTGCTGGAAATATGCACTCCAACATTCAAAACCAGTCAGTTCTTCAAAGAATAAACTATAGTTTAAGTATGTTATACCTATAACACTCTGCTTCATCTGCAAAGAATACTGGGCCTATTATCCTGCATGCATTTACCATGCATCAGAGTAAAAATTGTTCATTCCATTAAGGATGAAGCATTCCAAAATAAGAAGAATTGAAAGACAATATCACATTGTCTATTGTCTGTCTATTGTCAAGAGAAATTAACTCTGTATCAGAAGCTGAACTGACGCATGTGAAAGAAAATTTCCTAAAACGGTGCCAGTATTGTGTGGATGCAAGAGGAGGACATTTCCAAGATCTCTTGTGATGAGGAACGTGGTTATTTTCATTATAATTTTAACTTTAATTGTGAGAACCTGAATCATTACACCCCTAGCAGCTTTATTTGCATAGATATTTCATCTGATTGTTCCAGAAGATAGAGCTGTGGTCGCTGCGACGCAGAAACTAGCATGATTGGTCAACTTGTACATGAAACACACTGTACAATCAAATACAACAGAACAATTACAAATGTAGGCCTAAGAATGAAAATATAAAATAATGAATACAAAACCAATACAAGGATTGAAATACAAATTAATATGAAAATTTTGGACTATGGAAGGATATTAACAGAAGGAATTAGAGCTAAACCATTTTTTTCACTTGTTCAGCCTAGCTCAGCATTTGGGTCAGAAAGATGATAATTTTACCTTGTGTGAAAACTATGTAATTTAGACCTATTAATATACCTGTTCATATTCTTTTTGACTTGTAATAAGCAGTACAAGTACAAGCACTGTCATCCAGTGACCTACAATTATCATCAGAGGTAATACCACAAAGCTTTAATCTTTTTTAAGTACAATCACTGTCATCCAGTGACCTACAGGGGTCATGATCGATTCTTGTCAGGCAGCGTATCAAGACGATATCCTCACACCGGCGGCTACAATTTCCAATCAATCCACCTGAGGAAGGTCTGGAGGAGCGGACTGAAACATTGTGTGTTATGTATGTATTGTTTTTAATCAAGATCCACTTTTTTATTCTTGGACGCATTGTTTTTGACATTCGGGTTTCACCACATAATTTGTCACCTCGGTTTTCAAAAGCTTGGAATTTGTCTACTACTTGTCTGACCCTTAAATTTTTCATAAGAGAACCAACGTCATCTAGCGGTTGTTGTGTGAAACAGTGGGGGGAAGACTGTCTATTGGCTACGTCCGGACGTGAAATGTAAATGTTGCCATAGCAATGGAAAGTTTCCCCGCAGAAATTAATGTCATCATAAACGTCCAAGTACGGCATACGTTCCTTTATCCATTAGGGTGTCTTATTCTGTGTTCTGCTTCATATTCCTCGTCACTGCGATCATCTCTCATGTTGATCAGATGTTCCAATCGCCTACACGCCATCTTGATGTCGCAGTTAGCTTGATTTATCCTTAAGTGGAGGGAAAGGAAATAGACATTAAATCCATGTCTGGGATATTAATACAAGTAAGAATCAGCTTAAAAATGTTATGTCATAACCGGGATTTGAACACGGATCTTCGGCTTAACGCGCTGATGCTCTACCATTGAGCTACCATGACAACATGCCAGTACGACATCAAATTCCTCAACTGATTCAGAAGACAAGGCAGACCACGGGAGGTTTCTCCATTGAGAACACACATCCAATGGCGTCCTACATTTGTAGGTACTTTGAAGCCAAGTTATATTTATATACTATTAATTAAGTGGAGGGAAAGGAAATAGACATTAAATCCATGTCTGGGATATTAATACAAGTAAGAATCAGCTTGAAAAATTTTATGTCATAACCGGGATTTGAACACGGATCTTCGGCTGATTCTTATTTGTATTAATATCCCAGACATGGATTTAATGTCTATTTCCTTTCCCTCCACTTAATTAATAGTATATAAATATAACTTGGCTTCAAAGTACCTACAAATGTAGGATGCCATTGGATGTGTGTTCTCAACGGAGAAACCTCCCGTGGTCTGCCTTGTCTTCTGAATCAGTTGAGGAATTTGATGTCGTACTGGCATGTTGTCATGGTAGCTCAATGGTAGAGCATCGGCGCGTTAAGCCGAAGATCCGTGTTCAAATCCCGGTTATGACATAAAATTTTTCAAGCTGATTCTTACTTGTATTAATATCCCAGACATGGATTTAATGTCTATTTCCTTTCCCTCCACTTAATTAATAGTATATAAATATAACTTGGCTTCAAAGTACCTACAAATGTAGGATGCCATTGGATGTGTGTTCTCAACGGAGAAACCTCCCGTGGTCTGCCTTGTCTTCTGAATCAGTTGAGGAATTTGATGTCGTACTGGCATGTTGTCATGGTAGCTCAATGGTAGAGCATCGGCGCGTTAAGCCGAAGATCCGTGTTCAAATCCCGGTTATGACATAAAATTTTTCAAGCTGATTCTTGATATCCCAGACATGGATTTAATGTCTATTTCCTTTCCCTCCACTTAATTAATCTATATATATAAAAATGAATGTATGTGTGTGTGTGTGTGTCCTTTATGCATTGCTACACCATTCATCCGATCGCCATGAAACTTTGGGAAGTTGTTGGGTACATTCCCGGGAAGGTTTCTGTCATACTACATTTTTAATTTTAGCCTTCGTTCGCGAGTTATGTGTGAAAAACGGCAAGAAAACGTGCATTTTTTACGCTTTCGAAGCATCGGTTTTCAGTTATTAATTTCAGTTGTCAAATCAATTGCAGAAGGCTTTGTCTATTTTTGTCATACTTTGGAAACAATAGCATCGCGATCGCTTTGGAAGGCAATGGATATCTCATGTTATTATAAACGCCAGAGAAGTTAATGATAAGGTGATGATAAGGTAATATTAAATATTTATTTAACGTGGAATATGCTTCTTATGAAAGATGGTTTACAGAAAATTCCGGGGAAGTTGCTTACTTCGGGGTCCAGGCTACAACATTTCTATATGTAATCATAAGTAAAATCTCTTATGTAGGATCGTTAAATCTGCCTGAAATGTACCGGAATTATAAGTCTGGACAAATGAATATAGAAACTATGGCCTCAGTAGGCTTATTCCATTCTTCATCTATATAAATAAAAACGAATATATGTATGTCTGTCAAATACATTTACACACATTTCTTTCTTCGTGAGTTTAATCGATTTCAATTCTCATAACCTTCTGAGATTGCAGTAACGCTCGACGGGTAATCTATATAGCCTACATAAAAATGAATGTATGTGTGTCTGTCCTTTATGCATTACTATGCCATTCATCCGATCACCATGAAACTTTGGGAAGTTGTTGAATACATTCCCGCAAAGGCATGCTTCATTTTTAATTTTAGCTTTCGTTCGCGAGTTATGAGTGAAAACGGGATTGAGACGTACATTTCTTGCGCTTTCAAAACATCAGTTTTCAATTGTCAAATCAATTGCAGATGACTTTGCCTACTTTCGTCATACCTTGGAAACAAAAGCATCGCGATCGTTCGAATTTTGTAAGCCCACCATGGCCGAATCATTTGTTTATAATGTAGAGGCACGCAGACAGATGAAATTTCCACCCTAGACGGAAGAAGAATAGTGAATATAGCCCTAAATGGACAAAGATTATGCAGGGTTTTTTTTAGGCCAGGGAACTCGAATCTGAGGTTATTTTTCTCATGCTGCGCTTTCTAATCGTGGAATTCACTTCAAAGCCGGATTTACAGTTGTTTCTTTCATTAGGCCTATCAATCGTTTAGTTTAGACCTATGAATGTTTCGTGTGCAAAGTGTTAGTAAATATAATAGTTTAATTATTTTGCTCTCAATTTATAATCTTCCTATTAATTATTGTGGGCGAAGCCGCGGGGATCTGCTATAAGCTATAATAAGCTGTAGCTTATCTAGCGTTTTCTGAGGAAATAGTTTGTGTGTGATAAGTCGTTCTTCCCCATTTCAAATTCTAAATACCTATATAAAGACCTTAAAGACCTCGAGTTTGAAAATCGAAAGTCCTTCATAAGTTATTTTCGCAATTACAAAATACAAAACCCGAGCGACGCCGGGCCTTTTAAGCTAGTAGTATATAAATATAACTTGGCTTCAAAGTACCTACAAATGTAGGACGCCATTGGATGTGTGTTCTCAACGGAGAAACCTCCCGTGGTCTGCCTTGTCTTCTGAATCAGTTGAGGAATTTGATGTCGTACTGGCATGTTGTCATGGTAGCTCAATGGTAGAGCATCGGCGCGTTAAGCCGAAGATCCGTGTTCAAATCCCGGTTATGACATAACATTTTTCAAGCTGATTCTTACTTGTATTAATATCCCAGACATGGATTTAATGTCTATTTCCTTTCCCTCCACTTAATTAATAGTATATAAATATAACTTGGCTTCAAAGTACCTACAAATGTAGGACGCCATTGGATGTGTGTTCTCAACGGAGAAACCTCCCGTGGTCTGCCTTGTCTTCTGAATCAGTTGAGGAATTTGATGTCGTACTGGCATGTTATCATGGTAGCTCAATGGTAGAGCATCGGCGCGTTAAGCCGAAGATCCGTGTTCAAATCCCGGTTATGACATAACATTTTTCAAGCTGATTCTTACTTGTATTAATATCCCAGACATGGATTTAATGTCTATTTCCTTTCCCTCCACTTAATTAATAGTATATAAATATAACTTGGCTTCAAAGTACCTACAAATGTAGGACGCCATTGGATGTGTGTTCTGAACGGAGAAACCTCCCGGTGTCTGCCTTGTCTTCTGAATCAGTTGAGGAATTTGATGTTGTACTGGCATGTTGTCATGGTAGCTCAGTGGTAGAGCATCGGCGCGTTAAGCCGAAGATCCGTGTTCAAATCCCGGTTATGACATAAAATTTTTCAAGCTGATTCTTACTTGTATTGATTTATCCTGTTTTGCTGGCAGATAATTCACCAGTAAAGCATTAGCTTGGATATTATCAAAAAACCAAGTTACTATAGCTGGTGAAACGCAAAATGGACAATATTGAAGGTTTTCAGTCTAAAAACCAGGATCAGACAGATTATCGGCATTGGTGAACACAGCCCTTAAATCACACTGAATGCCAAACACACATCTACATTGCATAAAAATGGATGATGTTGGTGTGAAAATTACTAACAACAAATCACACACATTACTCTAAATAGTAGATTCCAGTCACGCTGAGTGATGAAACTTTTGTCCAATCAGTAAGCCACTATCGGGCAAGAACTAATGACACTTTCACAATCTACAATCCCAAAATACTCAAAAAGCAGTGTACTAGTTGATTTTCCAAACCTTCAAAGTAAAACTGGTCAAGTACATCAACTGTAATAAATACAATTTTGGGAGGAAGTAAGTTAATACTTATATTAAACTACATAAAACGAACTGTCTACAATAACATGTTAAAAACGTAAGTTGTTGTTGATAAGAAAATCTTAAGACCGATTGGAAAACTTCATTAAAGGTTAGATATTTCTGATGGTTTATGTTACAGTAGTGCACTGTAATTTTCTTACCAGTTAAATCACTGGCCAGTGAACGAAGATCTTGTAGTTGTTTCATTATACCACTTCTTTTTCCTACATCTTTTTGTATAAGAAGCAGTATGTCTGGCCATGTCAAGTCTCTGAAAAATCAAAGAAATGCACTGTGAAATAAGAATAAGGTACTAAAAGGTGTGGCTGAAATTAGTTACTTTATTCCCCTTCTCTTTTTACATATCGCCAGCTAAGTACTGAAGTCACTAACTCCACTTTTTGAAAGAAGAAAAAAAAAATGATGTTCTTTCAAATTCTTAGCTTAAGAACACCATCAAACGCATACATTGAGAAACCAGTTTTCCACCCTCTAAATACCAATATAATATAGGCCTAGTGTTCTATGTCACACAAAATATGAGTCCCCCTCATCATTTTTTTCTTAAACCTTTCCTTGATCTAGTACACTCCAACATAAAGGTGACAATAAGGCTACGTGCCTTACTCTGTTCCAGGTTATTTACAATCATTCCAGCTTTGCAGATGTAGGTTTCATATCTTTCACAGTCCAAAAATGAGCTCTCTTCAAGATACTTTTCGCTTTTGGGAAGAGAGAAAATCACATAAGTTCATGACTCCTAGTATGAATGATGTTTAATACTAGAAGGACTGGACTCATCACCGTACTGCCGATTTACAAAGGCCCGTCAATACAGATAGTATAGCTTTGTTTATTCGTCTATTAATATCAATTAATTGGACGGAAGTTTACTCGACTGTTGATGTAAATAGTAAATTTAAAGTATTTTTTGACCTGTACATGTGGGCAGTAAATTCTACCTTTCCTCTAAAGAGAAAGAAACTTAATACTAGTAAACCTGCTCATGCATGGTATAACAGCAACCTAAGGATACTTAAAAGCAGATGTGATACATTATACTCTTTATTTAAGAAATATAAATTAAATCACCTAAATGAGGCCTACAAAAGCCATAAAAAGCTCTACAGAGTAAGAGTTAAAGAAGCTAAGATTGCATATCACACTAAAATTATTCAAAGTGCGCAGAACAAGAGCAAAGCGACTTGGAAAATTGTTAACAAATTACAGAACCCTAACAATATAAATGATAAATCGAATAGAATTAGTGTAGAATCATTCAATGAATTCTTTGTTGATCAAGTTAATGAGATAAGTAACTCAATACCTAATAGCAATTATGATTGTAATTACTATCTGAATAATGTGCAAAAGCAGGACGATCAAGCTTTCACATTTAAAGCAGTTAGGGTAGAAGAAGTATATAAAGGAATTAGTAAACTTAGTAATAGCAAATGTTTAGATATTTATGGTCTCAATTCAAGCATTCTAAAAATATCTGCCCCTTATATATGCGAAGTACTTGCTTATCTATTTAATCTCTGTATATCGAGTAACTGTCCATTTCCTGATGAATTAAAAAAAGTTAAAGTTATACCAATTTATAAGAAAGGTTGCAAGGAAACTCCATCCAACTACAGGCCTATATCAATTGTACCCATAATTTCAAAACTATTCGAATCTCTTATTCATTCCCAATTGTCTAGTTACTTTGAACAGCATAAAATATTTTCAATGAAGCAATTTGGATTTAGGCCCAAACGTAGTACAGTTGATGCTGTTCTCAGTTTAGTAGATAATGTTATGAATGACTTGGAAGGTGGTTGCCTTGTTAGTTTTAGATCATACGACATGAGTAAGGCCTTCGACACAGTGCAGCATGAATTATTGTGCAAAAAGTTGATATTTTATGGTTTGGATCAAGGATCTGTAAAGCTAATAAAATCCTATCTCTTAAATAGAAATCAGTTTGTATACAAAGATGGTTACTTTTCACAAGGTAAACTTATTCAGCAAGGAGTCCCACAAGGATCCATACTTGGACCTATCTTATTTAATGTATATATTAATGATCTTCCAAGCAATATAGATGGAGCAGGATTAGATGGGTATATGTTTGCTGACGATTTTGGCCTCAAAGTATCCTCTCCTAGTTCAGAAACATTAGAGAGTTGCTTAATTAATAGCTCCTCAGTACTAAGTGACTGGTGTTCGGCAAATAAGTTATCTTTGAATCTAAGCAAAATATGTGATATTATCTTTAACTTTAGAAATACTACTGACATTGATTTCAGGAAAAGTAAACTAAAATTTTTGGGTATAATACTTGACAAGGGTCTGACATGGGAGGATCACATTGACTATACAGTATCCAAACTTAGCAAAGGAATCTACTTGCTGCGCAGGCTAAAGGAAACTGTCGATACCGATGCTCTTCTAAAGGTTTACTATGCTCAAATCCACTCTTTTCTAACTTATGGTATTATTCTCTGGGGTAATAGCTCACAATCCCCCAAACTATTCCTCTTACAAAAGAAGGCAGTTAGAATCATATGTAATACAAGCTGGAGAGCTCATTGTAAGCCTCTTTTCAAAAGACTGAACATCATGACTTTACCATCTATTTACATTCTGTCCATTCTTGTCTACACTCATTCCAACGAAAACCTTTTTGAGAAAAATAGTGAATTCCACAATCATAACACTAGGAATAAAACAAAACTGAGGGTTCAATTGTGCCACTATAGCAAATCCCAAAAGAATTGGAAGTATATGGCCATAAAATTGTATAATTTTCTGCCAACTAGTCTAAAGCTCAAAGGTATTAACAAGTATAAAAACAAACTAAAGGAAATACTTATAGCTGAATGCCTATATGATGTAGACAGTTTCTTTTCAATAAATTTTGACCAATATATTACATAAGTAATACTGACTCTATTGCAGCTAGTTCACTCAAAGTAACCATAATTGTAAACGGGTGTTTTGTATAAATTGTATATAATAATTGATGACATGTGATTATTTGTTTTTAAACATTGACCAATGTATTACATGAGTAATATTATTTATACTGAAAACACTTTTATTATGTATTCATATTAGTATACACTGCATAAAGTTAAAATTTTATTGATCATGTGTATATTTGTGTAGAAATAGTAGTTTAATTAATGTACAATTTGTAAATTCATGTGTGATTATTATCTTATATGTTGACGAAGTTAATGCTTGTTATTGTAACAGCCAAATAATGAATAAAAATCTTGAATCTTGAATCTTGAATGGGAATAATGTATTCAAAGAATTTTTACTTTCTCTGCTCGTACCATAGGTACTACAGGTAGAGGTGGGTGGGTGTAAAAGAGGTGGGTATGCATTCAATGTTGAGTTTTGAAGAAAAAAAAAAACACATTTTTAGGAACCCTGAGCCCGAAAATGCTATTTTCAGATACGTCTCTGTGGGTGTCTGTGAACAGCCTAGCTTGAGAATGAATAATCATATTTAAAAAATTATATTTTGGTTAGGTGCCTTTAGGGGATGTGACACATAGTATTGCAACAACTTTCTCTTACTTTTAATGCCATTTTACATGGAAAAAATTTCAGTTTTATTTAAATTTTGTATATGAGGTGCTTAGAATTAGAATTAGAAGACTTTCCAAATCACACAAACACTACAGGCACATAGGCTTGAAACTTTACAATATGTTACATCACAACAAACAAGCTTTCTCAATGAAATCTTAAACAAACAAATTAAAAAACATACTCCGGAGCAATGTAATTTATGATATTACAGAATTTTAAGATGTAATAGTTGGTGTTACTCAACTTACTCTATATATCTAAATAGATAGGCCTATGCCTGGTACTATGCTTTCAAGAAATTATATTTTAACTGTGATACCTTAATGTGTACATATATTTATCTTTGTATTTTGCTACAGTACTGAATGTTATTTGTTTGTAGATTGTATATTGTATCACAATTGTATATTTTTATTATCTTCTGTATCTTAGTCTTGATCTATTGCAACATCAATAACGATCAATAAAGTATTCTATTCTATTCTATTTTACCTGGTGGAATTAAGGTTATTATGCCTTTTCTTCCATTCAACCAGGATTATTACAAATAAATTATACAAAGTTACAAAAATAATACAAATATGATACAATTATAAATTATAAATATAAATATTTATCGACGACCACTCCAATGCAAATAAAACTGCATAAACGACAGAAGAAAAATATTTTACATACATTGACGACTCCCTAGTCTTTATGACTACGGTGAAGAAATAGAATTAAATGGAATGTACAGCATACCACAGACAAGTATACAGGGTTATTCAAAAAGATGGATCCAATTTCAATAATTTGTATGTAATGAAGTATAAATTAGAGATGAACAATATACATACTAATATAAAGAGGAAGTTTCAAAGTTTTTTAACACACATTATAAATGTTCAATATGTCCTTCCTCTGCTGCACAGCAAACATCTAAGCGGTAGCCCTTTATGGTTTCACACACACTTCCACGAAAAATGTGTAAATTGTGTTTTAAGATTGTCTACCAGTAAAACGACAAACGTCGAATCCGGTAACTCTTTTGTAATTTTTCTTAGTACAATAAATATATCATATCATTTAACTTAAAACACAACAATGTCGTTTTAGACTCACATTTGAATGAAAAAGAATTGCACGAATCAATTAAGGCACGATATCTTATGTAATTTAATTGTACAAATACAAATATACTTCAAGTTGTAACAGCTAGCAGTGGGCCATCGAACTACAACAAACAACAAACCTCTTCGCTCAACAAGCTTGAAGTAAACAGATGTAGCCTGAGAAAGTAGGCTTAATATTAAACCCTACATCCCAACACATTTAGTATGATGTTGTGCAGGAGATAAGCAGACATAAGCCTAATAAGGCAATATACTTTACCTCTAATATACAGTGATGAGTAGACCTAGTAAAATCATATAGGTACTGTACATAACCTATAATATTTCTATTGATCAATGACACTCGATGCTGTGTGACAAGGAACAGAAATTTAGTCGACAGCGCTTGATGGCGCTCGATCGGTCTTGTTCGATCAAAGCTCAGTGTGACAGGCCGCTTATACTGGTACTCACAACTGTGCTACCTAGTACTGGTATGAAGAAGCAGTGTACTCACTCTTTCAACTGGTCTAACTTCCTTTGTTGAATTACTTCCTTCTCATTGTCATCAGATGTCAGAGTACTTGGACGAGCCAAGTCTGAGAACGCTCTAAATGAGCTTGCAAGACGAGGAAGTTGGTAAGGCATATCTGCTCTTTATGTCACATATCTGTAGTAAACCTCCGCTTTACTGTGAACAAATCATGGAATAAAGATGCTCATAAGTCAGTCATGAAATCTCAACAGCCATTACTAAATATACTGAAGAGCAGCAAAATCTCAGTATCATTGGCGGTAATGTCACTAATCTAACATTGGCACATATGGCTCAGACCCATTAAGTACACCATTTCCAGCAGTTATATCCGAACAATCCTATGTAACATAACTGGGTGCAAACTGGTAAGGATCCTAACCTACAATCTGGAGAATCTTGAACTACACTGGTCCTGTTAAAAGTTATCTATGCTAATTACCACTGATAAACTAAAGTCCTTGTTGTTACCTTAGCTATCATTGCATAAGACCCAAGGAAGTAAAATTGCCCATCAGTCTGCTTCATTAGTGTCTTGAACAATGCATAGAAAGGGTACTCGCTGTATGTTATGTCCTAATGCATTCCAGATGATCCCAAAAGACAGTAAGTCGTAGGCTGTAGAGTAAGTCAAAGCTAATGCATTATTGGATACAAATTAAAAACGAGAAGAATGTCAAGTAAAAACTCATGATCACCAATGCTCAGACTGGAAATCTCAACTGCCTTAAAAATATTCTTGGCAAATGTTTCTGTATGGTGATACCTTGTATTCAAAAATATGTAAACATGTTGTTACTTAAGCTATAATAACAAAATATGTCAAAAGCAGCACTGATGAACCATTCGGAAAGGTAAATCACAAGAAGGTTACCGCAATACGTGGACATTGTTTTTCAAGAATCAACTACTGAGCAGACCCTAAATACCTTCTCTAGATCAAGGAAGAACAGTAAGAACTTCTTATGTTATAGGATTTTCGATATTGTGTGTTTACCTTGTTGTTTTAGATAATGACAATTCGGCTGATCACGTTAGACTTCCGTCAGTCCGCCAGATGATTGCAGGCTGCACCGCTGCAGCGCAGGTGTGCAACATTTTTTAGCACGCCTGTTGCATAGAGCATAGGAAATTGCGTAATAGATGCATAGAGTAAAGTAGGCCACTCCATGTAAGGAAATAAAATTTTATGCACTTTCATTAAATGAGGATCACTGTTTATAAGACGAAAATTCATCCTTATATATATGCATATTATACGATTTTTTTAAAATTACACACTCATGACAAGCATCAAGGAACAAGCATTCCTCCATGCAAAGATCGTCCATGATATGCCTCTACCCTCTTTGCCCCCATCTGAATTCTGATTGGTAGCTGAGCGGCAGAACTCGACAGAATTTTCAATTTGATCTTGATGGTCGTTGTGTTTTGTATAAGTTCATTTCAGCAGTGTGTCAGTTCATATGCATTTGAGTTTTAACTTTGAGACTACTCTTTGAAAATGGATAAACGGTAAGGTCATGCCGATTACTAATGCTGTGTACATTGTGTAGATTTGTCATTGATTTCCAATTAGCCGTTCCGGTTGTTGCTTTTAACATTCACAGGCTTTTATGTTTTATACATTTTTGTGGTTTGGGTAAGTCCTTTTCGTTAAGTAGCATGTACACCAAACATGTAAAAACGTACGACTTCCAGGGAAAACGGAAGAACAGGTCGCCACTTAAACTCCGCCCACCCAACTCATATTAAACAATGATACATCTAGGTGGCAACGATAGAACTACCAGCAGCGTTGAAAATTGGGTTTTCCCCCCCTTTCTGCTCTTTTCTTCCTCTTTCTCCTCTATCCTTCACCCTACCTACCTATCAAATCAAATCAAATTTTATTGTCATTGGGTTCAAATAACAATAGGCAAAGTCACATATTAAATAAGATACAAAGTCATTATTAACATACACATAAGTAATATTATTAACCTTAAAAACATAAATATGCACAACATTTATCACCAGATGATCAAAATTTTTTATTTAATATCACAGGCATAGTAATTTATAGCATTCCTTAAATTGAGATCACTTCAGGAAGTTCATCTAAGCTATAAAAGGGGTTTGATATAAGCCAATTAAAGAGCCAATTTTGAAGTTTCTTGGGTGGCGCACTTGTTATTTGCATAGGTAATTTATTGTATAGAGTCATTCCGATTATTTCATAACTATTTAGAGATTTAGTTAATCTACAATATGGTAAATCTATTTTGTTGCAATTCCTCGTATTACACTGATGAATATCTTGCCTTAACTGTGTATTAGTTAAAGACTCTTTTGTGTACATTACTACTGTATATATATATATAAATTTATTATTGTCATTATTTTGAAATTAACAAAAAGTGGCTTACAGTGTTCCATTTGATTGGAGTTTGATATTATTCTAATGGCCTTTTTTTGTAATAGAAGGATCTTTTTAATATGCTTACTATTTCCCAACAATAGAATGCCATAAGAGATAATGCTATGAAAAAACGCATAATAAGATGATCTTATATACTTTGCCGGGACGTGATTTTTGAGCTGCTTCAATAAGTAAATAACTCTTGATAGTTTACCCGAAATATAATTAATATGGTCTTCCCAAGACAAGTTTCTATCCACATATATACCTAAAAACTTTATGCTTGATATGTCAACATTGGTAAAACCGTCCCTAAGACTAAAATTTAAAGTTTGAGTTTTGTTTTCGTTTAATAGAAAACCGTTTGCCCTGAACCATAGCGATGCTTGCGATAGTGTAGATTGAGATAGGGCTTTGAGCCATTGAATATCAGAGCTAGTATGGAAAAAGGTTGTATCGTCTGCATACAGTATGGAGTCACATTTAACTGCATATGGAAGATCGTTTATCATAACTAAAAATAAAAGCGGCCCAAGTATTGATCCCTGTGGCACACCAAACTTCACATCCACCTCACTCGATCTTACACCATCAACCCATACAGCTTGCTTGCGACCTATTAAATAGCTTTCAGTTAAGCTGAGAGCTTCTTTACATACACCATAATATATCTGGGAGAGTGTATCTAAATACATTAAAATTAAGACTGAAATCAAATCATCTTCGTCCATTCAAGTATTTAGGAAGAGACTTAAAATGGAAATTCAAAGTGGCTACTAAATATTTAGTTAAGAAGTTATTTTTATGAATTAAGTTGCGTATTTATCATTAGCAGTTCTTTGCTATCTTAAAATACAACAACCTATTCCTATCCTGTAAATTTTCGACCTATCGGGATTCGAACACAGGACTGCTAGCATCATAGCCAGTTGTATAGATGTAGATGTAGATATCTCGTCCTGTAGATCCTGGGCAAGATTACAATATGCGACCCACCCGGCTCCCCTTTCCATCGGCCTGGTCGCCTTCTCCGCCAGCCTGCCTGCGTGCTCGCTTCCCCTCCGCCTACCGCGCATCATCCCGCGCGCATAAGCCCGCAGCTTGCTCTAATAATTGCAATTACCATTATAAAAAAACAAAATAAAATTTCACGAATTATAGAAAATGTCGAACAATTAAAAAAATACCCTTGTACCAAACATCATATTTCACGATCTTTAAACACCGATTTGATAATATAAAAAATCGAAATTTACATAATATTTCCCAATTTTTAAAAACGCCGTGTTATGATATAAAACATGGCTTAATCGATGCAGAAAAATTCCCTTGCACCAACAGTACTCTTTTCGTAACAAACAAAACATTTCAAAATTTGAAAAAGCGATTCTTGCGTTAACACTCGCGAATGCATGAAGTCACCCTTAGGCCGGTATTCATAGTCGTAATAAGTCGTACTTATATCCAAGTCGAACTTTAATCTCGTCTTAAGTTGAGTTTCTGACACAAACAAGTCGGACTTATGACGTAGTTACTTTATAAAGTCAGACTTGACAAAGTCGAGCTTATTGGTATTCATAGTCACTAAAGTACGACTTATTTGTCGAAATAAGTCGTACTTTATCAAGTCAAGGGTTCCCCTGACTTATTTCAGTTTAAGCCAGAACCATGAATAGTAATTTTGAGGATCTTGGCGAGTATTAGAAGGAACTCACGCCCCAAAGCGTTATTTGCGAAACATGATGAATCCATTCAAATTCTACAGTGACAATGAATTTAAAAAGAGATTTCGTTTCAAGCAGACACAATTTTGGAAATATCAATCGCCTATTTGTGTTGATAAATTTCATGTTATTTATCTCCTACGAGGGATTTGTATGTCGGGTATAAAATAATTCCACCTATTCCCTCGTATAAAATGTTTTTGTTAAAATATCAGCTCATAGCTTTGGCAAATCTAAAATTTATATTTGTCAATATTATAAAACATAATTAAAAATTATATCCGTCAATTTTATAAGATAATTTTCGTATATTGGACAATATATTTCGGCTATTCAGCCATCTTCAAGTCCTTTTCTTTCACCAGGTGACCTTACTCTGTTGGTTAATCCATTAAAACAGGTGGAATTATTTTATACACGACATCAATCGCCTATCTTTCATCAGCATTTCTCTCTGCTGGCATTTCAGCTTCCTAAGCTGTTTTGAATCTCTCTAAAACAATAATTAATATCGAAATAAATACATAAGCGTACCGGTATTAATTCTGAACGATCTCCAAGCTAATATATACGCAGAATATTCTCAAAAAACTATTAATTAGTTTACTTACACGCTGCATAATATGACTGGAAGAATTGAAATCTTTGTTTACAATGTACAGAGCCGTCTGTATTTTTATATCACGATAGCGAAATACGTACTCAGTTGGCTTTGCTTTACATAAAATCTGAAAAAATCTTAAACACGATTGGCTAATTCACTTGTTACGGCAGTGAACGCGTGATTTTTCATATTATTGAGTTCGACTTTAGTATGTAGAATAAGTAGAGCTTTATGAAGTCAGACTTAATAAAGTACGACTTTAAAGAAGACTATGAATACGAAAAACACATAAGTCGACTTGTCAAATAAGTTCAGCTTTATAAAGTCGGTTCTTAAGTCGCCGACTATGAATACCGGCCTTAGTACCTATATATACATGAAATCTTTCTTCACTGCTCAACTGTCATTCGTGGCGTAGTGGGTTAAGACTCCTAGCTATAACGATAGATGGGAGGGTGAAGAGGAGGTGAGAGAAAGAGACGGGAAAGAAAGAGAAGAAGAGAATAAAGGAGAAATAAATTATTTTTCTCCCCACCCAAAACCCCTACTTTCCATGTGGGTCCCGTTAGAGTAGTAGTGGTGGGGGACTCGGGTGGATCGCATATTGTATTTTTCCCAGATCCTGTCTTATCCACTACGCCATCGAGTGATCATTGGAGTGTGAAGCGAGAATTCGTCTATTTAAGTTTAGAGAGCCATTTTGGTTCAAGGGTATGCCTTGTATTGTAGTAATTAATGCAAGGGTGGGGTACGCCGTAGTGTAGTGGTTGAGGCGCTGCGCTACAAACCCGAAGGTCATGGGTTCGATTCCCGATGAGGTCATTGGAATTTTTCAACTGGCCTAATCCTTCTGGTGGCACTATGGCCCTGGGGCCGATTCAGCCTTTAACAGAAATGAGTACCAGGAGCAATCCTGGGGGTAAAAACAGCCAGTGCGTAAGGCTGACAACCTTACCACCTTCACGTGCCAAATGTCCAAAATCTGGGAGCATCAACCTCCTGGAACCCTCTGGGCCTTCATGGCCTGTATAGGGAATTAAAAAAAAATGCAAGGGTTATTTTTGTATGGTAGTAATTAGTGCATATGGTGTGGTACAAGGGTTATTTTCATATTGGAGATGCCTCGATTGTAGTAATTAGCAGTGGCGTAGCTTGACATTGGGTTCTGGGTAAACTGGATTTTAAAATATGAATTTATAACTGTTCAAATGATACACAAATTCCCATTGTATTAATGTTTGAAATAATAAAATAACGTTAATATTATGTACATGGATTCGTTTTTGTGTATACCTATATAAGTATATTATTATTAGTACTATTATTACTACTACTGCTAGTTGGTTAGTAGTAGTATTAGTATTAGTACCACAATCATTATTAATTATTATCTAATTTTAGTGGATTTGGATTTTAAACAAAACTAAGTTACATAGGCCTAGGCCTAGATTAAAATATAAAGTGTAAGATTCAATTTTAGACAAACACCTAAATCAAGCTTAGAAGTTGACTTTTACCCTTATTTTCATATTGGGCGTGTTATGTTATTATCGGCATACTTTGTTTTTATCACTATTACTGTGACAGTATTTTCTTTTTTGCTGTCAAACGAATTCTTTGGATGTGACGTCATGTTCTGCTTGTCAGAACAGAAAAGCGGGAATTTTTTAAACCTGTGCAGCAACAGCTCCGTGGCGTTTGTGCAGGTGAACCTGTTTTCCTGGGAAAACGTTCCTCTTTGAGTCATAAGTTGAAGAGACTATCAGTCACTCCAGTCTCTTTGGTGGTGACTATATGCCACTCTTGCGAAACAAATTGGCCTGTCTTTGCTAAATGTTAGCCTGAGTAGTCATGTAACTCACACTTGAATGAGACTCGATTGGTTGGACCATCGCTCAGTCTCAGCTTGTCTTTACTGCTGCATCATGAGATTTTGTCGCTGCCTAAGCACGCGGCACCACAAGTTGACGCATAGGCTAATAGGAGGAGTTGGGGTATGCAACGGTGAAAAATGTTCTGATGACACTGCTAATGAGTTTATAATGATTAATGGCTTGGTTGATGCTGCACTTATTTATTTGTTTATGAATCCACTATTTTCTTATATTATTTAGGTAGACTCAGTCTCAAAGTCTACCCTTATGCTATGCCACTGGTAATTGTGCATAAGTTTTGATACAAGGGGCTGAAGCGGGCCATTGCCATAGCAATGCTTGGCCAGGGTGGACGGAGCTTAAGTAGCAACCTGTTCTTCCGTTTTGCCAACTTTTATGGAGAAAGTGAAATATGTAATACACTTTCTGGGCTGGGAACAAGTTTATGACATAGTACTTTTCCAGGTAATCTTTAACATTAAGTTAGCACAACCTATTATGGCAGCGGTCATTGCCTCCCTAATAATACATCAGATGGAAGAGGCACTACGGAAGTCAAAATGCGTGCTAAATGTACAATTTCAGGGCTGGCAATAGTGTAAGAACATACATACAAAATAATGCAAGGCCCAGAGAGCATGGTGCCACTGACCAAGGCTTGTAGGCCTATAATCTTACGTCCTTATGACTCTACAACAGCTGGCAACTTGGAGATGAAAATCTCATCAAACAGCAGGTTTTCTATTCCCTGGTTTGATCCTATTGGGTCGAAATCATTTATGTGAGACCGTATTTTCAGGCATATAAATTTATGGGGGTTTCAAAATTTGCAAGAACAGTTCAGATGGTGTGGTCATAATATGAGTTACAGTCCCATGGCTGTAGATGCACACCCTCTGGTGATTGTAATTTTGATTTGGTACAAGGATCGTTTTCTTATTGTTTTTAATCGTGAAATTGATATGATTAATTTCATTATATTAATTAATTAGTGCACGGGATGAAAGGTAGTTTTTGGTTGCGCAGCAGCGAAGCTCTGCCCATTTTTGCACACTGGCCCACGTCTCCTACTTCTACCAGCCGCCTAGCCTTGCACGCGCCTTTATCCTAGCTATCAACTTGCTCAATGCCAGCACTGCATCTCACTGTTGCACTCTAATCGTATGCGCTAATTACGATACGACACTATGAAAATTACCCTTATACCATAATTATAAAAAAACAACAATCACCAGAGCCTCTTTAGTGTTATTGAGGACCTGCCACAGGACGGTATATACTGCAGCTTTCTAAACTTAAATAGATGAATTTTCCCTTCACTGCTCAACAATTGATCATGGCATAGTGGTTAAGGCTGCTAGCTACGGTGTTAGTGGTCCTGGGTTCATATACCGGTCGATGCATAAAATTTACAGTTAGGAATAGGTCCCAAATAGGTAGATAGAGAAAAGAGGAGGTGAGAGAAAGGGAGGAAAAAGGAGAAAAAGGAAGAGAAGAAGAGGAAAAATGAGAAATAAATGATTTAATATTTCCCCCATTTTGCCTAATAGATGGCATTGCTAGTAATTCAAATGTCCCCGGTAGATGTCCCACTGGGCAAAAGACAAATTTAGGTCGTCCACCAACAAAGCTCTGCCGACCGACTCACTTCCCCTGGCTTCCAAGCCAATGCACACGCCACCACCTACCTCTCAATATCCAGCAAAGAGTTTTAGATTTAATTGTTAATCCATCTGCAAGATGACTTAATTAATTCAGTGAAAATGACCCTTGCACGAAAAGGTCCTTTTCAGAGCTAACATAATATTTCTTAATTAGCCTATAAAAAAACTACCTTTACATGAGAGCAGCTATTTCTCATGTTTTAAAGCTCTCTATAAACTTCAGTAGTCTGCTGCCATGGGTGAGTTGGTAGCATGACTACTAGCCACCTAGGCAGCCCTGGTTCGATTCCCGGCCGGGTCAGAGATTTTACAGAGATGTAAAATTTCCTTCCTGGGTTAGGACTGGGTGTTGTGTCCTCATTCCCAACCCGCGAAAGGACCTGGCCACCCTAGGTGGTATCATCTGGTCTAGTTTCCCTTGGTCGGGCCGTGGGTATCCCCCAATGGCTCAGTCCCAGGGCAGGACTGGCCTCTGGGCCAAACACTTTATCATCAACAAACTGAAAGAAAAGGGAAGAAGAGAGAGGAAAAGGAAGGGAAAAAGATAATAAAGGGAAAGTAATTTTTTCCCAGCTTCACCTTTTGGATTACTATCAACGCCATCTAGAAGGAGACATTTGAAACCCCAAACCCCTCCTTCCCCGGCGGGTCCCATTAGAGAGTTGGTGGGGGGAGCCTAGAGCACGACCTAAAATTGTTTTTTTCCCCCTTTCTTTTTCACTATAGTTGACAAAGCCTTGTAGGCCTAAACGTTTGTAACTAACAATGCTTCTTACTTCTACAGTTATCACAGTACAATTATTAAACTGGATCGAATTGTGAATGAAGCTATGAAGAAGTTCACAGAAATTTGGCAGGAAATTGGTTACGAGGATGAATTTATAGAAGAGAGGTGCATGAAGATTGTCGACCACTTTCAGGTAATTTTCCTATTAGATACTTACCTAGACCTATGTAATTTCTTGGTATCGGTATCCCAACATTTTTTGGAGATGCCACCATCAAATTTCAAATTTTCCATGTGATGCTGCTCTACCAAAATATATATTCTTGGTTACACCGATAAATGATAACTTCTCATAACTTTGAATATTCAACACTTTTTGTTCTGGGCTTCAATTTCTGAAGGTAGGATCCCATAGACATTTTAAAGAAATTACTGCAATAATAAAGAACTGAACACAAATGAGATTTTTGTTTTATTACAAACTTGTTAAATATATTTCTAAAGGTACTGGTATATTTACATTAAGCTACTCCATAGGCCTGTATCAATTTTTTGTGGTCTGTACTGCGACTGAAAACAGTTACTTTTCGTAGGTCTATAAATTATAATAACTTATATTAAAAAATTAATAAATCTTTAACAATCAACTTAATAACTTTTACTAAATTCATGCAGTAAATTTAATTTTGTGAATAAGCCATTATTATCCATAGATCTGTATTAATCTATGTAAATAGTTTTTGACTATTTATATGTGATCCTACAGTCAGAAACTGCAACTAAAACAATCAATAAGTGTCAAATGTTCCAATATTACCGACATCCCCTTTATCATGCATAAAGCAACACACGGGTCATTCCATGTCAAGTGAACCAATTTTTTGTCAATTTTGAACATGACCATCTCCGATTTTAGTCATACTTGGTTGTCATGAAGTACCACCTGAGATATGTTAAAGTGCAAAATATCAGATTTTTATGTGTTGTAGTTTTCCAGTTATACCCTTCTGAAATATGGAAAAAAACCAAATTTTCTGCATAAGTGCAATCACAAAATGACGCATAAATCAAGCTGGAATTGACATAGATGAGTGGGAAAAGTATCAAAATGTAGCTTATATTATGAGCTTTAATTTGATACGTCACACGAGTACTTTCGAAAAAAAATATTTTCAAGGTTACCCAAAAAAAATTTGAAAACTGAATTTTTCAAAAACCTATATTTTGAAAATTTTGAAACAATTCTCATAGAAACATACATATTTCAGCATCATGTCCTACAAGTTTTGATAAGGGATCGCAATGGGATCATATTTTTTTACATTTATAACAAATACTATGCACGCTGGGTAAGAATATATGGCACCGTAATCTTGCACTTAATTCTAAAATTTCATTACAATCAAAAAGAAAAACTTACAGAAAACATGTTACCTTCCCTTCTTCAATGACAAAAACGTGAATTTATTGTCTACAGTAATTTTCTAGAGCCATGGTTGCCGCATCCATCTCTTCCTTCGAGAGGTAATAACTACGGCCAGTGGGACATGTAGGTTGCACAAGGGTGAGGATCTGAGAGAGAGGCACAGTCAGTTTATTTGGACAGTCACTTTTGAAAGTAAATGATGGAGAAGGACCTGCAGGGTGCAGAAACATCAGTTCCACTATCTGTGCTGTCTCATTTTTGTCCACAACTACACCAAGCCACCAATGATTGTTGTTCTCACATGTAACATATCCTTTTACTTCTGCTAGCTTCAGCCTCTGTTGCACACGTGGTCCTAACACTGAAAAAGTGGATGACTGTTCACTTCTTGAAAATACCTTTGTCAACAACACTTTATCTGACAATGGGATGAAACTGTGGAACTTCTGTGTGCCTGGTATTGCTTTTGTAGACAGAAATCTGTCTGCAAGTATTTTTTCCTCTTTGTTGTATTGTGCTTCATTGAAGAAGAAGAACTGCATGGAGTCGATGTTTTCCTCACTCCATGTAAACAGCTGTGCTGGTGTCATGATTTGATGCTCGTATGGCCGCTGTAGGCTTGCCTTTCCTGCAAGTCTTTTCACAGTACCACCCAGACCGTCACATACTCCTTTCCCATGGGCTGTTGCATAGAAATGCCACTCTGCCTCAATTCCAAAATCATGAACATGGTGGCATAAGTTTGAAAAGTTTTTTCTGTTTTTAAATTGCGCAGCTGCACCATCTGAGAAGTAGTAAATTTTTTTCAAATCTCTAATTACTTCCAACTTCAAATGAGAGATAAGCCTTTTCTGGAATAAATGAACAGCAGTGGTGTCATGCTGTAGACATTCAGAGATACATACAATACTTTTGTAGTGTATATTATAGTGTGTATTGCACAAGTTGGTATATGCATGTTGGTAAACAACTCCCTGGACAAAGGAATGGATTTTAGAATTAAGTGCAATATTCCTGTGTCATATATTCTTACCCAGCGTGCATAGTATTTGTTATAAATGTAAAAAAATATGATCCCATTGCGATCCCTTATCAAAACTTGTAGGACATGATGCTGAAATATGTATGTTTCTATGAGAATTGTTTCAAAATTTTCAAAATATAGGTTTTTGAAAAATTCAGTTTTCAAATTTTTTTTGGGTAACCTTGAAAATATTTTTTTTCGAAAGTAGTCGTGTGACGTATCAAATTAAAGCTCATAATATAAGCTACATTTTGATACTTTTCCCACTCATCTATGTCAATTCCAGCTTGATTTATGCGTCATTTTGTGATTGCACTTATGCAGAAAATTTGGTTTTTTTCCATATTTCAGAAGGGTATAACTGGAAAACTACAACACATAAAAATCTGATATTTTGTACTTCAACATATCTCAGGTGGTACTTCATGACAACCAAGTATGACTAAAATCGGAGGTGGTCACGTTTTTCCATTGGTTCACTTGACATGGAATGACCCACACGCGTTCACATCTAAATAATAATGTCCACAGTTACTAAAACATAGCAGGTGAGTTGTAACAAATATTTTAAACTGTACAAATGTATTGAATGAAGCTTAATAATATGGTGACATATGATAACACTGTTTGATGTTGGCAAAATTCATTTTCAAACTGGAAGCGACAGAGGTCCTCAGGGCGACACATGAGGTTTTCAAATACCAGTACCGGTATTATGTGTAGGTTGGATAAAATTAGATAAGAAGGGAACTTTCACAACAACAACAAAAACTCTTTCACAACAAAGACAAAATTATGAGGTTTGTTGTACATGATTTATTGTATATTTTAATGTAGACTACAGTTGACTCCCTCTAGTCCGGCCTCGGATGGTTCGGCCGCCGGATGATCCGGTCGACTTCTTGCGTGCGGAAGGGTTTCTCACGTCAGTAATCGACTAGAATAAACATTCTATTACTGAATGACATTCTTTTTATGGTGAGGAATCTGACGTAATATAATTAATAGATTATTGGGCAGCACTCACCACTGTTTATTAATCCTTTTGTGAAGCCGTTGTCAAAGGTTACTTAATCTTGCGTGGAGCCTTCATCTTGAATAAACGTGCCTGTTTAGTTTTCAGTCTTAAGTGTAAACAAATCACATCAGTTCATAGCACTGAAACTGGCGACTACCTATGTCAAGCAACCGGCTGCTGCATCAGCTATCGATGAAATGTTCATGAAGAAGTGGTGTGTTATGCTTTCGAAAAAAGAGTTCAACTAAAAAAGCAGAAGAATATAACAGATTTCTTTTAATGCTGTATTTTAATTTTTGGGTAAGTACGCTTTAAAAAATCGACAAAACCATCTTAAAAGTTGATTTTTTGCTTTAACAGGTTATACTTAACACGTTTAAAAGACCGCCGGATGGTCCTGCCATTTTTTAATCCGGCCGAGGGTCCGGTCTCAGGGTGGCCGGATTAGAGGGAGTCTACTGTACGTATTCATGTTGAATATTTGCATGTTGCATTACACGTTATGAGTGCCATATAATAAGTTATGTTTCAGTTCTTCCTTATAATCATGATGCCCTGGACCAAGACTTGCATTCCCTGATGCACAGATTATGTAGTTAAGAATAATAAAATCTATTTGAAAATGATGCGAGTTGACTACACACTATTTTCTCCACTTACCAAATTTTTTTGGTAGAACATGTTTCGCATATGTTCATATGCATCCTCAACTACTTGTCAACTGCCGAGCCTTGCTTGCTAGGAAAAAATATACATGAGAAAATTTGAAAACCAGCTAATGAATTTTGAAATTCCCGCAGAAGATAATTTGATCAGGAAATACATAAAACCGCCACCAGGGACTCATGGAGATTCTCCTAGCAAGCAAGGCTCGGCAGTTGACAAGTAGTTGAGGATGCATATGAACATATGCGAAACATGTTCTACCAACAAAATTTGGTAAGTGGAGAAAATAGTGTGTAGTCAACTCGCATCATTTTCAAATGTTGTTACACTCCACTGTGAACGTTCCGACCAGAGTTTTTTGAAAATAAAATCTATGTTGATTACAGTATGTTGTTTTTATTTCATCTATTGCTCAGGCTGTTGAACAATTGTCATTAGCCTTTACAGTATGATGTAACATGCTGAGATGGGCTGGGTATATCCAGAGTTTTGCAAGAAAAACAATTAAACGTTCCTTAAAGAATTCGATTCGAGTGTGTGTTAATGATAGTCCTATGAATCCATGCACTGTAGGGCAGTGTGCCAATCTGGTAAGTTTTATTCTAACTCTGGAAAATTAGAGGTCCCATTTAGCTGATATACCTCTTGGCTGGCAGCTAGTAGAAATTCTGGCAAATTTACGGTCAAGCTGTCTGACAGATTGGGAAAAAAGATCAAGGATTTTTAAAGAACATCAGCATATGAAATATCAAGTGCAGGAACCACACAGTTAAGAAGGATGAAAAACTTTTATGTCTTGCGCTTTTTTGTTTACTGGTGCTTCTACAATGTTCAGCCAACTTAATTTGAGGTTGATTAACACACTTTCTTAATGGTGAAAATACAAATTCAGCCGTACCAATTAGAGCTATTTTTAAAGTTGCATGGCTCGGTCGAAAAATTGACTAAGGTGTAGTGTGTTATACATCTCTCTCAGTTTGTATTATTTTTTAAAGGTCTTTTGTTTTGTCTTATTGTCATTCTTTATTTTATGTAGGAACTTTTTGAAGACATGTTGAAGGAGGAAAGTGAAAACAAAGACTTCCTGATAAAGAAAATTGAAGACTATTTGAGAGAAGCAGCAGACTTAAAGAAGGTATTACCAAAAAAGTTATTATCTATGCTATTAATTAGACATTGTATGGTAATTTTAAAAACTCCCTTTATTAGAAAGTTGCCAAAATGACAAACTGTACAGTTACAATATTTTCTGTACCTAGGTAGGCCTACATGACTTGACAGCTAATGTAAAACAAGATGGATATATGAACAAGTGCAAAAATTGATACCTGTAAGATATTAATCACATTATGCCCAATATACTTGCTTATAAGTACACAGTTATTCACTAAGTTATATGACTGGTATAATACAGTAGGTAAATGATATTGCAAAATATGAAGAGAGCTTTTTATTGTTAAAATTGCAAATCAGGTGAGCAATTTTTTTGGGTAGACCTAAATCTAAACTTGTTTTAAGGACAATGGTATTTTAAAAGTGGATGTGAATATTGTAATTCTTGATGTGTTCTGATATATCACCCTGTGTAGTATTGCTTCTATGTTTCCGTAAAAAAAATCCTTTAAAAAACAAGAAGCTTTCAGAATTCTTAATTCTCAGAAATTTTTTGAATAATGAGTTCTTGTTCAGCCATAGTGCAATGTTTACCTTATGATAAAAGAAATGGTTAGATGCCATATTCTGAGTCTCATTCAGAAAACTTTGGGAACCCTCGAAAAATCTTTATTCACAGATCACTATTTTTTTCTTCATTGTCTTCAAATAAATGCAGTAGGCATAAAGTAAAACAAGTAAGAGGTGTTCATAAAAGGTATATGACAACATAGCACCGGTAACTGAACAGTTAGAGATGTAATGCTAGAATTCATAAGAGCATGGGTTCAAATCAAGCCTTACTCTTTTATAACTTATAAAATGAATGTTTAATGTACTGACAATAAATATTATTTCTCAGTGAATGTTATATTTGAGTTTTTTAACGTGGTGTTCACACACAAAAGCCCTTAAATTAGACATTTTATGTCAGTGAATTAACTTGTTTTGTGAAGTATTTTTACATGCAGAATATTATCTAGTAATCTGTTTTTAATCTAGTCCACTTTATATGCTAGACTATATGATGTTAAATTTTCATAATAAGGAAACCTAATAATAAAAAATTGTTTAAAATTAAATTTTATAAGTGTAGTTATGATCACAGTTTTCTTAGAGTTTATTATACAGCAAACTCTCAGATTCTCTATGTTAATTGGGACCATGACATGCATAAATAATTGAAAAACACGGATAATCAAACTGCTAGAATTAACCGGGTGCAAGATTTTGAATTTGCCACTTTTCGTCACCATATTGTGTAAATGTCAAAATTAAGTGCATTATTAAAAATCTATGAAATAAAGTGCAGGGAATTTTGAAATGTGGGGTAATTCAAAATAAAGTGCAGGAAATACAAAATAAAATGTTGGAAATTTGTAATAATGTGCTGGTAATTCAAATTAAGTGCAGAAAATTCAAATTTTTTCATGCGGATAATCCGCAAACCGGATAAGATGCCCATGGATAATTGGGAGTTGCTGTAATTGTCTTAATGTAACAAGCATCTAGGTAGAAAGTCAAATAATATTCATCTGTTGACCGTTTCTACGTATCTTGTCATGTTTTATTGCAGTAGGTACATAAAGATACATTAGTTATTGCAGAGACTAGCCTATTTGATAAAAATATTGAAAAATTGGGATAATTTTGATAATATTTACAGGGGGAAAAAATAGTTTTAAACAGTCCAAGACATATGTATTCCACTATTTTTTGTGAGTGCAGGCGAAATAAATTTTTGTCAAATCATCTGAAGCCGTACAAACACGCAGTAAAAAAAATCAAAGTTCAATTTGGAGGGGAAAATATTAAAGATTTGAACTTTTTGGAATTTCCCCATTGATTATAAGCTTGAAAACAATAAGTGTGCCTGATTTCAAATTTCTAGCTTAACTGGAAGTCAATAAACATCAATGTTAATGAGTGGAAGATTATACTGGCCTAGATGTGAATGATGTCACGGCTATCCAGCAAGGTTTTCTATACTTATGTGGCAGCTAGAAACATCAAATTTTGCATCTCAATCAATCTAAGGGATAACCGATGGAGATACGACAAAAAGTTATAAGACCAAACTTGTAGATCTCTCAAAATCCGTTACTGCTGGTGCAATCTGCTTTTTGATACGACTTACCAAAATCCGTTACTGCTGGTGCAATCGGCTTTTTGATACGACTTACCGTTTAGCTACTATAAGCTCCCAAGAAGATCTACCCAGACCTTAAAGTTGTGTCCGCCATGACACATTTTCAGATAGCAAACACGAAAACTAGATGTGATACAACAACAAAAAAGTGAAATTTCTGAAATCAGGAGACCTCATTAATTTTTGTATTATTTTATTAATATGAGTTGATTCACTTCACTGTGTTAAGTTCCAAACTATTTATAATAGGCTATTTATAATATAGACCTCATTTAGTTAAAATCACTTATTAAATGCTTTACTGCAAAATGATGCAGGGTAGTGTTATTTGAGGTCTGCAGATGCATTAAAAAATGATCTTTTTTAGTGTTTTCTGAAGTTTTGAAATTCATTATTATGGGGTAGAAATGCGAAGTCTGTAAATACTTATCCCTGAAAACTATTATTTTCTTTGAAATAGGGTTCCTTACAACCAGGATTTAAATACTTTGTTTATGGCAACTTTGTAGGGGCTTTCCCGCCTCTTTAAAAGCAGGACATCCAATCAGCTGCCGAGCTGTTGCAAACCTAAGTTGCATGCCATTGAGTTATAATAAATATTTTGGCTAAGATATTACAATTAAAATGTTATATTTTAAAGTCGAACAGAATGTTTCATTTCGATGTCTGTATCCAATGCTCCATAGCTGTTTCATTCATTGAACAGTTCATAACAATGAAACAAAAGAAAAATACTATACTTGATTTAATGTAACTTCCAAATTCTGACAGTTGCTTTCCTGCCGTGTGCGTTCCCGCAGCGCCACATGCAAAACATGCTGTATTGTCGGTCCGTCAGTCAATCGTTCAAGCCGAGCTGAAGAGGAGAGGTAACAATGCATTACTATAAAGAAGATTAAAACTGTGATGATGTAATTTTGATATAGCACATGCCTACTAAAGGTAACAGTAAAAAACTCTCCGCTTCACAACACACCAGTAAACTTTTGGATGATGTTCATTTTTCGTGCTGTGTGAGAATAAGCGCATATTTCGTTTTAATACTTTTACAACCTATAGTACTTGTTTTCACTTTGTATCCGTCACGTGATGATTTAAATGTCCATGCACAATTTAGAGATACATTATATAGGTAAGTGATTTATGATACTCATATTATGGTGACAAGGGGCTTACTCCTAGTGACGAATAACTGGTGTCTCCTTCCTCCGAGGTCGAATCGCTTCCAGGAGAGATTATTATTTGCTGGACACACTTCCAGAATTCCATCTTTCCTCCAAGCTTTCTCCGGTGACTCCTGGAATATGTTCCACCACTTTTGCCCAATTCTCTGGAGTGACATTCTCCCCTCCTTCCTTAGTGAGTTGTTTTACTTCAGATACTGTAAATTTCTTGTTATTTTGTGCCACATAGCTTTTCACTTGTGCTCATGTCATTTCAGTAGGTTCAAATGAGCATGGTAGTGGGAAGACGAATAATTTTATGCCCATGTTCTTTTGCCAGTTCGTCTATCTCATAAAGTGGAACCCTTGGTTTATAAATATTCACAAACTCCATTAGTTTTCGCTTTTTTTTTAGATCTGGATCAATCTGGATTCCATGTTTTGCAGAGACATTGTTGTGCACCCACAATAATATGTCTGCCTTCTTCCGTCCCATTGTTGGAGCTTTGTTAAGTGCCACAATGGTGGAATTTGGAGGTTTATAAATATTCACAAACTCCATTAGTTTTCGCTTTTTTTTTAGATCTGGATCAATCTGGATTCCATGTTTTGCAGAGACATTGTTGTGCACCCACAATAATATGTCTGCCTTCTTCCGTCCCATTGTTGGAGCTTTGTTAAGTGCCACAATGGTGGAATTTGGAGGAATATTTGGCATTAGGCTGTTAACAAACCAATGTGTGAAAGAGATAGCATTCATTTACTCATGGAAGTCTACAGTTTTCCTTGACCTAAACACAAGGAAACAGTTTCGGACAAAACCTTGTGAAGATCCAGCATGAACAACAATAATTCTATCTCCCTTACCTAATGGGGCATTCATTGTGCTTTGGTTGGTTCCATCGGTCCATCCTTTGGTTAAAGTATGGCCCCCATTTACCCAGGTCTCATTCAGCCAAACGATGGAGCTGAAGTCTAACTTCCTTATCTCTCGCAGGTACCGACATCTCCAAGCTATAATATCCGTTCTTTCAGTCAACACACTTCTATTGGGATATTTTTCAAAATTAAACCAAAATGCGGAGAGAGGATTTGCTTTCGTGAAAAAGATCTGCCTCTTTAAGACTAGAATGTAGCTTGAACAAAGAAGTGAACTCTTTTCTTTCATAATAACTATATACAGGGTGTTAATGAATAACACCGAAATATTTTACCTGTGTATAGAGGGGACATAGACAAACAACTTTTATTAAGAGATTTTTGCTCTATGGATTCAATATTTCCTGTTACAGCATAAAATCTCCCAGGGCATGGCCGCCACTGACTTCTAACATTTAAAAAAATGCAAAACAAAGGAACCTCGTTGTTAACACTGTAGTCAGTAGTTATGAATAAAAAGAAGACTAATGCAGTGGCCACCACTCATGTGATTAGTCTGTAAATTTTGCAGATTATGGAAACACTAAATTATGATATAGCTGTTGACAAATGATTAAGAGTCAAGTTTTTATCGATGACTAAGAAGGCTTGAAGTTAATTTAATGAACATTTTAACCCTATTTCCCTACATTATTGAGTTATGAGCACCAAATTGTGATGACTTGAATGCCCTGTAGCAAACACATTTTACGTCATAGAGCAAAAATCTCCCAATAAAAGTTGCTTGTCTAAGTCCCCTCTATATACTGGTAAAATATTTCGGTGTTATTTATTAACACCCTGTATATGGCGACGAATAGCATCTATCTGGAAAGCATTTAATCTGTATTAGTCTTATGGCGATGTCGGGCTTTTCCTTGGGTTTCTAAGAGTACTTTTGAAGGTCCAGGCTGTGATTTCACCTTCTTCCTCTGTTCTTTCTTCTTCTTCCCCATTACTGACAACTGTACTTGTCTTTATTTTCAGTGCAGCTGCTGTGCTATCTAACACTTTATTAACATCAATAATTGGTCCACCGTTTTCTCTTTCTAGTTCAAAATATGCCCTTAAAGAACATACTGCCTCACGAGCTTTACCGCAAATTGCCATACCTTGTCCAAGCTTACCATACTTTTTCTTTGAGGAATGTGTTCGTGGCCTCCCCCTACATTTTTGCACGGGATCAGACATTGTCACTCACACAGCAATTGCAGCAGAGGTTTTAAATTATAAAATAATTACCACAATACCTGTCACTAGAGTATAGAGGCGATGATGATATTATTATTGTTATTATTATTGTTGTTATTATTATTATTATTATTATTATTATTATAGTACGCAATAGCACAATTCACCAATTTAATATAGTTACACTTAAACTTTATAATATCGCGCCACAGTACAACGATACCATATTGTTAAAGCAAACAAAACATGTGGCAACATACCTTAGAGCTTGTGCGAAGGGTGCGGAAGGGACTTAAAAGGCGATTGGCTACTTCAAGGTCAACCTTTGTTGTCGTGGCAACGGACCCACAGTCACGTGCGGGACTCATGCTATGGAAAATTGTCAGAATTCGGAAGTTACATTAATTCAAGAATAGTGATTATAGTTAACTTTGAAGCTAAAATTAATGTTAAATCAACACTAAACTTTAATGTGAGTAGTTTATATTTCATTTTAAACACTTCTTACTTTCTTATGTAATGTATTCGCTAATAGATTGTTTACACCTTGAAGGTGTTTTCGCTGTGCTGTCTTATTATAACCTGTAACACAGTGTTAGAAAGATACGATATAACCTACATGTTCAGTGAATCTATACAAACATGAATAATAATAAATCTGTCATGTTGGTCCTGATTTCCTCCGTTTAATATAGTCAAGAATAAAATTAAATAATCGGTGGATCACGTGTAAAGGGTGCGGCAAAACATCCTCCCTATTTTAAAATTCAAATAAAAAACAGATGAATCAAAATAAATAAACTGTATTAATATTAATGATATCTACACAGTGGGAGTTTAGGGTTTTCAGTATAATACATTCGATCGCCTCACTGCGAAGTGTCAATAGACCTTAATCCTGTCTCCGTGCTCTTATAGCCAGATTCACCATATCAATTGTGTCAACGTGATTATGAAAATCATGTGAGGTCAAGTGCAAACATCCTTGAAGCTGTACCAGAAGATGCTGTGGTCCTTTTTAGTAATGAAGCGCATTTTCACTTATCTGGATGTGTTAATAAGCAAAATTTCTGTTATTGGAGTGGACAGAACCCTCGTGAACTTCATGAAAAACCTCTGCATAGCAACCGTGTTACTGTATGGTGCGCAGTTGGAAGGGTCGAGATAATTGGTCCTTACTTTTTTTGAAGAATGGTGCTACTGTGACAGTAATCTCTGAAAGATACACTCACATGATCAACACATTTTTTCGCCAAGTCTCAATGCATTGCCAACTGAACAGGTATGGTTTCAGCAGGACGGAGCCACCGCTCACACAGCTCGGATTTCTCTCCAAGTGCTGAGACAGATGTTTCCCGGGCGCTTAATTTCTTTACATGGCGACATTTCCTGACCAGCACGATCACCAGACCTTACACCCTGCGATTATTTTCTGTGAGGATATCTTAAACGTGAGGTGTTTAAACATCGGCCGAGGACTCTGCCAGCCCTAAGAAATGCAATACTGGAAGAGATTGATCTTATTCCTCAAGAAATGTTGGTTAGAACGATGGAGAATTTCCGAAGTCGCATTCAACAATGCATTGACAGTGAAGGACACCACTTGAGTGACTCATTGTTTATAACATGAAACTTCCCACTGTGTAGAATCATTCATGTTAATACAGCTTCTTTATTTTGATCCATGTGTTTTTTATTTGAACTTTAAAATAGGGAGGATGTTTTGCCGCACCCTGTATTTGTCCTTTCTACAATCTTCACGACGTTTCGGATCCTTCAGACCTTCCTCAGGTGACTGTTTATATCATGCCAAGAAGAGTATATTCTCAATTGTCCGTGTCATAACATCCGCTTCTGTTTTTAATGGAATGCGCACACATAGAATTAAATAAAAAAGTAGTATCCCGGGAATACTTGTCAATCCATTCCCCATGGATCTCATACGGGGACTCCTCTATAACATCCATTGGTGGAAGTGGAACGTGTTTACCCTTTTTTATTCTCTTGATGTCACCCAGGTCACCGTCAAACCTGTTCAGAACGGTATTTTGGTTGCACCCGATATTCCACGCTTCACACACTTTCCTTCTATTGGCATCGTCTTGAATCTTAAAAATCTTCAAAGAACCCATACGATGATTATCATCGATCAACTGTTGGCTAAGACCGGTAGAGGTTTCTCCACATCTAATGTCCCTCGCATGCTCCCGTAGTCTGATTTTAAATGATCTACCAGTTTCTCCAATGTAAAATTTATCACAATCCAAACATGAGATGGAATATACCCCCCGGATATTCCATTCTGTCCCTATTTCTGCCAAAACTTTTATATTGAGAGAATATGTTCTCAATAGTTCCAATAATAGTTCTATGTTTTTATGATTAATAATAATTGCCAGTGTGTTCTGTGAAATCGCCATATGTTTTTAAGCATTTGTTGTGTGATTATAGGCCTTTATGATTTTATAATGGTGAACCTAATTGCTTAGCTAAAATTCCAGTTTTTATGGCTTTTGTCAAAAATGGGTGATTGTAAAAGTTCTAGTAATCATATAAAACAGCTGTCTAGGGTAGTGTGGTTCAGTTAAGTTGAATGGGTGTGTTATTTGGAATATGTGATTCCATGCTTTGTCAAAAGCTTTAGTGCAGCAGCTCTCGACCTAACTGGAACTTTCTGAATCTGTTAAGTGTTTAAACTTGTATATGTATTTATTAGTTTGTAAACTACATTGAAATCACGTTTCCAGGATCTTGGTGTAGAAGTTGATGTATCAGGATATGAAGCTTTTCCTCTTCATCGAGTTGAACGCATGTTAAACCAAAGGCTAGTTACCTTCAGAAAAGTCAAGGAGGAGCGTTTGTCTACCCTCAATAACTTAAGAAATAGAGTAAGTATGGAATTGCTTCACTTCTAGCACAATCCATTGAATATTACAGCTTATTTTCTACTATTCCTATTCAAACCAGATTTTAACATAATGTTAATTATGTGAAAAACTAACTTATTCTTAGAATTAACACTATTATATGCGGGAATCACAGTGAAGTAATCAAATATTACAAAAAGATTGCTATGGAGCACTCAACTTCACTAATTTATATGTACTTACACATGACGCGTTTCACAAGCATCTTGCTTGTATCCTCAAATGAGGTCCACTCATTTTCAGTGGACCTCATTTGAGGATACAAGCAAGATGCTTGTGAAACGCGTCATGTGTAAGTACATATGAATTAGTGAAGTTGAGTGCTCCATAGCAATCTTTTTGTAATATTATTCTTTTTGAGTTTGAAGGTCAGAATTTAACTTAGTATTTGGTGATATTTTAATTTTTATATTCACATGTAATTCCAAGTTCTGCACATCCATTTGCTGAAAAATAGTTATTTACTAGTAATGCATATGTTTTTACTTCCTCTTTCATTACTAGGGACCGGATTTTTAGGTTTTCAAAAACACTGTTTTAGGTTTTCCATTAGGTGAAATAGTTTTTTTTAGGTTTTTTGTCTAAAATATCGTTTTCGGGTAGAATAAATGGTTTCATGAATTTGAATGTGCTACATAGGATTCAATACATAATACTTGTAAAGTTTAACTTAACAAAATTGACTTAAATTTGTGTAAACTTGCTTAGGACAATATTATACAATTGAAGAAAGAAAGCATAAACAATCAAAAGATGCAGTGAATATAAAATTGCCTCACATTTCCTGGTTATAGTATATCACTAAATATATTTCAAGATTCTCAACTGTGAAGTTCTTCCTGTTATCTCTTAGTTAATAGTTAATTCTGTATGTAGACACTACCCTTCTCAGGATTCGAATCCGATGCTTCTAATTTAGTGAGTAAAATACGAGGCCTTTTTTTTTCAACCTCCGATGGGTCATAAAATGAAACCCACAGTGAAAATCAAAACTGTTTTATTTGGAACATTTAGGTACACCTTCTAGCTACTTCTGTACGTAGTTTCGTTTCGATTGAAACATTTGTCGTAGCGTGGTACCATTTTTCTAATACCCTCTTCATAGAAGCTTGCCGCCAGCGTATTGAGAAGGGTCCTCACAACATTTTGAAGTGTTTTGAAGTTCTTCGTTGGTGTGGAAGCTCTGTCCTTCCAGATCTTTCTTCAGCTGCCGAAAAAAATGAGTCACTCGGCACGGGAACAAGTTTTTTAAATCCATCGTGACAGGGGATGAAACGTGAATTCGTTACGACAATCCAGAATCCAAAAAACAATCCAAACAATGGATGCACACAAATTTCCCAAACAAACCTAAGATCTGGCTTCCACACCAACGAAGAAATTCAAAAAAACTTCAAAATGCCGTGAGGACCCTTCTCAATACGCTGGCGACAAAAATTATTGTCTCTCCGCAAAATATCGATTTCTCAACTGACAAACAAAAAAGACTAAAAAAAGTAGTATAAATTAGATATTTTAGGTTTTATATCCCGTTTAGGTGTATTTAGGTTTTTTTACCCCGTTTAGGTATTTTTAGGTGCCATAGAATTAATGTGTGTGAATCCTATGGACATGTTTCGAAAAAGTGTATGATCGCTTTTTGTTTTGGAAGTAAGGAAAAAAAATAGGTAAAAACCTAAGAATCCGGTCCCTGTTCATTACCATTGGTACTGTAGGTAGAGGAAGTATTGTTTTCGACTTGCAAATTCAAAGTTTAGTATTTTAACATAAATACACATTTTAAGGTCCCTGAATCCAAAAATACTATTTTCAGAAACATGTCACAGAATTAAATTTTGATGGTTTATAGAAATTGGACAAAAAATTAAAATTGTCAGCTTTAGTTGTTCTTCCATCCAGCTACTCAATAATTTGTAATTTAAGAGATTGTTTCCCTAAGAAAACCACATCATTCTCATTTAAATTATTTTTTGGAGGAATTTAATTTGGAACATATTTAATCTTATTATAGGAACAGGCGTTGTGTGAAAGTCTAGGAATACAGCCTAAAACCTTCCAAAATGTAGTGTTGACAGAGCAAGAGTTGAGTGACTTTAGAAAATATCTGGATGAAAAGGATGCTGAAAAGGTAAGAAAATAACTTTGTTTATAATACTATAATCATAGTATATTTATATGAATTAGTGGTTTGTTTGTAGTTTATTTTTGACTGTTTTCTAGCAGAAGCGTTATGCATTTTGTCTGGAGTTAACCTCTACAATTTAAATATTAACATAACATACTTGAAACTCAAGTTCAGTAACATCCGGCACAAATTTTCCTCTATCTAATTGACCTCCACCTAAAATTATGTCACAGGTCACCTCTTCAAATTCTTACACAGTATAATCTGGATATAACAGCCCTCAGTTTAGCATACTTTTTAGTACCTCTTCAAATTCTTACACAGTATAATCTGGATATAACAGCCCTCAGTTTAGCATACTTTTTAGTACCTGTTCAAATTCTTACACAGTATAATCTGGATACAACTGCCCTCAGTTTAGCTTACTTTTTAGTATTAAATAGATATTTAAATCCCCATTCAAATCCCAAAATTTCAAACAGAAAGATATTTAATTTTTACGGTTCCATTACTTATGATCATTCCAGTATTAAGTATGAAAGTTTATACAATAAGAATTGATAATGCTGTGTATAGAGGGGATATAGGCCTACACAAGCAACATTTATTAGAAGATTTTTGCTCTATGGATTTGATTTTTCCTTTTTTTAGTATAAAATCTCATTAATTTATGAGCTAAATAGTCAGCGCAACACAATTTTCATAGGTCAGTTGTGTATCAATAAGCTTCCTCATTGACTGAGATTGGTAGTGGGGAATTTCCAGCACAACATAGTGCCTCATCCTAAAAAAACATAAATGAGCACACAGAAAATGAACAGGGAACATTCAGGGTAGGTGTCAAGTAGGGTAAATTCCAACTAGGCATTTGCCTTTGAAATCTATGACCTCCCAATTTTAAAATAGGATTTACCGCAACATCTACCTCAATCACAGTGTCCTCATTTTTGCTCTTAAAAATGTTAATCCTGTACTGCTTATTCACATACTAAGCTATTGATTTTTTGATATTAAAAATGATTGTTTCAAGCTTTTTTTTTTTATTAATTCTAGGTTCGATTGATGCATGAGTTCCAGAAAACAAAATCTCTAATTCAGTCTTTAATTCGAGAACTTGAAATTGTACCAACGCTTGAATTTGAAAAACTAGTGGTTTGCAAAGAAGATGAAGCTTTCAGGCCTACAAGAGAAAACATGGAACTACTGATGGTAAGCTATGGTCTTTTCTTTCACATACCATATTGTGCGCAACAATACTTTGAGAGTATTTGTATTGTAACATAGTCTATCCATTCGTACTTGTTCCGTATCCATATTGGATTCTCTGAGAGAATATGCAGGATTGTACAGGAAGAACAACACTCAAATTTCAAGTAAATTCAGCGATCAACACCTGGGTTCATAAGACTTAAATGAGTTAATTTGAACTTGGCTGAGGATGAGGAAAATCCTCCATGAAACATCCTCTAAGTATTGTACCACATTATTGAAGCAGTGAGTGTTTTAAATTACATTTACATTAAATTTCACTTTACTGCATTTCCCAATGTTATGTATTAAAAAGTTAATCTTTGTTTTAAAATTACATTAAATTTTTTTACTTATCTTACAATATTTGCATCTTTTAATTTTGCTAGGAATTCCATCAAAGATTGGAACAACAACTTCAGGAAAATAAAACTGAAGCAGAAGAACTTCGAGAGAAATTGAGTGAACTTTGGAACAGGCTTCATGAAGCTCATTCTTTTAAAGACATTTTTCTTGGCTCTCACAGAGGGCATTCCAAGAACACAATAACTGCTGTAAGTACTTTAAGTTAATTTCAATTGATAAGATTCTGATAACTAGAATTAAGTTTTCAGCAAGTCCTATTGATTTCTGATTAATAAATTAGCAAACAAACTAATGCAGCGGTTTTCAAGATATTTATATTATTGGCCGTGGATTTCCCTAGCATTTTATCTGTATGAAGCATTGTTTTACAAATTTCTGGAGGGAAAAATATTCCATGTAAGACTAAAGGTTGGGTTTTCAAGTAAATTAAAATTGAGCTGATCCTGTAAGGTAATATTTTTAACCAATGTATAATGTATATATGTAGTTATAGTTTGAAGTCTATAGTTTTGATCTGTGGTACAGACCTTGCTTGAAGAATTGACCCAGTGTCAGCAAAACATGATGAGAAATTTGTTACAATTTACAAAATAGCGAAAAGTGAGATTAGCTTATGCATTATGCAAGAAATGCTATACTTTCTAATACGATACTAATTTATTAGTGTTGTACCATTGTGGTACATATTTAACAAAATTTAGCAAACTATAAAATCATTTTTGAAACCATTTTGAGTCTTGTTGATATGGCCATTCCCTCACCAGTCAGAGAATTATCTAAACTAAAGAAAAAGTAAATTCCATGGCGCCACATCCCTGAAGGACCAGGCGTACCACCCAATTGCTGTGTCATCTACCATAAGATGATTGGGGCAAGTAATCAACACCCATGGTCATTAATGGTTGTTTCCGTGACTGGAACCGCTACTTCTCTATCAAGTAGCTCCTTCAGTTTGTATCATGAGGCTGAGTTCACCTTGTTCCAGACCTCCCTACCTCAGAAAAATTCAAAGAGGTAGCAGGAATCGAACCCTGGCCTGCCAGGAAGTCCATAAAATTATCAATAATGGAAATTTCTAGTCCCTATATATCATCTAAACCAAACTTTGTTCAATCCGTACTATTTTTCATAAATTAAAAATTCTGAATTTTATTCTAGCTCAAGGAAGAAGTAAAAAGATGTGAAGAGCTGAAGCGTAGGAATATAAAGCAATTCGTGACTGAAATTCGGAAGGAACTGCAGTCCTGGTGGAACAGATGTTCGATATCTGAAGAGGAACGTAAACTTTTCTTACCTTATTCATCAGAATGTTTCACAGAAGATCTTCTTGATCTGCATGAACTTGAGGTGAAGAAATGCCGTACCTTCTATGAAGAGAACATGTAAGTATATACCTTTCAGTTTGAAGCAGTTGGCTAGTCAAAGTATCAATGTAAAAGGATTGGTGGGTTTATGCAAGGTTTGGTAAATTTTTCTGGAGAATTATGGCTAGCACCATTATATCGGAATGAAATGGTTTATAGATTGGATTGATACTTGAAATGGTTGATTCTTGGCCTCAGTGATCCTATTTCCCCACCCCCTATTCAACCTTTCTTTTCCAGAATTTGCCTTAAGTTTAATGGAAAATATTACTAACAAAGTTTAGGTCTGGCTATGGGAAACCCATGTGACAGAAGCCTTTCCATACATATTTAAAACTTGGCATAGATATGTAGATGACATATTGGCCATAGTTACCCAGAGACACATCCAGGATGCACTAAAACTTCTCAATATACAAGACTAATCCATAAAATTTACAATAGAAGTACAATCAGACAATGCTATACCATTCCTGGATCAAGATCTTAAACATGGGTACGAAAATAGAATTTGCGATGTAAAGAAAACTTACCCATTTGGATTGTTACATTAAGGCAAATAGTTTCAATCTGATGGACACAAACAAGCCGTGTTCAATAGTCTAGTACACAGATTGATTAACATCCCACTAAACAAAACAGAAAAGGAAAGTAAACACAAAAATATAATTTGTATAGCAGAAAACAATGACTTTGACAGAAACCTAGTAGAGAGGAAAGTAAAGAAATATAAAATGCAGAAATTAATCAAGGAAACTACTATGCTTAGAACAGAAAAAGAGAATTTGAGTTACAAGAAAATAACCTATCACCCTAATGCAGACAGAAAATTAAAGAGAATACTCTGAGAATACAACATCACTTTTCTAATAAATTCAATATTAAGAATAAGATACAGTCCACTCACTTGGAAAACATCCCACAGGAACAGAAATGCGGAATATACCAGGCAACTGCAACTTAAAATACATAGAAAAGACAAATAGAAGTTTGTAAACTAGAACCAAGGAACATTTTACATATTAAATATGCTCATCTCGAAAAATCAGCAATAGCAGCCCATGTTTGGAAAACAGGACATCAAATAGGATCAAAACCGGTATTGAAAAAGAATGTTCATGGACACAAGCAACTTATACCCGGTAGTATGGGATTCTCATTATGAATTCATTAGATGTCCACCAGAGGATGGTGATGCGAACCAACAGACAGATGGAGTATACTTGTTGAAAATGATAAGGAGACTCATTGAAACCTGTGTTCAGGCTAGTATTTAAAATAAGGGAAGTACTGTATGTAACTCATCTCAATATTATTTTTTTATATTTAGTTACGAGGGCTATTTTTTTTTTCAACTTCTAATGGAGAATAAAATGAAAACCACAGTGAAAATCAAAACTGTTTTATTTGGAACATTTAGGTATACCTTCTAGCTATTTCTCTACATAGTCGCGCTCCGATTGAGATATCTGTCGAAGGGTGGTGCAACTTTCAAATACCCTCTTCATAGAAGCTTGCTGCCAGCGTATTGAGAAGGGTCTTCACAGAATTTTGAAGTGTTTTGAAATTCTCCTTTGGTGTGGAAGCTCTGTCTGCCGGAACTTTCTTCAGCTGCCATTAAAATTTTTTTTCTTCTTCTCCTTCTTTGGTCTTGGTGTTTCTGCCATTAGGCACTATGCTGACCAGTAGAGTTGAGCAGCAAGATTTATTCCTGAGAGTGTTGAAGTCTGTCTTACAGGTGCTTTGCATCCATGGAAAGGCATCTGCAGGGTAGGCAATCTTGTGAGTCTAATACAGCGATACTGTGGAGGTGGTATGGAAGTCAGATCCTGTGGTCAAACAGAAAATATCACTGGACATGATATCTGTAAAATGTAATCTCCTAAATTGTGTTTTATTAAATTGTTCTTTTTATTTCCCTCTCAGGGATATATTCCAGCTGGCAGAAGAAAGGCAAGAACTCTGGAATAAGATGATTCAATTGGAGGAGAAAGCCAATGATCCTGACAGACTTTTCCAGAACAGGGGTGGCCAGCTTTTACTGGAAGAAAAAGAAAGGAAAAAAATCCAGAAGGTGTGTTTTGCCATATTTCAATTATGTACTTTAAGTATTCAACGCAGTTTTTTTTTTTTTTTTTTTGTAAGAAATGTTTTTAAAATTGAGAAAAACATACCGTATATACCTGAATACTACCCGCCCCTGAATAATACCTGCCCCCAAATTTTTCAAAAGGAAATTTGAAAAACAAATCTTTAGGTTCAAATATAAAATTATTTTGTCAGTTTTATTCTTAATTAAAGTTATAATTAACATTACATATCATAAAAGAATTAAATATGATAGGCTAAAATAATGTGCATGGTATCAGCTAGCCGAAATCTTGCAGTCTTAGATGCACAGCGTAAGACTTTCAACAACAACACTCTCAGTTCAGCTGTTCAGTGGGAATCCACACCCGATGACGTGCGTCCAACCCAAGGTGAAAGTTGCGTGGAAATACACCAAACCTTCCTCGAATTAGTGGTTCTGCTTGTACTGCACTGTTTGCTTGGCATCTGTAGGCGTAAAGCTTTGTTTCACCATCAATCATGTCTGACCACGTGTCTTGTTTGTCTCATTTTTCTTTCATTCCAGCTTCGCTACTGTTGTACTATATTGTGGGGCTTCTACAAAGCATCGTGTTATATTGAGCAGACATGGTATAAAATGTCGCAATTCAGATAAGAGGAGTCCAGTATTCAAATAATACTTGCACCCCAGTTTTTCGTCTGCAATTTTTGAAAAAAATTTGCAGGTAGTATTCGAGTATATACGGTACTGCATGTGTATAAAAATTGATAAGAGTTGAAAGATCTACAAAGTAATTATGGAATAATACTTAATAGTTTTAATTCTTACTATTTTGAGGGATGTGGACCAGATGCCACTTTCAGGGCCTTCTGACTATGGCTGCCACTTCTTATTCAAGTAGTTCCTCAGTTCTCCTCATGAAGATAATACACCCTCTACAAAACTTCCCTACCTAGAAAATCCATAAGAGATATCAGGCCTTAGATCTGTTATCAGTTCAATAACTGAGTAACCATGGAGGCAGTCATTAATGTTCATAAGTAGGGCACGGATTTTTAGATCCTTATAGGTTAGATTCTCTCTGCCTGTAGCTAAATCATACCTTGCTCACTTGATGATAAGTGAAGTAAAAACAACTACCCTGGAATTGAACCTTGGACACTGGCCAAGATAAAAGAAGAATGTAAACATACAATTATAGTTTGGTTCATTCTAATCTATATGAACATAAAAATCTGTTCCCTGTTCATAAGAAATATAAATAATTGATTGTGAAACTACTGTTAAAAGAAAACTGTGTTTTATTGTTTATAATACTTTGTTGTTTATTTCATTGACAGGAATTACCTAAAATAGAAAAAGAACTGTTGAAACATGTACGAGCTTATGAAGAGAAGAATGGTAAACCATTCACTTTATTTGGTCAGAATATAACGGATATTATACAAAATCAGTGGTTGTTACATAACAACAGAAAAGAAAGGAAAAAGGAGGCAAAGGTAAGAATATTTTAAACCATAAAATTATATTTTACTAACAAGTTGAAAATAAAACTAACCAAATACCAGGTAGAGGAAGCCATGGCTAGTTCTTTTAGTACACATGTTAAGGATTAGTGAAATGTGTTAATTCAAAACTACAATGTGTACCATGTTGAGATGAAGGTACAGCAAACTCTCCATTAGCTATGGTATGGATAGCCTTTTTTTTGCGTAATCTATGCTAGGTTCTACCTCCCTTTTTAAAACGATTTTTGTACAATGACACGAACCAGCATGCCTTGGCAAGCAGATCTCAGTTACCATTAGGAAAACTTCTAGAAAGAATGTTCAGTGAAGTAGGCCTTTGCATAAGTCAATACAGGAGCATCCCCCAGACTTCTCGAGTACAACTAGCATTATGACAAATTTAGTAGCATTTATAGCCTATTAAAATCACATTAAATTGTATGTGTACCCCATGAAAACATTGCTTGAAGCCCAAATAAGAGTAATTGTAATATTTGGATTATTCATATTTTTCAATTATATTCATACATGCTATAGTCCAAATTAACATGAATAATTATTGGGAATTTACAGTATTATTCTGCACTGCAAGAAGTGTGATATTCTGAGCAAGAATGTAGCTCTTAGGTTATATTAAGGCCATAATTGCTTGCATATTTTTAATATTTTAGGTTATAAACTTCCAAGCACTAATTATTATCATTTCCATTCCAGAAAATAGAGAGAACACGGATGTTAGAGGTTGAATCAAAACTGGGGTCTCAAAGGTCCCCTTCAAAACGGAAGCGTTGTAATGGAACATTCCAGCCTGATAGAACCACGAAAATAGGTCGTGTTGATGAAAATAGACCATTCGTTTCACAACGTAGACTAATGGTTAGTATTTCTTGAGCATGCAATAAAAGTTTGTGTACATATGAGGTGTGATAAAAAATACAGTAAATAATTTTATTACAAACAAAGAAATAAGCTTACATAGAATTTGAATGAATCTCCTTCAAAGTACTGTTCTTGTCCCAACGTTGAATCCATGACAGGAAGCATTTCTGGAAGGCTTCTTTCGGAAGGGCTTTCAACTGCTGTGTCGTGGCCATCTAAATGTAGGGTCAGTCCAAGTCAAATCATCCAGGGGTGTGCACCCCACCCCCTCGGATTTTCATGAAAATTTTTTTACAGCATCTATGGACAAATATAACAACCCGTATTTTTCATTTTGTGCAAATTCACTTTAGTTTTTTTTTAATTATTTTTTTAAAAATTGCGTGTTTTTAGACAATTTGTTGCTAGGAGTGCAGGTTGAATGTGGCACGTTTTGGTAAAAAATTATTTGTAAAGTTGTTACTTAATATTAAGTCATGAAACCCAACTGTACTTACTTAAAATTTCACCAGGATTCCAAATATCTTATTGAAAATAACATGTGACTAACATAAAACTTTGTTTTTACTCTTCAAAGTTTGTGCTTCTGAACTTTTTTCTTCCGTGCAGTCATATAAGTAAAAGTTCATAACTTTTTTCTGACTGGTGGTATCAGGCTGAAAAAGGTTTCATTTGAAAGAGGATGAAATGTACTACAATAGTATTAAATAAAATTCATGGGTATTTGATGTTATCATGTTATAAAAAAAGAAAAAGTATTATAGATGAAAATTTCAATTTTAGCGTTAAACTGTTATCAATGCAAAAGGTTGATTAGTTATATTGATTTTATACAACAATTAATACAGCTTGTACATTCTATTAGGCTTAAAAATACTAGACATAAATTCAATTTTCATATCAAGGATAGCCTAATATTTAAGATTTTTAGGTAGGTTTAAAAAGAAAGGTAGCTTGGGTGTGCTTAAAGATAATGCAATTTTATGACTTACCAATGTGTTTGGCCTAATCTTTCCTTGGCCAGGCAGCATTAATGTTTTTTTCACTTTTTTTTGAAAGACTGAACATCATTCGTCCGACTTGAGAACATAATTCTGGTATATTTATGGAGCAAATTATGTCTGTAAAAGGGACCCAGCACTTATCCTCTCTTCCAGTATTATTGTGTTCTGGCCAAAGATAATATTCCCTTTCTTTTACGCAACTGGTGTGCCTTTCTAACCATGTACTCGGTCACTTTAAATTCTGAAGCTGTTTTTTTCCTTGACCATGATTGGGGTGTCAGTGTTAAAATTTGAATTCTCTCTCTTTTACTTTTGGTGACTGCAAGTTTCTCTTTAATGGCATTGACTAGGTGGTCCAAATCTTGGGCCTTTTGTGCTACTGGAGATATAGATTCTGTTGATGAAATTGAAGAATCAGATTATAGTTCATTTTCTGGTAGCCTCAAAACACGTGCAACCTTTGTTTGCATTTTATTATTAATTTCATTAATTTTTCGTTTGGCATATTTTACCTTTGATCCTAATGCTAATGATTTAACTTTTATTGGTGAAACTCCTATTGTTGCCATACTTGAGTCTAATTCATACTTTTCTAAAACTCTTGAAGGTGTATCAATTTTTTTAGATTTCTTCACAGGTGTTAAAACACTACTGCCACTAAATTCTCCTTCATAAGACTGACTTCAAACACTTTTCTGGTCATTGTCTTCTTCTTCATCATCATGATGCAAAACAACTTTTTTTCTGCAGTTGTCACAAATCTTTTTGCCTGGAATTAATACGATACCTTTTTTGCTTTTTACTTCTTTAGCAAATTTTAATGTAATCAGTCTTAACCCTGCTTTAATTACTTTTTTGTGGACTTTGTTTGGGTCACAACACTTCTTTTGTTTATTTTCATAATACTCTGTATAGTATAGAAAGTGGTGCAAACATACATTAGAAGTAGGAGTCAATGTTCTTGCTATCTTCCAACTAAGAATTTCCTGTACTTGATCAGGTAAATTTGAAACCAGCAGATTTTCTTCCTTATCTGTAAAATCTTTACTATGACATTGGGAATTAGTTATCAGTCCCACACTGCACTGTTCTTTAGGTGATAACATCAACTCTTCATCTGAACTCATTTTTACAGCAAGTAGTCAACCTAAATTAGCCTATATTGTAATTCATCTTGATAACACTAAAATCTCAAAACATCTTTAAAGGACAACAATTTAGGCCTACTCTAATTTACTCACTTCACAAAAAACTAAATCCAAAACTCACATTTTCTAACTTATTAGAAAAACTATTTCACAAAACTACTGTTCACAATTAGCATACTTGTTAATAATGAACTAAGATGAACTGTCACAACAGAGTTTCAAAACTAACTGAGGTAATGTTCCTCTTGACCTGTTCTGACAAGTTCTTTTGTTTGGTCTCTTGTCTGTGAGTCACATGATTTACTATTATGATAATGCTAAACCTATAGTACAGTTACTCATTGGATGGCCAGTCAGCTTCAAAGGTTTTGGTGTTTCTTTATGTTAATTGATCTGACTAAGTAGGTCTTGGGCTTCCGCTATCCAAAACAAAAGCAACGTTGCAATATTCTCTCATTGCTATCACTGACCTCAGTTCTTCCTTCGCTTTATTCAATGCACACGTGTTATTGTTTACTGTAACTTGATCTTGCAACAACGCATTCCCTCCACGTGGAGTAGACGAGTAGCTGTCAAAATCGCCACAGGACATTCTTAGATTTGGTTGGCTGGGGTAACTAGCTGATTGGTGCAGTAAAACAAAGAACATGGGTTGAGCTGTCGGCAAACTTTTCCTCCTAACGAAAGGAAGCCACCTGGGTATGCAATGAGTAACTGGACTATACCATCCTGTTGGGAGTAATAAAGGACTCCCTTTGTATTCTCCACAGACATTTATATTATACTTAATGGTCTTGTGTCTCCAAGAGAAGTGAACAGTTAAAATCATTGTTCATGTTAATGTTATGTGTCTATTTATATTTGTTTGTATTGTAACTGTTGAGGCATGCATTAATTTTATTCAGGACCCTGTGGTCAATCATGTTTAAATGATCTGATGCCAATTTTGTTGGATTAATAAAATATTTTAATTACTGTACTAATTTTTATTACATCATTTCATTTTTGGGTTTTTAAAGAGTCATAAAATAAAATTTCATAAAATAAAATCTTTCATAACATGTAAAAGTTAAATTTCATTCAAACAAAAAAAAAAAATCCCTTTAGGCAGGCCTACAGGCTGAGGTAGATTTCAAAGTGCTTTTGGTTTAATTTATTATCGCTGCACAGCACTCTTCTTTTTTAGCCTTGGCATGGCAAACCCGCAGTAATAAGAACTGAATTCGGTAAAGAGGAAGAGACTACAATCATTTGTTTTGACAACAAGAATAGGATATAATATTCTGGGAGGCCGTGCGCAAGATCAGCAATGAATAAAATTAGCAAAGCCGCTAAACAAGACAAAATTATGATATTATAATAATTCTTTTAAGTGTTATTATTTTCAAACATTAAAATCTCGCGTCATATGAGAGCTATCAAGAAACTAGTTATTGATTTGTAGAGTACTCATCAAGAGCTTTTCAACGATACCCCACAAGACGTGGTTTCAAAAGTTTCGAATTTTCATCCCCCCACCCCCACCCTCACTCGAACCCCCGAATCGTTGGTGTCACTGTGAACTCCAAAGGGAGTACTCTAATTTATTCAAACAAAGTTTCCCTCTATACTTCATAGGGGCCGAAATATACATTTTTAAAAATTTCAACCCCCTCCCCCGACCACCCCCTTGGGCCAATTTTGCTCATTAACGAACTTATCCGAGCTATTGGGCCTAGAAATGACATAATAAAATTTGGTTCAAATATCTTCAAAATTACGGCCACTATCGTGTAAAGATATAAATATATATATATATATAAATATCACAATTTTTTTTTTGAACGGGCGGTGGTTTCGTACTTAGGGGAACATGAAACGTAAAGATATGAAAGAATTTTTCGAAAATGATGACATGGTATCCATTGCAATAGGTAGATTTTTCTTCGAAATCTACCTAATATGTCTTATATTATTATGTTTTAGCATATGACAGATCTACTTTTCACCTGACTGTCACCTAAAAAAATTCTTAACAATACCCTAGATTTCAAAACAAAATTTGTGATTCCTTTTTTAGGTCTATTAGAGTGAACAAATCTATATGTTAATTGCTGTATAAAATTAATATAACTAATCTAACTTTTGCAATGATAACAGTTAATGCTAAAATGGAAATTTTCATCCATAAAACGTTTTCTTTTTTTTTATAACATGATAACATCAAATACCCATGAATTTTATTTGATACCATTGTAGTACGTTTCATCCTCTTTCAAATGAGACCCTTTTCAGCCTGATACCACCAGTCAGAAAAAAGTTATGAACTTTTACTTATATGACTGCACGGAAGAAAAAAGTTCAGAAGCACAAACTTTGAAGAGTAAAAACAAAGTTTTATGTTAGTCAAATGTTATTTTCAATAAGATATTTGGAATCCTGGTGAAATTTTAAGTAAGAACAGTTGGGTTTCATGACAAAATATTAAGTAACAACTTTACAAATAATTTTTTACCAAAACGTGCCACTTTCAACCTGCACTCTTAGCAACAATTTGTCTAAAAACACGCAATTTTTAAAAAAATCATAAAAAAAAACTAAAGTGAATTTGCACAAAATGAAAAATACGGGTTGTTATATTTATCCATGTATGATGTAAAAAAAATTTCAAGAAAATCTGAGGGGGTGGGGTGCAAAATGTTGTTTTCTCTGGATGATTTGATGTGGAATGACCCTGTAGGGAATGGTGTCAAAAGTTTTCCTTTTAGCACGATTTTTATTTTTGGGAAGAGTCAGAAGTCGCAGTGGGCTAATTCTGGTGAGTAAGGCAGATGTGGACAGATAGGAATACTTTTTCCAGTCAAAAACTCGAGAATCTGAAGTGACATGTGGCATGGCACATTGTCATTCATTCTCAGCTAGACTCCATCTGACACTAAACTCCCAGATGAAGTCTATCTGAGGATGCCATTTGAAACTGCAGTCCAGGTTATGAAGTTAGTGTGAAAAAATCCATCTCATTTTTATATAATAATTACCTCACTGTGTAAACTTCCTAAATAACATATGGCATTTATAAAATTTGTTCTCTAATGGATAATGGTCTACAACGTGCATCGTAACGAGAGTCAGTAAGTATTCTTACAACTTTTTTTTTTTTTTTCTAAAAAGAATGAGGACACTGTTTATAGCACTGCTATTTCCCCATATGTAGATACCAAGGTAAACACATGTTTCAATGGGTACCCTCACATGTGGGGCTGATGGGCAATGAACAAGCAGACCGTTTAGCAAAGAAAAGCTCCAAAATCGAACAGAGAACAGCAAAAGAGATAACAATACAAAGGAGGCAACAAGAGCTTAAACACATAATACATCAAAATAGAAGACAACAGATACAAAAGACCTCCAGGGCAGGAGATATGAACACATAGCTAAATATGCAGAAAAAATCAAACACCTCCCCAGAAAAACAGCAGTACCGCTCTTCAGACTGGAAACAGGCCACGACTGTCTAGATGACCACCTTAATAGAATGGGAATTGTCCCCAGAACCAAATGATGTTCCTTGTACGGTGTAAGTGTCCTCCTAAGCAAGGAACACCTGCTGCACTGCATGCGATTAGACCCCGAGAAAAAGAAGAAACAAGATCTAGCAGGGCTCTATTGGGAAGCAAGAGGACTAATGGTGTAAACCAAGCTCCAACCATTTCAAAACAACATCAACAACATATACCGTAGGACATTATACTATTAAAAAATGCAAAATGGCAGCTTTTACAAGTGCGGTATAAGAGGTTTTAGGTGTTGAAATAAATAAATGACTTGACAGTTTAATGCTTATATGTTGCTCCCTTGGGAGTTTAGTGTCTAATATAATTCCTAATAATTTTACTTATGATTGAATAATATTATTTTGTAGTCTAATTTTTATTTACATGATCCTGTATGGAAAATAGTGATCTTATCTCAGTGTTAATTTTGTGATGTAAAGCTGTTTGAATTATTGTGACTGTGAATTAGTGTAATTTTACAGTTTTACTTTCTTGCATATACTTAGTATAGAGGAAGTTTTGTGATCGTGACAAAAAATCGAAATCGAGATAACACTGAGAAAAGATGTTTCACGATGCCTAGAAACTGAAAAAATTGTTTTTGGAATGACGTCTGTCTGCCTGTCCGTCTGTCCGTCCGTGGACAAGCACAGCAAGTAAATGGTTCATTGTATTCACTTCATTTTTTGAACTAAGGACTTTTTCGGAAATATATCGAACCGCCCAGAATTTGACTTTTATAACTGAAATATTAAGGGGACTTTTCATGAAAAAAATTTGATTTTTGAAAAATGGGCTCTAACGATTTTAATTAAAATTGAAAATTTGAAACTTGTCTATGGCTAATAAAATGACTATATCCGTTTTTCTGCAAAAATTACTTAGGGGGTACTTGATTCGTATCCATTTTCAATTTTTCTAGATTATCTCCATTACAGTATGTGACACATAAAAACCTACCACAGTAAAGTTGTAGAAAAAATTTAAATGAACATTTTTTGTTTAAAACATTTTTTATACATCTAATAAACATCAAGATAAACACGAATTAAGTACAGCTTAAACGCGAATTTCACAATATACAAAGTTTAGGAATGAAGTTTTTTTGACAGTGAAACTATAGGGCCTACTAATTATTCAAAAGTACTCGAACGTTTGAAACACTTTTAGCTCACTTACGTACCTTTATTAGGACATGTTTCAAGAGGTAAGTACCCTCCCATCGTCGGCTAGCGGTCGACTGGCATTCTGGCGACTGTGTTGTGTGAGGTTCTGTGTGCTGCCATCTGTTTTCTTAGTGGTGAGTCTCATTACGTCATCTGCGGGCGGGATCTCGAAGTTCATGGCAAGGTCTTCATTCTTGATGATGAAGATTTTTTCCCATACATTCAATTCGGATGTTTTTTTCACATGTTTTAATAGTTTTATATCTTTCTTAACATGGTGGTTTTCTGTCCAGCAGTGGTGAGCAACTGCGGATTTTTCAGTTTGCATTAGTCTCACGTTTCTTAGATGCTCCTTCAATCTTGTCTCTAGCTTTCTCTTAGTTTGTCCAACATATACCTGGGGGCAGTCATTGCATTCTATTTGGTATATGCCTGAGAGTTCAGTTTTTTGTTTGTTGTTTTTCAATGGATGGTTTAGTAGATTCCTAATGGTGTATTTGTTTTGTGGTGCTAATTTAATATTGTAATCCTTAAAAACTTTTTCAAATTTGTGAAACAATTTGGGGTGGTAACTGAATTTCTTGAAAACTTTTTTTGTTGTTTCTAGGTTTTCTAATATACTAACTTCTTTGATTTTGTTCCTCTTTGTGTGTCTATTGATCATCATAGAGAACTTCATAGAGAAGATGATCAATAGACACACAAAGAGGAACAAAATCAAAGAAGTTAGTACATTAGAAAACCTAGAAACAACAAAAAAAGTTTTCAAGAAATTCAGTTACCACCCCAAATTGTTTCACAAATTTGAAAAAGTTTTTAAGGATTACAATATTAAATTAGCACCACAAAACAAATACACCATTAGGAATCTACTAAACCATCCATTGAAAAACAACAAACAAAAAACTGAACTCTCAGGCATATACCAAATAGAATGCAATGACTGCCCCCAGGTATATGTTGGACAAACTAAGAGAAAGCTAGAGACAAGATTGAAGGAGCATCTAAGAAACGTGAGACTAATGCAAACTGAAAAATCCGCAGTTGCTCACCACTGCTGGACAGAAAACCACCATGTTAAGAAAGATATAAAACTATTAAAACATGTGAAAAAAACATCCGAATTGAATGTATGGGAAAAAATCTTCATCATCAAGAATGAAGACCTTGCCATGAACTTCGAGATCCCGCCCGCAGATGACGTAATGAGACTCACCACTAAGAAAACAGATGGCAGCACACAGAACCTCACACAACACAGTCGCCAGAATGCCAGTCGACCGCTAGCCGACGATGGGAGGGTACTTACCTCTTGAAACATGTCCTAATAAAGGTACGTAAGTGAGCTAAAAGTGTTTCAAACGTTCGACTATTTTTGAATAATTCACAATATACATCAATTAAAATATGAATAATTCTCGTATATGTGAGAAAGTTTGTGCAACATATTTTTGCACCGTTTATTTAAATTTATTAATCATAGTTGAATGTTCAGCTCCCACCTTGCCTTCTGATCAGTCTGTTAAATAATGACTGTAGTGTATATTTATGGAATTACGGCATATTGTATAATTGATATTTATCTATAAGTTATGGAATTCACATCTTAAGATGTATCAAAATACTGTATTCCTCATAATTATATTGATATTGACAACACACCATACACCTGAATTAATTATATTTAATTTTCAGACTTCCAGAAATGTTCTTGGGCAGAAACTGGATGCACTAAATGCAGATATGACAACTTACACAGATTTTCAGGTACATGTCTTAAGAGTCATTCTTTTCCTCTACCAGCATTATAAAGGCTAGTTTGCATGATGGCACTTGGTTTTGTGACTACTTAAAAAAAAAAATTGTGAAACTAATTACGCCATTTTTTTCAACAAAAAGAATAAACTACATGGTGCTGCATTCCTGAAGTGACTAGGCCTACCATCCAACTGCTGTGTCATCTACCATAGGCAGAAGGCAGGTTTGAGGGGTATGTGGTCAACATGCTGTCAACCATGGCTGTTAATTATGGTTTCTGTGACCGGAGCCGCTACTCCTCTATCAAGTAGCTCCTCAGTTGATATCACAAGGCTGAGTGCATCCCTTTCCAGACCTCCCTACCTCAGAAAGATCTGAGGAGGTACCGGTAATCGAATCCAGACCTGCAGATTTGCAGCCAGTGACAGTAACCATGAAACCATGCAGGCAGTCCAATTTTCTTCATTACTAATTCCAATATAACAGTTCGTTTCACCTTATTTCTGAAGGTAAACTTGTTGAAATCCCAAATCACATTTAAAACATGTGTCACTCTAGGCATTTCACAATTTCCTCACTTTCGCATTTCATTTTTCAAAACTCTTACAAGCCAGATACGTGTATAATCTCAAAATTACTGTTATACAGTCAAACCTCTGTATAACTAAGATCGATATAAAAATAAATCCGCATTTAGCAATATTTTTCTGTGGTCCTGGCAAATTTCCTATCTTAATACAGTAGGCTCCCTCTAATCCGGCCACTCTGGGACCAGACCCTTGACAGGATTAAAAAATGGCTGGACCATCCGGCGGTCTTTTAAACGTGTAAAGTATAACCTATTAAAGCAAAAATCAACTTTTAAGGTGGTTTTGTCGATTTTTTAAAGCGTACTTACGCAAAAATTAAAATACATTATTACAATTACAATCTCAAAATTTAAAAAAACTGTTATTTTCTTCTGCTTTTTTAGTTGAACTGTTTTTTTGAAAGCATAGTCATGAACATTACACCGACAGCTGATGCGGTAGCCTGTTGCTCGACATAGGTCTGAAATGAACGCAATCGTGAAGTGAACTGATGTGATTTGTTTACACTTAAGACTGGAAACTAAACAGGCATGTTTATCTAGTCGATTACTGCCATGAGAAACTTTTCCGTGCGCAGGTGGCTCATTCCAAGAAGTCGGCCGAACCATCCGAGGCCGAACTAGAGGGAGTCAACTGTAATGTTAAATTTCACTCAATACAACAATGAAGCTGTTTTAGAAACACCCTTTTATAACAACTGTTAATGCAAACCATTAGCTTTGCCCTGTGGATGGCAGCTGGTATCAGATTAGTATCCCAGCCACCAATATTTGTTTTCTATGGCTTGATAGCTGTTAGGCCTACATTCCTTAGAAATTCCAGAAGAGAAAGGCTGAGTAGGAGGAAGAAAATAAAGGGTCACTGGGGGTAAAAATCATCCTTTACATGTGCAGAAACATCTACTGTGAGTTCAGTTGTTACTTCAATATGCACATCATGTGTTGTTAAAACACCATACCAAGAAATAGTTTTGCCTTAGCTGTAGGGCGAATTTGCTTTTCTTCTCTCTTCCCACCCTTGACGAGTTCGGATTTTCTGTCATATGTGGTCTTTAAGATTTGGATATGTGAACAATTATTTTTTGCTTCTTTATACGTCTGTTCCTTGAATTATCCTATAGATTATAAAGTATTATGCTTATAGTCTTCCTAATATGAAGTAAATAACTGCCCCTCAATATAACAATACAATCAGCTGGTCCCATAAATATTGCTGTATGGAGGTTTGACTGTAGTTTCGTGAAAAGTTGGAATCAGCTGATACTGCGTAGTGTTGTAGCCTAACTCATTATCGCCAGTACATTGCACTTGTGTATTCAAGCACAAAACTGTTGTGAAACCTAGGTACGAAACCAAATTTCATTGTGTAAATCAGCCTTAAGTTCCTCTGCTTTTTGCATTCTTCCCCTTCTAGCTAAAATGCAAATGAACTCTAAATACTTAATTTATTTGAGATGAAATAATAAACTTTTTCTTCTCAAAATTTTCTATTTTCAGGTTAACTTGAATAACTCTCAAGATGGGGCACGAGCCTTTCTCCAGCATGGTCAGTTTTCTCAGATTAATGCTTTGTAGTTCTATATAGTGTTTATTCCGGTGAAGGATCTTGTTTTTCAGAATCTGCTTCCATGTGTATGTTGATTAATCTACCAATATATGTTGACTAATTTATTTGCATGGAAAAATCAGGGCTGGTTTCATGTAGTGGGGCTGCTGCAATCTACAGGTAAATAAATAAATAAGCATCATTAATCCCATAGGGGCAAAGGCCTCCCGCCAATAGCAGGGTTAGCTTGGAGCGTTACTCAATAGGTGAGCTAAGTCTAACGAGTTAATCTATGGGTAACGGAAGTCTTTTCAGTTATGGTAGTTATAAATTATTACATGGAAGAGAACCTGGAAAAATATCACCTTGACTGAACTAATAATTATTAGTCATAGATTAAACTGTTGAAAAATGCATATATGTAAAATATAACATATTGCAGTGTAATTGAATGGTCAAATTTTTGGTAATCTTCAGTAAAATCAGGTTAACCAAACTTGCCTAACCTAAACATCAAAAACAAAAATTATAAAGAAATCTAATTAATAGTAAGACAATTACATTTTACCATAGAGTCCCATGTACTTATGTAGTAATGAAATGTACAGTTTCAAATTAAGTAAAATTAGCGGTAAAAGCGGTAGTGTGATATAGCTACTTGCAAACTGTGCCAGAAAAAGAAGCAAAAGAAAATTGATTACCGTATATAAAGTAGGCCTAATGTAGACTATATTTATTAAAATAAAGTATTATTCATATTTCCCTTTCACTGCCAAGAAATATACCCATGGATAATCTGAAAATGTGTGTTATCTATAGACCTCAGAATTTTAGACACATACCTATTTAGTTCCTTAGGAAAATGTCCAAAATAATTGCAGATGTTTACAATTTGTCGAAAATTATTCTCGCTGGGAGCAATTTTTTGCTGCTTAAAATACCAAAAATTGGGGTTATTGTCTATTTCTTCATTTTTGTGCCTAAACCTACCTTAACAAGTTTTTTTCTCTCTTTATAAAAAGAATTTCAAGAACTTTTAAGATAAAATATTATAGTTTACTTAAAACGTATTTTAAAATTTGTCTCATTCGCTGAATGACACCATACAAAGACTACAGGCAAATTCGTGTCAACAGTGAAAAGCTTACTATTTATGACTGCCCGCTAACAGTTAACATGTTCCTGATTAACGGTTCTACCAATCATTTTGAATGCTTTGACATTGTGCAATATATAGCTTAAATTTCATTTTTAGTTTTCTTATGTGTGTATGAAACAAATAGATAAGAATTAGACATTTTCTTTGTTAGGATAAGCAAGCCAGTAACTAATTGATTAGTTTCCAGTGGTGATTTTTTATTATTTAAGTCTAACGCTCGGCCACAAATTAGCCTAGTCTATTTCTAGGAAACAATGTAAAATCATAGACCTGTTCTTCCTGTGAGTTATAAAAATAAATTATTTTTATTGTTTATATTATTATTATTATTATTATTATTATTATTATTATTATTATAAAATGTAGTCACAATGAGTCACAAACATAAATAAATGCTGCATAAATGTTGCACAAACTTTCTCGCATATATGTGTTAAAGGCTAGCACAGAAAAGAGTAAATTATAAAGACAATTAAATTTTATTTATTACATTTTCATAAAACTAACAAGTATCTAGATCGGAAAGCATCGGGGTCAATCTTTATGTTCAATGCTTCTGCCGTGAAATAATAATAATAATAATAATAATAACAATAGGTTTGTTCGCAAAGCAAATCCGTGACTGCTTGAGAATTGGTTGTACTGCGCATGTCCAGTCTGTAACTTACCCGTGAATTGCACTTTGCGAACGGTTAGAAGAATTTGGAATCGATAGTTTCTGCGTTTAATCGATATGATATACAAATAAAATATATATTTCCCTTTAATATGTTGTACATGCAATATACATCGGCAATATAAACTATATTTTGGGAAACTTTTAATTATCTTCCATTATTCATACATATAAGTAGCCTATGCTTATAAATCTGGAGCAAGGATTTGGAGGGAGGAGTCAGGCGCGTGAAAATAGGTTACTGCGCATGTCTCTGGTAACAATTCATGGTAGAGCCTGCAAATTTTTCTTATAGTACAGAAACTGTCCGTGAGAGCTTTGCGAACAGAAGATTGAAATCAGAATCACGGATTCTCGCTTTGCGAACGCGTGTGGAGAAAGAGCGCATGCGCGAACGATTTGTTCCTGGTTTCTGACTGCTTTGCGAACAAACCTATTAACTCGGGGTTTGTATGGTTTCCTCAATCTCAAAGGCAAAAATGCGGATACATTGAGATATAGCCGAACAATAGAAGCATATGCTGCACGAATGAGTCATTACAAGAGCCTACTGGTAAATTTGGGTGGCCACGAGGTTTGATTTGAACTCAGGACTATTACCCTATACTACCACACTCTAATTGATTTTGGTGTGTCCATTACGACTGTGGTAAACTCTCTTATTTCAAATTATAGTATTCTTGTTACTATGGGCAACAAAGGATATCATTCATATTTTAATGAAAATGTATGTTCTGAAATTCGCATTTAAGTCATGTTATTTCGTTTTCATCTTGATACCTATTAAAGTTTTAAAGAAATGTATTTAACAAAAAATGTCCTTTTTAATTTTCCCTACAATTTGACTGTGATAAGTTTCCGTGTATCATCCAATGTAATGGACATAGCCTAGAAAAATTGAAAATGGAATCGAGTCAAGTACAAGTCATTTATACAGAAAAACAGATATAGCCATTTCATTAGTCATGTATAAGAGTTTCCTATTTTAAATTTTTATTAAAATCGTTAGAGCCATTTTTCAAAAAGTTTACATGAGAAATCCCCTTAATATTTTAGTTTAAACTCAAATTCTGGGTGGTTCATAAAATTTTGAAAAAGTCCTTAGTTCAAAAAATGAAGTAAATACAATGAACCGTTTACCTGCTGTGCTTGTCCACGGACGGACAGATGTCATTCCAAAAAAACTTTTTTCGGTTTCTAGGCATCATAAAACATGTATTTCCAGTGTTATCTCGATTTCGATTTTTTGTCACGATCACAATACTTTCTCTATACTACGTATATGTGAGAAAGTAAAATGTAAAAATACTTACTTTTATGCATTATTGATTGGTTTGTGGCCCATTTTAGATACCAGAAATACAAATAAAAAAAAGTTGCCTAATATTAAAGAATAGTGCCTAATTACATGAAATATCAATTTCTCATGCCTAAAATTCCGAGGCCTAGTTATCCGAAAGTGTTCTGCCCCCTTTATTTTGCCTAAATGGAGTTTTGTAATACTTGTCTTTCCCTTCCACTCTGCCTAACAAGCAAGTTGAACCTGTTCAATAACCCCTTTGCATGTAGGTGATAGTTAGTTCCTTTATTGGTTTCATTCTGTGTTGTTTTGTAAATGTTCTAGATTTTTTTGTGAATCATTATTGTTTAAAGGTACTTAAGCAGCAATTAAGAAATAAAGATGTGAAAAGAAGCAGGCAAAGAAGAAAGAAAAAAAAAAGAATAGTACTCCTTTCTCTCTCCCCACTCTTTTATTTTTATTTTTAATATGACTGAATCATTACAGTTTTGTAACAGGAATTTGTAATCAAATGTACTGTACTTTATAAACCCCCATTGGGTTTAATTTTTCCTTTCTCACCTAACTTATAAGTAGCATGAAGAATAATTAGTGTCTAATTTATAAATATTCCAGAGAGGGTGGGGGTATGTGGTGGCGTAGTTGGTTGAGGCACTGTACTACGAACTAAAAGATTGCAAGTTCGTAATTTGATTAGGTCAAAGTGATTTTTTAACTAGGCTAATCCTTCTGATGGTACTATGACCCTGGGGTCAACTCAGCCTTTGAGTACCAGGAGCAATCCTCTGAATAAAGACGGTCATTGCATAAGGCTGACAACCTTACCACCTTCATATGCCCAATGTCTAAACAATCTGGGAGCCTCAACCTCCTGGACCTCCAAGGACCTTCACAGTTTGTGGGGGGACTACATTGCCTTACCAAAGATACAAAATCAGAGTAAAAAAGAAAGAAAAAAGGGATACACTTTTTTATGAAGGAAAATATTGCTCTCAGGGTGTCAGCCAGGTGAGTAGTTTTGAGCAGTGGCGGCTCGTAGATAAAATTAGTGGGGGTACTGCTCCAGAAAAAATTTAGCCTTTGTTTTAAAATTGTGTAAAAGGAACATAAATATATATTTAAAAAAATAAATTTAATTCAGAAACTTGATAAAACCCTAAAAGAACAAAGCCAAATTTTTTTACTTACTTTAATATAAATTGTTACAGTTCAACCTTGACCTGTTCGTTTAAAAATGAAATCCATTCTTGTTTTAATTTCTGTGAAAAGATCAATAATTTTCTCCTTTATCTGCCATGGTTAAACTTTTCTGTTAAATAAAAGAACTGAAAATATGAATCAAATAAACTAGCTGAAAACAAGATAATAATCTAATTCTACACTTTATCACATTCAAGAATATAGTACACGGTTTTTAAGTACAACACATGCGGAGCGAGAGAGAGAAAAAAAAAAGAGAGAGAAAAGAAAAAAATACCTTTCACTCTCTCTCTCTCTCTCTCTCTCGCAGCCGTGGGATGCGGGCATGAGCATAACAGTAAAACAACACACCACTGGAACTGTGAAGCACATTAAGCTTAAGGATTATACATTATACAAGAATTAAATTGTATTAAATTTTATCTATAATATCAAGTGGAAATAGGGGGGTGCTGCAGTTCCACATTGCCTATACACGAGCCGCCACTGGTTTTGCGCTCTCTAATGTTTCAGAGGACTACACTTTCTCCATTGTCTGGGAATACTAAAGTGTCAATTAAACATATGTGCTGATAATATGGTCATCCAAGTTGGGCATGATGACGTTTATTCAACACTTCATTAATCTCTGAGAATGAAGGAAGAGAGCTCAAAACTACCCATGTGGGTGATAACCTGACAGAAATCCTTAAGTCAACCATCGATATAATGCCCCTCTTTACAATGCCACCCTCACACTATGCCAATAATTGCAAGTGAACGGCTCTCCTCCCATATAAAATACATAAGAAACCTTTTTACTGTGCCAATTCATTTAGTGCCAGTGAATATAAGACGAGATTTTTACAGAATATAGTTTTCAGTGATTTTTTTTCAGTTGCAGAATTATTTTAAAACTGGCGTGAATGTTAGGAAGATTATTTAAGAAACATACTGTACTGTATTTCCAAGAAGTTAGTGTTCCCCTGCCACTAACTGTAAATGTAGTTCAGTGGAATGAGGAAGCTATGTTAAGAAGTTGGACAGACAGCCTGCATAAAGGTGTAGGAGGTAGAAAGAGCCCATCATACAATGAGACATTCCAAACTTTCACTTCTTTTAGTCCAGTGTCCATTCACTGTTAAATACTATGCTACAGTTAATCATTTACTTGGACCCACGTGATTTTCAACCCCTTTGTGTACTGTACCACTGGACATAAACTGTAATAAATTGAGTTATTGTACAGTATTTTATTTTGTGCTAAAGTTTTCTATTTGCCTTTTATTTAATTTTTCTTTCATAATATGGTACAGTAAATTAATACGGCACTGTATTATGCCATTTTTATTTTAAAAATTAAATTTAGTTTTAGTGCCACTAAATGATAGAGAATGGATGGCGGCATTGTATCGAGGATTGACTGTATTATTTTGTATCTTTAACCACTGAATTTTGTAATGTACTGTTGTTTTTTAGGACCATCTGGAAGCTGTCGATAGAGCAGCAATTTGTCGAAGCTCAATAAGGCCAGATCGATACCTGCGTGAATGCAATACTCCGGCTAAAACACCATCCAAGATATCTTCAACAATCTCAACACACTCTTTGAAAAAAACTCTGAAAGTAACACCACTTAAACCTGTGAGGAAGAACATTCTTACCACACCAAACAGTACACCTCGAACAGCTGCACCACGAACACTTACACCTCGAACAGCTGCACCACGAACAGTTACACCTCAAACTGTTCCACGAATCCGAAGTGTCACCAGCCCCAGATTCCAAAGAGGTATGGCCACAACACCACAGTTAACTGTTGCTAGAGTCAAACTGCCAATTATTTTTTAATGTGAAAATGTTGCATGATAATTTTATATTAGAACTCCAATATTTTATTTTGTTATTCCCCTGCCTTCCAAAGTATGAGATTCAAACATAAAATATTTATTACAGAATAATGCTTTACAATAATGTATCTACTTTTTATAAGTAATTTTTCTTCCAAAATACCAGTACCATCTTGAAGAGTTTTTGCATCAGTTGATGATGTAGATTAATAGTTAATTAGATATTATTCTGTGTGCCCATGGTAGGAGAATTAATACAAAATACAATCGCTTATCTGTATTAAATCTTAATTTTTATACTAATTATCTTGTAAACAAAACTAGGTACACTATCTTTCACCACAAAGTGCCTTACTTTATTCAATCCTCAAGAAATTAATTCTGGAAAATATGATAATTTTTTATATATGTATACCTACAAACTAGAATTTTTCTTTATTGTTAAATATATGCTAAAGATTGGGGGGAGGGAGGGGAAATCAAATTTATGCACTATTAGTCAAGTTTCCTTTCTAATTTTAGTTACCAATTTGTTACATATTTCATACAAAGAGGACTTAAATTCTATCGGTTATTTTCCCTGAATATGTCACAAGATAATAATTATATAATTATATAAAAGTTGAATTTTACACAAAAATTTCACTTCTAATAATGTAATTTTATACGTTGACTTTAAAACATTCAGCTGTCTCTGAACAAGTTGGATTTGGAGATGGTCGTTATCCTTCGAGAAGTAAAAATTTAGCATTCTTCTAGCTGTGTAAATTCTCCCAAACAATTCATTTAACTGATATCTGAACACATTTTTACTAATTTTGCTTTCCCATCAAAATAGTGAACTGCACTGAAGAGATTTTAAGCTGTTGGAGAGTTTCATGAACTGCAGATGATAATATTAAATTGTATTAGACGTTAACAAAGTGATAATTATAATAATTGTAATAATTATGTAAGTGTTGAATTTTTACACAAAAACTTCACAGGTAAACTATACCAAAAGTGAAGTTTTTGTGTAAAAATTCTACTCTTATATAATTATTATGCAGATAATAAGTTTGATAGCGAAGAAACTCACCGAAATTTATTCAGAAACCAATTGTCTCAATTGCTTGGGAGAATTAATAATGTATTCATAAAAACAAAGATTGTGTGCTAGATTTTGATATCGTGAAGCACAGTGACTTGTCTCCAAACTCAAACAACCAGTATAGTCCAATTTGCTTTCTATTTTAAGCCTTGATTAATTTATTTTATGAGGTTTGTTGCTTCTGATTTTAATATAGTCGCACAAGAAACTTAGTTAGTAACATAAATATGCCCTTATCCTTTCCACAGAGAGCTGTGCTTTTAGTCTTATTGGATAAATAAAAATAAGTGAAAAATAATAATATTAAAGTTCTTAAGAGGGTAAATTCAGCTTACCACTTTCGAAAAAATTGATTTCCAAAATAATTTAAAAAATATGCAGCACCTTTTCTAAGTTCATTTTTGTATGTGAAAATTATTTAAATATCTGCATTATTTTTAAAGTTATGAATTTAAATGAAAAATAATGCTGCATTTTGCTTTAAGCAGCTGTCAGTCATCTGTGCAGTATAGTGTTATGCGTTTAATGTGGTTAAAATGCATCTAAAAATATGTTCTTTTCCTGCATGCCTGTACATTTGCGAGGCATGAAAACTCCTGCTTTAGCATGACATGATATTTTCACAAGATGGGATGCAAGACTGATAGGTAAACTTCTTTTCCTGCATGCCTGTACATTTGCGAGACATGAAAACTCCCGATCAGCTCTACTAAGTTGCATCTGAAGGTCAACTGTAAAGGCTGCTGGTTATTTAGATTGTAGAGAATGAAATTGTTTAGAATACAAACAAAATAACAAAAACAACTTCTATCTGAGGAGGGACTTTGTACTTGCAACTTCATGGACAAAGATTGTGTTTATTTTATATTAAGTGCAAGAATGGTATTTTATAAGATTGTGTGAGGGACGAGAAAATGTCTCTGTTCGTCCATCTGTGTGTCTGTACACACGGTAACTCGAATACACTTTATCGGATTTTCATGAAACTTTGTATATGTATTTATAACGTCCATGGAAAGAAGTCTATTGATATTGGACCAAATTGGTTGACCGGTAGCGGAGTAAAGCCCAATTTATTGCCTATTTTATGGTAATATATTAGAAAGAATTTATCAAATCAAATCAGTTATCATGACAACATGTTTTAGAGTGCTCATATACGGCTTTGGAAGTTGCAATACAGTTAGCTAGGACAAATAACACTATTCCTTTATATATGCGTATCAAAGTAAACAGTTAAACTGAGCAAGGTTGCCGAGATGGTAATGTCTCTGACTCTCATTCTGGAGGCCCCTGGTTCAAATCCCGTAGCCGGCCAATTTGACTTTTTTTATTTTATTTATTTATTTATTTTATATGTGAGTGTGTGATTGTCAAAATATCACAGCTGATGCTGGACGATGTTAATCTGATTTTTTAAAAAAACTAGACCTTTGTTCTTCCGTAAGTCCTGCTTAATGAATCTATCTGGAGCTTAACTCGGAAATTGATAAAAAAAAAAATAATTTTCTGCACATCATAATTGCAATTATAACTGATTAAACAAAAGCATTGTTATATCAGTTTACATGATTTTATTATCTATACAATAAGGAAATTTTTGTTACATAAGCTGAAAAAGTATCTTTGTCTATGATTCAGTCTGAAGTCTGGTAGTAGTTCGATATATCTTTCAATGCATTGAGGATGTGCATGCATTATAGGAGCATTTTGAAACACTTAGCATGTCACCTTGGGCTTAAATCTCAAGTGTTTTGGAGCGTTAGAGACTGCAAAGGGTTGAAATGGGAAAACAGAACATGCAAATGGTAAAAATTGAGTGAAAAGGGAAACTCTAAATTCTAAAATAACATTAGCTGGCATTTTGAGTAGTTTTATTAATGTATAGATTTAATTGCATGTTAACAATTTGAAAATGGTCTTAATATACTTTTTAAAATACTTTATTTTTTAGTGTGTTAATTTTCAAATTTTTATCAGCCATGCACACAAAGGAAGGAAAGACTGATCATTACCAATTTTTCAGTGCTTTAAGCTTTAGGTACCCTCTTAAATTTAGGTGAGCGATAACTTATATGCCAGTATTACAAGTTTGGACTAACTTACAATTCTGTAGCTTCATTCCCAAACTTGTCAGTAGAGATCAGCTGATGATGATGGGGAGTCCATTGAAAGTATGTTCTAATTTGGTAAGTTTTTACTTACAAGTATGTGAACTAGAATGTTTTAAAGTTTAATATACAAAGTGTTAATGAATAATACCGAAATATTTTACCAGCGTATAGAGGGGGACATAGACAAGCAACTTTTATTATGAGATTTTGTTCTATGACGTAAAATGTGTATGCTACAGGGCATTAGAAACATTACAATTTGATGCCCATAAGTCAATAATTAAGCAAATAGGGTTAAAGTTTTTATTAAATTTACTTCATGCCTTCTTACTGATCAATAAAAACCTGATTCTTAATCATTCATCAACAGCTATATCATAATTTAGAGTTTTCATATTCTGCAAAATTTACAGACTAATCACATGACTGGCTGCAACTGCATTAGTTCTTTTTTATTCATAACTCCAGTGTTCCAGTCCAGTTCCTTTGTTTTGCATTTTTTCAAATGATAGAAGTCAGTGGCGGCCATGCCCTGGGAGATTGTATGCTGTAACAGGAAAAATTGGATCCTCAGAGCAAAAATCTCCTATTAAAAGTTGCTTGTCTATGTCTCTATACACAGGTAAAATATTTCGGTGTTATTCATTAACACTCTGTATAATAACTAGGGTTTGGATGTTTATGACCTTAAAAAGTAGAAGATATGACTGCAGCTATGCCCTTAAAAATAACTAAATATGACCCAAAAATCCTAAATAGGACCTAATAAAATATCTTATTTCCAAAAAATAAATATTCCAATTTAAAGCGTTTAAAGACACTAAATTCTTATATCACATGAATTCAATCAAACTTTTAAACAGTTTTGGTGATCTACAGTTTTACTTGTAATGAATTTCTATTTTTAAAGAATTTGCTCCTGTTTGCTCACTTTATCAGTTCCAAAACATGAACAATAACATTAATTTCAAAATTTAAGTTACCTATTAATTTGGCATGAACATTAATGAAATAAATTTCAAATTTAATTTGAGTATATAGTAAATACACTGTATAATTGTACTCTTTTACCAAATTTAAAACTGAAATATGACGTTAAATTATAAAAATGGCCAAAATGTAACCAAGACCACAAAAAATCCTAAAATATGACTTAGGTGCGATTAGGATAACAAGCATGCAATTCGTGTTTAATTTGTGTTTATGGCAAGGACGGAGGTCTGGATAAAAATATGACATATCATAAACATCCGAACCCTAATAATAATAACAGTATGATGTTCAATAAGTAGTGCAGGTGTACAAATCTTCTTACATATGTGGTAATGCTATTTATTTTGTATGTTTTTTATTTGTGACAAGTATGTTAAATAATATTTTTGTAATATTTTGAATGGCCCTATACTCTACTAACATACTCAGGAAATTTTATTGAGATAGTATTAATACAACACTACAACTTAAAAACGTAGTAAATTTATTTTGAAATAGGTTGAATAGTGTACTATATGTACTGTACAACACAAATCAACTCTGAACATATGATAAGCCAATAGAATGTTACGCAATGTGCGGCGTTGAACAAGCAAGCATTGTTTTAAGGTATTTAATTTTTAAAACATAAACATTTTCTCCTCAACGAAGCGTCACACAGATATGGGGTTCGGGCAGTCAGCTTCCAAATAAATACAGCTTTCTAATGGTGAATTTAGGAAAAACCTATGTGTAATAGATTTTGAGCATGCAAAGAAATTAGTGGAGTACATCTTGTTAGCGAATCAGCATGTTCCGTTAACTGTACAACACAGCAACAACCTTATTTGCTTGTCACGTGACACTGCCTGCTCCGCCTCATGTTCAGAGCTGTTCTGTGTTTACTCTAGATAACTAGAATAATGTAATTCTTACTATGGTGAATAATGTTCAAGAAGAAAGCTTTGTTACGTTTTGATCTATACAGATCAGAAACGAAGTTAACATTCCATCAGAAAACTTGCCAAAGATTGAATAAAACGAAAGGAAACTAGCAAGAAGTATGTCCTGGCTCTTGTGGCTAAGAACCCTTCTTCCTTGGTAAGAATTTCACATATGACCATGACGATTTAAAAAGTGCAATAAAATCCTAAACCAAGTTTTTGACTATAGAAATATAAACAGATGAAAATGTGATAAAGAAAGAGAGAGAAAACAATTTATTAAAAATAACAGTAGTGCTGCTTGCATACAAACAACTTGCCCTTCGATCCACCTTTCTGCTCAAACCATGAAGGCCAATAAAGTACATTACATCCAGATCCAGGGATTTTTCATAAATAATTAAGAAATTTAGCTGGATTTCAATCATTTAGATATTCAGGAACAACATGAGTAATCTTCAGTGAGGGGTTATGTCCAACATTAAAAATTTCCATCATGACTCAAACTGAGAGAGAAAAAAATAGATAGATATGTCGGTGAATATTTGAAAAAGATTGGAACTCCACTTGTTTCATGAAAGTTGTTACGAAATCTGTCGTCATGTAAACTAGCCTTTATGTAAGTCAATTTAATGTTGCTTCTTGCTTGTTTCCTGCAGTTAAGTAATTGTAACTCAGCGTAATAATTAGTATATTTTATATTTTTTCTTAATGTAAGTTATGCCTATTACTAGATATGTAATTAACATAAATTTTATGAATATATTGAAGTCTCAGCACATTGATTTCTAAAATTGTGTAAACTGTATTTATCCACTTTGATTTCCCAGTTATGGAATGCACAGTAGTCAATATGATAAGGACCTGGGTGCACAAACATTGGTTAGGAAAAAACTGCTGTAAACTTTTGACTTAATGCTAGTTTAATGTTGATGCACTGCAAAATTCAATAAAGTAATCTTAACAGCCTTAAAGTCAACAGTTCATTGCTAGCCACTAGAATACTTAAAGCAGGGGTCTTAAATTTTTTTTTTTTTATCTAAAGGGCCATTTTCTTTTTGGTGACAGATTAGCGGGCCACATTAATTGTTAGGCCTAATAACACAAATATATCGAATATATTACAATATCTTTAAGGATTACTTAACATTATACATGCTTGTTTGTTTTATATCTTGCCTTTCACTGTGCAATGTTAATGAATAGCACAAAGCACTGTAACATTCTTGAATTTAATGTGAGAACTGACACTGTTTCTTGGTCACTAAATTGTTAATATGGGCACTGTAGTTAAAATTAGTATTTGTGTGCAGGTCACCAAAAATTAAGTCATAGGACTCATGCATCCCCTGGGTTAAAGACCACTGACTTAAAGGCTGTAAAAATATGGCCAATATGATAATTTTGAAGATGTGCTGTGTTTGGATTATTTAGGTCAACTTGAACACTAGCCAACTGGGAGCAATAACTACAGAAACAAATAATATTAAGGCAGAAGTTGTCTAGAAGTATCAAGGAGATTTTCGTCTTATACCCTCAAAATTAAATTAATAAGATGCCGTCAACCAAGGATGTGGGGACAACTTTTTACAAATATCTTGTTCAATGGTAAATCTATAATTTATTAGAATTAAGTTAATTACATGTATTACAAAAATTTATTTTGTTAGGGTAGAATTGTTGTTTGAAAAGTTTTTTCAAAATAATTGTACACTTGTGTAGTCTAGGACCAGTATAGATTATTGCCATACATAAAAACAATTTCATCAAGTTAAAAATTGTTAAACAATCATATAAAAGTCTACACTGAATATTAGCTGCGTTAGTATATATTAAATTAAAATTAATTTTACAATCATGTCATTATACAATAAAAGTTAAAATATCAAGTAGTCACAGGTTAAAAAATGGTTGTACCATCAAATTAATTGTGCATACTGGCTTTGCAAATAATGTATGTCTTATGCTACTGTGCAATGATAGTCTGATTTGCAAATTAAATGTACATACAGTATTTTTTATTTTCTGTTGGTATGTTCGTGAGTTAGAGCAAATTGTACTCTAAAAGGTAATATTTATCAATCAGGAAATTCAATTTCAATCAACCAGTTGCGTTTTTTTTTGTATGTAGTTGTATACATGTCCAGTTTATGAATTCTGGTCGTCTATAACTTCGACTTTTTATAATGTTGACTGGCACAATTGGTTTAGGCTCATATTAAAATAACATATATACTTAAAATTATAAAAGCCTTGGATTTATATTTATATTATCATACGTGGTCTTACAAGTGAAATACTTGTGTGTTCATATAATTTTATTTGAATTTTCGCTTATTCAATAAGTATATATTTAATATTTCTTAATTCGTATTTAAAAACACATGGTCTTACAAGTGAATTACTTGTGTGTTCATACAATTTTTTGCATTTGAGAAATTCACTAAGTGTACGTAATAACTTTATAGTTCGTATTAATGCTATATACAGAAGATAAGGTTGTCCACATTGAATATTGGTAGTTGGCTTCTTTATTATTTTGGCGATATGTACATTTCGGCATATTCAAATGTATGCCATCTTCAGTCTTGATAGTGATAGATGTTGTCTTGATGGAGACTAGATTGAGACTGGAGACTAGAAATTCAAGATGAAATTTATTAATAATAGAAGTTGTCTAGACTAAAATCAGGAAATCCTTTTTTTAATGCAATTCAGAAATATTTATCTTCTCATCTTCTGTCCAGAAATCTAAAACTAAAAATTTATAAGATAATTATTCTGCCGGTTGTATTATATGGATGTGAGACATGGTCCCTTACTCTTCGGGAAGAACATAATCTGAGTGTTAAAAAACTGAATGATTGACATGATTTCTATTAGATCTCAAGGTTTGCAGGTTCAAGCCTTGCTGAGGACAAGATTTTACTTTTTGGGGTATAAAAAACCTCTAGCATGTCCTTCCAAAAAGTATATCATACCGCAAATATTACGGTACACTTAAAGCAAGAGTCCCTGAAAACATGTTTCCAGCCTAGCATTTTTCTTCCACTCCTTCCATTTCCACGGTAATTGCTACTGTATTTGTGTGTACATTGAAAATTTTCAGCCACAGAGCCGCTTACTGATCATTAGTTTTAGTCACTGCCTTCTAGACTGTATTACTCGTGTATACAGTGTGTGTCCTATAAGGCTAATTTTGTGTACGCGGCGACATGACAGATGGCAGCACCTATCGCATATTGCTGCAATACCCTATACATTACCGTACATTGCTTTTACCTCTGTGTTGCCCTCTTAAGTATAAACTCGGAAACTGAAGTATGCTAGAATTTCATGTAATCTGGGTGTGGACTGTGTCACCTCTACTGGAGAAATTAGGCAATTGAGCAATATGCTGAACTCCATGTTAAAATAAAGCATAGGACAGGCAGTGTAATTTTCGAGACAGCGGTGGTTTTAGTAAACCTTACCTTACCTGCATTCCTGATGGTATCCTTGGAAGCATCTTCCACATTCTCTGGAAATGTGTCTACCTTCTGTCTTCCAAAAAGTCTTCTAGGGGCAGAACCTCAGCCTATTTGAATTTAGGACAGTTTATTTTTTGTTCGACAGTAGTATAATATGCTTACTATATGTGATGTAACAAGATCTTATGACATCCATTAGGATACAGCTTTTCATTATAACACTGGTGTGGTATCGATTATAATGGCCTAGGAAAATAAGCATAAAGTAAATTATTGTCATAATGGTGTTTAAAACCTAGTAGGAGGATTGGAGGGTGTGATTTATCTGCTCGTATTTTGCACCATATGAGTTGTAAACCTATCTGGTTTAAATACAAAATAACATTAAAAAATCAAACTTTTGTACCAAAATTTAACATTTTTATTCACATAGTGGAGGAGATGTTGCCGGGACCAGATTTCCTAATAGGCCTGATCCTAAGGCAACAGTTTCCAAGAGACAGTTAACCTGCTTTCCATTTTCAAAGAACATTTTAATGTAAATTTAAAACAATCTGATCGCTTCTATTGGGTGGAATATGTGTTGTCGGTGCATGTTCAGTCATGTTATGCCTTCTGCAAGTGGTGTGACCCAAGTGGAGTTTTGGTACCACTTAACATGGCGTGAATAAACGAATGTCATACCAAATGAAATTACTATCTGGGGACTTGTTTTGGGAGTGTCTTTATATTTCTCTTTCCATAGCCTTGTGAATATAGCTCTGTATCTTATTACTAGGGTACAGAAAAAATATTAATATTGTAGAGTGTAATCAAAGTTTCTTTTTTATTTCTTATATACAATAAGTATGAAAGCCTTGATAAGAAAAACTGGTGAATGAGGCTTGTGTAAAACAGAAAATGATGGAATCAGGATATTCAATACAGACAACAAAAATAAGTCTAAGAAAATATTTGAAAATATGACACACCATATCTTCTATTAGAGTTTATAGGATTATAAAGGAGTGAAGTTCAGTATTTCTTCAGTGCTTTACGTATAAGTGCCAGACGCTGCTTATGAGCTTCAGTGACAGCAGCTCTTTTATAAGGACGTAGCTCATCGGTTCCAAAACCTGGAATCCACATATTCCAATTTCGTTCTGTAACAAAAGAAAATAATAAATAATACAACTTTTGTATTACTCAAAGCAAAGAAAGCAAAATTTACACGCTGTATTAATTCAGAATATAAGAAGACCTCTTTTCTCAGAACATGAATAAAATACTTGACTTTAGAAAGAGCCTAAGCACTTCTTTCTTTCTAAGTGAGATTTTACCAATGACAGCATGCTGTAACCTATAAAAGCGTCATGTGAAATTATTAATGTATAGGTTGCTATAAGAGTGAAGAGAAGATGGTGTACATGTTACTAGTGTATGAATTCTCCTTTTTAGCTTGCTGTAACACCTAATCTATTGTGCTTGAGAAAAGCAAAAGGCTCTGGTAGTAAACATGATGAGCGACCGAAGTTGAAGATAGCAGGAAAGGAGTAGAGTATTTGATTCTAGTTACTAATATGCATGACTAGCGTATACAAACAAATAGATAACAAATAACTTGTAAGTGGTCATAGTCTGTTGCACGAAGTCTGACTGGGATGTAAAATAAAAAGAGGCTTATGAAGAGCTAAATCTGCACAACTTTTAAGAAGAGCCAAGCTGAACAATTCATTCATTGTTCTGGAAAGAGAATGTGACATTTTTAATTTTAACTTTACCTAATCATAATTATTTCTATTTGCCAGAAGCTGTTTTACAAATTCATGACTTTGTCATTTAAATGTAAGAACTTTAATGCTAATATTAATACAAATATAATTAAAACAATTATAAACATACAAAACACCTTACTACATATGTATAATTATAATTAAAACAAGTATTTAAATATATCTCTATATCCAAAACACCTTACTACATATGTACATTATAACATCTTCATTATTCGAAATTTTTCTATTAAATATGTGAGTAAATAATTTATGGCTAAAATGTATAGTCATGCTATGCCTTTGATTTCAACTGTTCGATTTATCAACTTACCAAGATGAAGCTGCACATCTTTCACATCAACAGTATTAGCTCTTCTATGCTTTGCAAACAAACAAGCAGCCCCAACTGTTGATTCAACAAAGTCATCAGCCAATTGTAAAAGTAGCTCTTCAACTTCTTCATCTAATTGCTCTGTTGGATCTACTTCACGAACTAGATCTTGCAATCGAGGTCGTGTGAGAATCTGAAAGAAAGCAGTTTTTAAAGCCTGTAATACAACTGTACATTCTCCTTAAGGAATGAAGTAAACATCGCAAACTTCACATAACCAAAAGGGCCATGTGCACCATTCTCAATAAAAAAAATCAGGAGGATCCTGGAAACTCAAACAACTATCATAATTAAAATAAGTTTGCAATGCATCAATCCTGCTTAGCTGACAGACCTCATATATCACTTATTTTGTTATAGGAAACATCCCGACGAAAGCAAAGATAAAAACACAACACGTATCCAATTGTTGAATGCTTAGATTTTGTTAGACTGCTCTACTTATTCGATAGAAGGTGGATTAGTTTATTACAGTTAGAAATTCAAGGTGTTGTGCAATGAATAAAAATATCACCAATATTAAATGCTCTTATAGCATATGATTTAACAAAATATTATGTTTCTTTATAAATGAAAAGGGGTCTCTTAGTAGGAAATTTAATTTCAATCACTTATCAACCACATGATTTCCTTTGATAGTCAAAATCATTCCTCTATAGTAATATTTTTAGTGACACTGGTCAGTAGCCTAGACTAGTCTGTTATCGAAATAACTTGAAATTCAGAATTGTACCGCATTTTGAATTTTCACAATAAAAGAACCAACTTGTCGTTTTGACCAACTATGACTTTGCAATTGTTTTTCATCTTTTTCTTTTATCTAAAGAAGTTAATACCTCATTACTTTAGTAGAATTTCCTCAATTCATATTCCCTGAAAATTTCAGATTCAATATATTAATTACGGGAATATTCAACACTCAAACTTAGAAGAACCAACACTGCTAATTTTGACCAGTCAGCACGCTTTTATTTGTCTGCTCCAGAAAACTACAATACTGCTGATTATGATTTTTCTACTGTCTAAACAATATAAGCAATAAATTTTTAACAGTGTTACTGAATAAAGGTAGTGAGTCATCTATATTATTTTATATCAATTATTGCTGCTACCAGTACATAGTTAAAAAATCCTTATCCTCCAAGTGTTGAAATACTAAAAGAAAGTATCTTGCCAGCTTAGATGCCAGAAGGGGCAGCTGCCCCCCCCCCTCCTCAATGGGCACCACTATTAGCCCTTTCACTGCTACAGCCATATGCGTCAGTGTACATCATTGCTAGCCATGTTACTGACGAATATATACAACGTACTGCTTTGCATGCTAATAAACAAAAGAAATACTCTGTGAGAGCGATTCAAAGTGCATCAGCATACAGTGTCATCTGTTGTCTACATTCTGACACCGTCAATTCCCTGTTCTCTATCTTGTGCTGCTATCTTTAGCTAAATATTTCAGGCGATGTACTGCACCAATCGTTGAAATGCATTATAACTAACTGCTGTGTTGTGACATGCATCCCCAGGGTTGTGTAAATTAGTTTAAACTTCAAGAAATACGTGCTGTGGTCTTGTTTAGGAGAAAACTGATAAGTTATTTGCAATTGTTTGTCCACTTAGGATTTAAAAGAAATTTTCAAATTAATTCAGCACCACCAGTTTGCACATGAATAATATGTTAGCAGTGAAAAGGTTAAAACTATTTGGGAAAAGAGAACAACAAGTCGCCACTTAAGCTCCGCCCGCTCAGCTCACTAATGGGACCTGGAAAGGCATTGGTGGAACTACTAGCAGCATTGAAAATGGAATAATTTTTCCCCCCCTTTCTTCTTCTCTTCCTCTTTCCTTCCTCCTCTCACTTCTTCTTCACCCTACCTACCTACTTGGTACCTATTCCTATCCTATAAATTTATGGACTGAGCGGGATTCGAACAAAGGACAGCTAGCATCGTAGCCAATTGTCTTAACCACTACACCATCAAGTGATTGTTGTGGCGTTCAGTGAGAGTTCATCTGTTTCAATTTAGAAAGTTACATGAAATAGCAGAAATCGATAATTTTGTATTAGGCTAATAAATAGCCTATTAAGTTGGTCTTGAGTAATGCTAAAGAGGCTATTGTTATGGTTTGGTACAAGGGTTATTCTTGTATTGTAGTAATTAGGCCTATATTATATCCCAAGTAAGAATGATCCTGTTTAAAGCAAAGAGGCGTGGCTGTCATAGACCGCACGTAGAACGCATGTCATCACCATGATAATGGTAGTTCGTTTATTCTCAGTACAACTCACCCACAGGGTCGTCGTGAACAATGAATCCTTTGTTTTGTGTGCTAATTTATATACTATAATGACGACGATGCCAGTGAGTTTGTTATTTCACGTGTAAATGTTGATATTATTGTTGCATGAACTTAAGAACACTACTTCTCCACTAGCAAGCCACACGCTGGTAATGGCACATGCTAGTGACATTAACCAATCACATTTTGTCACATGATGCAAATTTTCCGCGAACTCTCTGAGAGTTCTCCTTTCCTTTGTTTTGAACAGGATCAAACTTACTTGGGATATACTCTAGTGTATATTATGCTTTTGTACAAGGGTCAATATAACAGTGAGCTGCAGTGCTGTCGCCATAGTAATGTACAGGTGGAGTTAAAGTGGCAACCTGTTCTTATCTTTTGCCAACATTTAAGTACCTGGGCTTGTGTATCCTGCTGAATGGCAGATGTAGAAGTGGTAGCAATTGAAGGTGTGTTTTTCACTTGGGTTGCTAGAGTGTTAGTTGAAGACTGAGTTGAGGCTAAACTGTTTGTGTTGCCACTCTGTAGAGCTGCTGATAATGGAGAATGTGATGTCATTGTCACTATTGAGGAAGTAGTAATGGCATTTCCAATTCCTGACCCCACAACTGACTGAAGATTTCCTAGACCAGGAACAGGAGAAGAACTCATATTCGGCATATTCATATGGGAAGATGATACTACAGACTGCAATAAGAAAAAATATAATATAAGACAATTTTATTTTATAATAAAGTTATAGCATGGACACTATTAAATGTTCCTCTTAAACTTATAATTTGCACACTGTTATCAGTATTAAGCTCAACGTACAGTCTGCATTGCTCCATCAACATCCATTGGTGTATCAATGCTGGTTCCAATTGTTTGGTGCTGTGGTGTGGAAGACTGTTGTTGGACAGGCATATTTCCTACAGTAGTTCCAGGTGAGACAATATTTCCAATAGAAGTAACTGCGTTCTGAGGTTGTCCAATACCACCAAGATTTGTAGACATTTCTCAATTTCTGTGAAAGATCTAAAAAGGAATTACAAAGTTAACATTCTATTGAAGAGAAAAAAACAAAGTGTGATTATTATCACAGCCTTCTTTATACAGGCAGGAAAGCTAAATGTAGCATTGTTGCACTCTATCAGCTGTTAAGACCAACTGGTATAAATTATTACAGATTCAACACAAGAAACATGACACTTTTTTTCATTAACAGGGAATTTAAATCATCTTGATGTTAGACAATACAAAAACAACTGTAAGAGTTGTTTGTACTTTAATTAGAATAATTCCTTCTTATATAATTATCTAAGCTATAACCAGTAAACTTTCCTATAAACGTTTGAAGCCAAAACCTATTACGATTACCACTGGTAAATGAAGAGAAAACACTAAACTTGAGAAAGCACAAGCCACCTTTTCAGCTGGATCGCACAACCAAGTGTACAATGTCACCTTCTGGTACATCACAAACACTACATGCTTATGGTACCTGACTCAGCAGATGGCAGAGTACTGGTAGTCTATGGATTATAAACAAAACCAGTGTAATTTAATGGGATAACAAGCCTCTTGATATGAGTAAATTATAATCAATTTTTTAATTCAGTACAGGGATGACAAAATCAGGGCGAAAGATAAGAGTAAGTCGCCCCTTACGCTCTAAACAATGCGTTGCTATTGGCGACCACACGCTTGTTATCTCGGCACTCCTGATCAATCCTTCTCTCCAAACTCCCGATCGTACCAAATACCAGCTACCAATCCTTGCACCAAAATGACAACCCTCTAGCTCACTCGGCACTCCCGATCAGACCACAATCACCTCTTCACATAGTCTAAATAATGCATAACACTATCCACATAGTTAAGTGCGCAAGCGGCAGCCGAAGCGAAGCGCCCTTGGATTTTCGAATAATGTACGATACACTGTTTGTAGGTTTCGAAAATGTGGCATATTATATCTTCCAGAGGTTAGTAAGCCTGTCAACTTTTGTTTACCGGTATGACGTCACACTACCAACATCCAATCACGAGTTTCTACGTAATATGAGGACAGAAGAAGTGGTATAAAAGAAAGTGCATCGCGAGGGAGTGGTGGGTGGGAACATTCATCCAAGGTGCGACTTAAATTTATTTTTTCCCAAAATCAGTGTTACGAGAAGTTACCGAAAAGATATCAACATATTGACAGTGTCAGTGGTAAGTTAAGAATAATGAAATCAGTTGAATCTCATGCATGTTTTATGTGATCTTATGAACAAAGATTTCACTATCAACAAAGAGTACCGGTTCTGAAAAAGAAGACTGTTGGGTTCTCAGTCTTACTAATGCTGAATCTGTTATATGACCTGTGACAAACATCATTTTTCTCTCCTAATGTTTCTTGATATTTTTTACTATGGCCTATGTGTGATGGCATCTAGGCCTACTTTCCTCACTTGCTGGCGCTCCACTGTTTTCATTCCTGCAATAATCATTCATCTTTTGTTTTCCATGGCTCAGGATGGTGCAGTGACTATTCACCGAGCTGACTGTTCATTGGCTCACATTTTCTCAAGTTGATCCGAGAATAGATAGGTAACTTAATTATATGCTTTAATGAGGACTCGGTACATAAAAGTTTTTTTTTTTTTCTGGCAACTATTTTATTTCTCCATACATATCATACATTTAATTGTTTTATAGGCCTTCAATTTAATCAGCACCATTGTGTACAACGTGTTCCCAGCAATATGGAAGTCTATGGGTTCTGTTGGCACTGCCTAATCTGTTGATGGTTCCCAGCAATATGGAAGTCTATGGGTCCCGTTGACACTGCCTAATCTGTTGATGGTGTGAAGAGAGCGTTTGGTTGTCTGTGAAACATCTTCAACTATAAGAAAGCGAATCCCGCAGTGACTCCTTAATGTGGAGAACAAAAGTTTGTTTTTGCAAAACAATCTGTGAGCAGCTCTGAGAAGAAAACTGACACTTCATGGATAATCCACCCATTGTTCTGCATAACATCGCCAGGGTGCGTACATCAGGTGTTGTGTCTGAACTGTTCAATCGCTGAGGCTGGGAGGTGCTCTCTCCAGATTTAAGTCCTTGCGACTTCGATCTAATCCCAAAGATGAAGGCTTTTGTACAGTTGAAGTTTTACAGGCAACTGACCGCTCTCTTCGCACCAACAACAGATTAGGCAGTGCCAATGGGATCCAAAGACTTCTGCATCGCTGGGAACACATACGCAACGGTGATTACATCGAAGGCCGGAAAAAACTTAGAACCATGTACATATGCTATGTATGGAGGAATAAAACAGAGAGAACTAAAGAACAATCCTCGTAAATACAGGCCTATAATATCAATTAATTTTATTTGCTAATTGTTTGTTATGGCCACTTATCGACGTTTGTCTAAAAGTACTGGAAAAAATAGTTTTATGCCGCGCACTGGGCTCCTACCACCAACTCTAATGGGACCCGTCTGAGAAGGTGGGGTTTAGGGTTTCGTCACAGAAAAGATTCAATGTGAGACATAATAAACCTCGCACTATTCAGTATACTGCTCCTAAACTAACACAAACGTTTCTAACCTAACAAATCGGCGGAGCTTGGCTGATGCGCGGCATAAATCTATCTTTTACCAAAAGGACTTGGCTTAGGCCAGTAGTTGACGCGGATGTGTTAGATGAATTTTGAGGGGATGCCATTTTGGGGGAGCAAAAGTTTTTTTGCTTGCATGCAAATATAAAGACTTGGGACTGTCGCACTAACGCACTTAGAAACATAACCTAAAAATCACTTCATAGACAAAACAGTATTGCATTGATCATTTCAGAAATTCCGACATTGATAATAAGAACGAATGGTATCTGACATGAAAAACAAAATTACCAGGTCTTCATTAGCACATTAATTTATATGTCAAGAACGTTATAGGTCCTGTAACAATCCTAGTAACATTATCAGACATAACAAAACAAAACATATCACTCCCACCCCTCCGGTCAACTCCAAATCCAAAGTTTCCAAAGAGCAGAAACAAGATGATCATCTTTGGTAAATATCGAGATATTTTTGGGGACATTCGAATGTCGATGTTTTTCGTTTCGTAGTTGTTTCTAGAGATGGGAATCTGTTACTTTTTTTGGAACAGTTACGTTACTGTTACAGTTACACGAAAGTAACTGTTATTTATAACCGTTACCTGTTACTTTTCTTGTATATTACGTAGTTAATCGTCAGATCACTTCCCACTTGTAGGGGAATGCCCTTTATCTCCCCCCCCCACAACGGTTATGGACGTAGCCAAGGCTGGGGCTCTAGGGAGGGACCCCCGAAATAAAAAACAGTTGTAAAATTAAGCTTTCAATTAGGGATGATAATCGATAGTTAAAATATCGAGGTTAAAATCGGAGATAACCATCGATATGACGATAATATCGGCCTGAAAACATCGATGTATTTAGACAAAAAACATCGATGTATATTTAAAAAGGGCCATGGTATCAGAAAATTAGGCAAAATTCATAAATAAACAGAAGAATTTCCATGAAAGCAATCGATGTAAAAAATCAATGTTTTGGTAAATTAAGCTCCTGTAAATAAAATTATATCGTAGAACCAAGGTAGCCTATTAATCTTCTTTTTGTTACAAAAACATCCATGTCGGGGAGAAACATCGATGTAGCAAAAACATCAGTTGTTTTCCATCGATGTAAAAAACATCGATTATCGTCATGAAAATAAACTTTTTGGAATTTTCCTGTGGTTTACAGCCTAAAAGATATAAGTATACAAAATTTCTAGTTTCTAGCTCATGTGGAAGTGGGCAAGCATTCATGTCAGTGAGCGAGCCCTTTTTTCGGAGGTTTTTAGGGCTAAAAATATAAAAACTACTTTTTGGAATTTTCCTGTGGTTTACAGCCTAAAAGTTATATGTGTACCAAATTTAAAGTTTCTAGCTGTAATGTCAGTGAGCGAGCCCTTTTTCGGGGATTATAGTGCTAAAAATTTAAAAAAATACTTTTTTGGAATTTTCCTATAGTTTACAGCCTAAAAGCAATGTGTGTACCAAATTTAAAGTTTCTAGCTCATCTGGAAGTGGGCAAACAGTAATGTCAGTGAGCGAGCCCTTTTTCGGGGGTTATAGGGCTAAACATTTTTAAAAATTACTTTTTTTTGGAATTTTCCTATGGTTTACAGCCTTAAAGCTACATGTGTACCAAATTTCAATTTTCTAGCTCTTCTGAAAGTGGGCAAACAGTAATGTCAGTGAGCGAGCCCTATTTCGGGAGTTTTTAGAGCTAAAAATTAAAAAAAACACTTTTTGGAATTTTCCTGTGGTTTACAGCCTAATAGCTATATGTGTACCAAATTTCAAGTTTCTAGCTCATCTCGAAGTGAGCGAGCCCTTTTTCGGAGGTTTTTAGGGCTAAAAATAAAAAAAAAATACTTTTTGGAATTCGCCTGTGGTTTAGAGCCTAAAAGCTATATGTGTACCAAATTGAAAGTTTCTAGCTCATCTGGATGTGGGCAAACGTTAATGTGAGTGAGAGAGCCCTTACTCGGGGGTTTTTGGGCTAGAAATTAAAAAAAAAAACGTTTTGGAATGTTCCTGTGGTTTACAGCCTAAAAGCTATATGTGTACCAAATTTCAAGTTTCTAGCTCATCTGGAAGTGGGCAAACATTAATATCAGTGAGTCAGTCAGTCAGCCGTGTAGCTTTATATTATAGGGATTTTATTATTAGTAGTAAAATTATCAATATTATTTCGAATAATTTACTACAGTTATTGAATTCACATTTCATGCTATATACCCACATTCTAAGTTTAAATTGTCCAGTAAAGGCAATATCGTATTTTGATAAATTTTTAAGTGGTATGTAAAGCAAGAAATATATATGAGATCAGACAGCATGAATTCTATGCATGAACTCTTGACGCCCATTAATAATTAAAAAAATAACTTTTTAAATTTTTTTTATTTTTTTTTATTCTTATTTTTATGTAATTTTTATTTTTTAATATTTTTATTTTTTAATATTTTTATTTTTTGTTTTTTATTATTTTTATTTTTTATTTTTTTAATTATTTTTGTTTTAATTAAGAAAATAACTTTTTAATTTTTTTATTCTTTATTTATTTTTTATTCTTTTTTTTTTGAAATTTTAATTTTTTAATATTTTTATTTTTTAATATTTTTATTTTTTGTTTTTTTATTATTTTAATTTTTTATTATTTTTTATTTTTTAATTATTTTTGTTTTTCAAATATTGGAAGTAACAGATGTAACGGAACGAGGCGAAAGTCACGGATAAAACACTTGTAACAGAAATATTAGAATTAACTGTAACAGGTCAGAGTAACTGGAGCAGGTGGAAATAACAGTAACGGGTCCAAATAACTGGAGCAGGTGGAAATAACAGTAACGGGTCCAAATAACTGGAGCAGGCGAGAGTATCAGTAACAGGTCAGAGTAACTGGAGCAGGTGGAAATAACAGTAACGGGTCCAAATAACTGGAGCAGGCGAGAGTATCAGTAACAGGTCAGATTAACTGGAGCAGGTGGAAATAACAGTAACGGGTCCGTGTAACTGGAGCAGGTGAAAATAATGTAACGGGTGTAACTCTCGACACGTTACTTTGTTCCAGACCAGTTACATTCGCTCGACACCGACAAATTTCTCAACGCAACTAATAATAACAATAATAATAAGTAAATAAATAAAATAAAAATAAAAATAAAAATAAAAGTATTAAAAAAAACCCTGAGAAAAAGGAGAGCTGCTGAGAAATTTGGAGAAACTATACAGAATTCTTATATATTTATATATATTTACACGCTAGCGGCCGTAATTTTGAAGATATTTGAACCAAATTTTATTATGTTATTTCTAGGCCCAATAGTTAATGAGCAAAATTAGCCCAAGGGGGGGTCGTGGGAGGGGGTTAAATTTTGAAAAAATTATATCTCGGCCCCTATGAAGTATAGAGAGAAACTTTGTTGGAATAAATTAGAGTACTCCCTATGGAGTTCACAGTGACAGTAACGATTCGGGGGTTTTAGGGGTACGAGTAGGGGTGGGGGATGGAAATTCGAAATTTTTGAAACCACGTCTTGTGGGGTATCGTTGAAAAGCTCTTGATGAGTACTCTACAAATCAATGCCTAGTTTCTCGATAGCTCTCATATAAGGCAAGATTTGAATGTTTTAAACAAGTGCTCTTTCCTCTTTTTTGCAGTTATTATTGCGGGTTTATCATGCCAAGGCTAAAGAAGCAGAGAACTGCGCAGTGACAATAAATTAAACCAAAAGTACTTCGAAATCTACCTCAGCCTGTAGGCCTGCCTAAAGGGATTTTATTTCACTTCACATAAATGCAATTAATAGGAAATGATCAATCTCCGCCATTTCATGCAGATGTCTAAACTTAAATAGATGAATTTTCGCTTCTCATTGCAATGATTGCTCGATGGCGTAGTGGGTAAGATGAAGGTTGAATAGTAGGAAAGGGTAAAGAAGTGGTGAAGGGGGGGAGTCAGAATTTCCAATACTGCTAGTTGTTCCACCATTCACATCTAGATGTCTGGAGTGGGAAGAGCTAAAGGGACGACCTGATTTTCCCTCGTTTTTTAATAAAAAAAATCCCGGGGGAGGACCCCCATTTTTTGGATTTCCAAATAATAGCAAACTTTCGTCTGTGTCGGTCCCTCCTTTCAGTATTTTCTGGTTCCGCCTTTGGTTGAGACGAAAATAAGCTATCCTAGGAGGAGCTTTGGTAACCGTTACTTTTGATTTTTTGTAACAGGTCGTTACCGTTACATACATGTAACAGTTACAAAGTAACAGTTACAAGAAATATTCCCCATCTCTAGTTGTTTCGTGCTATGCTTTTTTGCTGTTGCGTTTATGGAGCGTATGGATATTTGTTGCAATTGTATTATGGATTAAAGTAATACTAGAGGTATGTGGTAGCATGTATTGTGTCCGTTAGTTATTATAGCTTATATTGATGATAAAATATGTTCTAAAATAGGCTCCGTCCTGTTGTTTTGTTGATTTTAATTTGTCTTGGATCTGAATATGGCCTCCATTAGGTCCGATCCGACATAATTTAGCGGCATCGACTTACTGATGTAATGAAGACGGATGTTCAGAATATTGTGAGATCATCACTCTTGTCGACTTCGGTATGTCCGATTTCACAAATACAGATGCACGGTACATCCATTGCATTACTGGAGGGCACTTTCATTTTATCTAGTTCGTGTAGTATAGTAGGCCTACTGTAGTCAGCTTACTCTTTCCGAAGTTAGCGTAAGATTTAAGGGCAGGGATTACACGTAGAATTTGCATGCTATGATGATTTTGTATTTTATTGTTATGCCGGTATATGAAGAGTATTCCCAGTTAAATATATTAGGCCTACCAATATAAACCGTGACATTTGATGTCACTCAGAATATGGATGGCGTGTAATATCATTTCAGAATACTGGTGTGGTAACTTTGAGAAAACAAGACAGGCGAAAGATAAATACTTGTGACACCTTTGCTCTCCCTCCACTCATCACTGTGCATTGCCATAGCAATAGTTTGCTTTCCTAGCCTAGCCTTCACTTTCCTGATGTAGATGTAGATGTAGTTATCTCGTTCTGTAGATCCTGTGTTGAGTGGGACTCAAGGATATAGAACACGTCAGATTACAAACTACTCAAACTACTCAATGCTGGTGATACAGTTCACTGTTGTACTATGCACTGTTAATTGAAGGAATGTGAAAAAGGTCCTTGTACCAACAAATGAGGAGAAAACTGGGGGAAACTGAACTTTGCGCCCCATGAGACTCCCTCACTCCAACTCTCTAACTCCCTCCCCTAGCGGTGGCATTTGAACTACTAACAGCGACGGTAGCACCATCTCTTAATGAACTGATGAAACAGAAAAAATAATTTGTTTCTTCTTTATTCTCTTCCTCTCATCCTCTCACCACCCTACCTACCTATTTGAGACCTATTCCTAATAGTAAATTTTGGATCGACCGGGATTTGAACTCTGGACCCCTAGCATTATAGCTAGGAGTCTTGACCACTACGCTACAAGTGAATGTTGAGCAGTGAAGGAAGATGTCGTATATTTGAGTTATGTTAGGGGGATTTCATGAGTTTTAACTCAAGATTCGGTTTTTATAATTTTGAGATCTTTTGTTATGAAAAGAGTAGTGTTGGTACAAGGAAATTTTCCTGCATCAAGTAAGCCATATTTTATGTTATGATACGGCGTTTTTTATAATTGTGAAATGTTATGTATGGTGCAAGGGCATTTTTTTATTGTGAAATAGCCTATTTTGTTGCAAGGGTCGTTTTTATAACTTAATTGTGAAATATTATATGGAGGTGCAGGGTATTTTATTTTTATTGTGAAATATTAGGTGACATGTCAATTGCAATTACGCATTACCGGCGTTGAGCAGCGGCTACAGGCATGATGGCATGACCTGCGGGGAAGCGGGGCAAGCGGCACGCGGGAAGCACTCAGGCGAGTGGAAAGGGGAACACGTGGGGTGCAAAGTTCCATTATTCCGAAAACTCTCTCTTTGAGCTTCAGAAGAGGCCATAAAGCAGAGTTCACTATTCGGCAGAAGCCTCTAGCAGCAGTGTCGAGTTTTAGGTGCCTCGGGGTCACTTTTCAAACGACAGGAATCACATTCATGCAGCATGTGATAGAGCGCATAAACTTAGCAATGAGATCCATGAACGACATCAAACAAATATGAAAATTATCTTTCCCCATGGCCATATTCAACCTCAAATTCTCACCTGTTATAATATATGAATTTTATGTGTTTTGGCCGTATCTAAAGAAAAAACATCTGAAGTGAAAGCCGTCTTCATAAAGAAAACTCTGTCCCTATTGAAATTTACATGCTCAAAATTGGTGTACGAGCTGGCGAGAGAGCCATTGTTCATAGAAGGAATAAGCAGGGTGTCCACTGGTCAGGAAAATCCGGGAATCCGGGGAAAGTCCGGGAATTTCGTATGGTCGGGAAAATCCAGGAAAAGTCAATGAATTTGTTAAAATATCCGGGAAAATTAGAAAAATTGCAAAGTGTGATCAAAAAGACTTCTAGACAATAATAGGCCTATATGAAAGTATATTTAATTTATTTTACTGTTCCTAATTTTTGTATCTGTTATAGCCCAAGTAATTACTGTATTGTTTGCAATTACTTTTGTTACTAAAAGTTTTTCTTATTTGAAGTATGTATAATCCTATAATTTTCTTACATAAAACTAAACTAAACTCCGTGGCGCTACATCCCTGGAGGGACTTGGCCTACCACCCGACCGCTGCGTCATCTCCCGTAGGCAGATGGCAGGATTGGGGGGCATGTGGTCAGCATGCCGACACCCACGGCCGTTAATGGTGGTTTTCTTGACCGGAGCCGCTACTTTTCTATCAAGTAGCTCCTCAATTTTGAATCACGAGGCTGAGTGCACCCCTACCAGACCTCCCTACCTCAGAAAAATCCGAGGAGGTACCGGGAATCGAACCCAGGCCGACGGATCTGTAGTCAGCGACGCTAACCACAAGACCACGCCGGCGGAAATAATTTTCTTACATAGTTATTAGAAAGTGCTTCATATTTTGGTCCGGAATTTCTGAAATGATCAATGAAAATCAGGGAATAAGCCGGGAATTTCTTCAGCATTACTTGGTGGACACCCTGATAAGATTACAGATGCTGCTATCGTCAAATCATCATAGCCTACATAGATTTATCCAAGACCTTCAGTCAAAGAAAAGAGATCTGTTCTACTCAACAGATGCCATGACTACTAATGAATGTAAGCACGGAGCCTATGAGTTACACCACATAATGGTCAGATTCGCAATACACAGCTTCCAGCTTAAATAAGTTCGGCAGTTTACAGTTCTGTATATTGTTGCTATAACTTGCATGTTTATTCTGATCTGACGTGTTCTATATCCTTGAGCCTTGCTCAACATAGGATCTACAGAACGAGATATCTACATTGTGGGTGGCATATCATTCAATTCTAAAACTCTTCACAGGACAATATCATAATATGACTTGTTACTTCTTTTCCCAAATCAACCTCTACCGTCACGTGGCTGGTCCTGAGTAATGCCAAAGAGACTCTGGTGATTGTAATTTTGATATGGTACAAGGGTCGTTTTTCATAATGGTTCAATTAATAGCACATAGTGCAACAGTGAACTGCATTTCCAGCATTGAGCAGCTTGAGAGGGGAAAGGTTGAAGGCTAGGGGAAGGTAGGAGAAGTGGGCCATTGCCATGGCAATGCAAAGCAGAGAGTGGAGTGAGAGCCAAGGTGTGATAAGTATTTATCAATAAAATCAATAAAAAAATGAATTGTATAACGGTGGATACCTATAAAACACTTCACAACGTTTTGGCCCTGTTCCTGTGGGCCTTCCTCAGGTGACTAAAGATAAAGCATCTGTTGGGAGGACTACATACTCATGAGACAGTGCCACCACGATCATCACTGGGTTAAAGTTTAAATGTATGATCCACATCCATGGATTGTGCACGGATCCCATCAAATACAAAGGGGGATACACGTACATGGTTATCAATCCACTCCTCCGGAATCTCAAACATGGAGTCCTTCATAAACTTACTATTCCTAGGCGGTGAGGGAAACTTCAGAACACATTTCTGTCTATTTAGCCTTTTTACCACATCCAACCATTCTTCCCCCAAATCGCCGTCAAACCTATTCATAACCAAGTCCTTATTACAATGTTTTGTGCGTCACATACATTTCGCCTAGTTATGTCGCCCTAGATTTTCAAAATATTCAATTCATCCATACGGTGCTTATTTTCAAGCAAATGTTGGCTGAGGCCAGTGGACGCCCTGCTACTCTTGACATCTCTTGCATGCTCCTGTAGTCTTATTCTAAACGATCGTCCAGTTTCCCCAATATTTTGGCATCACGGTGGAAAACAGGACCACAACATGATTAATTGTATTTATCGTTCACTGCAGAGAACACTACCAATGATGATAGATGAAATATCCTTGCTCGTAAATAAAAAACACATATCTTGTGCACATCAACAGCAGACACCCATAACATAATCATTAATCAGCAATCCTGTACTTGGTGGGTCTGCATTATGTTGGCATGTTGCTAATGTAACATTATCGTTCCTAACCTAATGTTAGAATATATATGGCTCAGGACCTGGCTAATACAGGAATTCCAAATAGTCACTGCCCCTTCACATTAACTTCCAGCATTAATTGTAGACGCAAAGACATAAATATATAACCATAGTAAGGAATGTGCACAAGATGTGTAAAGTATTGTAGATAGCTGTCTTCTCATGGTCACTAGTTCTTGCAAAATTATATTAAAACAAAGGGTTCTTTTATTACCGGTACTTATTTTTTTATCTTGAAAGGGGCATCTCTCACAGAGGATGTGCACCAGGCCGAGCCTGTCTTATTTGATAAAGACATTCTGCCGGTCTCTGGTGGTGATATATGAATCCATTTCATTTTTAAATAGCGATTTTCTTTCAATAATGTTGGTTGATAAATTTAATCTTTATTTTTAAAGTACCTCCCTTTTTCCAGGTTTGGTTTTGGAAAAAGAGTTTGATACATCTTTAAGCAATGTGGTCAGGCGACCCACATTATTCCCAGTGGGCACTAAACCCATCAGCATACCAGAATGTTGCTCATGAAGAAGGTAAATACATCTTTAAAAATAAAGTAACTGTTGCATTTTATTAAGCTTTGACAATCTGATTCATTCATCAGGTCCATTCCTCCCTTTTTAATTTCAGTTAAAACAACGTTCAGTTTATACAACAAAGAATTTGGTTGAAATGGAAATTACTGTACCGTTAATAGTGTAATTAAAAATAAATTTCTATTTCAGTTGATTGGGCAGCGCTAGCACAACAATGGATTCAAATGAAAGAGACCCTCCCATTGGATCAGGTTCCACCAGCTCCTCCCCCACCGCCTATAATAGGGAAGTCAGAATCTGGAGACAAGAAGAAAGATGGAGACTTGGAAGGTGGAGAAGCACCAATGGATATGGAGACAAAGGAGGACAATTCAAATTCCTCTAACACACAATCTGGAGCCGGAGGTAAATACATTGGTTTTAGTACTCCTTATACAGGGTGCGGCAGAAACAATGACCCATTTTAAATTGCATGCCATTGTTGAACCCGACTTCCTAGAGAGTTGATGTTGGTACCAGTGTGCAGTGCAGTTCAAAGCATTTCCAGTCAGTATGGAGCGTTGGTCGAATGAACATCGTGCATTTGTAATTGAAACGTTTTTCAAATGTGGTGATAGTGTCATACGAACGCAGCGTTTATTTAGGCAACATTTTGACTTAGGTCGGAATGATCATGTTCCGTCCCGGAAGTCGATTATGAGATGGGTCCAGCAGTTCAGAGCAACAGCATCTGCAGCAAACAGAAAGCCCCCTGGAAGGCCACGTACGGTTCGCACCCCGGACAGCATTGAAAGAGTAACAGCTGCTTTAGAGCAAAGTCCAACGCGATCAGTTCGTTGGCATTCTCAAGTCCTTAACATCTCGGAAAGAAGTGTGCGACGGATGTTGCATCTGGATATGAAGTTCCATCCCTACAAACTCCAAGTGGTGCATCAATTATTGGATAGAGATCTGCAGGCACGTCAGGCTTTCTGTACACGGCTTCTGGAGATGATCAACACTCAACCCGATTTTCTCAACAATTTCATGATGTCTGACGAGGCCCATTTTCACTTATCTGGCTATGTGAACAAACAAAACTTTAGGTACTGGGCGCCTACCAATCCTTGTCAGATTCACGAAAGACCACTTCATAGCGCAAAAGTTACCGTGTGGTGTGGCGTGTCTGCGCAGGGTATTCTTGGTTCGTATTTTTTTGAGAATGAAGCGGGTAACAGTGTCTATGTAACATCAGATCAATATGTTATGTTGCAACAGTTCGTAATGCAGGAAATGCGCCGTAAAAATATTTGTTTGCAGTCGTTGTGGTTCCAGCAGGACGGTGCAACCTCTCACACAGCCAGAACGTCCATGACAGCCTTACGCAGAATGTTTCCAGGGCATCTTGTTTCCCGCTTTGGTGATATCAACTGGCCACCCCGTTTGCCTGATTTATCGGCCTGTGATTACTTTCTGTGGGGATTCCTGAAATCCAAAGTGTATGCTAACAGGCCAAGAACTATTGAGGACTTGAAAACAAACATCCGCGCCGAAATTGAGGCCATAACAGGCGACACTCTTCGTAAGGTTATGGAGAGTCTGCGTGTTCGTGCCGAAAGTTGCATCGCCAACAATGGTGGACACCTGAAGGACATAATTTACAAAAAGTGACATGTGTAATAAATGGTATGAAGTGTTCTTTCGAACAGTCCACTAATAATGTGGAAATGTATTTTTTCAAGCTTAAATAACATGGGTGTAAAATGGGTCATTGTTTCTGCCGCACCCTGTATAACAGTTGTGTGACAATCTCATCATACATTCAAATATTTTATATTTACATTTTTGCAGTACATAGAAATGTAAAATTCAATTGAAATGATAAATATATTATGGTAAAGATGTATACAACATTACAAAGAAATAAGAAAAAATTATACTGTAGAAACACTTTTCTAAAAAAAAGGGATTTGAGCATGTTCTTGATTGAAATACCTGTTTTTTTTAATGTTATATGAGAGGGGGTCAAATGAAATACTTTAGAACATAAGTAGTGTAGAGACAATTTGAAAAGATGTGTAGATTGTTTCTACAGGACTATGCTGTTTTTATGTCGCTTGTTGTAAGAATGATATAGTCAGAATTGATTTTGATTAGGTGTTTATGTGTATAAGCAAAAAGGTCCCCTTCAAAAATAATGATACATGGGAGAGGGAGGATCTTGTGAGTTTCAAATGATGGTTGCAGGAATCAAGGGGCTGTCCGCTGACACCAACAAATGCTGACACTGGACATGGTGACTATTTGCTTTCATGCATCTTCTTTTAATTGTTGTTACCTTTAGTGTAGTCAACTTCTGAACACATCAAGGTAATCGGTAGCACTTATCCCTCATCCTCATGGGATGTTGTTGAATGGTGTGCACCCAGACACCAGGCGTTTGTGAGCTAACATGTGTTTTTGTTTATTGTTACAGATGCAAACTCTTGGAATACATGGCCCAGCTGGCAGCAGTGGGGCTGGAACTGGGGTGCTTCAGGAGTGGTACCTCCAGGGGGTGTTCCTCCTCCGAACCAGTCTGTTGTGCCAGGGAAAGGAGCAGCAGCAACCACTGGTTCTGTTCCTGTAGCTCCATATGCTTATTCTCATAATTCTCAAGCCTATACTGGTGGTTCTGGAGTTTATGACTATAACCATGCTGCTGGTTCAGATTATTCTCAGGTATTTATTCCTTTGTTATTAGAGTCAAGAACTTTAATGGTATATCTTAATATACCATACTTTTTGTTTGACCATGCTTATTAAATGTGACATAACAGTAATGACTAGGGCCCGGATTTGAAGGTTTTAACTATTTTTTCCCCAGCTTCCTAATTAGAACATTTTAACGTACTTTTCCGTTTCATGCCCCTTTCTTCCAAATACATGAATCTTATAGAACCTAAAAAGGGCTAAAGAGCCAATCCATGTGAAAGTGGACAAAGGTGGTTACATCTTTTTGTTACGTGACATAGACATGTTATATATCAAAGTAAAGGTAAAAGACTGTAGAATTTGAAAACTGATTCACAATTCTATTAAATTAAAGGTATCTAGGCCTATATAATAACAACTGCTGAAATGTGTATTTTTTTCGTTGACTGAAATTTATAATTTAACATGTTGGCTAGTACTGCATTATACTCATGGAATCAGAGATTTGCTGCAATTTTTAATTTCACCCACTAAAGCACAAATAAGTGAAGATTTTGTCATCATAAAACAAATTTTTAAGATGAGTTTCAGTGAAGATATTCATCAAATAAATTTTCAAGGTACCCTTGTCACACCCGTCACAAAAAACATGTAATAGTTTGGGTAGAAAGCCAAGTAATCATTGTATAAAATGGAAACTTGGTAAAAGTTAAGATATTTCAATACAGAAGCACACCTAAAATATAATTTTGAAATGCCTACTATTTTGGCTTAATTTTGATGTGACGGGTGTGACACATGTTGCGTGACGGGTGTGACATATGTTGCGTGACGGGTGTGACACTTATGGAAAATGCCTTTTGCAGCTTTTGTATAGTGATCATTTCATGCAGATGTTGAATAAATCATATGTTTTCATTATTACTATCTTTTAAATGGCTCTTGGACTTCTTGGACTTCCGTGGTACAGAACAGAACTTCGTAGTTTGCAAGACAAAGAAACTACGATCTACCAGCTTTGGCTATGGATGACCGATGGAAATGCACAAATGTTTTAATGGTGGTAAAGAAGTGAGGTAAAGATCTAGTGATCCCTATAGAGGCCATGAAGGCTTTTAGGATTCAAACGTTCAACCTCCAACAATTTTAGACTTTTAGCACATGAAGGTGGTAAGGTTGTCAGTCTTATGCACTGGCTGCCTTTACCACAGAAATGCTTCTGGTACCCATTTCTGTTAGAAGATGAGTTGACCTCAGGGCCATAGTGCCAGCAGAAGAATTAGGCCAATTGAAAAATCTCAAAAACCTCATCAGGAATTGAACCTGTGCCCTTTAGGTTTGTAGCACAGTGCCTCAACCAGCAGCATGACATTGTACCCCAATAAAGAAGTGAGAGTGATAGCCTAATTAATTTTGTGCCTGATTTCTGTACTGGTAACTGTGTATCTTAGAACTGCTAAGAAATTCAGACAGACAGTACCTCTAACAGCTGATGAAATGAGTAGGCCTACATGGAAACAAATGAAGGAGAACAGATAGAAAAACAATCAGCCAATCTAAATATAGCTACACAATATTATTTTTGTATGAGAGACAACAAAAATGTCCTGGTGACAAGAACAACCAGATCCACATCAATTCAGTAAAAGTTTGTGGAGAGCTCAGGCTTCCAAGTAGTCCAGGATTTTAGAATAGAGGACAACGAAAACTGCCTAACTAGTACCGGAGGAACATTTCACTTCACAACTTTACACAAGCCTGTTAAAAATATGGACAGAGTGGAAAAAAGACTAACAAGGGAATTCTTTTTTATGCTGAGATCATGTGCTGGGATTCCCCAGGATTGGTATATTATCACAAAAAACTTTCATGAAATTCAAGCAAAATGGTACAGAGGCAGAAGGTGCAAAGTGTGGTTAGCGTTGCAGATTACAGATCCATCGGCCCGGGCTCGATCCCCAGTACCACCTCGAATTTTTCTGAGGTAGGGAGGTCTGGTAGGGGTACATTCAGCCTCGTGATTCAAATTGAGGAGCTACTTGATAGAGAAGTAGCGTCTCCAGTCATGAAAACCACCATTAATGACCGTGGGTGTCGGCATGCTGACCACATGCCCCCCAATCCTACCATCTGCCTACGGTAGATGATGCAGCGGTCGGGTGGTAGGCCAAGTCCCTCCAGGGACGGAGTTTAGTTTAGTTTAAGTCTCGGTTATAAGTTTATGTTGTCCCATCCGACATGTCACACCCGTCACGTCACACCCGTCACACTGATAAAGTAAATTTTCAATAACTATATAAATATTTTTGTAAAATCTAATTATGCATTTCAGTATGTTTATCAGTCCTCTTACTTGAAAAAATAAAACAAATATAGTGAAGCTAATCAATTCACAGAAATTTCAATTAAACCTACATAAGAAAAAACCTTTGTCCAATTATGGTCACACCCGTCACATGCACAATATATTTTCCAGCTCAAGCATACAGCCTTGAAAAAAACATTAGATCATATTTTGTACTTCCAATGGGTTGGTATGTTAACACAAAAAACTTTGATGACATTCCTGCAATATGGTTCAGAGGTAGAAAGAAATAAGTGTAATGAAATCTGTCCAAATGTCACACCCGTCACTATGGATTGGCTCTAAATCTGATTGAAGGGGCTAAGGAGGACTTTTACTAAAAAACTAGGGGCTAAAGAGGACTTTTGCAGAAAAATACGATTTTTAAATAGATTTACCAATTAATGCAAAGGAAAATAAATATGTGAATTTGTGCATTTTAAGCAAAGACACAATAAAAATAAATTTATACAACGCACTGAAATTAACAATGTATATGTCACTTTGTTGCTTGTCTTTGTAATTCTAAAATGTGCCACCTCATCATCGCAGAAAATGAAACTTGAGCCATCTGCAGAGAAGTATATTAAAGGAACAAATTCTTGACACTCCAGTCTACTTTTTTTTGTCGATCGGAAGTGAATTGAGTGGTGTATTGAATAATTGTATCACTAAAGGGTAAATATCTCAATTGTTTATGCTATTTTTCAAGTGCCGATATAAGGAATAGTTACTTAATACAATTTTTGGTGTTTTATTAAGAAGGCCAAAATTGTTTGTTTTAAAGCCTAAGAAAGGCTATTCCACGAAATTAAGAGGCTAAAATACCTTTTATAAAAGTCTAAAAATCCGGGCCCTAGTAATGACATATACAACCTCTGACAATAAAGTTTGGTGAATGAAGTCAGAATGGCTGATCTGGCAACACTGGCAAAACAGAACGCTGCACCTGTTTAGCGGCAGGTGTTGGCCATGTGCCCCCACCGTTGTTCAGTTGAGCGTCGTTTGTGTTCCATGTAAGACTTGTTTTACAAAGTGCTTGTTTAGTGCGTTGGTTCTTATCTAAGAACAGGAAAATGAACAAACAAAAGATCAATTTAAAGTTTTGTTTTAAGCTTGGCAAGACACCGAAAGAAACTCATGCGATGCTGGTACGTGTTTATGAAGATCAAGCACTGTCCATGAAGTGTGTGTACGAGTGGTTAGCTCATTTTCGAGAAGGCTGGGAAAGTGTTTTTGACAATCCCAGTAGCGGAAGAAAGTGAGGAAATTAATCACGAAAGATCGTTGATTAACTGTACGCATGATAGCTGATGAACTGCAGATTAACCGTTAGGCAACAAATCGTTACCCAGAATTTAGGGAAGAGAAAACCATGTGCCACATCACAGGTCGCCGGTCTTCCACTACGGGGATTGTCAGAAACACTTTCCCGGCCTTCTCGAAAACGGGTGAACCACTCGTACACACACTTCATGGACAGTGCTTGTTTTTCATAAACATGTACCAGCATCGCATGAGTTTCTTTCGGTGTCTTGCCAAGCTTAAAAAAAAACTTTAAATTGATCTTTTGTTTGTTCATTTTCCTGTTCTCAGTTAAGAACCAACGCACTAAACAAGCACTCTGTAAAACAAGTCTTACACGGAACACAAACGACACTCAACTGAACAACGGTGGGGACAGATGGTCAACACCTGCCGCTACGCAGGTGCAGCGTTTTGTTTCGCCAGTGTTGCCAGATCGGCCGTTCTGACTTCATTCACCGAACTTTATTGTCAGAGGTTGTATTAAAGCACTGCCGTCTTTAAACACCAACTGTTGATGTTATAAGTTGAAAGAATATAAATTCAGTTTAATTTTTTTAGTTCATCAAGATTGTCTAAAGAAAATCCACAATGTTCAACAATTAAAATTTTACAGTTTGTTTTCAAAATCCTTGCGGATATAATTCATTATGAACTTACAACGAAATTAAAATAAATATTTCAAATACAGTAATAAACTAAAATATAAGCAGTGGGATATTCAATTTAAGCTGAGAGTGACAATAGAAATTACTTGAGTAGGTCATAATCATTTAAATTAATGAATTATAAAACTTGCAGTTTATATATTATATATATATATCAAAAACCGAGGATTTCAAACGCATAATAGCAAAGGGGAAAATTGATGAAGCATAAGAGAAGCAGCAGTTCCCCAACCTGCACAGAGGAAATCAAAAGAATGGTTCGACAGGGAATGTTATCTGAAAAGGAAGCATGTTCTAGAGAGGCTACACATGGCGAAAGCTACAAAAACACAAAACCACTTAGAAATATACCACGCAGCTAAATCAGAATATAAAAAACTACTGGTACAAAAACGAAATAAATATTTAGAAGAATCACATCAGAAGCTGATTAAAGAAATAGAGAAGGACCCCTTCCGTGCGCAAAGACCTAACAAAAAATTCCAAACGAACATCGCCATGAAAATATGGGAAGATCATATGAGAAAGGTGGTATGTGACAGGGAAACCAGGCCAACCCACAAATCCTCAACTGAAGGAGAAGAGGGCATACAACTGTCTGAAGAAGACATTAAAAAAGCCATTCAGCGAGGGAAAAACAACAGAGCAGCGGGGCCAGATGGCATAAAGAATGAACATTTAAAACAAACGGCCAACCAGCTGTGTGCAGTGTGGACACAACTGTTTCGAAAATGCCTGGAGATTGGAAACATCCCGCAAAACTGGAGACGCTCTACTATAAAAACCTTATACAAAGGAAAGGGGGATCTGGATGATCCCAATGCATACAGAGGCGTGGCATTAGAATCAAATGGACTAAAGCTATTCTCAAGGATGCTAGTGGAAAAACTGAAGCCACTCCTGGACCCAAAACTGCCAGAAGAACAATTCGGATTCAGAGAGGGAAGATCGACAATAATGGCAGTACAGAATCTACTTCAAGACATTAAGCAAGCTCAGAGCAAAGAAAAGGGGAAACTCTATGTCATCTTTGTGGACTATACAAAGGCCTTTGATTTGGTCAACAGAGAAATCCTGGTACAGAAGCTGGAAAATTTAATAGGTAAATCAGCAATGACAACAATCATATCTAACATACTAATGGAAAATGAAATTCAAATAGATGATGGAGTGGGGAAATCCATGTGGATATCACAGAAGAATGGGGTGCTTCAAGGGGACCCATTAAGTCCGATTCTATTCAACGCCTTGACAGCAGATGCGGGAGAAAGAATAAAGAAAGAAATGACAGCTAGAATCTACATTTACGCTGACGACATGGCCATTGCAGCAGATAGTAGAGAGGACGCCCAGAGAGCTATGGACCTTCTGTCAGAGTGGGCTGAACAGAATGAAATACAAATAAATGAGAGAAAAACGGAACTAGTGATATTCAGGAGAGGAGGAAAACTATCAAGGACAGACAGAATATTGTACAAGGGAAACGAACTAAAAATAGGCAACTACTTTAAGTACCTAGGAATCACCATTCAAACTAAAGGAACCAGCTTCAGCATTCACCTCAAAGACAGAATGACAGCGGCAGTAAAAAGCATGGGAGATATCAGAAATATTAGAGAGATGTCATTACAAACAGCAATGACTCTTATATAGTAATATAAGAATTGAGTCAATTTTTGTGACACTTACTTCACTTGAGTCCTCTATTTGGAGACTAGTTTCGGGAAGTTATTCCTCCCATATTCATTCCATGAATATGGGAATGAATATGGGAGGAATAACTTCCCGAAACTAGTCTCCAAATAGAGGACTCAAGTGAAGTAAGTGTCACAAAAATTGACTCAATTCTTATATTACTATATTAGAAAAACTTCACTGTTACTAACTTCCTGTAATAATTAATATAGCAATGACTCTATTTAGGTTAAAGGTAATTCCGGTATTGATATATGGACTGGAATTAATATGGGTGAACATCTCATCCAGTCAGCTAGAGGAATTGGAAAAGATAAAGAGTGTATTTCTAAAAAGGGTGTTAAGTGTGTCAAAATACAGCAAATCATGACTGGTGTATGTCATGGCCAGAGAAACTTTTCTCATAGAGGACATCAGACTCGAACTCCTTCTGCCAATGACAGAAAACTACAAGAAAGTACTGGAAAAACTTCAACAGAAAAGAGAAGAGATTTGGGCAGATTTTTACAACACAGAGGTTATGGTTAGCAGAGAATGGATGAGCACAAACTATGAGCTGAGACATTTAGTGACAAGAATGGCAGTTCATGGTTTTCACCATAAGATGTGCAAAAGGAAGCGAAATCACGAACCAGATGAAACGTGTGTATGTGAATGTGTGACGAAAGCTGTGACCGATATCATATCCTCAGTTGTAAGAAGAGAACAAGGTCCCTCAAAGACTACAGTCTGGAGGGCTAAACACCAAACTTTGCACAAATGTGCGCAATTCATACTTTATTATTATTATTATTATATATATATATATATATATATATATATATATATATATATGTATGTATATATTTTAAAAATAATTCTGCCAAATTAATAGTAACACTAAAATATTAAAATTGACAAATTTTTAAAAAAACTAAAACCACTTTCACGAACCTCTGTCTGTAGGTTAAAGGAAGTCTCAATTTAAAAGTATAATGAACAAACAGACAAAATCAACTTTATCAGCCCATTTCTGGGAAGAAAGCCATGAAATATGAAGTGATATATAATTGTTAAAAAGTTTATAGAAACTGATAGAACACCAACGGATGTCTTGTAGAGAATATTAATTAAGAAAGCTCTTTAAACCTTGACCCACTTTTAAAGCAACAAGTTCATCCACTCACTACCAGTGTTCAGTTGGAATCAGCTAATGATAGAGATGTTCTGTACTAAAAGATCCTAATAATTGAAGATATTGTGAACCTGCGCTTTCATATTTGCAGAAAATGTCAACGTTTCACTGTTCTATTTTCATATTAACATTAGTAATGTCAGTAAAATCAGGCTTTGATCTATGACTAGTTAATACATAAGAAGTTTGCGCTATGACCTTTTTTGTTTTGGTACGTTAAGCTTATTTTTCAAAGTAGAAATTGGTGGTACAGTATTATTAGTGTGATGGCGTGGAATTGAAATTTCCAGGTTATGGCCAGTGGCTATTGGACATCAGGGGGTCCAGCAGATCAAGGAGTTGTTCCTGGTGCTGCTGGAGCAGGCCCTTCTCCTTTTATTAGGCATAATCGCCATGACTGGAGAAGAAATAACCGTTCACATGATCGTTTGAGAACTTCAGAGAAATCTGATGAGGAAGAAGATACTATTGCTGTAATAGGTTGGTTTCTTGAATTGAAATACCAGTACATTCCATTTGCCTTTTGTAAAAATAGAAAATCTTCTTTCTAACCAGTCGATCAGATTCAATATTTCTTAGCATATTTATTTCAGAATCATACTAACTTACTGCTGTTTAATTTTCCAATTCTGTAAATGCTACAAAAATCACATCCACTTTAAGGTACAAATTTGAGTTCCCATCTGAAAGAGTAGCTTTCAAGAAAGATTCTTCATCTTTAATTACCATATTTTTTGAACTGTAAACATTTTTTAGTTAAAAAGTAGAGCTCAAAATTGAACTGCATCTTTTGATCCTAAATGAAGAAGATATCCTATCAGTAAGCGAGATATCAGTTGAAACATCTGTTGTTGCAGTATATGTTACTAAATATACAGTTACATATTTCAGTAACATTTCTCAATTTACGTCTTGTAGGAAATGTATTTTGTGCCTATTTACAGATTTTGCACAATCCAATTAGAGATTAAGGATTAGCTAAATACAGTATAGCTAAGAAAAGCTGTTTTGAAAAACTTGGCATTTATTGCTGTTGCCATAAAATATGGCTCCTAGTAATTTCTAATAAACTCAATCAGTATATAACTAATGAGTGGGAATCACATAGTAAAATGGCAAAATCAATAAATAATATACTTTTGAACACACATGCTTCACGAGAAAGATATTGTACCTCAGAATGTATGTTTTAAGACCATGTCGCATTGTCAACTGATCTCGACTTCCAGATGTTGACAGCAGAAGACAACCTTTTCACTAGGTACATGCATCCATCACCAGAGGAACATTACAACACCCGGCAGTCAAGATCATCTGACGAGACTTTTTTTTTAATTTAAAAATTTTATTTACAACCTGCGTTTTACCATGAGGTTATTTAGTCTGAGGATATTTAGTCTTAATATACATAATATTTACATTGTAAAGCATAAACCACAGTGGCTGAGTTAGTCTTCCAGGAAATTAAACAAAATAAACATTTTAGGTTTTAAGGTAGTGTCTTATAGATTTCACATATAAACTTGATTGTTTATGGAGATGCAATCACTTTTCACAGAATTATGTTGGAACTATGTTCCTCATGTAAGATGGCCTATTTTTGTTTCGTAGTTTGCAGTGGAGTAGCAGGTGTAGAGCTGTTTGGTTGTCTTTTGAGCATGCACTTTTCGGTGATAGTGTTTTTCCAATTTTATGCGGCTATTGCAGGAATTTTCCATGGTTTGTAAGGAACTGTATGAGTATGAATGTTAGATTTATGACTGTTCCCAGTCTGGTTGTACATTAAGAAAATTAGTTTTGTGATATGATATATACGAGTATATATAGCGCATTCCAGATGTTTATGTAATATTGTTAGAGTTTGCAGAGTGAGAGAGGTGTCTATTGTATGCTGTTGTTATTTGGGACTTTGAGCCTGTTTTTGCAAGAAAGTCTGCTTTTTCGTTCCTGTACTCGGATCCAGTAGAAGAAAATGACTTTGCTTGCACTGTATTTTTTTGAAGATCTGTTCTGAAGTTGGTTGGAAGATCTGAGTTGGTTGACGATGGAATTGGTAGATTTGTTTGTTTTGATTGTGTTCAGGGCTGCTTGAGAGTCAGCATTTATGGTATATTTAATTGCAAGTTTTATATGGATTTTTATTCATTTTAATGCCGTTTGTATAGTATTTTATCCAGTAGCTCTGCTTGAAACACTGATTGATGGAGTTTTACTGATTGTGAAAACTTCTGTCCTTTTCTTGTACACTACCAGACCTGCCGCTATGTTTCCTTCTGTTTTTGATCCGTCGGTGTAGAGGTGTATCTCCTCTGCCAGAGCCAGTAAATTCTACTTTGTTACACAGGATTTGAGATTCCTCTTGTCTTCTAGGAATTTCTGCTTTCAGCAATTCAGGCCTAACTGCTGAAGTTTTCTGATTATGTGTAAGTGCCCAGACGTTGTTCTATAGTTTGATTTCCAATTCAGTCAGAAGGACGTTTGCAATGATTGTCGTAGCTTCGGTGGAAACTGAAGAAACATTTTGTGAGACGAAATACTCTTTTGTTTTGATCTTAACCACAAGTATAGGGCTGTCAAGTGTAAAACGTCCTTGAAAGTTTGCATGAGATTGAGCAGCTAATTCAAAATACAGAAAATAAAAATGCCTTCTTCTCTATTAAATCTTTCAACCACTGTTGTAAGTTATATATGCATCACAGTAACACAAAACTTGTCACTGCTTTGTATATAAACATGCTGTGTATTCAAAACAGGGTCGTGTGCTTATAATCTGATAAATATGGTACAGTGGAACCTCGATAACACGTTTTTTTATGGGACCGAAAAAAATAGACGTCTTAAACGGGAAAACGTACTATTGAAAATTTAAAAAATCAGTGGGAATATCTAGATATGTTTTCTAAGTTGCTCAATACAGCCTAAAGTGCATCCAAATGGCTCACAATTACCCACAGTGACACACAGGAGCTTCTATGCCCAGCCATTAGTTACGAGATATTTATATTACATAAATGAATATGTAGGCCTAATAATTTGATTTGAAAAAATTAAACAAAACTTGCTGAAATTGAAGGAATGTATGAGAGCCATATTTAATGAAAAACCAGACGGAATTAACAAAAAGCATCCTCTTTATTCTGAAGGATCACACATGAAACAAGTTGCATTCCACAATCTATTAACAAACATAAAATAAGTGGAAGTGTAAATTAATGTGCAAAATTTCACACGTGACAAACATGGTAAACAAAGTCACAGCCACAGACACAAATTGCTAATGGAATGCGATCCAATATCCACATGAGAAGCACGATCTGCTTTTTTGGCCTACATTTCTTCAAGATTCTAATATTTCTCTGCACACGTACCATACGAAATTTAAAACATATTTCATTACCTAGAAAACAACAAAATTATCATGATAAAAATGGCGGCTAACAGCTGATGCTGGAAAATCAGCATGAAGTTAAACTCACCAATGAGAAGCAACTCCAAAGGATCAAAATGGCTGACGTATGGTCCCATAGAGCAAAGTTTGAGATTTGGACACCAGAGAGTACAAGAATTCTGGCATCGAGAACACCCGATCGGATGAGCAAACAGTCTTTGTGTTCGGCAACGTGTGGTTGGCGAGCCTGATAAGAACGTACTAAGCGTGAAACCAAAACGTGTTAAAGAAGCATTTAAACATGTAATTATTAAGATTGGGACCGGGACTTCCAAAAATTGACGTACTATGCGGGAAAACGTGGTAATGAGGAACGTGCTAACGAGGTTCCACTGTATTTATTTAACAGGAATATTTCCTAAAAGCATAATCGTACAATTGAAAGTCAGTGTTATGGAAAAACATAGGCCTAATATGTAAGATGTCTTGTGGAAATGCTTGTATATTTCAGATGCTGCAAAAAGAAGACAATTACCAGCTTGGATTAGAGAAGGCTTGGAAAAAATGGAAAGAGAAAAACAGAAGAAAATTGATAGAGAAAGACAGATGAAAGAAAGAGAAGCATATTTACAGAAGAAAAGGGAAGAGGAGGAAAGTGCAATGAAAGAATTGGATAAAAATGCAGGACAGCCCATGATCCCCAAGAAAAGCAAATTCGTGAGTACAGAATTGCATAGAAGGTTACAGAGACCACCTGTGCTTTTTTTACATTTTAATCTGTGCTTTGAGTTTGGATATTAAACTGTTATATGGCATTGTGAACACAGATCACTGAACAAGGATGGTGAGCATTAGAACCAAGTATTAGAATGTTTTTGTATTCTGTCATTAATTTAAAACTTGTATGCTCTTTATCCTGTAAATATTAAATAAGTTTTATGATTATGATATGTAATAAGCAAATTAAATTAAATTAAATGTCATTCTTTCAATTTTTATGAATAACTTACAGAAATGTATACATTAAATTTCAATGTATTCAAATTTACTAATTATTGTAAGTAAAAACTTACTAAATTAGAACATATGTTTTAAAAGCTCTTTTTTCGCCTCCAACACAGCTGAGATTTATTGAAGAGTTGTTTGAAATCTTCCATCTGATGTCCTCCAGGTTGTATGAATTTGCAAAAGGGTCAGTGTTCATAGGGGTGTCAAAATCTATAATAAAAACTAAAACTAAACTCCGTGGCGCTACATCCCTGGAGGGACTTGGTCTACCACCTGACCGCTGCATCATCTACCGTAGGCAGATGGCAGGATTGGGGGGCATGGTTGTTTTCATGACCGGAGCCGCTACTTCTCTGTCAAGTATCTCCTCAATTTGAATCACGAGTCTGAGTGCACCCCTACCAGACCTCCCTACCTCAGAAAAATCCAAGAAGGTACCGGGGATCAAACCTGGGCCGACTGATCTGTAGTCTGCGACGCTAATCACAAGACCACGCCAGCGGTCAAAATCTATTATTACTGTGTATATTTGTTTTTCTGCATATGTACTTTTTCCAGACAGTTAAGTCAAGTGGTTTCTGAACGCCTTTCAGTAATTTTGCCTCGCTATTGAAATAATGATTTGTAGAAAATCTGTAGTGGCTCATCGTTTCTGTCATGATTTAAATAGTAAGGCAAAATTACTGAAAAATATTCAGAAACCACTGGACTTAACTGTTTAATCTGTTTACATCTAGAAAACAAAAGTAGGCTTATAAAATGTTGACACCTTTAAGGACAGTGGCCTTATTTCCATATTCTTACAGCCTGGAGGCTATCGATTGTGAAGCCATTATGAATCTATCAAACACTAAACTATCGATGACATGGCAGTTCAGTTACAGGTTTAATTTCACAATCGTTTCATTTTCTTGAGTTACAATTTTTACAGCCCCTTTTTTTTTTATCCCCTGTTAAAAATAATTGCATTTTCATGCACAATTTAAAAAAAATTTTAGGTTGAAAAATCATTTTTCAGGCTGCTTTTGGTTTGCTACAATGCTTATTACACTTTTTCGTAAGTCCTTATATTTGAGATTGCAAAAACTTATACTCGCTAGCCATAACTAATTTTGTAGGTGGTAAATATATGATTGTTCCTGTTATAGCCTAATTAAAATGTAATGACTTTATTTTCTTAGGAAAGTGATTCAGAAGATTCAACACGTGCAGATAGTCCTTCTCCCTCACAGTCCTCTTTAAAAAGAAAGTCACGTTTTAGAAATGCTGATAGTCCAACTTCATCTCCTCGCCAAACTGCAACCAAGTTCCCAAGTGCTGATCCTGATCCTCCAAAATCTCGAGAGGAACAGATGCAGGAATTGGTATGTACTATTATTTCACAGTATTTGAAGTGGGATTTTTTTTACAGTAAAATGGTGTTATAAATGAAAAGATAGTATAGAGTCAGTTTTTACACTTGGTTTACCCAAGAGCATATTTCGATCGATGTTTTATGAAATTGATGGACTCGCTATTGACATTGTCCAACACACCCTCTTGACTCCACCTGTTTCTTCAGGATCAGCAAATAGTGGAAATACGAAATACCGGTAGTCTTATATAATCAATAAGAATATTCGTCTTCACACATATTTTGGTAAGTTTTTACTTACAAAATATGTGTGAAGACGAATATTCTTATTGATTATATATTATACACTTCACAATGTTTTCCCGATTAATTTAATCAAACCGGTAGTCTTGTTTGACATAAGCTGTGGATGATCATGATGGTGATAAATGTTCTGTGATAGAACCAAGTAAGTGAAGTTGAAAGTAAAAGCTGACTCCTTACTGACTAAATAATTTTTTTTTTTTTAATTTTTATTTAAAGTACTTAATCTCAACTGATGTATCAAGTTATTGGCAATTCCATTTTGCTTATGCCCTAAAATCCATTCTCTCACCCTACATATTCTTTTTCGCTCTGTACGTCTTTCTCTTCCTTGTCATAGTAATTTAATTGGTAAGTTAAGCAAGTTGCTTACAAAGATAATCTGCAAATCATATGCAACAAATAATTAGGAAGTTTCACATGTGTACAGTTGAGCCAAATAATTAGTAAACACTTAATGCGACATTTCTTTGGAGGTGGAACAAGAATAACTGTAAATTTGCATACTTAGTGAAAATAATACGTCTTGCCAAGTTTGTTGTCCAGGGAAAAGTGACTTGAAATTTAAATTGCATAGTGAAGTACCGTAATATGATATTTATGTTAAAAAATGGAACTGATACAGTGAAGTAGTTATAATAAATCTACTGGTAATAATCACATGTGTTGAACTTTGTCACTTTTGCTTCATGTACAAACATTTTGGTAGATCAAGTATGATCTTTTTATATATATATATAATGTACTTGACTCAATTTTAAGTATACATATATGTGCTCCAGCTAATTATTGGTCCTTCTTATAAAAAGCTTTGGATGCTGCTGCTCCAAATCAGTGTCTTTTTTAAGTATTTTTTGTTCTTTTTGTTTTTGTTAAATGCTTCCTTTGCCTGGCCTATCCCGTGACTCGTTTTCTTCTTATTGATCCATTCCTCAAGCTTTACGCTGTCTAGATACCCACACTACTATGCTGTTTAATTCTTCCTTGAATATTAACTCTCATCTCTCCCTTGCCTTGTGAAGTTCTTTACATCCATCACTAGTAAGTATTAGTATTATCTGCCAAATATATAGCATGTGTTAATAATTTGCTGTGTGAAAAGAATGGCATTTCATTTCTATGTTTTCTCCAATCAGATTTTAACACTGGACACATGTTTTAATTTACAGATGTTGAAGGTTCGTCGCACATTGACGGAAATTCTATTAGAGGTAACCACAGAGGAAATGGAGGCTGTAGCTCATGAAGTATTGAATAGAGCAAAAGCGAAAGGTACTAGAAACTTCAATTACACATTAGCATTTGATTTCAGGCCTGACTCAGTAAGAATTGTGTATTCTGAAGTGCAAGATACTGAACAGTTCAATCATCTAGTCAGTTTTCTAGTTTACAGTTCAATTTATATAATGCATTTTGCTTTAAGCACCTGCTTACACAATATATTAGCATCATTTATTGGCCTTAGAAGACTTTCACAAGTGGATAATCTGTGTACACAAAGAAAAGATATTTCTAGTGTAATGAAATAGTTGTGTGATATTAAAATAGAATATTTTTTATACTGTAGAGAAGTGATATCAGATGGACAGTAAAAGAATGGCATGATCACTTCTAGTGTGGGGGGGAGTACTTCAGCATGAGATAGTTTATTAGGAGGAAATTCTGAATATATGGAGTTTTCAGATGCAGCATAGACTTCAGATTCATACTGATAGGTATGACTGTATTTAGAAATTCCATAATTTAGATATATTCTGATATTCTGTCTCTTTCTGTTGTACATACTCATTAAAGTAGCTGTGCCTTTCTTTAATTACCCGTTTTTTATCAGTTTTAAAACCTTTCCAGGTTCTCCTGTCAAATATGAATTTGTTGAAGGTGATTCATTTTTGTGTTGATTTGAAAAGCTTTTATTTGAGTCACATGTATGTTCTCTACTGATAATTAGGGACCTGCGTTTATCGTTTCATATTTGGTAGAAACTGGTGATGTCATTTAGCAGATTTTGATGCTAATTTTATCTTTTCCAGGATTATTTTTTTCACATTTGTTTTTTTTAAGGTTTTTTGAGTACATTTACCAGTAATTAAAATAAAGCAGGAGCTAAATCCTTGCATTTTGTGAGCTTGTAAACAGTAGAAACTCTGGCTCATAGGGGTATGAAACAAGTAAGAATGTTAGAACTATAAATATGAGAGTTTATTATTTCTTTATTATTCATAGATCCAATTTAGGAATGTAGACATGACTAGAGATCTGTGAAATTCACAAGATGCAATAACACAAATAGTTCTGATTTCGACAAAAAGTTGCAAACTTTTCTTTACCGCTGTCTATAACCCTAAAAATGGAACTTTTGAATCTCAAAATAATGCAGATTCATATAATAATGCGGAATATAAACATAAAACCACTTTCTAAACAGATTCCAGCTAAAATTGTTTTAATAAATAAAAATTGTAACTGGGATTCACAGTGAAGTAATCAAATATACACACTTAATTCTGTTTTCCACTCAACTTCACTTATATAAGTAGAGATAGGAATTTTTCGGTGTTTTAAACTGAAGAAAGCGGTACTTTGAAATGTGAAATTCAGTGGGTTCAATTGAACTTTTCGGTACTTTCAAAACTATAGTAGATTCACGGGAAAGCATACCTTTTATGTGCTCAATGGAATAAAATTCATCTTTCTGATATTGGAAAGCCCTATCCTTTGTGCTTAATTTGTTATTTAGCATCTTGAGGCCTTATTAATTTACTATTCGACAATTTTCACAGCAACAATCACAACAATCATGTGAGGTCTTATCATAAAACAAAACCAAAACGATGCCAAACTCTAAAGAGAACTAAATACGTCATACTAATACTAATCCTAATATAATCGATAGAGCTTGTAAAAATACAATACAAAGTTATTTTTCATACTGAAGGTCGATCGTGACGTCTTACGGTGAAAAGTCCAAAGAGGTTGTAAAAACACAATATGAAGGTACCATATCTATCCGAATATAAGCCGCCCCTGAATTTAAGCCACACCTGCCTTTTTAGCAATAAAGTAAAGTAAAAATAATTAAATTAACCCCAAAGTGAAAAAATAAATTGCCTGATATTCATAATATTAAAGTAACACATTTCTTAGCCGAAATAGACCTGAAATAAGAAAAATAAGGTATCAGCTGACTTAAGCTAAGATATTCTAATTTTATTTAATATTATTAAATAAAACTGACGAAAAAGAAAACAGAAATCAGTACTTTACACTTCATATGACGTTCAGTGTTGAATTTCGCGCGATTTTTGTATTCTTCATAACTGCACTTTCAGTTACTATCAGTTCAAAATTGCCTTTATTCACAGTCCCATACGTTACGGCATTTTTTTACTTCTGAACAGCTCATAATACATGCATATTCTGTAATACCGCTATCAAAAATGCCCAAAATAGCAAAACATCACTTGATAACACATTTTTATGATGCTTCGATTAAAATCGATCCATTTTCGATGTTAAATCGATTAATATATCGATAGTGCTGGAGATTCGAGATAATCGATAGATGGTGGTGCTTGGAGGAGGGGAACCAGCTACGATGGATCAACCGGCTATATTGTGCTCAATTTTACAATTACTGTCTAAAAACACTTGTGTGTGATTTTAAGCCGCAGGCTCATTTTGCTGGGCTTAATATAGGAAAAAAGTGCGACTTATATTAAGATAAATACGGTACTTTAGCGTTCAGCAAGTTTTCAATAATTTTCGGCCTCTTTCTCGTAAAAAAGTAAAAATTTGTGCCAAAATCGCATTTTAAAGTAAAAATTCGCACCAAAATCACATTTTCATGCAAAATTCGCATCAATTCGCGAGTTCAAAAAGCATTTTTCAGGGTACTGTTGTGTGTGTTGAAGCTAGTTATCATTCCTAATACAGTTCTTAATAAAAATCATTAAATTCGCGATCGCGAAAAATTCCTATCCCTATATATAAGTAATGACTTACACATAATGCATTTCACAGCTTCTTAGCTGCATCATCAGATGAGGTCAACTGCCGAGTTTGCTGGAAGACCGGTAGATGTCTCTGTTGGGCGTATCAGTGTAGTGATGAGGTCGTTTTCCTTTGGGATATCGAAATTAACCAAGTTATTCCTGTTCCGAATTTTCATTCAAAGGAACAGGAATAACTTGGTTAATTTCGATATCCCAAAGGAAAACGACCTCATCACTACACTGATACGCCCAACAGAGACATCTACCGGTCTTCCAGCAAACTCGGCAGTTGACCTCATCTGATGATGCAGCTAAGAAGCTGTGAAATGCATTATGTGTAAGTCATTACTTATATAAGTGAAGTTGAGTGGAAAACAGAATTAAGTGTGTATATAAAATTGTTTTATTTGAACGAAATATGCTATGGCCCATTCATTTATTTTTAAGGAATATTTTCTAAATTTCCTGTACCTGTTGCCTCATGATTTTGTCAACAAATAAATGCATCAGCCATGTTGTCATAGAGGTGCAATTTTCATTTAAAAATATGTTCGCTGCATAGGAAGAACACAGGACCACTCCAAGATGCGACCCATGTTGCAGCACATTCAGAATAATTTGATTGTCCATAAATTTTAAGTTCTATGACTTCACAAACTTTTTGTTTTGTATGCTGGAATACAAATTCATTTCTGTTTTTAAGAAATGTTTATTTCCTCAATTATTTCAGATATGAAACCTAATTATGAGCTTGGACTTCCAAAGAGTTCAAAGTAAATAAATATTTCCTATAACAATCGAAAATAAAAATGGCGGGAAGTTTGAATTAAACTACAATAAAAATACCTGGTTTTTAGTAATAATGTTAATATTTTTACAATAAGGCTGCCAAATTAGTAATAATGTCAAAATATTAAAATATAAGGCTAATTTTACTTAAAAACAATACCATTTTCACAGATTTCTTGCTTAGCCCAGTGCAACTTGTAAGGGGAAAGAATGGCAACAACAGAATAATTATCTTAAAAGCAGCAATTTTTTTTAGTAATATCAAATTTTTGTGTAAAATTTTCAGAATTTTGAATAATTTGCTGTTTTTGTACTATTTTGTTGATGAAATATTACTAATTCCTATTTAGTAACATACACAGGGCCTGGAAACCATTTTCCAAGAATTTTTAGGAATGTTAAATAAAAAATGGATTTTATTACGAATACGAAAAATGCAGGTCCCTACTGATTGTGAATTTGTTTAGAAAGCTGCTACTGTATGCAGTGTTTTTAGAAATGGACTACTTGCAGATTAAGAAGGCAAGCTGATGATGTGCAGTGGTCCATTAGGGAACAGAATTGTAACATCTCCCTCTCCTTTATGTGTGTCATCAACTTGTACTAAACATTTCTATTTATGACAAAGCTCCAGCATTGCAACTGCGGAAGACCCAGGCTTTAGCGTCCCTCACTGGTAGACTGGGTGAGTACTGCTTTATTTGCATTTTTAGTCATTTTTTTGTGTGTTTAATTCTTGTTGAAAATCCAGGCTATTGCTGCACATTTACTGTGCATTGAGCATTTGTTGTGCATTGGTTTTATCGTATGTTATTTCAGAATTAAGGTTGTTTTATTTTTTATTTTATTTCTTCATTCCTGCAACACCTGCAGGTTGCCAATGACAGAGAGTACCAACAACAATGGATATATGTAAACAGTAAAAAACAGATTAAATTAATATTCAAGCTTTAACAATTACTATATAAATAAATAACAACTTAAAATTAGAAGTCATGGTCCACAGGTATGATTGCGAAAAATAGCAATAGATCCTTTCAGGGCCATTAGTGATATTTCTACAAGGATAGTTTTGTGCAGGTCGGACTTATTGGAGAACTCAAACAGTAGTTTTGGGATGTTACCATGTGCTCCAATCATTAACCCAATTACTGTTATGGGTGTTGGATGGTATTTATCCTTGTATTACTGAATGGTGGGTTCATAGATTCGTATCTTGTCCTCATTCACCTCCTCCGGGTCATCCTCAAAGAGAGAAATCTTTTCCTTCCTTTCTTTCTTTAAACCATTCTGCTCCTGTAATTATTGGAGCATTGTGAGGCAACAAACATGCTAGAAGGCTGTATACCCTACAGATAAATGCATCGCTGTTGATTCTTTTGTTCAACAAATAAAATTAGTTCCAAAACATTCCACAGAACTCATAATGTCCCCATCTCCATGTTTCACTTCAGGAGCTGAATTAACAGCCATCACTCATAATACATGCAGTAATTATTATTGCCCTATTGTTTAATAATAATGAACTCATTAGTAGCAGATGAACCGTCACGGTTCTAAGAGGAGACAGTTTTAGGATTTTTAAACATGTGTTGGCGCTAATATCAAGTTTACTTGAAATTTCTAGAGATAATTTTTACTTAATTTCTAGAGATAATTTTTACTTTTATTATTGGTTCATTATAGTTGTTATAACCGCCAGTTGGAGTTCCGCTTTCATTTCCAATCTGAAATCTAGTGAAAACTTAAAAATCCCTGAATTTTCAGGGATCTTAGAAAATAGGTTACTACCTTCTGCCATGGCTTTCATAAAACAACTAAGTTTACTGTGTTAACCTCTGGCTTTAGTCACCAGATCTATGAATATAACAAAGTGTTGGGGTTTAAAATTATTTATAACTTATGTATTTAAATGTGTACATGAAGCAAACTTAGAAACAGTATTAACAATGCATGTTTAAATAAGCTTACAACTGTACAGGCAGTAAATTACGGTTTCAATCACTTTTTCATGTTGCATGAAAATAACCCTTTAGAATGGAATTTAAAAACAGTGGTTACTCGAAGACTTGTGTTATGGATTTGCTAGATGTTAGGATTTTCTCAACCAAATTAAGTCTTTTCAATATGTCTTCATTATTTAGTTCAGCTTCCCAGGTTTTTTCTACGTGTTCCAGTTTCATCTTCTGTTTATGTTAATATATAACTTTGTATTGTTCTTGTTTTCTTTGTGGTTAGATCGGTTTTTGGTTCCTCAAAGAAAAACATGTACTTACTATCTGTTGTTTTCATTAGTTGAGACTTGTAATACTTCTAATTTCAAACCAAAAGATGTAATAAGATTTTCTTAAATTCAGTCTAATAATTTGTTACGTATATATTTACTCCATTAACAGTGTGGTGCAGTTGGTTGTTCTACAAACTGGAAGGTCATGGGTTTGATCCCTGATGAGTTCATTCTGATTTTTCAAATGACCAATCCTTCTAGTGGCATTAATGCCCTTAGGTCAAGTCCGCCTATGACAGAAATGAGTACCAGGATCAGCCCTGTCTATAAAAGTAGCCCATGCATAAGCCTAACGGCTTGACCTCCTATGTGTGCTAAATGTGTAAAAGCTGGGAGTCTCAACCTCCTGAAATCCTAAGGTCCTTTGTAAGGGATCCTCCTTTTTTTATTTTTTAAAAATATAAATAATATACTGTTCACACGTGGAAGGATATGAAAAGTAACTTCAGATTTATTTTAATGCACTTACATCTTTCTATATGCATCTAGTATAAATTGTTTTGATTTCATGTGATATGTTTTTATGAAATATTCATCGTGAAATTAATAACTGGTGAAGTGTGATAATCAACTTTTTATAACTAGGTCCCCTATATCTCAGATTTTGAATAAGTCAGACAGAATTTTATGAAAATAAAAACCTACACACCTAACCTTCCGTGAAAAATATCCTTACAAATGCCTATTCTATTCTGCACACACAACATGCTGTTTAAAGAATTCACAAGTTCTGAGTACAACTTTGGACCATAGTCTCTCTTTCAGTGTAGTTTAATTACTTTATATACTTTCCACTACAGTGTAAAATTTTTAGTGTATCCTGAAAAATTAAAATACAGTATTGTATAGATATTCATATAGGTAACCAGTAAAAAATTGTACAATACTGATATTTAGTGTGTTGAGATTAGAAAGCAGATTTATGAAAACATGATATTTTGAGAGTTGGAAATCCCACACATGCAGGTCTGGGGATGTACGGTGACAGCGAAGATTCAGACAGCGGGGATGATGCAGATGTCAGGAGTCCTGTCCGTGCCAACGGAGCTGATTCTGATGAAGAGTTGAGGGTCAGTTATTATATTTTTTCAGTTGTCATTTTACAATTTTCAAAGTGCATACAGCACTCTTAGCAAGTTGGCATTTTTTCATTACGACTGTTAAACTTTGCGACAAACTCAGCTAAAAGATTTATGAAAGAACATTTTTCTCCAGTGAACATTACTATTTGTTAAGGGGACCCGGAATGCCTTAACCTTACAAATGTTAAATCATAAATATTCCATGTACTTTTTCTCCAAAACTATCTTTGACAGACGTATTAAATTTTTATATGTTATAGATACATACTTTGGTTATATACTGAAGCTGAGATATTTAAATTTAGCCTTCAGTTTTAATAAATTATAATGTTTTACTATGTTAACCTTTTTTCTCTACATTTTACAACATATAATTCTCATTAAAGAGATTACAAAATTGAAATCTGTAATTTTGAGAGCTTCAGTATATGCTCAATATCTGGATGAACAAACTGAAAATTTCAAGACCCTACATATAGTAGAAATTGAGGAAAGGTACATTAAGTAATTAAAAAAGAAACTTACGGAAAACAGCCTCCGAAGTTAGAATATCAAAATAAGCCAGCCCCATAACTTGGTTCACCTTCCATGCACAACATTTTTTTAAAAAATTCACTAAAAATATTTAGACTTACAGTACAGCAATGATTTATACCTAATTTTGAAGCTAAAACTTCAGTTATTTTTAATCAGTGAAAATAAAGAAGTAATATTTGACCCAAAATCTCATTCCGGATCCCCATAAGAGAAAGTAAAAATAATCAACTCGTCAGTCACACACAAAAGGAGAATTTCATGAGATAAGAATGCAAGTTATTATGTGATCTGATAAACTTCTCAAAATACATAAGTTTTTTGTTTTTGTTTTGTTTGTGAAAACAAATTTTATGATTCAGTTCTTTTTTTGCAGTTATATGGTGACATATTAATTTTAAAAAAAATACACACACACCTTTAGGTTTTTACTTCCTCTGTTAATATTCAAATTAAATTGTTTTCTTTTCCTTTCTCTAGGATCAAATCCAGAAAAGGAAGATGGATTTTATGAAGACAGAAAGGGAAATAGAAGCAAGACTTCAGGAAGAAGAGGAACGTGAGAAGGAAAGAGAGCTACGTATGATGGCTGAGGAAAGCGATGAAAGTGAAACTGAAGAAAGACAGGTAGAGAACCAAACTGATTCAAAGCATCTTATTCAAATGGGTAAGTACAATATTCTACATCATAACTTTTTCCAATGCATCATGGATATGGGAGGTCTATTATACTACATCATGTAAGCAGTTAGTATAAAGATATGTGTATGTAAAGGTATTGATGATGAATGTAAATGTTTTACAAGCATGTTACTTTTGTGTAAACTTATCAGTTTGCTGTGGGAATAGTTATTGAATTATATTAGCAAATCTGAGCAGTGAACACAATGCAAGTCCATTCATGCCATCATGACTGCCAGATGGCTTTGAGCCACTGATTCCTTTTCTTTTAGTTCTAGCTTTCTGTCAGTAAGAATATTATAGGAGAAAAATTCCTCCAACACCAGGACTTGAACCCAGTCATAGGATAGAGGTTCCATCTGGTGCTGTGAATTGAACTCTGGCTTAGCTCAGTTGGTAGAGCATTGGCGCGAATAGCCATAGGTCCTGGGTTCAAGTCCCAGTGTCGGAGGAATTTTTCTCCTATAATATTATCATGTAATGTCCAACAGAGACAATAATCTGTGGTTCATGAAAGCTTATATATCTATTTCTGTCAGTAGATGACATGACATGCCTTTTACCATTTTAAAACTAGAGAAATTATTTATCAATGGGTATGTGTTTCATTGATTTTTAACTTTTTTAAGTCACTATGAAAATCTCAAATGAAGTGAAAATGACAAAACAGCGACACCAGCAGAAAAAACAATAATAAAAACAAAGGGATAGGGTTGGAAATGAATTGAAACAGTATAGACCATAAACATTTTATTTTACATCAAATCCTGTGATAAAACCAGCCATAAATCATGGTCTTGCCCTTGAACCAAACATTATGGAAGTTTTTCAACTCATGGTCCACGACTCTCTCTATGATCAAATTGCCAGATAAACAGGTTTGTAGTACAATTTTATAATAAAAAACCTAAATCTCCTACAGTAACTCAATGGTTCCATACAACATCAGACAAAATATAACCTTGCATTTTCCATCCTCATGGCCAAGCAAAACAAATTTGCATTCAAAATCCCCATTTTTGCCTGAAAATATTAGTATGTATGGGTGCACCATGTGTAAAAAAGATAGCATACCAGTGGATTAATAGCAGGGCCGATGCAGACAAGCAGATATGCCCACCACCACACTAAATGGTAACTTGTCGTGCAAGCTAGCAGTCCAAAGGATATTATGGAGGAATGCAGACAAGTGAGCTTAATACCCATACAGTCTGTGTGCTCGGAGAGAGTGAAATTTAAGTTGTGGGTATTGCTTGATATAGAACTCTTCATTGAAGAATTTTAGAAGTATCCTGAATCGATTAACACATAATATATAAACACACTTGCTACTTATTTATGATTTATTACTTAACTTGTAACATGTTTTCAAAAAGGGTCTTTGAACTATGTAGTTGAACATGGCTAAAGATGAGGGGGAAGACCCTTCAAAAATATGTTACCAGTAATTGATAAATTATAATGAAGTACTAGTAGTGTGTAAACTGATTGTACTGGCTATCCATCTTGGGCCGCATCATGTTTTTAGCATCTAACGTTTCGGACATCTTATCGTGTCCTTCATCGGAGAAAGATTCACATCAAAATGAAGTGCCTGTAAAGAATAAACAGTCGCAGTTGTCATGACGTCAGTGAGTACATTCATTAAAGTTTTAATTTTTTCCTGCCAGATGTCACTGATCTTTTACCCATCTTCCGTGTTTATGTTATGGGGATGTTTAATAATTTCATTGGCTTCTGTTGTGGCGGGTCGGTTGGAGAGTTTGATGGGTGGGCGCCAGATATAGATATACTATATCAAATTTATGTTTTATTTTAGACCCTCCGGCAGCTTCAAGTCAGATTCGAGCAGAATTCTCTTTTCTCAGAGCGGGAATGGTAGACGTGCAGACTGGTGATCCTTCCTTCATAGAAATAACGTTGCATACAATTGAACAACAAACTTTTATTTTAATTAATTCAGCAATGTTCTTAATACAATTATTATAATTCTTACAATAATTACAAATAGTAATTATAGAAAATTGTTCTTGTTGCTTAGCTACGTAGAAAACTGATGGATTAGTTATTTACTGATGTCCAATTTATAAGCTCGTAATATAATCAAAGTTAAAATATTATGATGCTGACAATTCTTCTATGTCCAAAAATTACAGCCGTGAAAATGTTTAAGTATTGAAATTGTCGACTGAAAATTCTTCTAAGTCGGATAATTATATTCACGAAAAAGTTAGAGTATCGAAATTAGATACTGAAAATTATTCTAAGTCGAATAATTACGACCCACGACACTCCGTGGTAATACGGGAGCTACTAATCCCGTCTCCTCCCGGACCGATGAAATTCAAGTGGTCACTCCGACCGATGAAATTCAAGTGTTCACCCCGACCGGTGAAATCCAAGTGTTCTTACTTGCTTTATAATAAATTAAAACTAACTCCCAAAAATCCTTCTAAGGACGGCCCACTTACCCCTTATGTTCATCCCACGTGACAATTACTCTACATCTAATTGGAAGTGACGAATCTTATCTATAGCCAATAGGATACCGGTGCATCACTAAGCCAACCTTCGACATTCACTTCGACAATACTAGGAACCCACTGACTTGCATTGTTTAAACTCCAAGGAAGTTCATATGATTACCATCAGTTTCCTTTGTACTAAATAATATTAATATTCTTACTTCTATTCATACAGCACTCAAGGTATTGACAGACCCATTGTCCATTCTCATTCCTTTACATACTTACAATAGAGGCTACTGTGTGTACTGTTATGTCTTTGTTCGAGGGAGATACCTGAAAGCTATTATGTGTGTTATTAGCACGGGGCTGGAATTACCCGGCTACCTGGCCAAGCTTACCATTTTCTATGACCAGTGCAAATTGCATTAAATACATAAATATTCAATTTGTTAATGACTATGAATTTTAAGAGATTTGTTAATAATTGCAATAAACTTTTCTCCAGATTATGCATATTTTGATACCAAACAAGCTACTGAAATATTATCATTTAATTAATTGTCATTTATATGAGCATAATCTACTTTATATTACTTTATATAGGCTGGGTTAATCTGGACTGCGTCACTGTAACAAGTCTAGGGAATCTTCTGTTTTCATGTTTTAGTAGAATTATATAATCAAAAAGTATTTTGTGGCTAGTTTCGTCCGAATGAGGTGCTATGGCAGAGTAGTCTGTTGTTTTTTTTTTCTGGTGTCTGATATGTTCTTTTCTTCTGGCATCCAGAGACCGTCCCATTTATCCTATGCACCCACTGATATCATGAAAACTGTGACTGTTTATTCTTCACAGGCACTTCTTTGTAATGTGAATCTTTTTCCGGAGAAGGACAAGATAGGATGTCTGAAATGTTAGACGCTAAAAACACGATGCGGCCCAACCCGAATAGCCAGTACAATCAGTTTATGTATGACACCAGCCGTGAAAGCCTACGAACTAAGTTAGTAGTAGTGTGTTGATATATTATATATTAAACACTTTGTTTCACTTTATTGTGTTCCAATACAAGTGCGCTTTGGTTTGGCCACTCAGGATTATTTGAATTTCCTTAAATGACTACACTCATGCAGAAATAATTGAAGAATTTAGTTTCATTATATAAAATGGGTCTGAAATCTTCCTTTAGAAGGTGCAACTCACATATGGATCAACCCTGTGCTTTCATTTTTATTTAATAGGTTATTCACTAAATATACAAAAATTGCCCCATTTTCATTTCTGCCTCCATAATAATGTATGTACAGAAATTACAATGAAATATTGAAATTATGATGTCAAGGAGTATCACTGATAAATAGTGTCATAGCAGGCGTTGTTACACATACGTCACTAGGCTCATCTGCATCTGCCTTTAATTGCACAAGCATAAGCCACAACAGCAAACAATTCCAAACACTTGATCTTACATAGTGTGCATTTCTGGTCTCAGTAGCATTGTAACATTTATAAGAATTTTCTTAGTCATATTTATAGGCCTAGGCCTGTATACTTTTCCCTTTTAGGGCAACTTTCTGGAAAGCTTTCCTCGTAAAAATTTTGAGTTCACTATCTATTAATAATGACACTTTCATACTGTCTCTTCGATAAAATGCCAGAGTTTAATATCTGATGTCATAAAATCAGGACTTCTTAATGGACTCTAGGGTTTAATCTGAGAGATGGTATGATATACTCTGTGCCTCTAGATATGAAAAGAAAGGAACGTACCCCTTAGAGGAATCCAAAATGCCTGTATGTGATGTGCCATGTTCTCTGCATTGCTTAGGGCCTGTACGACAACCACCTGATATCATATTTATTTGCCAGATAGAGAACCTATCTGGAAATTGGCCAAGAATTGCATACTATGATCTCATAACAGAATCTGTCTAGGAAGTCAACTCCCAGCTAAGCTAGAAGGAGGATGGAGTGGCTAACAAACTACCAACTGCTAGTTAGGGAAGCTTGGCTGAAACAAGATGGCAGCACTCCGAAGCTTCCTGGCCACCTGAATTTCAGAATTGAAGCCGGAAGATTTAATTTGCATAAAAATGTCATTTTAGGCTCACATATGAATGAAATAGAATTGTATAAATCAATTAATGCACTTAAAACGATATGTTCTTTATATAATTTAATTGTATAAATATAAATCCGTTCTGCCCCACCTAGCAGATGCCTATCGAACTACAACAAACACGCCTCTTTGCACAACGACCTAAGGATCATTTTACAAAATTTTACCGCATTCTTGCTGATAGCAGTTCAGCGGTGGTATTACAAGACATCATCCAGTTAAGCTATCTGGAAGTCACGTATCGGGAGGAATTGTCGACAGGTGGTAATACAGGCCCTTAATATGCTGCCATGTTCGCTTGTTCATGTTATCTGACATCTGGAAGTCTTCACATATGCCAATGTTGCATTCTCTCTCTATTAAGTAATGACATCTTCATACCATCTCTTAGATTAAACCTTGGAGTGCATTGATAAGTCCTGATTTTATGACACCATATATTAAACTTGGGGTTTCATCGAAGAGACAGTATGAAAGTGTCATTATTAATTGATAGTGAACTCAAAATTATTGTGATGAAAGCTTTCCAGAAAGTTGCCCTAAAAAGGTTCCATAAGAAGAACAAGAGAACTAAGTGACACACTAACCTCTTAGGAGGTCACAATGGTCGCATATGGACTTTTTGGATTCCTGAGAGGCATGTTACATTTTTGTACTAAGATGTAATCTAGTAGTAAGTGGACTTCTGCAAAGCCTGTACTTTCTTAAGATGGCATGTAACTGAAAGATTAAAGAAAAATAGCCACTTTTGTAAAAAAAGAAAATATATATTGTATCCATTATGTACAGTGTATTTGTAAATGCACTGTATATACTGTCAGAATACATCAACTATAGCAATGAAATTAGTATAGAAACTAATATTGGGAAGAACACAGTGAAGTCATATATATTATTAAGGCTATATTTCACACTTGAACTTCACTATTAAATATTTACCTAGGACTACGTAGTTTCAGTCACCCTTGTGACTATCCTCAGTGATTGGTAGTACAAGGGAACAGTGCTACCAACAAAAATTCAGATGTAGCTGAGGATAGTCACAAGGGTGACTGAAACTACGTATTCCTAGGTAAATATTTAATAGTGAAGTTCAAGTATGAAATATAGCCTTAATAATATAATGAAATTAGTCTTTAAAAAAGAGTGCGTTTTGATATGCAGCAAAATCATTGTCTGTTATTAACTTAAATATTTATATATTACTATCAATTAAGAGCTGCTAATATGCCGGTATAGATAAAGTTCAAATGAGTGAAAAATCTAATAACTTTTCTAACAAGTTTTTGTATTTTTAAGTTGTGTAAGATACTTAAAAAATGTAGCTACATTTAGGTATGATCACCTGGCTGTGTTAACTGAGTGTTCTCCACATTTAATCAGACTTATGTAGCATAAGTGAGAGCTTGTCCATATATTTCAGGGTCTGAAGAAAATGATGGTGACATGAAAACAAATCTCCTGCATCTACAGGATGTTGTTTCAAAGCAGGAGATTAAACTGGAAAATGATCAGGATAGCTTCACATCTCCGCCCTCCATGAGAAAGTCTTCCCGTGATACAGAAAGAAATTATGAAAATTCTAAAGCAGATAGAAAACTGAAGCAGTCTCCATCAGTTCAACAGAAGAGGACTAGCGGCAGTTCAGAAGAATCTAGTTCCAAGAGTAATTCTGATAGTTCATCTTCATCAGGTTCAAGGAGTTCTTCTCGGTCTAGTTCTTCTGCAAGCCGATTGAGTTCTAAAAAGAATTCCAAGAGTGGCAGGAGCATGGGAAGCTCTAGGCGATCAGAAAAGAAAAAGAGTAGCCGTAGTCATAAAAGATACAGTCGTAGTCATAGTCGTGATAGTGATCGTGCTCATAAGAGATCTAAAAGAGATAGAAAAGGAGATAGTGATAGAGACAGGAGGGATCGGGATAGGAAAAATCGACATAGGAGTAGGAGCAGGAGTAGATCAGATACTAGTAGGAGCAGGGACGAATATGATAGGAGAAAGTCCAAAGATGAGAGGCGACATAGCAGTAGACATGGGTCTGAGAGAAGTCGTGATAGTGAAAGGATGAGTAATAGCAGTAGCAGGCCGCGAGCTTACAGACAAGATAGGGATAGTTCATCGCCAAGTAGTAGAAAATCAAAGAAACGAAGCAGAAGGCACTCTTCAGACTCTAGGTCTCCGTCTTACTCTAAACACCATGATGGTCATCATTATGGGGAAAAGAGGGGAAGGTATTCACGTTCCAGGTCTAGCTCTACTACCCGAAGTAAGAAATCTCGACGGGGGAGACGATCTTCCTCCAGCTCTCGTTCTACCCAGTCCACGGAGAGAGAGAGGAGGGCCATGGGTAAGAAGTCCGGCCACAGCCGCTACGACTGATCGAGCCACCGATGCAGGTGGATACACAAGGTGGTATTTCCATTCATGTCATTATAGTCTTTAAGATTCAGATAAAGTGGATATTAATGGGTATATTAAGTAAGTTCATTTGCTAAATGTATATTTTTAGAAAATCCAGTTACTGATATATGGTCTTGAGAAAATATTAATACAGTAAAACTTGCTCAAAGCGGAATCGTATGGGACCAAAAGAATTTTCCAAATTGGACAAGTTTCCGGATTACACAAAATACACTATGCTAGGCTACATAAGTGTTATAAATTACTGTACCATGCGCCAAAAATGTGAATTTGTAATAACTTATGCAAATACTGTAATTAATTACACACCTTAATTCCTGTACAGCAGACATTCTTTACTTTATTTTTATGTACAGTAAAATACTACACTATTACTGTATTAATAATTAATGGCAAGTTAACACTTTGCGACCCACCCGGCTCCCCTTTCCATCGGCCCTGTCGCCTTCTCCGCCAGGCAGGCTTCCCCTCCGCCTACCGCGCATCGTCCCGCGCACATCTACCCCGCTATTGCTCTTGCCGGCCGCTACTAAGCGCTGGTAATGCAGCTTCCTGTGTTAAGCCGCAGCTTACTCTAATGATTGCCTTGCACCATACATAATATTTCACAATTTTTAAAAAGATTATAAAAAACAAAATAAAATTTCACGAATTATATTAAAACAATATCCTTGTACCAAACATCATATTTCACGATCTTTAAACACCGATTTGAAAGAAAAAAAATTCACAATATATAAAAAATCGAAATTTACATAATATTTCCCAATTTTAAAAAACGCCGTGTTAATTGATGCAGAAAAATTCCCTTGCACCAACACTACTCTTTTCATAACAAACAAACCATCTCAAAATTAGAAAACCCGATTCTTGCGTTAACACTCGCTAGTGCCAACTAAATTAGATAACTAAAATATACCGGAACTTCCTTCAGTGCTCAACTGTCCTTCGTGGCGTAACGGATAAGTCTCTTGGCTATGATGCTAAGGGTCATGCGTTCGATCCCCGTTCGATCCAAAATTTACTGTTAGGAATAGGTCTCGAATAGGTAGGTAGGGTGAAGAGGAGGTGAGAGGAAGAGAGGAAAGAGACGGGAAAGGAAGAGAAGAAGAGAATAAAGGAAAAATAAATTACTTTTCTCTTTCACCATTTCCTTACTAGATGTCGCCACCGTCGCTACTCTCCTAGTAGTTCTAATGCCGCCGCTAGGTTTCTCGTAGTGGTGGGGGGCTCGGGTGGGTCGCAATATGTTATTTTCCCTAATTAATAACACTAACACAATATAATTGTGCAATTACTGTAGAGTAACTGTTTTCTTGCCTCATTATCCCTAGGTTTATTTCACTTTTGTCGCCACATATCGGGACATGGGTCTGGACAAAGGCAAGTTTTAAGCCCTCGCATTTACAAACCATTCCCACTCTATTTCATTAATTTTTTCATTTCCCGTCTTCTTTGCTTTTCTCTTCATTTGTCCGTTCCCCTTCATCCACTCCTCCCTTAACTTATCTTTGCTCTTTAAAGTTTTGTAAGTTTGCGTTTTACCGCATTTGAAACACAAAATTATTTCGCGCACAGAAAGTTTGTCTCTCACTCGCCTCGATCGCCTTCATTTTTTCATTGAGCGTGAGCGATACGTACTTTTTGTTCGGCACGATGTTACTTAAGATACAAACAGTACAAGCCAACTGAAAATGAAGCCTGGCGGAAAATACAAAACAAAGCAGGTAGCAGATTTCTTGACTACTGGGTAAATTCCATTGTTGGCCGAAACATAAAGCCACCGCCGTGTATACTCTAACAGAACTCTCAGGGCTGTACAATATTCGCGCTAAGAAGTAACGTGTTGACACAGACGTGAATAACAAAATATATTATATTGTAATGCTGCTTTTCCGCATTATAGAATAAATTGCTACTTAAATCTTAAAATTTGCATTCCGTTTCCGCGTTAAGCACGTTCCGTTTTATACAAAATATTGACATTTAAAAATGTATTGCGTGCGTCGGGACCGAAATATTTGTACGCTTTGGACAGATTTCCGGATTATACACATGCCGCTTTGAACAAGTTTTACTGTATTATTATTAGGCAAAATCTTTTTAAGATCAGTCAGTCTAGTATTAGCCCAAATCTAGTAGTTTTTTAATGAAAGACTGTAATTTTTTACCTTTTTACTGCATTTCAATACACGGTACATCAATAGCTCTTAAAATCTATTAAAACACCAACTTTCATTCTTTATCATCATGTTTCACTATTTGCGAAAAACAGGTGCCTCTGTCAGCCTGGGTAGTGCAGTTAGTATCACGCTGGCGTCCTGTGCCTAAGGTTGCGGGTTCGATCCCGGTCCAGGTCGATGGCATTTATGTGTGCATAAATGTGACAGGCCCGTGTCAGGAGATTTACTGGCATGTAAAAAACTCCTGCGGGACAAAATTCCAGCACACCGGTGATGGTCACAGGCCTAAGTTGCAGTACATCCCCGCCATTAAATAACCATATACCAACCAAGAGCTTCTACCCATATGCAAGGTAGAGAAAGTTAATGAATGTAACACATCAGGTTTTTAATAAAACAAAATATCTTTTAAAACTTTTCTTTTGTAGTCTTGTGAGAATTGCTGTGCATGGCATATTTGAGAGCAAAGAATATTAGAAGTGTCTCCTACAGATCAGGAATACGGTGGCGAAACTTACCACTTCTCAGCTGGTAGTTGTCAGGTTATCATTGGTTTTCTTCTTCCTTCTCTATGGCTTTCTCTTGTACTAGATTTGGGCCAATAAGACACATCTGTAAATAGATACTGTACAGTAATTTGTTTAATGAAACCAAATTGATTTAATTATTCCAAATATTAATTGCGTGAGAGTAAAATTTTATTTCGAGATGAGTTAATAGTGGCAGGTTAAATTGCATCCCCTTTAATATTGTATGGCTAACATGAGAAACAACTATATGTGTGAATGGATATTATATTGTGCTTGGTTGAACTTCAAAATAAGTGTAATAAATAAAATGTTAAAAAAGCAAAAATTGCATGTAGTAGTAAATTGAATTTTTCATATATTTATCGTTATTGCAGATACAAAATTTAAAAAAGAAATGTGCTGTAATACTACATTTAGATTTTTAAAATTTAGGTTTGTTTGTCAGTTGGCACATACAGGCATTGACATAAAATAAGATATAACATCAACATAAAACCACCCTAGGATGTACATTTAAAAACTCTTCAATAGTATAGAAAGGGTTTTTCACTAACCAATTAAAAAGTGTATTCGAGAATTTATTTCTGCTATAAATTTTTACAAAAGAAGGCAGCTTGTTGTAACACTTAGGGCCTAAATATAAATGAGAATTAACTGATTTACTGAGTCTAAATTGTGACAAATTCAAAGCAGCGTTATTCCTGGTATTATAATCGTGTATTTCATTTCTGGATGTGTAGTCAGAAATATTAAAGTTTACATGCAAAAGTAACTCTAATAAATACAAATTCACAACACATATTGTGGTATTCCATTATACACATGCTCAGTACATTTATTCCAGTAAATGTCCTCATATCTTAACCTCTATTTTTTATTCAGCTTACTGATATACCGGTAAACGGTATTCTGATGGGTATTCATCCATTGACTCTGAAGTGTGGAGCAATTCTGTAGTTCGAACTATTTACTTACGACTGTGCTACGGAATCAGTCCATAATTTTTTCTCCCATCATGCTACAGTACTTTTTTTCCTGTCAAAGATAACTCTATTGTTCATTTCCTTGTCTTTTCCATTGATTCTTTCTTAGGGCTGTGCTCATCATCGCCAATAATGTACTTTTTAGTATCCACTCTCTAAAACGGCTGCTTGTCAAACCATTACACACTGAAAAATAATACTAATAGTCGTGGAAACCTTTAGTGGCGTATTGAACAAAATTCAGATGTAGTGAGGAGTCATATCATCTTTAACTGGGGTTTAAACATAGCACATAATCATAAAACAATAAATATAAACCAACATTGCTTCTTTACTGTATGTTAATCAGAATCTTGACCAGGGCTTTTCACAATTCGTAAGCCAAAATCGTTTCTTTTTCCTCAAAAGGAACACCGCTTACCCCTGTCTTTAAATACAATAAATTCCTTATATTGCTGCCGAGAGTTGTTTGCTTAATAAATTATGAGGTATTGTAAAAACTCAGTACATTTAATTATGGTCATACAACAAAAACAAGTCTTATGCAACTAGACTGTAAATAAAATGATGAAGCTCTCTATGCTTGGTTCATAAACATACTCGTGCCTTAATAAATGCCATTATAGGCTCATTGAATAATGTACTAATAATAATAAATAATAATAAATCAACAGATGCAAATTTTACTGTATGTTTACACTGCTAATCTTATTTAGTGGTAGGGTCAAGCACGATAGAGTGAGGAGATAAGTTTGTGTATGAATTTCTGCTTGCATACAGTTGAGATGTAATTGATTTAGGTACTTGGAATTGTTTTAGGTACTGTGAATATATTTTCCCCCCATTTTCTGGATGTATGTGTCTATTGTTTCAGCTGTTGGAGGTGAAGAATAAGATGTTACTGTGATGATACAATTTCCTCGTCAGCAGTGGGGCTGAAAATGTGTGTCAGTGTGTAATTAAGGAAAAAGGAAAATTTGGTGGAGAATTGTGTGGTATTGCATCTTTTGCAAAAAAATTTCTTTGCATTTCATAAACTTGTATGTGAATTGTGCTTTTTCAAACTAATTACAATTTTATTTACCACATTATTTGTTTGTTCATAATTCAAGTTGTTTAGCCCCTCAAGCTGGTAGGGTATACCTATTCAGTATTCTTATAAAATTGTTCAGTGGCGGACGCAGAAATTTTTTTCGGGGGGGGATTTGACTTTCAACTTACATATAAAATTAGTTTATAAAACTGGCCACTTAGAGTACATATATAGACTTTTTTCAAATTTCGGGGGGGGATGTAACCCCCCAATCCCCCCCCCTGCGTCCGCCACTGAAATTGTTAACTCTTTTCACATGGTAGGAAAAAGAAATTGTTGCCACTGAAAAATGTTATAACTCCAACAGAAAAGATTGTAAAATCTTGTTTATGTTAAAAAAGTCTCTTTGGGGAGGATGCCCCGATTTCAGGTACTTTGCACCCTGGGCAAAGTTTTGTTTACAGTCCCGTTTCACTTTTTACTTTTATCGCCAACTCCCATCCCAAAGTTATTGTTCTGGTATTAAGTTCGAGCTTTATCCAAGTATCAACCAATATTATTCCGATAGCATTTTATTTTTTTGAGTAATCCAATCACTGCCTAGACAACAGAACAAAAATTTAATATCTTCTTTTCTAAAATAAAAGTAGTTACATTTTGGCAAAAAATGCATGATTGCTATTTTAATTTCATTTACAAAAAATTGCCTAAAAACTCTAAAAATATTTTTAATATGTAATATAGTCAATCTTTGAAATTATACCAAAATATTTAATATATTTGGTAGTTTTAATCCATTTGCTAAATTACATTTAATTATGTCCATAAAAAATATATTACAGGTATATTAAAACCAATGTTCTAGAACAAAAAAATTACCTTATTTCTAGAATTTACTTATTTCTACTTTACATTGAGAATCTAAAACTGAGTCTGACATTTTTCATTGTTTCGAGTTTAATTATTTAAAATTGAATTGGCATAAAGTTTATTTTACAACAAAATTTCCCCTCTCAATAATTTTCCGCCCTGTTAAATGTTAATAAGAAGGAAGCCATGATTTCCTACCTTCTTGTTGTGCTTTGGGGTGTCAGTGATAATGAAACTTCCCTGTTCATGCTATCATGGTGTGAACTCCCAATTTTCTACAATCAGTTCTGGTAATCAATTTATCACACAAGTGCAGTATTATAATATCAAAGCCTGTAACTTATGTCAACTTATTATTGCATTCATGGTATATAATCATTCTTATTATTAAAAATAGTGAACTTATAAACTCTTATAGCTCCACTTACGTCTCATTTCTATGGACTAGGTTCAGGGAAACTATCAACTAGTCGACCATATTGAAGAGCTGTTCCTAATTAATTACCATACTTCTTATGTACTTTCACTCTATTTTCCCTTTCATAGAAAAAATATTGATTCTTGTGTGTCAAGTCTAACATATTCTCAGAATTAGGAAAGACGAGGCTTAAGTATCGCAATATACCATTGATGTAGCTATCATCAAAGGCTTCCAAATTAATTCCTGAATCTTGTAAAGTTGTTTTTTGTGCTTTTCACAAAATATTTATTCAGATGGTTAATCAGCTTGATGGGTTAATCTTGACACATTCTGTATTAAATTTTTAATGGATTTTTAAAAAAAGTAAAATATGTTCTTCGTATTTAATCGCACTATGAAATTGTCAGTATTGAAGTTATCATGTTAAGTGTGGTAAGTGATTTTTTGTGGTTCCTAAAAGCACGTCATACACAAGTTTGAAAATGTGTATTATGGTGATCGTTAACGACTTATTGTCTACCCTGAGGATTTTGATATGCTCAAATTCAGGATGTCTGATAGGCAGTTGGTTAGCTAGTAAAAATTCTCAATTACCAAGATCTGCCATATAAAGACTGTTTTATAGGTTCCTCAACTCTAGATGTTTGGAAAAAATTACCTTAAATATCTTCCAGTTCTCGTTAGCAATACTGTAGAATTTTAAAAATCCAAAATCGTTGTTTTATTTGGTAAAAATTTTACAATTTTTTCTTTATTTCATGAGACATTATTTCAGAATTCTTAACACCTTATGGAAAAATTAGGAACTATTTTCTAGTACAATCTATATTAAAATCTTAACTACTTTTGTAAATATTGAAATATAGGACTTTCTATAAGATCTATGCATAAAAAATAAACCTGCTATAAATGTTTAAATAAATTACAGAGAAACTAACACGTTCTTGGAATAAAGAACTTATCTTTTAAGTTAGAGCATGAATCAATAAATTATCAGTAATGATAATATTTACATTTTCACTTCTGTGAAAAGTGTAGTGTGGAATTAGGATTTCTCTCCATTTAATAGTTCAATCTGAAGACTTTTTTTTGTATTTACCCTCTCTTTGTAGCAGTCATACTGTCATTGATTGATGTTTTCAATTTCTGTGTAATCAGATATGTGTATTTAATTAACTTTCGAGAGAAGAAGTTATTAACTTACAAAACATCCTGTGTTTGAGGGTAAATTAACACCAAGTCTTAAGTTTTAGCGTTATACAACCTGAGCTTCTAAGTGCTCTGTCTTGATCCTGGATAACTTATAATCTACTTAAAAGTAGTGACAAACTGCCTTACGTGCAGAAAGAGAACCCTTGATAAATAAATACTGTATATACCTGAATAATACCCACATCAAAATTTTTTAAAAGGAAATTTGAAAAAAAATCTATAGGCCCATACATAACATTATTTTGCCAGTTTTATTTTTAATTAAACAGTTATAATTAACATTACATATAATAAAAATTAAATATGGTAGGCTAAATTGTAATTATAAAAATAATTTGCATGGTAATAGCCAGACGAACTCTTCCTGTTGTATACGCTTAGCCTAACATTTCCAACAACACTCTCCATTCATGAATCCAGCTGTGCAGTGGGAATCCACACGCGATGACATGCGTCTGACCCAAGGTCAAAGCCATACAGAAATTCATTGAACTTTTCCCGAATTAGTGCTTCTGCTTGTACTGCACTGTTACTTGCTTGGTGTCTCTACTCGTAAAGCTTTGCTTCATCAGTCATGGCAACCATGTAGATAAGAAAGCATGTTCTTTGTCTCATGTTTCTTTCATTACAGCTTTGCTACTGTTATACTATAATGTGATGCTACTACAAAGCGTCGTTCTATATTGATCTGATTTGGTACAAAATGTAGAAATTCAGATGAGAGGAGTCCAGTAATCAAATAATACCCACATCCCAGTTTCTTGTTCAAAATTTTCGAAGAAGAAGAAGAAAAAAAAATGCTGGTAGTATTCGAGTATATACGGTATTCATCGCATCATTCATTTGCCTACATACAACCAATAAGGGTCGTTTTATTTATCCAAAAAAATCATGCTCAAACTTATTGCACAATATTGAAGCAGGGGCATAATTAGATTGTAGGCTTCCCATGGCCGGAGTCATAACTCTCTGGGGTGTCGGGTGGTGCTGCGTCGATCATTAGTAGGCCAACGTTTCCACAGCCATATTGCTCTCGTCTTCAGGGCTGGAGGGTGAATGTCATTGCAGACAATATGCTAGCTATATACCTATGTGGTCTGGAGTCATTATTGGTTGGTGAAAACTTGTGATGGGAGCTTCATTTTCTCTGTCAGCTATGTTATGATGCAGCAATAGGACAAAGGCCTTGACTTGCCGAGAATCTGGCACACCCTTCTGCTTCACTATAATGTGGCTGACATAGACAACGAAGCTTCCACCGGTCACATTGCTCGAGCAGGTGTCATCACTGCAATTGGCAGACCACCCAATAATGGACTCTAGACCACATAGCTAGCACATCCTCTGCAATGACATTCACCCTCCAGCCCTGAAGAAGTCGACGACATGGCTGTGGAAATGTTGGCCAACCAACAATTGACGTGGCACCACCCAGAAAACCCAGATAATTACATCTTAATTAGATTCTTTAAATCTGTGAAACATAATTGTGTGTTCATCACACTCCATATACAGTAAGCTGTGAAAGATTTCTTGCAATTGTAATGAGTAATAATGATTTCTGACATTAACTTGTATTTTGATTAACCTTAAAACCAGCAACACTGTTTCTTTATAACCAAAATCAAATGTATAAAATATTTATAATGCTTTAAAATTGTTAAACATATTAAACATTTATCAGTTGTAGGCAGTATGATTGCAATAAATTTAAGGTAAAGGCAGAAGAAAGATCTTAAACTAGTATCAAAACCCTCAAATAAAAAATGCTTTATGTACATACCAGCTAATTTAATCTGGAATGAGATACATTGTTTCTGATGTTTACATGTTTAATTCAAGTTCACATTTCTGTTTTCCATTTTCTTTTAGATTTTGCATTTCTTGTGTGTGCTTTTACAAAATAGTGAGTTATTTAGTGTATATTTAATTCTTTGTATTAGCGTGTCTCGCCCAAGACCTACAAATTTTAATATTTGGCCAGGTTTATAAGCATGGATAAACGAGTACAAATCACTGAATTCATGACGTCTCACTCAATTTGAGAATTACTTTCCCTGAAGCTCTTAATTTTGATAGGCTGCTGAAAACATCTTTAATATGGCTGTGTCCGAAAGCTGGGGTCACTAACTATGTATGAGAAACTAGCAACTTACAAAGTACACACTATTCTGTTTTGACGTGTATGCTTCAGTTCATGTCCTTGATTTTTCTATAGATTATCAAGGATGCTCTAGTTTAGTCTACTAGTTATCAATGATGCAAGCATTCTTAATTGCTAGCTGCGAAGGACTTGATTGCTGGGAACTGTATAGCTTTTGTTTATGACTTCTGATATCACTTTCAGCCAGGGTCATACTAGCATTCAGGCAAAAGTCTGGTGCGCTGCACTGCCATCATTTTCAAGTCACCTGTTGACCAGCGATTATTATTTTTAGAAGCTAAAAAATATTCAAAGGGATGAAAGCTTTGCTTACAGATTGAGATAAAATTTGGGTCAGCACAAATTGAAATGTCACCATTCACTACCCGCATGTTTGTTTTATTGCATTTCTAAAACAGTAAACCTAGTATCAATATTAAATGGAAGTTAATACAATGAAGTTATATAACATAATAATTATATAAGAGTTTAATTTTACACAAAAACTTCACTGCAAAAGGCAGTTGAAGTATAGCTGTTGATAATGGTAGCAAAGGCGCCGAAACTAGTACAGGTAAACTATATCAAAAGTGAAGTGTTTGTGTAAAATTCAACTCTTATATAATTATTATAAATAAATCTGGTGTTTTAATAATTATACTGTACTGTTTGACTATAGATGTGTTGCCATCAAGAACTCTTAGCTCTATTGGTGTTTTTTCTCAACATAAACTAAAAGAAAATTGTCACAGTATTTAAGAAATTCTACTACGATTAATACATGTCACATATATTTTTTCATGAAATTACCTGTTAACATGGTTGAAAACAATTTGGCAATTTAAAACGGTCATTTTATCATGTTATAATGAGTCAAAAGATGTAAGGTCGCAGTAGTAATAAAATAAAGTGAGTGAAAAATTATTTGTAGGGATGGATGGAGACGCTGGTATTTTCTGGATACAGAACCAAATTTTATTCCTGGTCTGACCCTGCTCCCAGCTATTAAGTCAAGTATCTTCAATTCAACTGAAAGTGTAGCTTTCGGACACGGCCTCAGATCATGACCTGTCCCAGGACTGAATTTGCAGAATATGATGTTGGATTTAACCAGATGAGTAATGATTAAACTCCAGTATCTAATGTTCTGCATGTAATTATGTTTTATAGAGAAATTGTCCAAATTAATTCTCAAATGTAATACTTGGCCCTGTTTCTTAGAGCTTGCTAATAATATTAGAACTCATAATGTTATTCAATTAGTTATCAAAATCTTGTTTCATAGAGGTATGAACACTACTCATAAAATTTCTTCACTAATATTACTAGTTCGTTAGTCAGCTGATTGATTGGCAGGTTAAGTCTGGATTATTGTTTGTATTTTTTCCCTTCTTAGTCTTTTTGTCAATACTATTTCAAAGCAGCACAGGCTACATATGTCTTCATAAATGTAATAAATAATAGCTAGCTCTAAGAAATGAATAAATATGCCAGGCACTTATTCAAAATAGCATCATCCTCAAATCCTAAAAACTTATGACAAAAATTCCTTTGATATCGTATGTAAGCTTTTTCTAAATTGGTAATTAATTCAGAGTGATTCAACTTTAAGAGTATGAAATCTGAATTACGTAGGTTTGAGAATAAGTTATGGGTCCAAAAACACTTATAGAAAACACCTAATCACAAGCAAATTTTATTAGTTCTGCTGTCTATGCAACAATTTACTAATAATATTAACAATATTTACTAATAATTTAGAGTCATGAACTCATAACTAATATTATTAGAAAATATTCTTATGAAACAGAAACTAATAATAAAAACTAATGTTATTATGTATTTGCTAATAATATGAGTGTAAAAGTTCTATGGAACAGAGACCAGAGTAAGTAACAGATACTGTCACTCAGAACACTTTTCTTGCCATAGTGAATACAGATGCAGAAAACCCTATTATTATACAGTTAGCAGTGGTAGCTCGCACATATTCAGTAACTAGTGCCAATACACGACCCTAATCATGGTTCAGTGGAACCAAAAACTTAGGCACTAAATTAAGAATAGAGGTACAGTATTACATAGTTATTTTACCAATCGAGCTCAATGATACCCAACAACATTATTTTAAAATACTTTGCAAAAAAAATGACGCCCATAAGATTACTACAAATCCAAAATATACGTGGTTTTCCTCTAGCTCTGGCTAGCTCAGTTGGTAGAGTGTCAGTACAGATAGTGATTCCTGGTGTAAAATCTTTCTCCTGTTATTCTCATCTAATGTCAGTAGATATAATAATTTGTGGAAACATATATATCTTCATCTTGTATTGATCCGTTTATTATATTATAAGATTTTGTTCTGATATAAATACAAAATTGAAAAGCAAATATTTAGTCTAGCTGTACTGATAGATTGGGTAGTATGTAGCCTGCAATCCAACTGGTTGTCACAACAAGTTGGATGGTGCATGAAGGCCTCGGGTAGTGCCCAGCTTTCTGTTAGAATTTGAAAGGAATAGCTTCAACATTGCTCAAACGCCCCATCATATTTCTTGACTATAATTTGACTAGTGGTAAGCAGCTTTACCACTGAATGGACCAACAGTCTCTGGTCTTGTGCCTGAAATAAAAACAACCAAAAAAAAATAAAAAAAAATTTAGGTACCGGTACTGATATTTTCTAAAGTGATAGTAATTTTAATTTTACTGATTACTTTGTGAAAAAGTAATTTGTAATTGTAATTAAGTAAAATATATCTCTGGTAATTCTAATTAAGCCCAATTACTTTTTTTTTTGGTACTATTCCCATCATTGATGACAACCTTTAATCAACTCACTGGTGTTAGATTTATTATTCTTCTGGAAGAATCCAAATACATAATATTCTGCATATTTTCACACACATATTTTCATTTGTGACTTTTCTTCTCATTTATGTAATTTATTGATTTAAATATCCTAAGAGTATTTCTATTTACAGTTTTTTTTAGCAAATTGTATATATATGTTTGTTTTTAAAATGCTTCCAACATAGGTCTAATTATATAACATTAATTACAAAAATAGCTACTTACGTATTAAGGTAGTTGATGAAAACTTATCTTTTTTGCATGATTCACAGCAAATAAGTTCTGAATATTTAAGTAATTGAAAAGATAAAAACTCATTATTGTGTGAACTACTTCACAGTAATGAATGTATTTCATTTCAGTATGTGTAGAGTACATTTGTTACAAAATGATTGTATTAAATGTACATTATAATAGTTGTTGTTATTATTAAAACATTTAATTCTTCCCTGATTCCTATTCCTTAAGTTGGAATGTTGTTAATGTTTCCACTTTTTGATATTTCTAATCAGAACAGAACTTGGTGTTAAAACAAGATGTAGCATATAAAAATAATAATGAGATGGAATGTGACGCACTAACTTCACTAAAATTAACACTAACCTGGACTACAGTTTCGAAGGGTATCCCCGTTCATCTTCAGCTAGACTTTGTCCATTAGTTGATTGGCATCATCATCCTCTTGTGGGCAACCAATAAACTTCCTAATGACATAATAGATATATAAGCATTCATGAACCACAGATTATTGTCTCTGTTGGACATTACATGATAATATTACTGGAGAAAAATTTCTCCGACACTGGAACTTGAACCCAGGACCTTTGGCTATTCACGCCAATGCTCTACCAACTGAGCTAAGCAGGAGTTCAATTCACAGCGCCAGATGGAACCTCTCTCCTATGACTAATTGCACTGATGGTCTACCTCACAGACAGACAAGTTATGTCATATGCAGTACTGTGAGGCACACTAAGTAGTGATTTTTGTGATTGGGCTCCCACTGTTATTGTACAGTTAACATTCAAGATAGATATATAAGCATTCATGAACCACAGATTATTCTCTCTGTTGGACATTACATTTCTCCTATAATATTCTCATGTAATGTCCAACAGAGAGAATAATCTGTGGTTCATGAATGCTTATATATCTATCTTGAATGTTAACTGTACAATAACAGTGGGAGCCCGATCACAAAAATCACTACTTAGTGTGCCTCACAGTACTGCATATGACATAACTTGTCTGTCTGTGAGGTAGACCATCAGTGCAATTAGTCATAGGAGAGAGGTTCCATCTGGCGCTGTGAATTGAACTCCGGCTTAGCTCAGTTGGTAGAGCATTGGCGCGAATAGTCAAAGGTCCTGGGTTCAAGTCCCAGTGTCGGAGGAATTTTTCTCCTATAATATTCTTTCCTAATGACATCATCATCCGTGGGAAATTCAAAGTTCAAAAGTGTGTTTCTGTTCCTGTGTATGTGAATTTTTTTCCAAACTGTCAGTTGTGTCCCTGTATACATTTCTTCAAAACCTGGTTCCATATTAATTTCATGTCCTGTTTCCCAGACATGGGCTGTTATTGCTGATTTATCAATTTGTCCATATTTTATGTTCCTCCAGTAAAGTTCCTTCAGTATAAAATATGGGCAAATTGATAAATCAGGAATAGCAGTCCATCTGTGGGAAACGGGTCGTGAAATTAATATGGAACAAGAGTTGAAGAAGTGTATGCAGGGACACAGTCAACTGACACTTTGGGAAAAAATTCACATACACAAGAACAGAAACACACTTTTGAACTTTGAAGTTCCCGTGGATGAAGATCTCATTAGGAAGTTCATGGGTTGCCCACGAGAGGATGCAGATATCGATTAACTAACAGATGGAATCTAGCTGAAGATGAATGGGGATACCCTTCGGCTTGGTATTGACTATAAGATACCAAATAGTATGCATCGGGACGACCACAGCTCTAACTCCTAAGTGATCGGGTGAAATATCTAAACAAATAAGCCCCTAACACTGTAATGATTCAGGTTGTCACAATTACAGTGAAAATAACCACAAACCTCTTCACAAGAGATGTTTCAAATGCATCCACACAACATTGGCACCTTTTTAGGAAATTTTCTTTCACCCGCATAAGTTCAGCTTTTGAAATAGAGTCAATTTTTCTTGTGGTATTGTCTTTAAGTTCATCTAATGTATGGAGGTTTGACACAAGAAATTGACTCTTTCTCAGAAGTTGAACTTATGCACGTGAACGAAAATTTTCTTAAAAGGTGCCAGTGTTGTGTATGCAAGAGTAGGACATTTCAAACATCTCTTGTGATGAGGTACGTGGTTATTTTCGTTGTAATTTTAACTGTAATTGTGAGAACCTGAATAATTACACCGTTAGCAGTTGTATTTGCTTAGATATTTCACCCTATCGCTTAGGAGTTAGAGCTGTGGCCGCCACATCACAGAAACCCACAAGATTGGCCAACTCGTATGTGAAACACACTGTATCTGTGATGTTACATGAGAATAATTAAGAGAAAAATTGTCTCTGACACCAGAACCTGATCCTTGGACGTTCGGGTGTCCATGGTGATGAGAATGTTATAGGAGAAAAATTCCTCTGACACTGGTACCGTAAAGCAAACCCTGGCTTAGCTCAGTTGGTAGATCAGTGGCACAGATAACCGAAGGTCCTGGGTTCGAATCCCAGTGTCAGAGGAATCTTAATTCTCATGTAATGTCTAACACAGACAGTAATATGTGGTTCATAAATGCATATATCCATCTTGAATCTGACTGTACAATAACAGTGAAAGCCCAGTCACAAAAATCACTAACTAGTTTGCCTCACAGTACTGCATATGACATAACTTGTCTGTCAGTGAGGTAGACCATTGAGGGTCAATAGGAAAGAAGTTCTGGCACTGTGAAGTGAACTCTGGCATAGCTCAGTTGGTAGAGCCGAAGGTCCTGGGTTCGAATTCCAGTCAGGAATTTTTATCCTATAATATTCTCATGTAATGTCGAACAGAGAGAATAATCTGTGGTTCATTAATGCATATGTCCATGATGTTGCTCTATCAAACGTCATATTGTATCTGGTCACCAGATTGCTACTGTGTACCATAATTCTGAGGCATGCAACAAAGGTTCAATTTTGATGCAGAAACTAAAGCAATAAAGTAAATAAATACAATTTCTTTTTTTAAACAAGCATTCAAAAATATCCAGATTATCAATATAATTTTAACTTTCCATACAATTGGAATTTGTTTTATTCCCCCCCCCCCCCCAATTGCTTCTTTAGAATGTTTTTTTTTTTTTTTTGTGTGTGTAATTTATCACAGACTAATTGTTGCCGTTCAGAATTCAAAATTAATTTTCAGTATTTCTTCTATTTCCCACCGAAAGCAACGCTCATCAGTGAATAACAGTGTTTGACAGCCCATTAGTGATTTAGCCTAATCCAGGATTGAATCTGTGTGGAATTTATTGTGGACAAAATGGAGTCTGAGCAGGTTTTATCGGGATGCTCCCATTTCCCCTGCCATATGTAATTCCACCGTTGCTCCAATCCATAGGCGTACCGAGGGGGGGGGGGTTAGGGGTTTGAACCCCCCCCCCCATTGATTAAAAAATGGAAAATTGTACTATTTATTTCATTATTGTGATATGTCACCTTTTTTAAAAATCTGCTTATAAATTACTTAATAAGAGGTTAAAGCATGGGAAGCTTAAAACTCGTTATTGTGCATCTTAGTTTTTAAAATTTTCCGGGGGGAGGACCCCGGAACCCCCCTCTCCAGATGTTATAACCCCCCCCCCATATGGTCGGCCTGGTTACGCCTATGCTCCAATCATCATCATATGACCATCAAAATTGGTTGCAATAAAGGAATAGGCCAAATTGTTAATAGATTTGCCTACAGTCTCTACCACGTGGAGATAATGCTTAGTAGTTGGTACATCAAAGAGTCAGAAGAGGGCAGGAGCAGCAAGACTAACTACTACTGCCCTCTGTTAGGTGTGCAGTGTATTGTTAGTGTTGGCACCACTTTGAGAGGGGTGTCGGAAGAAAATGGCGCATCATTTAAATACCTTGACTTGAGTGTCCACTTATTTTTGTTCTAAAACGTGAATACTGGTATTAAGAAGCTGTATTATTCTGTTTTGTGTTTCTTGTGGGATGATTTTATTTTCATCACATTGTTCATAAACAGTCTAAACTTATTTGTGTTTACTGACTACATGAACATGGATAGGGATTTCCCTCATGGGAATCCAACTTATAACCTTGAATCTGGTGAAATTAATAGTGATCATCAGTTATTTACACTAACTATCCCCATAAAAGACATAACACTACAAAATCCTTGTGAACGTGATAGTGAAATAATTTCTTCAAAGACAAATATGGCTTCTACACAATATAACCTGAAAATCTTCTCCAAGGAATCCTTTTTAAGAAGCTGCAGTCGACAAAAGACTCCAGAATCCCCAAAAATTGGATTCTGTAAACTACATACAGACAGTAAGACATATAAGCTAGATCCTACTCTTCATTTCAATGGTAAGTCAGAAAATGCTTATGTAACATACCAACATCCAATTCTTTTGTACTTCTTGACAATCCAGAAATGGAAATTGTAGATGCACATACTCAAGTATTGTAATGAAGAGATATAAATCCTTTCCCTATGAATGAGCAAACACCATCTAACATACCATCTGCACATAAGCCAAGAACAGTTAAAATACCTACTATCCCATTGGGTGGAATGAATAAAAGACAGTTAATGCTGTTACTAGTTGGCTGCAGTGGTCTAGAGGTAGCGTGCCCGCCTCTAGATCCGAAGGTCGTGGGATCAAACCCTGCCACAGTCGATGGGTTTTTCAGGACGTAAAAATCCTGGGCACGGAATCCTCCGGGAGGGACTTTAAGCTGGGGGGCCCATGTCATAGATTTACGGCACATAAAAGAACTACAAGCCTAAATTAGAGCCTCTGGACAAAATTTCCCGGCCCTATCACGTCCAAATAATACCTTAGTTTCCAGAGAGGGGTTAAGGGATGATGGGCTTACTATCTGTCCATCTGCCCTCTCTAGGAAAATAAGCATTACAAAATTCACATCGGTAAACAGAAACCTCCACTTGGAGGCCCTCCGCCCCAACATGGGGGCATAGGATTCGAGAGAGAATGCTGTTACTGCAAATTTTTAAGTAAAGAAATATGCCATATCTAAAAACACTTTTAAAAAAAAAAAGCAAAATATGCTTGTCTAATGTACGGTTTAGGTACTTTAACAGTAAGACTTCTTAAAAGATAGAGCACTCTAGAAAGTCATGGGTTCGATTTCCAACAAGATCATTGGGATTTTTCAATAGGCCTAATCTTTCTGCACTGGGCTCAACTCAGCCTCTAACAGAAATGGGTGCCAAGAGCGCAGTCTTGGGGGTGAAGGCAGTCAATCCTGAGTACGGACTCAACATGGAAAGCACAGTACAAACTTTCCTTCACCAATACGTACTCAGTTTGTAAATCTGCACTATGGGAAGTGTGCTTGGTATACCCTCTTATAAAAGAAGTTAATGGGTTTTAAATTTTTCGTTTTTAACAGCTGATTAGGTCTATCCAAAAGGAAAATTCCGATGTGAAAATGTAATGGTATTATCAGTGTCCTTGAATTTAATTACCTATTGAAATACAAAAGTAATATGTAACTGTTTTGTTAAAATCTAGCCTTGAAGTACAGCACATTGTGCAAAGAAGTTTTAAATGTTAAATGAAAATTACAATAAGAATAATTTCAAAATAATTCTGCTAAGTTTAGTTTGACAATGTTAATACTGTACTAGCAGTTGTGTAAATACAAGACCTCACATCCAATATATATATATATATATAAGATTTGCTCTTTACCTTGAAATGGAATAAAAGAATAAAAATCCTTACATCTACAATGTTTTTAATGACTCCAAGGAACATTTCTGTAAAATTGGAAGAAAATTAAACAATGCATTTGTTCATGACTGAGTAACAAACAAATTTATAAAAGAGACAAAATGCCAGTAAACCATTAGAGTTATGTAAACATTTAACTTACTGGAAAAAAGTTGTAGAAAATTTCATACTCGAGAGTGGAGATAGTCTTCAAATTTTCTTACTCATACTCCACATCTTTACTAAATTTTATTTCAATTCTTTTGTAATTGACCAAGAGAGCAAGTTCTTGTTTTAATTCAACCATTTAACTTTTTCATTTGTTTGTAAATTTGTGTTACATAGTCATGACCAAACGCATTGTTAGATTTTTTTCCAATTTGGTTTGAATTTTTCTTGAAGTCATTAAAAATATATTTGTAATGGTTTTAATGCTTTTATTCAGTCACAAGGTGATTGGTGAAGATGAATGAGATTAAATGTAATATAAATTAAATCAACATCATCTCTAGATAATAGGCTATATGCAGTAATAATAGGCTAATAATAATCGTTTGTGGAGTATTGAAAGATTATGAAGAAAATGATTAAACAACTGAATTAGAAACATCTTTCGTAATGTAAGCCATGTTGAATGATGTATTTATAATCAAATGTTTCGCTCAAAGCTATAGGGAACTTCTTCAGCAATATATCTAACTTGTAAGTCTGAAAATGGTGCCTAGCCCAACAGTCCTTGTTATAAAAGCGTTATTATGGCATCATTTTTGTCTGTTTTCATCAGAGTCAAGTCCCATTAACAATGAGACACCTGTGAATATTTCCCAGCAATTTGACTGAGAAGTCATGAGCCCACGCCTCACACAAATTTTTATACATTATTCATGTCATGAGAGATATTCCACCTTGCCCCAGCGACTATGTTAACAATTATGAAAAAAATGTGTAATAGGTATAATGTTGATAGGGCAAAGGGAGGTCCCTGAGAAAACTCACTATAATCTAATTTATTCCATTTCAATCAGATCTGACCTGCTGCAATCAAAAGCAAAGGATTGTATCACAGAACCAGGATAAACTTATAACAATTACAGTTTCCAACACTGATTTGTTGATACTTCATGCTTTAGTCATGAAAGAATGCCAGAGAAATCTTGATAGTGATATTATTTCTACTATAGGGTCGTGACCTCAATAACTTGACCCTGTCCTTCATATCTCTCCCACAGTTGTAAGGTTCCACGTAGATAAGCACAGTTGCCAAGAGATTATGAGTTCCCCTTAGCTAGGCATATTTTAAGAAAAGAAAGACGTGTCTGCAACATGAATATTCTCATGATTTTATATCTTAGAACAGGCTCAGGCTAGTATTATCAAAGGTTCAAATTGGACATTTCCTGCTTTCTATTTGTAATTACAAAAATTAATCCCTGTTATATTTGTAAATTTTCTCCAAGACGCTTACATATTTTGTTAAATATGTAGTTTTTTTTTTAATATATAGTAATTTCTTAAAAGCTGAGAAAGACTACAATTTTGAAACATGTCACATACCTGTGGTAAATGAAACTGATAGCTTCTGTTTATAATACTTACTCATTGACAAGAAGCAATTCCTAAGTAAGCTAAAGGGATATTATCTATTTTATGGAACCCGGATGTTCATTACTGCGCTTATATGAACCCGCCATTCAACCCTATTCTGTGCTAACTCCATCCAACCATCCTTCGCAAATCTTACTTCCCAGTAGCGGACGCAGGGGGGGGGGGGATAGGAGGGTTATATCCCCCCCCCCGAAATTTGAAAAAAAGGCTAACTTATATATGCACTCTAAGTGGCCAGTGCTAGGTTAATTAATTTTTTTTAGTATTCTTTCTACCTATTCAAATCCCCCCCCCCGAAAAAAAATTCTGCGTCCGCCACTGTTACTTCCCTTAATCTATTCTAATATTGTTCTCCCAATTACATCTAGGTCTTCCAAGTGGTCTCTTCCCTTCCGGTCTCCCAGTCAATATTTTTGAGATCTTTTCTCCCCCATGCACACAACATCCTCCAACTTTATTTGGTGAATAGTACAAGTTGCTCGTCGTTATGCAGATTTTTGCAGTCTCCATTTTCATCTCTCATAGGTCCAAATAATTTCCTAAGCACCTTGTTTTCGAACAATCTCAGATTTCTGTTAACAGTACGGTAAGGCTTTCTTTTTTAAGTGGACTATCTAAAATTAATAAAACTATCTTTGGGAAAAGCATGATTCTAATGTTCGATTTTCATGTTCGACATTAACATTTACATAGTTATTTGTGTTGATATTTCGTTGGAATGGTTATAGGTAGGGGGTGGATTTCTATGACCTAAAAATATAATATATGCATGCATTTATGACCTAAAAACATTAAAATATGACCAATAAAATTTATAATATGACTTTACCACTTACACATTGTGTATATTTTTTAAAATTTCATTACAATACATTTTATTAAAATATAGTGTTAATTATTTAAAATATCTGTAAATTCTCAAAAAGTATCATTATAATGCAAAATTTACAAAATATGATATGAAACTTCAAAATTTCTTTAATATCCACACAAATACCGGTATGCCAAAAATATGACCTAAATATGCATATTCATACTAAATATGCTACAATAGTTGAAAACTTCCTACATATGCAGTTATATGCACAATAAAAGCTGTTCCATTTTCACCAGGATGCTTGGAATCGGGTTTAAATTAGTCGGAAACCTGAAATAATGCAAAGGGGAAAAATATGACATATCATAGAAATCCGCCCCCTAGTTATAGGTTAATGAAAGTTCACCTTTCACAAACTTAAACTCATTACTTCAGCTAACCGTGCCAATGCTGCTTCACATGAGCTAGGTGGCAGATGGAATCCATCCTCTCTAGTCCTCTCTACTCCACTAACAATTGTTTCAATGTATATTTAACAATGCCATTTAAGACAGGAATAATAATGTTTTTACAGTTTAGCGACCTGAATACAGTGCTTGGCTCAATTAATACAACTCAGCTGGAAGTCATGTTTTCAAGTCCCAGGGTTAGAATTTTTCTTGTAATGATATACTTTACTTACTAAATTAAACACAAATATTTTCTAGTCAAGGACAGTATCCATTTATTTTTCATTTCAGTCCTCCTACAAATGGCTGTAATACTTCCAGGAAGCCAGATTACAAATATATAGTACAACATGAAGATTCTTGTTTAACTGTAGATCAGTTTTCAACCCGAATATGTTATGTACAGTTTCTTTGCTCCCCTATGTTACACATGACATTCATAGTCATGGTCTCACTCTCTATTCATGTATCTCGAAATGTATCACTGGTATCATTGCCAACACTTTCTTAGGCCACTTTACAAATAGCAAAAGTAAATCACATGATTCTCACTAGCCCACACTTCTGTGGATTTAGCAAACCGATTTCACAAGAGATGCATGCAATCTTGTCTCAATTAATGTAACCAGTTTTAGTACAATTATTGAGGTTAAGAATCACAAAAACAGAATTTTATGCACTCACATCATAACCTTTCTTTATCATACAATTTAAAATAATGATATTGTACAATAAAAGTGTTATACACCAATTTACAGGAGATTTGAGAAGTCATATAACATTGGTTTTGAAATAAAGCAGGAATGGTGAAAAACATTTAATAACATTACTTATAATTTTATTTTGACTGCCTCCAAATTTCAAATAATGTTCACACAAAGTGATATTATAAGCTTTGTACTTAACTTCAGGAACTAATAGTTTTTCATTCAATGAAAAAAAGTTATAAACAGAAGTAATTTTGGGTGCCATCATATTTGTAGAGTTCTAAATGAATGCATGGCATCGCAAACTGTTTTGAATTTCATTTATTCTTTTTCTACTTTTTATAGATCTAGGACCTGTTCACTTGACAATATACTTATGGGCCAAGGCTTGAAAGTGGAAATAAGGGATAACAGTGAATAACAGAAGTGAAAATAAGGGGTAAATTAAAAAAAAAAAGGGACCCAAAGTTTACTGCTCGTACCATATAATGAATGGTCGCTAATAGGACTCTATTACAAAACATTACAACACTCTACATTAACCAGTGATGGGAAAAGTGCAAAAAGAAAGTAATTGGGCTGAATTACAATTACCCGAGAGACATTTTACTTAATTACAATTACAAATTACTTTTTCGAAAAGTAATCAGTAAAATTACAATTACATTTATAATTATTTTACAAAATGGCAGTACCTAAAAATTCCTTGTTTTGGGCACAACCCAAATGATTAATGAACAAACAGAACAAAAAAATATCATTGAGAATATTTTTGGAAACATTGAGTAACTGTTTGTTCATATTAGCATTAATTTGGATATTAGTTGCAAAAACAGTAATGACTACGATATAGCAAGCGAGAATGATACTAATGACTACTAAATTGTAACAATTACAATTTTATTTCCAGAAGTAAATTACAAGTAGAAGTTACATTTTTAAAAAAGTATTGATTACAAGTAAATGGGATCGAAAAAGGAATTGTTACTGTAATCAGATTACTTTTACTCAATTACTTCCATCACTGACATTAACAATACAAACATTCCTGCCAATACAAAAAATAAATAAACACATCAGTACAGGGCTTTAACACTTGAGAGTTTATAGTGATTTACAAACTGTTCTTTTTTAAATTCTTGCTGGTATTTGACAACAGATCGCGCCTCTTTCTGCATACATCTGTCAGTTCTTACAATTTCTGGAAATATGGGATATACTTTGAAAAATATGGGACCTGGGATTTTCGTCCAAAGTAAGTGAAAATAAGAGATAGCCAACCTTAACCTATGAGCATTTTCACAAATACTTCCACTGTTGTGAGATGTGACAACTGGGACCGTACAGTTTACATGGAATTGGAAACCCAATAGGTCTCCTGTATGCTTTACTTAAGTCAGGAATTGTTGGTAGTGAAAGCAATGGTCACCCATCAGTTCAGTCTCAAGCTAATGTTGCTTAATGTGGTGTTCAGACTGCAAGTAGCACAACCACTGGTTATCAGTAGGGAATGTATTTTCTTAGCAATGTTTAGCTTTAAATATGTTTAAAATACCATAATTAAAAAATTAATTCCCGAAATTTGTTGGATTGTGCAAAATGTGTAAATAAGTGCATATTTCCCCCCCTCGATTGGATAAATCAAGAGATTTGCAAAAAAATATAATTTATTTTCATCTTCTTAGTAGAGTTTTTTCTTTCCTGCTTTAAATGCTAACCAAGAAGGAATATACCGATCAAAGTTTCATCATTTGTAAAGATATAGTCCACGTTTGCTTTTATCCAGTTTTTTTCTCTAAGGGTACGCATACACCTAAAAGATTTTTCCAGTTTCATGTAGGAGAAAATCATTAATTTCCAAAATTTTGAAATCTGGAGAAATTTGGCCTACACATTGTTTGTATTTAAAGTAGTTATTTTTAGTGTTACGTTTGTTATCAATCCCATGATATTTTAGAGGTGGGGTCTGACATTAGAAGAAATAGGCTCCTGGTTATCGGACACCATGAGTTTGGTTATAATTACTTGAAATAATCCAGGAAAAAACTATTTATTTATACTGCATGACCTACTGTATTATTAGTATTTTTTAAATGGCAGACCGTAGATACTTTATGCACGAGGAACACTTGATTGTCTGAATTTCATTCTCTGGCTGTTTATGATAACAGAATTACTGTATGAGAAATGGGAATGTAGCAAGGGAAGAAAAAAGTAAAAATTTTATCAAAATTACACAACATTCTATAAATCAGAACAGGAATGATAGAGATGTATGGGATTAAAGATTTAACAATATAGTTAGGATATTGAACAAAAAATGTACCTGCTGTAACAGTTTTATTTTAAATACAACACATGCAACATTTTCACTGAACACCAACTGTAAAGCTGATGTCCCTCAATCCAATTTTTTTGGTTCAAAAAGTTATCCAATTCATAATTTCCAGACCACCCACCTATGCCAGTTGTAATGCTTACTGCTAGTACTGTAGTAAATTCAAAGTCTGCTTTAGTAGGCTATCTGTTAATGCTATTGGTTCTAATATTTTGTTTTATCCTCCTGGTAAATGTTCGCATGATCTCAATGCTAGGAGGAAGCTGCCATGTTATCCTCCTGGTAAATGTTCGCATGATCTCAATGCTAGGAGGAAGCTGCCATGTTTCTATGTCACACGGAGAACGACGCTCATTGGTTGATTTCATATTTTTGGACAGAAAATTATAAATATTTCTATTTCATTGCATCCAATAGAATTGCATGGGAAATATTGGATGAAATTGTGTGCAAAGGCAGTCGTCAATGTTCAATTTGATGTTTGTAGAAATTTAGACCAAAAACTGGATTGGGACATCGGCTTAATGATAATACAAGTGAATTTCCAACCTTTTAGCTCTAAATAAAATAGGGTGGGTCCCCTTATATTCAGTTAGCTGAAATTCCCCTGTTAAATTAGGATATCAGCAATAATAATAATAATAATACAAAACTGTACATTACTAGATGTGAAACTTGGAATACGTGAAAGATTCATTCACCTTCACAATGGCAAATGGACATTTTCTTACAGACAGGACTATTGGTAATAATAATTTATTTTGTAATGAATCTGCCTTACCTTACGGGGGGAATACAGCTTTTGGTGAAATTCATAGATGAATTTTTTTCTTCTCAGCAATGAATTATTCTGTAACCTTGTATTCTGGCACATTCTTTATTGACTACCTCTACAATTACATAGTATTTTCATAATTAATTTAACTGTTACATTTATGGGTAATTATCGTTACAAAATGGCAACCACATTTCGTACACTAAAATGCTGTTTCCATTATAATTTCCATAAATGGCAATATTTTTGAGTGACTTTTTTTCTATCTATTTACAAACATCATTTGAACAACATCATCAACAATCTTTGGAATATCTACAGTATAAGTATTTTTTTAAAAAATCATTTTTTTTATATTTTCTTTTTCATTAATATATATATATATATATATTTAAAAAACTATTAATGTTAAAAGAATGATTGTACATGGTGTTGTTCATATGATATTAACAAATACACAGAAAAATAATCACTCAGAAATATTGATATTTGTGGAAGTTATCAAGGAAACGGAATTTCAGTGCATGAAATGTGGTTGTCATTTTGAAACAATAATTAGCCGGGCCTGTAACAGTGTGTTTCATTTTGAAAATAGTATGAAATTGTAGATGTAGTCAATAAAGAGCATACCCGATTGCAAGGTTGTAGATCAATTCATTGCTGAGAAAAAAAATGAATTTCACTCAAAGCTGCATGTTCCTCCTTAATAAGTTCAAAATAACAACAGAAATAAAAAACAAATGCTTAAATGAATTCATACTGACAGCTGGATCAGCTAGGTTCATGAAGTACTCTTATCTGTCTGCTGAAAACCTGAAATGAATCCATTTTAAATGCGATAAAAGGGACATGACTAAAGTAGGTTGCTTGCTAGTGACTCTGTGAGGTTACATGTATGAAGTTTTAATCTTACAGCTAATAACGAGAGAGACTCTAAAGCCTGTCATGCACTACAGAGATTTTGTTGCATGCCTCCATTTATTAAGGCCATATAATCTGCACTGAGTTTCTTTGCTTAGTGCATGCATTTTACATATGACAGTAGTGAAACAAAATAGTCATGCTACAAAAACCTCGTGTGCACCAGGCCTTACTAGACAATTTCTATACTGTATTTACAATTCATTTCCCTATTGATCAATATATTTGTTCTTCAAAGCATACCTTTGTAAAGAAACAACCCACAAGAAACACTTACATCCTTCTGAATTATTATAAACATCTTAATAATAAAAAAAATCCATACATACACAAACATAGGGTATTTTCTTCACAAAGTTTCTAATGTATTATGGAAGAGCAATACATTTAATGTACCCATATACCTCCAGTATGCTAATTCTTCAGGCTGGACTTTTACTTTAGTGCCATTTTCTCAACACATTTTTATTATTTACAATGGAATTATGCTTATGATTCTTATATATACACAACACTGTTTTACAGAAATTATAAACATTCTTTAGCTTATGTAGGGGTTCTACACAGGAAAAGGTATAAGTGCACAAACTTCAAAAATAACTTAATCAAATTCCCTACTTGTTTTGTTCGATAACCTGAACACAAATTTAGTCCTCGTCCACACAATAGATGACATTAAAAAAAGGTACTTTAAAGAAATAGCTGACTACATACAAAATTTAACATAACAAGGAAACATGAAACATTTAGGATTCATTATTTTTATACATATTCTGCTTTCACCCTTTACTCATTAATGTAGGCCTACATGTTATACTTTGGAGGGAATTGAGAAATGACTACTGTATATGTAGATAAGTTAAATATTATAAAAATAAAATATAGTAAATCAAAATCAACATTACAGAAGCAAAATTAACTATTGTGTGATATAAAGTGCATAACTGCTTGTGATGAAGAAAGGAAAGATAAAGTGTATTGTAGTTTTCCCCTCCATTGACTAGGGGGTGAGATTGCTTGTAAGAAACAATTATTATATGCCATATGTTAACCTTTGTTCGTTACGGTTACTTGGCCGTTCTGTACTGCTACCCGGACCTGTGATTATTGTTGGTATGATAGAATTCCCTCCTATGAGAGATTTTTACTCCAGAAGAAGTTACATTAAAGAATACAGGAGCTAAATGACAGTTCAGCGAGGGAACAAGGTTGAACTCCTGATATCCTCATAACAAGAGACTGAGCTCAAGTGACGTGACTTTTAAGCCACCAGGAAGAGGTTGGTAGGTGAGCTATTTCCTTTCCAAGAGAGCTAAGATGTAGAAACCATGAACTTAGATGATTGAAGAAAAATGCTCATTGCCAAAAACTGTTAAAAAATATGAACATTCCCTTATAAAATGAAATTTTAAGAATACTGGTAATGGTAATTCCACTCACACAGCAAGCAAGTTTCTCAAATCATATAACGTTCAGTTTGAGTAAGGCACAATAAGAAGCCTTAAAAGTTTATGCTGACAGGTGGCAACAAAAGAAGTGGGAGACACAGAATCTGAAAATAAAAGCAGAACTGAAAATTGGAACTAAGGGCAGCAAGGTATATGTAGAAGACTTCATGAAAATTAAACTCAGGGTTGCAGTTTAGTTTTAATCTTGTGGGCTCCAGAACATTTTCTTATAAATAACTATGGTCTGTTTGTGCACTCAAGCCTTCTCATCCTGTGTATAATTCTAAAAACAGTACTTAGTTACCCTTAAACCAGCCCATAATTTTTTCTCGCTCAAACACCCTGAACTAACTATCCATCACAGACAAATCCAGGCAAATTTTTCTGGTATTTGATTAAATAGACACCTATGAGAACATTCTCGCCTGCCTCCATTGGTGAGTCTTCTGCTGTCCACAAGCAAAAAGATCACAGCTACATCACTTGCCAAACCTCTGTTCACACTGTCCAAATCTATGTAATATAGACAAGAAATCCTTTGCAGTGACGTTATGATGAGTTGGAAGGTTCCTGAAACAGAAAAGTAATATAAATAAACACATTATGCAATTGCGAACTTTGGCTGACTGACATCAGTGTAGTCTAACTATTACTGCATGGTGTAAACCGATATAGCAAATTCCCAAGTATCCAATAACTTAATATGAAGCTTGATTTGTGTCAGCTTTTGATTTTTCCTTCCTTTCAACTTGTCAGAAAATCACTAATTTTTTTTTGTATTCACTTAGAAATTGCCAGTGTTAAAATCATTTTTCAGGGACAGAAACTCAAATCTCAGGAGCATCCCCAGAAACCAGGGACGACAGCCTAATTTATTGACTTGTTATAAATTAAATTAGAAATTAAAAGAATACACTCATTTATGAGGGTGTTTTTGGTATTAATATATATCACATTTGATTATACTTCATCCTTTTTTCTGGACATTGAGGGCGCTTTTGATAGAACCTCTGTCAAGGCCATCATCCACTCAGCGAAGGAACATGGTATTCCAAGCACTGTTCTTCGGTGGATACAATGCATGCTGGAGGACAGGAGCAATATATCGACGATATGCGGAGAGACCATTCATGTCCTCACATCAAGGGGATGTCCTCAGGGAGGCGTTCTATCGCCCCTGTTGTGGATGGCCTGATTAGGGATCTCAATAGTAGTGGCTATTTCACGGTGGGCTACGCTGATGACATAGCAATTATAATCAAAGGGAAATTCCCCGGCACGGTTTCCGATGTGCTACAAGTGGCACTAGGAAAAGTAGAAAGCTGGTGCAACAGATGTGAACTGTCTGTGAATCCAAGCAAAATGAAAATTGTACCATTTACCAGACGCCGGGATCTGGGGAACTTAAGGGAACCCAGACTCGGGGGGCGGGTAGTGCAATTCTGCAATGAGGTTAAATACCTTGGAGTTATTCTAGACAAGGGACTAACCTGGAAAAGGCAAGCAGACGCATGTATCGACAAGGCTTATAGGGCCTTTTGGACATGCAGGACAATGCTTGGCAAAAAGTGGGGACTAAGACCTAAGCTGGTATACTGGATTTATATCACAATGGTCAGACCCATTATTACCTATGCTGCTTTTGTTTGGTGGCCTAGGACTCAACTGAAGTCATGCAAGGATCAGCTCTGCAAGCTACAGAGACTGGCCTGCATTGGCATAACAGGGGCTTTTAGGACTACTCCTACAGCTGCCATGGAAGTCCTATTGGACCTGCCCCCTCTTCATATCTGGGTAGAAGCGGAGGCACGAGCGGGTCTTTATAGACTTCGGTGTAATGGCATTGAAAAGTTGGAACTACAATGCTTCGGTCACATGCAATTCTCTGGGGACAAAGGTCTGGACCATTTTATGACTATGGGATCAGACAAATTGATACCTAAGAAAGCAAGTGAAAGGAAATTCACTATAGCATATCCAGAACGTAGTGAATGGGACAAAGGAATTGAAACCAGGATTCAAAGTGGACCTACATGGTACACTGATGGATCCAAAACTAAAGAAGGCACTGGGGCAGGACTGTATGGTTGTGGTAAAGAGCTTTCATACAGCCTTGGCTTGCATGCGACTGTGTTTCAAGCAGAAGTTTATGCCATCATGGCAAGTGCATGGGAAAGTATTAGCAAGGGCTACATGCATACACACATTACTATACTTTCTGACAGCCAAGCAGCCTTAAAGGCTCTTGAGGCAAAGGAAATAAGGTCTAAACTAGTCCTCGAGTGCAGGGAGTCCCTAATGACACTGGCTGAACACAATGCAGTTAAACTGATGTGGGTGCCAGGACATAGGGGTTTCCATGGCAATGAGAGGGCTGACGATTTGGCCAAAAAGGGGGCAGCTCTGCCCTTTGTGGGACCTGAGCCCTGCCTGGGACTGCCCTATGGTTCTATCCGAGGAGCGGTTCGGGAGTGGGCTAACAGGAAACACAACAAACATTGGGTAGCTGTGACAGGTCACAGACACTCTAAGATGACTATCAAAGAAGTCATCAAAGGCAGGACCAGAGAACTGCTTAAGATGGATAGATTCCTACTCAGCTGGGTTGTGGGATTTATGACTGGACACTGTCGGCTGCTGGGACACCTTCATAAGGTTGGCATAGCAGACGACTCGATGTGCAGGAGATGTCGAAAAGATGAAGAATCTGCTCTTCATCTTCTGTGTGATTGTGAAATACTTGCGGCCATTAGGGCCAAGCATTTCAACTACTGGTTCATGCCAGCGGATGAACTGTCTAAGGTCTCAATCAAGAAGCTGGCACTCTTTATCAAAGAGTCTGGCCTTCTAAGGGACTAAAGCTAGGGGCGCACAATAGATCAGTAATGGTCGCGGTGCATAGGGCAATAATGCCCACCCTTTCTCAAAATAATAATAATAAATAATAAATACTTCATCCTTTCTGTGTCTGGCTATTAAAAACAAACGGGCCTCCAAGTTTTTTTACCAATTTATCCAGGCTACCGGTAGCCTATTGCTACTGAAGGTTAGAGCTATTGTACAGTCAACCCTCGCACTGTGCCAATAAATGCAAGTGAACGGATCTTCTCCCATGTGAAATACATAAGAAACCTCGTTACTGTGCCAATTCATTTAGTGCCAGTGAATATAAGACAAGTAAGATTTTTACAAAATATAGATTGCAGCTTTTTTTAGTTGCAGAATTCTTTTAAAATTGGCATGGATGTTAGGAAGATTATTTAAGAAACATACTGAACTGTATTTCTAAGAAGTGAGTGTAAATGTAGTGCAGTGGAATGAGGAAGCTATGTTAAGAAGTTGGATAGGCAACCTGCGTGAGAGTGGAGTAGGTAGAAAGAGTCCTTCAAACAAGACATTCCAAACTTTCACTTCTTTTAGTCCAGTGTCCTTTTAGCTGTTGAAACTACACTACAATTACAGTTACTTTTTAACTAGGACTAAAGGCACTGCACTGTAATCATAATCAATTACATTTACTCACATAACTTTCAAGCCATTTGTGTACTGTAGCACTTGATATGCTGTAATAAAGTGTGTTACTGTACAGTAGAGCACATATTTTATTTTGTACTAACGTTCTCTAATTGACTCTTATTTAATTTTTCCTTCTTAATACAGTACAATAAATTAATACACCACTGTTTTGTCATTTTTATTTTAAAAATTAAATTTCGTTTTAGTGGCACCCTCACTTTGTGCCACTATATATTAGAGAACAGATGATGGCATTATATCGAGGGTTGACTGCAGTAAGCATTTCAAGAACAGGATCCTTACTGGTATCAATGTCTAATACCCAATGTTAATAACCAGTAGCTGACAGAAACTGGTTTGCAGTAAAGATTAATGAAGCGTATTCTATTAAAAATTTGCAAAACTTGAGTGTCAAGTATATAAAAACTCGAATGTTTTTTAACCGATCTATCATCTTCTATGCCTAAAATATGTCTAACTTACAGAAATTCTGTTACACGGATCTGCCAGGGAAGGAATCCATATGTTGAACAAGCGTCTCCACAATACACACCAAGCTCAGGTTCTGGAATATCAATTTCTGTCTGTAGTTTCTCTTCAAGAAGTTCCTGTGTAACATCAGATGACTTTAAATGTCCAGATAAAACTGACTGACACAGGTTCTTTGTGAGTTCCACTATACTTCCCTTTCCGTCAGTCAGTGAAAAAATATTCACACAGATTTTCTTTGATGTACAAATTCCTGTCAAAGAAAGAAAGTTTGCATTATACAGCAGAAACAAATACAACTTTACAATGTTGAGGCATTGGAACACTATATAAGAACATGCAAAAAGAACCAATGAGATGAAAGATTGTAGGCAGTCATGGAAGTGTGATGGAAAACAAACTACGGCCCTATGAGTCGTATTAAATGTCAGAAGCAACACTCAGCAGTGTGCTATATTATAAGAAATCAAAATTGAGAGGATAATAATCAAGCCCAAAAAAAGAAAACTTCATATGCTTACCATTTTTTGTACCATTTTTCTTTAACAATCCATTTGTCAATGTCTTTCTCCCCCATATTATATTTTCAACATGTCCCTTCCTAACTTCGGAAAGAGCCTTGTAAAATTCTGCTTCGTTTCTTTTCAAAACTCCTGCAAAATGAAACTATTATTAGTTGTTACATCAGATAGTAAACAATACCTCATTGCAGGCGATAACTGTATACAGTACACCGGTAATCGCATTGAAAGTACTGAATGAAAATCTATAATAAAATGGCATTGAAAGAAAATTATCATACCACTATGGTCATAGAAGCTTATGAAAGATATTCCTGCTGCTATACACCATACTGTTATGTTGGCCAGATCTCTGAATGACAAGTTTTCATTGCCCACAATGACAACAAGGTGTGATGGCACTTTTTCGAACGACTTCACACGTCTAGAGATCAGTCCAACCTCACATTCCGCAGACTCACTATTCGAAATACTTTCCAATTTTCTACGAACATAAATTAACCAACGTTCTAAAACATTCACAGCCGATAGTAAGAAATGTAATAGCATCCACATAATCCGGAACACGCTCAACATGTTTCCTATTGAGAGATCACACAATTACCATAACTGCCACGATATCACATTAAGAACCCGGCTTCTGTCCTAACCTTTGGACATTTCACGAGTGAGTTACACATCCATCCATTTAATTTACATCACATACCCCCATCATGAATATACTGTAATTCTTTTCTAACACGTCCCTCCCTACCACTTTACGCCACCAAGTACCAACTCATGACCGCTCACGGCCACTCATGACATTAAAGTACCAACTTAACATTCTAACCGTACAACTAAATTACCACGAATAATAAGCAGTAGAGGCATAATGACAACGGTATGATAGAAATATTGACAATCTGTTAATAAGTTGATTCTTAAATTTGTCTCCCTGTCATGATACATTTACTATATTTATGTAAAGTGGAATTTAAAAACATTTTCAACGTTTCATGCTTTGCTAACCGGCTGACTACTCTGTCAGTCAAAAACATATCTTGCTATATTTGAATATTAAGAAATAAATATCCATTTGTAACATAAATGCGTTAACTACTTTCATTAATTACTTTATTGTTTAAGATAATGAGATAATCCTCTGTAAGTTATTATTTATGGCGAGCCAAGTTAATTATCAATAAAGTAGTTGCCATATCAGTCGCCATTTCCTTTTTACATCGTAGTTACTGTAAAGTAGAAGCAGATTGCGTAGGTAAGAGAATTTACGAATATAAAAGGTATCCTTTATTCAGGATATTTTTAAGATAATGTGCTGTTGTGTTATGTGCTTTAGGAATATATAATACACATTATTGTAAAATACAGTGTCCAGCCTGTTGTGTTTGTGACCACGTGCAAAGAGGTGAATGTTGCTTTCTTAAAATGAATCGTTGGTTTTGCTGAAAAATCGCCTATAAATAGGAATATGCCCCAAAGGGTGGAGAGGAGGTGAGAGAAAGGAAGCAGGAGGAGGAGGAGGAGGGAAGGAAGAAAGAAAGAAAGAAAGAGAGAAAAAAAGTAAATTAGCCTATTTAATTTTTTCCCGTTTTACATTTTGCCTACTAGATGGCACTGCTAGCAGTTCAAATGGTGCCGCTAGATGTCTCACTGTTTATCCCCCTTCCCCTTCTTCCCAGGCGGGTCCCATTAGTGAGTAGGAGTTAAGCTAGGGTGCCACACATATTTATTTTTGGGAAAAGCGAAGGGTGAAGTGGAAGAATCGGGAAAAACCAAATATCGGGTGCCAAATAGGCTCCTCCCATACTCGCTATCGGGACCCGCCCGGGAAGGAGGGGTTTAGGGCGGGGACTAACTAAATGAAACAGTGGGAGACATCTAGTAGGTAATGGTGGAATTAGTAGTAGCGGCGCAGAGACACATCTGGCGGAAATAGCAGAAACACAAGAAAATTAATTTTTTTATTTTCTCCTTTTATCTCTTTTCTCCTCTTCTTCTCCTCCTCCTCCTCCTCTCCTCCCCTCCCTATTACCTCCTTTCTCTCCTTCACCCTACCTACCTATTTGGGACCTATTCCTATCCTACTAATTTTCGCACCTACGGGGATTCGATCCGGGGACCGCAAGCGTTCTAGTCCATCGCCTTGACCACTATACCACGAGGGCTCGTTGCAATAAAAATCGAGAAAACTTCTGGCCTTTGTACTACAGAGACGTGTAATACATGTTGAGTAATAAGAATGATAATGTTCTCTGGTGAACATATATCCTAATGGTGCCTTGGTAATTCATAAATATAATTTGTAAATACTTAGGTGGGTATATTTGGTACAAGGGGCATCTCGTATTTTGAGTCGAGTGAAGGCGGGGACACGGTCGGGAGTACGTTCGGGAATGGTCGGAAGAAGATCGGGGCGAGAGGTCGCCGGCCGACAGCTGCTGTCGCCATGGCAACGGAATGCGGGATGGGCGGAGCCTATTTAGCACCCGATACTTGGTTTATGCCGAAGAATCTGCTACACCTTGACTCTCACTCCACTCAGCTGTGGTGCCATGGCGACAGCCTGCTTCTCCTAGCTGCTCCCTGCTCAAGGCCATCTGCAATCTTATTCCTCTGTACTCTGCTATACGCTATTAATTGTAATAGGAAAACGGAACTTTACGCCCCATGCGAGTCCCTCCAACTCTCTAACTCCCTCCCCTAGCGGCGGCATTTGAATACTAGCAGCGATGGTGGTGCCATCTCTTAAGGAACTGATGAAACAGAAAAAATAATTTATTTCTTCTCTTCCTTTCCCGTCTCCTTCCTCTATTCCTCCCAACTCCTCTTCACCCTACCTACGTATTTGAGACCTCAGTGGCGATTATTCCATATAGGATGTGAGGATCATCCTACATCATAATTTATCTACATAAATGTTTACTAGCAATCACTGTCAAAATTAAAATAGTAAAATGACAAAACGGCTTTATTGGAGAGCACTCGGGAAGGAAATTAGCAGTTCTGTTTTGAGCAGGTTGGTATTTTAAGAGGCTGTCCTCAGTGTTGCTGTTACACAGTCCATGCCTTTTTTAAAGCTCGGAGGCATGTGAAGGGGCAAGCAGGGAAGAGAAAAGGTGGTGGGAAGCCAGTTTCATGTGGAGGCAGTTGAGGACGTCTTACAGCAGTCCTTCCTCACATGTTTTCTGTGTTCCTAATTTTCGATACCCGGTAGCTTGTTTTCTAAGGGGGGAGTGATAATATTTGTATTAATATTTATGTATTTATTTATTTCATTTCTTGGTAGGCTATATATTATAGGCCTAGCTATTATTAATCTTTACAGTGCTGTTTATATTTCAATATAAGTATTCCTGGAGTAATACAGGTTTCACTATGAATTCTAAGTTTGATATGAACTACGAAAATTATAGCGGAATAGCTGATTTCCATAAATGACAGTTTTCATACGTGGTTAAATATTTTCATAGGCTATTTTACGATAAAGCATTATTGTATTAAATTTATATCTCAGCCTTAATGCATTCTTTACGGGGACGCATATGTGTGTCAGTAGCAGTGAATGGATTAATTCACTCTCACCGCACCATCCTACACAACTAAAAAACCAGGCGTCGCCACTGTGAGACCTATTCCTAATAGTAAATTTTTGATCGACCGGGATTTGAACTCGGGACCCCTAGCATTATAGCCAGGAGTTTTAACTACTACACCAAGAGTGAATTTTGAGCACTGAAGGAAGCTTTCGTATATTTGAGTTATGATGGGGGGGGGGGGGTTCATGAGTTTTTAACGCTTAACGCAAGAATCGGTTTTTATAATTTTGAGATATTTTGTTAGTTATGAAAAGAATAGTGTTGGTGCAAGGGAATTTTCCTGCATCAATTAAGCCACATTTTATGTTATAATACGGCGTTTTTTATAATTATGAAATATTATGTAAGGTGCAAGGGTATTTTTTGCGTTGTGAAATAGTCTGTTTTGTTGCAAGGGTAATTTTTATAATTGTGAAATATTATGTGGAGGTGCAAGGGGCTTTCTTTATTGTGAAATATTAGGTGACATGTCAATTGCAATTATGCATATTACTGGTGTTGAGCAACGGCTACAGGCATGAAGGCATGCGCTGCGGGGAAGCGGAGCAGGCGGCATGAGGGAAGCAGTCAGGCAGGGAAGCTGCCAGACGAGTGGCGAGTGGAAAGGGGAGCAGCGTGGGGCACAATGTTCCATTAAGCCATTGTAATTATAGTACAATCACCCTTGCACCAAAACGGCTCTTTTCAGAGCCAACATAATATTTCACAATTATAATAAGTGAGAATGGATGAACACGAACTACGAGCTGAGACTCCTGGTGACAAGAATGGCAGTTCATGGGTTCCAGCATAAGATGTGGAGGAAAAAACAATTTAGGTCACGCACTCGGCTCCTCTAACTAACGCTCTAATGCCGCCCACGATGCCTCCTAGATGGCGCTGCAAAATGTGGTGAAACTGGGAAAAAAAATATTTTTCCTTTATTATCCCCCTTCTCTTCCTTTTCCTCTTCTGCCCTTTCTCTCACCATCTCTTTGCCGTACCTAGCTATTTGGGACCTATCCTTAACATTAAATTTTGGATTGATCAGGATTCAAACTCCTGACCACTAGCACTATAACCAGCAGGCTTAACCACTACACCACTAGCAATTGCTGGCCGGTGAAGGGAAAATTCTTCTGTCTAAGCTTAGGGAGCTTTAATACATGAGAAATAGCCATTTGATATGGTGCAAAGGTCATTTTTGTTACACTGATTTTGTATATTTTTTATACATAGCCTAGTTAAAACAATAGTGTACAATAGTGAGCTGTAGTGTTACCATTGAGCAGCTTCATAGCATTGGAAGGTGCATATGGAAGGCTTGGAAGCGAGGGGAAGCAGGCGGTCAGTGACAGCGGGCAGGGCTAAACAAACTACTGTAATACTCTGCAAAAATATGCACACTTGGCTTGTTACAAATTCAAGTTATTGTAGGAAATCCCATTAGTGAGTTGAGTGGGTGGAGCTCAGAGGGTGACTTAAGACTTTTCCCATAATATTTCAACTTAAGGTTGACTTCTTTTTAGATGATTGAGGGTTTAAGGTAGCTCATTACAAATTCAAATTATTGCAGCACATCCACTCCTCGGAAAGATGGAATATGTAGATATGGTATGTGATAATATTCCAGCCTAGAAGTATTTGAAACGAACAATTTTTCATTTTATCAGTGGTAACTGTCACAATTATTCATTTCACTTGCTCACTGTATGTGACTGCTCTGAGTTACAGATATAAAGCCCTTGACAGATCAACTGAAATTCCTAACTGTCTCTGTGATTTAATGTACAGTAAAAAATATAAAAACCTGGTACATTATTAGTATTTCTATGTTTGCTGCTTTGGGGAAAAGGTATTTTATGCCGCGCACGAGTTTTCACTCGCGCTCCTATAATTGTGAAATATGATTTATGGTGCAAGGGTATTTTTTTTATTGTGAAATATTTTGTTGTTTATAGTTGTGACAAATTAAGTTTGGTGCAAGGGTCTTTTATTATTCAGTGGAAGGAAAACCTGTGAATGGCATAAATTACCGTTTCGCCCTGCTATGTATCAAAGTAAAAATTGTTATTAAACCAATTTTTTTGTGTCTTTTAGATCACGCCAAAATGCAGCTTCATATTCGTGGACAGGAAAGTCACATAATCAACTGTGAGGGAAATGAGTCCATCAGCCAGATTAAGGTATGCTTGTGAATTAAGAGAATATCTGATAATTTAGGGGACGAGCCTTATCTCCTCGACATTACAGTTTTAATTTTTACGAAACGAAATAATGTTAAAAATGTGTCCCTAGGTTAAAGGATTATATTTAGGTGCAAAATTTGTTCATAGCGTATGTAAGAATACATCCTATAATTCTCACACCTTAAAATACATAATTCATGATAATAAGACATAACTGACAGCCATGTTAGTGACTTGACTTGGAATTCTGGGTAACATACCAACACAACAAACCTCGCACTAGATATAATATTATGGCACATTTTCAAAACGCGTAAATTCAATATGCCCTACTAAACTAATACCACTGTTCATAACCTAACCTTATTTTGGGTGCTATCGTGGTGACCCTCGATGTGACAGGAAGGTGTTTCCTGACAATCGTATTGGGGCCGATATTTCGTTTCATTATGTGCAGGTTTACATTTGGGCCTTTGTAGAACAAAAGGTCGATCGTACTGGAGCCGTTGGGAGCATAGTATGTCCTATCTTCTGCTTTATTTGTCAGCTTGAAGCCTTCTTCTTGCAATACCTCTGTGAGAGCTTTCCCTCTGCTGTTGTTTGGGGGATCGATGCGACAGTTGAAGTCCCCTGCGATTATGATGGCTTCTTCTGGGTCTATTTTGTTTAGCGAGGTCATGACAGTTTCCGTGATATCCCCTATCGGGGTTAGGGGCGGGCAGTAAGAGCATATGTAGTTGACATGTCCGATCTTGATGATTACCAAGTTTCCGTCCGTGTGGATTTCTGTGATTTTTCCCAAGTGTGGTTTGTAGAAGCAGGATACCCCGCCTGCCGGACGGCCTAGATTGCTTTGTGTGGCATATGCATGCATTGAGTAGTAGCCTGTAATGTCTAATGGTTCCACTAAGAAAGTTTCCGTGAATATGAGTATATCGTATTGTTGTATGTCTGAAATTGGCGTAAGTTGTAGTAGGCCTTTTAGACCCTCTACATTCCAGAGCATAATGTTGAAGTTATTAGTTGAAGCGTCTTCCTTGGTTTCGAAATCGAAACCGTCTATGTTGCACTCCTTCGGGCCAGAAGTTGTGCTGCGTTTTCTCTAGATCCTTTAGTGGGATTCCTACCCTGAAGGCCTTATAGTTCCCTCTGTCACTTATCTCTTCGCATTCCGTGTCCTCGATGCCTCTTTTGCTTTATTGCCTTATTCACAACATTAGAAGACAGGATCCAAAAAAGGAAACAAATATGGCCAGAATTCTACACTACGGAAGCCATGCTAAGCCGAGCTTGGACAGACACCAACCAAGATCTACGCCACTTCATAACATCTCTAGCGGCACATGGCTATCACCACAAAATCTGTCGTGACAAAACATACCACTCACCCAACGATACATGCGTCTGTGAACTATGCATGCAGAGCTGCGAAAGATACCATGTTACCTCCTGCAAACAAAGAGGAAAATCAATAATTGAGTTCTGCGAAACCAAATGACGTGAAGTAGAACCCAAGTGAAACCCAACAAAATCACTGATGGAAATCAGTAACGAGTGACAATCGCACATATGTGCGCATTCTTCTCTTATTATAACTTTTGCACGATTTGTGCGCTTTCCTTTCTTATAACCTAACCTTACCAACGTAACCTAACCTAACTGCCAATAAAATAGAATCTACCTGCCACTAACTTACCTTAATGCAAGAAGGACAGCTGGTATCCTGCTTTGCCGTTGGTATCTTGCTTCGCTCAGAACCATAATGTAGCTGGCATGTTTTAACTTATGCGTAATAAAAATGAACTGATTGAAGAGGGTAGAAATACATCAAGTTCTAAAAACGGCTAATTCCACCCTTTAATAAATTCCTTCAACAAAAGAGAGTAGCCTATATTTAATCAAGTGTTCAGTTCCAGAAAGGGAAAGTGTAATGTCGAGGAGATAGGGCTGTTACCTAATTTAGTAATCTGTTTTTTTTCCCCTACTTTAATACATGCAGAATTAAATATATGATGTTACTGGTAGGCCTTGATTCATTTTACCCAAAGTATTTGATTATGCTTAGGGTAGGCTGCATTTTGTTTTGCTGCAAAGTACAGCAAATTCCTGTCACAAATTCCTGTCACAAATTCCTGGAACTTTGCTTTCCAATACAGTCATGCAGCGATACTGGGTAACTTGATGCTTTGTAGTCTGTACTAGAAAGGAATGGCTTTGTTTAGTCTTTCAAACTGGTACTAGAAGTGCATCCTTCCATTACCATACATTCATGATACCTTTGAAAATTTGAATTTAGGCCTGTATCCTGCCTAATTTGATTCTGATACTAATGATTCTCTCCTATTACATCAATTTTTTGGATATATACATTTTTAAGAAAAGGTGATTGTGGAAAAGTGCACAGAAAGTTTGTACTTACAAAACTGATGCAAGTCTATGAAAATCATGTCACAATATCGCGAAAAAAGCATTGTCACAGCACCTCATCCCGTCTAGCAGGGATGCGGTCTGTGGCTGAGGTACAAGGTCTTGAGCGAGACATGCGGGCAGTCGGCTCAACACAACACTGTAGTCACAGTATACAGTTGCATGATCACTTCCCCATGCACAGAACAGCTTGTTTTAAACTGTACTATTCAATAAATGTGAAACAGAAGTGCCTAGTGTCGATAGAATGGGAAAAGCACAAATTTGCTTTGCACCATGCACATCAAACAAGTGTTCCCATATCACATTCTGCTTCTTCACACTTGTGTTGGTTCGATAGTTTATAGCAACTGAAAGCACATTAATAGGATTCAACACGTCTGTAGAGACACTCATGGTGACTTCCTTCTATTAACTGACAGACACACAGATCGCAATTCATCACTACGGTCATTGTTTATACTGCTATAGCAAGAAGAAGGAAGCCCGTGTTTGATAAGCTGGTGAATGAGTCACGTAAGTTGCAGTAGTCGCTACAAAGATCCAGGAGCAACCAACTAGGTCGCTTCCAAATTTCAAGCTTCAATTTAATGGTCTCACAGTTCAAACTGGCAGCTAATTTTTTGTGTACTATTCCATTTTAGGATGACCTACATGTGTACAAAATTTGAGGGTGGGTTTCGACATGAAGGTTCGTACCATCCCCTTGTGAGGTTGCATGTGGGATTGATGGACTGCACTTGCCTGGTCAAAGTTGTAATAAAAAAAAAATATAAAAAACTGAATTACGAATCTCAGAACCCTTCCTTTAGATATAACACCGAAAGAAACAAAATTATAAAATATACCGGAACAGCTATGAATATACGTTGATTAGTATAGCAAATGGGCCCAGCAGACCTTGGTTGCCCAGATAAGAGTTAAGAAAGATTTTACTGTATAAAGTAAAACTGTTTGTGTGTATAATAAATCATAATTAATCTTTCCTCACATAAAACCAAATATTACATTTTCTCTTCAGCGCAATGTTTGCTTTATTACTGTTTTTAATTTTGCAGGATAAAGTTGCAGAATTGGAGAACATTCCTGTAGATGAAGTATGCTTGTACTGCAGTGGAAGTCCCCTTAATGAGGATACTCTAGTTGCTAGTCTGCAGAATTTCAGTATTGATATCAGTGTTCCTCTCAAGGGTGGTAAAGTCCACGGATCCCTGGCTCGTGCCGGTAAAGTCAAGGGACAAACACCCAAGGTAAGAGTAATTTTGAATTATCTTGTAAAACTGTGCATGGATGTAAACATTTTTTAGTGGTTTTATTAACTTTTAATCAATGAAACTTAGTGCAGTCTCTTACCTGTGATTTTAATGCCTTGGTTATGGAGCTAGCCTTGTATTAAACAAGTATCAAAAACTTACACGCTATACCATGAAAAGATCATAATAAATTAGGAGTTTAATTCAACTTATTTTCTAGAAGACTATTTTTTCTCGTATGTATGGATGATTATTATTTAAGTTGCATATGAGGCCTGTCTCTAATGTTAAATTTGCTAAACTCATGACCCATTTTATTAAAAAGTTATTACATGCAACTGAATGAAAATTGTACAAGTCAGTGCGCTGTAACTTTGATCTAGGTTACTTCTACTGAGAGTTGATAGTAGAATTTATCTATTAGTCTGCACATAGATGCTGACTTGTAAAATTTATTCAAGTAGAAACTGATATTGTAAGAACCACATTACTTGCTTTTTGAACTCCACTTTCACCAACATCTGAATATAAAATGAGAAACATAATTAGCTACCACTACAATAAAAATAACCAGGTATGATAGGAAACCTTAGAAATGTCCTCCGTTCTAATATTTCTGAAATCTTTTCTTAGAAAATTTCTGTTCTCTCACATCAGTTCATTTAAGTTAATTTCTCACCTAATATTTTCCTAAAGTTCTATATGTTTTTGTTCCCCATAAATGAAAGTCACTGCCGTTATTAGGCACCCCCAAGTTTTCTCAAAAACAAGCAAAGTGATTAAAATGAAGAAACTGGTTACGCAGACAAGAAATAAATCTTGTTAGATGCAAACCCACTTGCACAACACTGTGTACAGTGAGGAAGTATTCAACAAGCCAGGCGCCACCACGACATGACCACGAACACACTGTCCAGTACATACATTCAGATAAAACTAATTGTGTGCCCTGTAATGTACATTAACACTTTGCACCAGGCAGCATTTAATTATATCTTCACCCATATGCTGGCAGAGGTTTAAAACAAAACTGTATCTATTACATCTTTCTTGGGAAAAATCTGAAATATTGTGAAGTGAGAAACAATAAACCATAAATTCCATTGGAAATTGTGAGGTACTTACATTTTCCGATAGAAGGCCTCATGGGGTCATTCCATGGTAACTGACGATACATTTGCAAGAAAAAATAACTAATTTCATTAGGATTCTGTTGCTTTGGAGTGGAAATAAAAAACTGTATTCTGACTTACAGACTGAAGAATAGACTATAGTCTTCAAATTGTGACTGAGACTGCATAGGAGCATAGCATAGTTAAAATATAAATCAGGATTTTGTTGCTGGTAACTTACGTTACAAGAAAAGGAATAGTCAATTGCACTGCTAAGTGTTTACAAAGAACTCTGTTCCGTTGATTTGAAAACTGAAATAATTTTTATTGAAAATAAACCATAAAAGTGTAAAGAACATTGAGGACATATTTTAATATCCTTACATAAATTTACATTCTGGATATTTAACATAAACATTGGTAACTTACGTTGTATCAGAAATGGTAGCTTACATTACATCAGAAATTGTAACTGAATATCAATAAACAAATTAGCTAAGAAATACATTACTTTAAATTTATCTTGTATTTCTCTAATTGTCAAACTCTCAGATGCGTGTACCAACTTCCAGAAAAAATAATGTTAAAATTCATATTTGAAATTTTTGAAAAAATTCCCTGTTAGCATGGAATGAGCCCATGGTGAAAACCTGGATTCTGCTAGATATGTCGGTATTACTACGCTGAAATGAATAAGATAAAATTTACCTTTATACAGAACTTATTTACAAAATCTCCCTCGAATTCATCTGATCCCAGACACTTAAAACCCATCAGAATCATTTACTATTTCCACCATTTTTCGTCTGTCAGGGGTCTCGAGAAAGGATTTTTATTCAAACACGGCCATGGTGAAATTACAAACAGCTGATTCAGAGCGAACTAAATGTACGGGGATATGTGACTCATTTCGTGCTGCCACCAGAGCCAGCTTTGAGCACATGTTAATTATCCAACAACTGCATCATTACAGTGCTTTCTTGTAGGTGGCATAATACTTCAGTGTGCTACTCTACTGCACCCTATTTTTTACTATACTAGTTCCAACTAAAGAATAAAGTAGATGTAAACAATACCACGTGACATGATGGGTTCTGATTGGCAGTTGGACGCACAACCCCTCCAGACTCTCGCTTGTCGTCTTCTTCCGAGTATTAATGTAGTTTCTTCAAAACATAAAAAGTAAGTAATGTATTTGATGTAAGACTAAATTAAGCACGTTTCTCAAGTTTGTTGCAACACTTTCTATGTGATTTAAGCAATACCAATATTATTATTTGATATTATCGGTTGAATGTAATGCGACGTGCATGCCTGAAGACAACAAAGGTATGAAAAATTAACACAGTCACTTCTCATATATTCCTCGAAGACAGTTAACGTTTAATTCATACGGTGAAAACAAGCTTACCACAGCTAATATAAATAATAAAATACATCAATACAGTTCAATGGCTGAAGCTAATCAGGCCTCACCACCTCGTGTTGTTAAGCACAAGCGGGGAAAGCCGTTAAATAGTGGCGAAAGAACTGTGATCTTGAATGTTTTTAATACATTTTGCAGTAGGTAGATTTTCATTATGACATTGAAATATTACAATGCATTAGCATTTTAAACGTAGGCATATGTAATATTTGTGAAATCCAGCTTTGTTTCTGTAGTTGCTAGCTTACTTTGATGAATATTATCGAGTTCCTCTTGCATTGAAATTGCGACGTCCGCAATGTGTCAACGAACACGTGGTCGCGGAGTAATACATATCAGTGTGTTTGTTTACATCTACTTTATTCTTTAGTTGGAAATAGTTTAGCTATTCTATAAAAGTTGTTGTTTTGAATGCCACAACATCTATGTTGATAATGCAGATAGTTTTCTTAGAATAGCCTTTATTCTGAAACTCAGGCTAGCGCATGGAAGCAAGGCTATTTAAATGCTGATGGTGGTACTATCATGACCATGCTTCAGTCTTTAGTATAACTTGGTGTAGAGCAAGAAATCTTAATTTTGAAGGCATCTATTGTTTTTACATTATGTACTAGCATTCACTACAAGCTATTCGGAATTAGGAAGAACTATCCTTTCCCCTCCTCATTTTCCTTTACTTCTTCTTGTTCTTCTTCTTCATATGACTATTTTAGAGGAGAGAGAGTTTGATAATATGGATTTACTTCTTGGATCCATCGCAAATTAGTGTGGTACAAAAATAAATAAGATTTTATGGGGAAGAGGAAAAACATATAATTTTTGATAATTATTGCTTCACAGGTGGACAAGCAGGAAAAGAAAAAGAAGAAGACAGGACGTGCTAAACGTCGCATCCAGTACAACCGCCGGTTTGTCAATGTTGTGCAAGGATTTGGCCGAAGAAGGGGACCTAATGCAAACTCATAAATAATGTTGAAAGAACAATTATTAATCAAAATTAATTGAACACTTAAGTTGAATATTGCTTTGGTTTCAACCAAACAGATAAAGGAAATATTTGTTATTAATTTGTAAATTACTTTGTAAAATGTCGTTCGTTGGGGTTGTCAATTAATTTTGGTTCACTGGTGAAGTATGAGTATTGCATAATAAAAGAAGAAAGTTTCATTAATTTCATTATTTTTCCATTTACAGACCTTTGGCAATTAAATCCTTTTTGTTACTTAAATAATACTTCATTGGGTTTGTACTACCTGAGTTGTTGGTTCTGTTATGAAGAAAGTAATAGTTTCCTGAAATTTTACTTGTGTAAATAAGAACTGTCCAAGTATTTCCTGTGGTGATATAATTCTTGGACTGGTCATTAGGTCGAAATCTGTGTGCTTTGTGCAGGAAAATATCTTAAACAGGAGCCTTTTAGCCAGGAACTTTTACAAATTTTCATATAGGGAAATTCAAGAGACTGAAGAGAAAGAGGCTTTGTAGGAAAGCACATTAAGCAAGAGTATCTTAACGAAGATCTACTTAATGCATTTATCTCAGTTACTGTACATTTGAACTGTTCTAGTGCAAAGTAATATTAGTTCAGTGAGTCATGTAATTGGCGTTTATTAGCATTGTACACACTTTATCATGCTGTTGACAGTCTTAATAATAATGCATGAACTTGTGTTAGATAGGTAGTTTGAAAGATTTGTAAGAATTAAATGTAGACATTTTGGCTAAATCTAGCTCTAATCATAAAGGCAAGTTTACACGATATCAGGTTTTATGAAAGCAATTTAATGAAATTAATTGCACCCATTTGCTTCCAAACAAATTCCAGTCAGATGCAAGTCGCCCATTTAGGATCAGAGAGACGTAACTACATTTTTGCCGTTTTTGAGTTGATACTACCATCAGAAACACGGAATTGAGATCTATCTTGGGATCAAAGAAGCGTAATTCTATCTAAACTGGTTTCCATTCTAGCTGCTAGCGTATCTACATTTTTAGGAAAATAATAAGAATCAAACAGACGGAAAAGCTGTTCCGTCTTGAGACTGCAGCAAGTAGTGTTAATTTCTGAAACGGAACAGCTGTTACGTTTCTCTGATCCTAAGAGAACTGTCGCTTTCGCCATGTGTTGTAAACGGATTGCCGCCATCACTCGGTGACAACAATCAGAAAGAACTTCTTATCAACAAAATTTAACAATTATCAGTCTTGAATGAGTTTGCAAGTAGACATGATCGTAGTGGAGTCCAGTCCCGAGGAAGGGCTGTGAAAATGTGTCAGAAGGAATGGAATTTAGGGAAATTGTGTTGGTATTACAATGTGTTTATTAGTGTGTGTTTGTGATTATTAGCGTGTGTTTGTGATTATTATAGTTATAATAATTATTACTGTTATTATTATATTATTATTAATTGCATCTGAATCTGAAGAATTACAACGTTAAAAAGTTGAAGAGCTGCTCAGGCCGTTCGTTAATTCAGATTCAGATTGTGATCCTTCATATCAATCTAACGAGTCTACTGATTGTGGTGAGTGATATTCCAGTCCAGCTAAATATTTTCTTTTTCCATTCTCTGAATATTCTCTTTATTATGCTTACAGAGACCAGTAACGAAAATGGATCCTGTCTTGTAAAGGATGTAACATATGAGGATGTTGACAGTGCGCAAGTAAATCATCAGAATCAGGACAGAGAAATTGTAGACGATAATGTTAACTTTGAAGAAAATAATTAACCAAGAAAACGCAAAAAGCAAGCAGATAAAGAGGAGTGAAAAAGAAAGAATTAACCAGCAGCATGATAGAGCATACATTTCAACTAACAATAAAGTTCCTGCAAGACATGAGAAGCTTAGATTGCTCTAAATGCCTCCGACAGTGCAACAATAAGTTTACTGAGCAAGATAGACAAAATATCCACAGAACATACTGTGACCTTGGATCAGTTGAAAGACATGGGAAGTACCTTGCTAAGCTAGTAGAAGAAGAAGAAAAACAAAGTGCGAGAAGAAAATCTGATACATTGCGAAGGAAGGTGATCAAGAAGTACCATCTATTAAAGGAGGATAATATTCAAGTATATAGCCTATGGAATTTTTTCTCAAGACATTTGAAATTTCAGAAATCTTTGTAAAAAATGCTATTAAAAAAAGAGATGAGCATAATATGCAATTCAGAAAGAGAGAAGAGGATGTCAAGATCCAAGCACAAAAAGATCAGACGAGAGAAAGGAGACTAAAGAACCACATAAATAGATTTCCTGCTCTTCCTTCTCATTAAAAGAGAAAAGAGTGTACTGCAGATTATTTACCTAGGCAATATGAATATTAAGTAGTTAATGCAGGAGTTGTATCAGGAGCAAAGCCATGCTGAGGGAAAGATAGCAGAGAAATTTGGTAGTATCGGCAGATATTCACAACATAATTTATTCTCAAACTTCATAGGATGTGTGTGATAAATGTTTAAAATTTTCACATACTTCTCCAAAAGACAAGGAAGACGAAGATTTAAAAAAAAGGGAGAGAAAGAGCATACTGGTATTACAAGGAAAGAAATGACAAGGAATTTTAAGAACTTGGAGAAGGAAAGTGCACGAGAAAACGAATCTGTGCTGGCTAATTTGACTTGCAAGCTGTGCTCTACTACCCTAAGTGAATGCAAAGTCAGTATTCTATATAATATTTCTGTTTATAATTTCTCAGTTCTTAATGTAAGAGAAAACATAACAGATAATTACATGTGGGACGAGGCACAAGCACCCAGCTAAAGAAAAGAAAAATGATCTTATGCTTGTTTTCCTTACTGAATATCGCTGATAAACATTCCGATTGTTTATTTACCAGTAACTGTGCTGATGAAACGACGTTATAAATACAGCTGCGGTAAAATCTGTTGATGCATAAGACTGCAAGACAGTTATACGTTACATAGCAATAGCCACAAAGTTAAGAATCAGACAAACGTAACTACATGCATAATTTCATAAAATATATTATTATCACCTCCTAAGTGATTAGAATATGTAACGTCTAACAGGAAACAACAATAAATGAAATATACTTCGTATTTACAGCAAAATATTTCGCAAAAAAATATTAGAAAGTATTGAGTTATTAGGCCAAAACCTTTAAATCGATTTATCTCAAAACACTGTTTTTGTAATTACGTCTCTCTGATCCTAAATGGGCGAAGTTTCACTTTATTTTTGAAGTTCAAGTCGTCGGAATCCCACAAAAAGTTTGGACTCCATATAAATCCAAGCATTTCACAATGTCCCCACTTCCTTACTTCATTTTTCAAAATATGTACCAGCTAAACGTGTGTATGACCTCAAAAATCACTATAATGTTGCAAAAAGTTGGAATCAGGTGAAACTGCATGGTAAACATAGGTTGTTCTTGTAAACTAGCATTGACAGTCAAAATTAATAGATAATTGGTGAAAATGTACATTTCTTTTGGATTCTTCTGTCTGTTGAACTACATCTCATGAGCGTGCCAGCTAATTGCTTTGTCATTTACTTCCATCTTTTTACTTCATTGGTAGATGGCAAGATTGGTGGGCGTGTGGTCAGCTTACTGACTGCCCAGACTGTTGTTGATGGTCATTTCATTGCATTAAGGAACTACAAAAATGTAATTTGAATTTCCTGTTGAAAACTGGATTTGGAAGAGATTAGCCTAGTGGTCTAAAATAGTTTTCATTATGAACTCAATGTGTGACTCAGTCACACTTTCTGGAAGTATTGTTCTGAAAGAGTGGAATTGTTCTGAAGATGGAATTGAAAGAGTACCGTATGCCATGTTGAAACCTACCATTGAATTTAGCATATTGATAAGTCTTCTTTACGGATAGACATAAACAAAAAATTAACTGTTCATATTAACAGGCTACTTAATATTTCAAATTTACGAGATTCACAATTAATTATTTATTTATTTATAGAGCAATAAAGTTTGTTCATACAGCCATGTCATGTACTTCATGATATGTGCACTTTGTCATTTTCGCTGCGTGACGTATGTGCACAATATAATTTTTCAGCATAGGCCTACTCACAATGTTTGCTGGGACATGGTACATGACTTAGCTTTACGAACTGGCCTGTTATGATTTAAAATCATAATTTTTATAGCTTTATAATTTTTTTTTCATTATCTTAGTAGCGTGTTCTAATTTCTATGACAGCTGAGATGTTACAGATATTTATAATTGGTTAAAGTAAATATTGAAGAATGTATGCCATTATTTTAAGGAATGTGATTGACGATTCTGTTTGAAAATGGATATTTATTATTTACAGGAAGTCTCTCATTAGAAGGCCTCCTATTTAGAGAGATAAATAAAGCGATACAAATGGTAGTGCTTGCGTTAATACAGTGGGTTCAATTATTTCTGATAGAATGATCTAAAATTAAAAAATTACCAACGTAGGGTTTGCATTATTATAGTAAATTATGTTTTTGTTTCATTGCTGTAACTAAAGTGACTTATTATCATTACTAAAATAATGTTTTCCAAGAAATTTGGTTGTGTATTTCTCACTGTTATTAAGTGTCAGAATGGTATGTTATGAGATTGTGTGGGGACAGGAAAATGTCTGTCCATCTGTCTTTACGCGCTATCACTCAAATATGCTTTATTGGATTTTCATGAAACTTGATACATGCATTTATAATGTCCATGGGGAGAACCATATTCATTTTGGACCAAATCCGTTGACAGGTACCGAAATAACAACTAATTAATGGTCACATCTATTATAACTTTCATTATCCGAAAATCTAAAGCATTTTGATTGGCTCGCAGACAGCCAGTCAGCAGCCATAACTAATATAAGTAGAAGTAATAGGTGAAATTACTTATTAAAGAGAATGCTTTCATTTCCAGAAGTTCTATCCATCTGGTAATTTACATAAATCTTATTATTTGCTCTTTGACAGCATATAAACACAATATTAATTTCACACAGCTGCTGTTGATATAATATTGTGTCTTCTTTCAAAATGCTGGCTACCAATATCTATATTATATTTTAATGTGAGTATTTTTCTTATTTGCTCCTGTGCAAGCAATATACCTAATGTGGTTCCTGACAGATTGATTTTAATTGATTCATAACCTATACGGCTACTTTAACATTGAAATAAACATGTCAGCAAATCGTAGGCCTATACTTAATATCATTAATTAATATTATTGCCAGTTCATTTGTAAAATGTTGACATATGTAAACAATTTCATATATCAGTGTATACAAATGTGAATTAATAAGGTTAAGAATCAAACTTTAGACCTTTGTTCTTCTGCAAGCCCTGCTTAGTGAATCAGTCTGGAGCTTAAGGTAGTAGTACACACTTGGGTGTGAAAACATTTGTTTAAATTGATAAAGCTTTGACAATATTTTTTTATGATTATATATGTCTTAATTAAGAAATTTCATTATAAATATTTTGAAGTTTGTTTATAATTTGTTTATAATAATTTTTTGTTTCTGTAAATTAGACCATTTACTTCAAACGCAATATCTCATAAACCAACTGAGATAATGTAATGATTTTTTCACTGGTTTATAGCTAAGATAGTTGTCTAGTGCCTAAGAAATTACTATTACAATTGCTGGTCCCATTTCATGAACATGCTTATTTTTGTAATTCTTTGCTGTTTCTAAATGCACCACTTTATAAACAATAATCCATAAGTCACTAGTAAATTTGTATAATCATATGACACTGTTTTCAGGCACTAGAGCACATTTTAACCTTTAAAATGATACTAAATTCATTGTAATACCACAACGACAAGCTGAGATACAGTGTTTGAAAAATCTACATTCCGCCCAAACTTCAACTTACGGAAAATAAAGATTAAAGTTAGCGTACGTTAGAAACCACCAGCATCATAGGTAACTCCTTCAACTTTTTCTTTCTCATCAATTTTTCTCTTCTTTCTTGTTCTCAGAAACCTTCTCCTCTTCTGCACTTCAGGAGTAGCTTGTGTGTTGGCATATTTCTCACTTTTGTCTTTATATGATTCTTTTCCACAGTTGGAATCACATTAGGTCTGCATTTAGGATCGTTTGTTGTAGCACATTTATTTTGAGAACGTTTCCTGCTTTTCTTCCTACATAAATTGCGTCTGTTGCCCACTTTTTCAAAAGAACTGTAGTAATTATTGTAAGTTTACAGCTAGAGCAAAATATAAATATACAAACAACAACAATAGGCTACCAGCTTGATCAAACCAACAAAACAAATACGCAAGCTTCTTTTCATATGTTTTTCCTTCAAAAGATGCCACTGTATGATACTATGGTGACTGCAGAAATCTATGAACAGAAATGTGAATCTGCCGCATACAGCAGATTTATATTCAAAATATAAAATTTGCGTAAAGAATCCCTTGAGAAGGCAAGAGACAAATTTTTGACAGGCAAGAGTGGGCATGGCATAAATATAGCGCTCTAGGAAAAACTCTATATCTAAAAAACGGTGGCTTAGAATTAAAACAGAAAAGCACCAAATTAAAGAGGAAGAATCATTGTATTTAACTAGGTGGTTTGTGAAAAATGTAATTTTTAATCATTTTCTGGGTTTCAAATGTGTACTACTACCTTAACTCTGAGATCTATTACAAAAATAACTTCTTTTCTGCATGGGCCTATCATAATTGCAATTAACACTGATTTATAAAAAAGCATTCTGGCACCATGTTATATCAGTTTACCTTATTATTATTATTATTATTATTATTATTATTATTATTATTATTTTTTTTAATACAAATAGAAGTAAAGAAGCAACTTCATATGTCAAATAATGTATAAAATCACTTATTTAATGAAATGTCAGCTGAAATAGATGGAGTTAAGACCGAAATCAGCCACCTCATTTCACCACAAAATCAGGCTCTTTAACAATTGTCCGGACCATTTTTCGGAAACTAAAAATTTCCTGGATAGAAATTTTAGCTCCTATTATGGTGAGCCCGGCATTGGGCTGATCACTTATACGGAAACTAAAAATTTCCTGGATAGAAATTTTAGCTCCTATTATGGTGACCAGGAAAAAGGCGAGCACATGGTAGCCTTCAGGCAGTTTTCTAACACTAGGAATATATTTTTACATTTCTGAAGGAAAATGATTATATTCAATATATTATATTTTATCAGTATCCACTTATTTTGTTATTCATCATTATAGCTCTGTACGTGGGATAAGAGTTTTCATAAACATGGTTTCCCAGTTACTGACCGTCGTCAGTTCATGCTGACTTGAAAGTGTGTAGGTCCTAGGCTTTAGTATGTCATGTTTAATTCAGGGCATCTGGTTGTGGGTGGCTGCTTCCACTAGTTGGGAGTTCCAAATAGGGATTTGTGGAGTATGCAGAAAATAAGAGTTTGTGCATAACCACATTTCCAATTCATTCTTTTCATGTTAGCAAAATAATGTCATTAACTCATGCATCATTCCTCCCGAAATAAAATTATTTTTATGCCAGTAGTATTGCTAGTCTCATGCGATGAAAATGGTGTAGCCAGTTACGTCTATATTCACTCAGGTATTAAGAAATAGGTGTAATATTGAGTTCTTTAGCTATGGATTCATTTCTTTGGTGGTCTAGAAGACTATAACCAGCCGTTCTAAGTAAAAATTTCATCTCAGCAGCTGTGATACAACGTTCATCCTGAGTTTGAATGGTCCATGGTTCACTGCCATAACAGGAGAGTGGGTCTAGCGAGAATTGATTTCTTAAGGCCTAGATTATGAAGGATCACATGATCGCCTATGGAAGGAAAGTAAGAAACGTCCGGTGATTTTGCCCAGGGACCTGTTTTCTTCAGGGTTCGAGTTCTGTAGGTCTACATTAAAAAAAAAAAAAATGAAATTTGCCTGTGTACCTGTAATTGCATAAATAATCTGAGAGAGAAACAAAGAGAACTAGATGACTAATAGGAAGAGAGAGGGTGGGTAGGGGTGAAAGCGATACTGCTCTAGGACAGTTTTTAGGCCATAACGCTTTTAACATGATAAAGTATGAATTTATGACTGATGCTTACGGGGCAAAAAGTGCGATTTCTTCCCTGTTATAGGGAAAACAGGTGACCTTGCGGGAAGTGTTGAAAACTGTGGCGTGCCGATCGCTGTTTTTAACTGTCAGTTCCGGTTGTTATGAACGTTTGCCGCGAAGTGTAATTATTTTGTGTCCCGTTTATTACAAAATTATTGTTTAATAGAGTGCCAGTGACGGTCAAAAGCCATTTTTGAGTGTGCCGGATTATGCATCGGGATTCAACAAAAGCAACGAGGTGAGACTTCTTTACATTTGCTAAAAATAATGAAGTATTTGAAGTTTTTCCCAATGCCTCAGAAAGAGAAGAAACCCTGCATGCACATATTCGTATACCTTATTAATTTATCTTATTGGTACTTTAGATGTAACTTACATTTCTCTGATTATTTCACAAAGAATGTGTTAAATTCGTTATTCAACAGTATAATGGCCCATACTGTTCATGCCTTTCCTAACCCACATCATACTAACAAAGTACTCAGGTTGGACCAGTCGGAACGCAATAGGAGTCGATGGAGGGCTCAGCTAGGGTACCTGGGTTCAGTGATAACATTTATTTGACTGCAGATTAAAAAATACAGCCGAAAAAGTCAAGATTTTCTTAATCTAGAAGGCCTTCGCGAATGCCTTGGCGTACGGCACAACACAGTGCGTTGTTCTGCTGGCGAAAGCATGAATCACGGCATGGGACACAACAGCATGGACAAGGAGAAGAGTGGCATACGAACGTATTTCTCTCAACGTTAATTTACACGCATATGTAAGTTTCAAATCTACTCGTCTCTTATCATAACGGAAATGATATACTGTCATTAATTACTGCTGCTTTTGTAGTTTCTATTACTGTTACGCAGTCCACCGCTGTCGCGTGGGGGGGGGGGGATGCAGCGGGCCCGGGTTCGAATCAGAGGTGTACATATTCTGATTTTAGCTTGCCTGCCCCTTTGAAATTCTGCAACCAGTCACAGCTTTTAACTTGCTTGACTTGAAAGCAAGCCAGATTACAACGATGATAAGAAATGCTGTCGCTATGAGTCACAAGCTCTTCATAACCTGATGGGTTGCACAGGACCTAAGGAAACTGCAAGGCCTGGCGGAAAGAATATGAAACTGGGTATAGCAGTGCACTGGTAAGTCGTGCAGTTACGTAGTTGAGGAACTTCAGATGTGTTTAGAGAATTTTACCCTGAAGGAAGCCGAGGAGAAACTAAAATGTGGACAGTTTGAATTATCAATGAACAAAGGTAGTACTAGTCCGGCATGGGAAAAATTTTCAAACATTTTCGAGAAAACATCATAAAAACATTAATAACAATAACAAAAATCCCTTTAGGCAAGCCTACAAGCTGAGGTAGATTTCGAAGTGCTTTTGTTTTAATTTACTGTCGCTGCGTAGCATTCTTCTTCTTTAGCCTTGGCATGACAAACCCGCAATAATAACTGCAAAAAAGAGGAAAGAGAACTTTTTCAAACATTCAAATCTCGCCTTATATGAGAACTATCAAGAAACTAGTTATTGATTTGTAGAGTACTCATCAAGAGCTTTTCAACGATACCCCACAAGACGTAGTTTCGAAAATTTCGAATTTCCATCCCCATACCCCCACCCCCACTCGTACTCCCAAAACCCCCGAATCGTTGGTGTCACTGTGAACTCCATAAGGAGTACTCTAATTTATTCAATCAAAGTTTCCCTCTAAACTTCATAGGGGCCGAGATATAAATGTTTTAAAATTTCAACCCCCTCCCCCGACCACCCTCTTGCGCCAATTTTGCTCATTAACGAACTTGTCTGAACTATTGGGCCTAGAAATAACATAATAAAATTTGATTCAAATATCTTGAAAATTACGGCCGCGTGTACATATACAGTACATATACTGTATTTAATATAAATATCTCAATTTTTTTTTAACAGGCGGTGGTTTCTTACTTAGGGAGGCATGAAACGTAAAGATATGAACGAATTTTTTGAAAGTCATTAGGTAGATTAGATTTTTCTTCGAAATCTACCTAATAATAAAAATAATAATTGTGTTAAGACGCTAAAAGGATTTTAATACTTTATCCACCTTTTATTTATCTGCATGGTGAATTTCTTCTACCAGCATGTAGAAAAGCAAGAAAGTATTACCTACACTAGCAACTACAGTTGTTTAGCTGATAGGAATGTCGCAAGCTTATTCTGACTTGCCTAGGCTGGGTTTGACCTGACCCATCAAGTTTAAAGAAACCTGCCTGCTTCCTAGCTATGACGCTGGCAACTTGCTTGCCTGGCGTTCAAGCGGGTATGGGCAAGCTAAAATCGAGATTTGTACACCTCTAGTTCGAATCCTGGTCACAAGATCCGGGGTTTTTCTCACAGTTGAGACAAATGTCAGGCAACTTTAGGCCCTTGTGGTCCCCGGATATATTCTAGTCTCATTATCATCTTCATCCTATCTTCACCTTGTTCGTAGTGTGTGTGTGTGTGTGTGAATGGTGTATCTCGTCCTATGTGTTCGTGTTGTCTCGGAGGTGGCCCGGCATTGGGCTGATCACTTATACGGGGAGACCCTCCATGTCCTTGTCTGGTAAAAAAAAAGTATGTGATCCATAATTCCTCTCCCGATTGGTCGCGGCCGTGTAGGCCTAAGGGCGGCATGAGTCGCTTAAAAGTTCCCGAAAGGAAGAGGTGAAACTAAGGTAAAGATACATAATTAAAACGCTATCATAAACATACTTCAGTACATATAAATTAATTCATACATTATTTTTCTGTAATCGTAAATCATATATATATAGGCTACATATAAAAGAACGTCAGAATTATATGTATGTAGAAAGTATTCGGTTTACTGACTTATCTGAACTTAACACAGGAAGAAATAAAGCACACTATATTTACTTTGAACTATTAGGCTATGTTTATGACCGCCTTAGCTGCTTGGTCTAGTGGTTAGCGTTGCTGACTACAGATCCGAAGGTATGGGTTCGATCCCTGGGATCTCGGATTTTTCTGAACTAGGGAGGTCTTGGAAGGAGTGCACTCAGCCTCTTGGCACAAATTGAGGAGTTACTTGATAAAGTAGTAGCGGCTCCGGTTTAGTAAGCCTTCACAGTCGGCATGTTGATAACATTCCAACGCTATTTATTTTCCAAATTATGCTTCTAAGACTTCTTACAGTGTTATAAGCTAATTACCGTAGGAGTAATTAATATTTTGACACTGACAAGTTGGTAGTAAACAAGAAGATAAAAAAGGACATGCCTGTCAAAATGACTTGTCAAGCCAGTTTCCAAGCTAAAAGAATTAATTTTGTCTGCTACATTATAAGATAAGGAATATGCTGTAAGTATTGTGGGTGCTACTTCTTAAAGACTTTTTCCAGGAACTACCTCTACCTGCTGCCACCCTAATCCTCTTCGACCTGACAATCAATGAGTATAAATGTAATTAGGCGTATTCACATTTGTCTGCAGTCCATTACAATGTTGCCAAATACGTACCACAGCACGTTTACTTCACCTGAGAAGTGGCAGAACTGCGGAAATCCACGTGACTACAATAGCACATGTTCTTTGTCAGTATCGGGGCAGATTTTCGAATTAGGGAACTATGCTATTACAGTATATTCTTTTGTAGATAGACGATGGTCTGGGACGAGGTCTTTTTAAAATGGCACAAACAGTATTTTAATTTTGATAACATAGAACACTATAAAAACACTTCTAAACATAGTAATTTACCTATCAACCTTTCCCACATAATTAATTACATAAATAGGATAAATCGAATGCCGTGTTTAGAGTATACAAGAATTGAATTTTTTTTGGGGGGGGGGAGACGATAGCTTGTGTCTGGTCAGTTAAGGAGGTAAGGGGAAGTATAGATGACCGAATGAACTACTTTCAAAATACTTAATTGTATGACGCAATCAGTATCGTGCTGACTTCCTGTGCCCAAGGTTGCATTTATGGCATTTATGTGTGCATAAATATGACAGGCTGTAGATTTACAGGCATGTAAAAGAACTCCTGCGGGACAAAATTCCGGTACATCGGCGACGGTCACAGGACTAAGTTGCAATACGTCCCCTCGTTAATCGTAACAATCAATAATCTTCACTGTTTAAAGCTGCTCACTGAATCCAGTATTGTGGGACCAACGTGTGGATGAACGATCGGATTCAGTAATGCTTTAGGCCCAAGTGTTGATTCCATGGGGTGCAGGTTTAATTTTTGACCTAACATCAAAGGAATCGGACCCAGTGTAAAGGTGATGTCCACACATTAATTGTTCCCTCATTATAAGTTTATCATTTGACAAATAAAGACGTGTTATGGTAGTGCTACAATAGAAGTGGAGTAGCGTTATGGTACTAGACTTTCTTGAACTTTATCCAGCAGAGACCATGCTTTGGAACCCGACACAAGGACAGCATACAAATAGGAATGCATTGCTGATTCATGGCAACGTTTGCAGAACTTTTTTGGTTTTTCAAATACTGTACCGGTACCTGTTTTCAGAAAGAAGGAGTTTGTAACGACAACACATCGTCACTTTTGTGTTGGAGTGTACAGAATTTTTCATTTTATGACGACCTCTTTTCCTAGAACTGCTGCTTACTCTACTTTAGAGTTGGATTATTCCCACAAAGTCTCTGGCCTTGAAGACAAACCCAGCCAGCGAGCTTCTCGTTACATCTCGTTACCAAGATGCGCGAATTCGGTGCGCGTAAGATCAGTAAGCTACCGCTGGGCAGAGAGTGAACATCATGCAGCATTTCGTCAGTCGTAGAAAATACAATAATAGTTGAGTGGACGGATGATGCCGCTGCGAGAGAGACAGACAACACGTGGAGTGGGATAGGAGAGCTGAGCCAATCAGGGTGCAGCTACCTCCCCTAGCCAGGAACTCTACGAGCGGTGAGACTCGCTCCTAAGGTATATACGTAAAAACCCAGAGACGTTGTGGAGGTAATCCTACTCTACGCACTCCTCTTAGACTTGCCAGTCAGTGAACACAACTCAATTGCAAGCAGTTAGATCCTAACTTTCCCAGTTTCCAGGAAATATTTGCCCTCTTCTAGCTACAGTAAAAATAAGCTGGTCGTGATGTGGATCCGATACTAATGAAGAATGACTTCCAGCTGTGTAGTGATTACTATTGTTCACAATAAATGCGGGTAATAAACTTCCACAAACACTGAAAGAAATCAGATGCTCAAAAAAATTTAAGAAACAAGTAGAATCTTTACTATTAAGAAACTCCTTTTACAGTGTAGATGAATATTTGGAAGAACCTAGTTTATAATTAGTTTATAAGTTTTTTCTTTGACGTGTCCAATATCATGTATATGATCTTACGGATGAATAAATTATTATTATTATTATTATTATTATAATTCAATTCAGAAATCGCAAAGGAAGGAAATAGCCGCACTTTTAAAAGACCGCAAAGAAACTACCCCCAAAACTTGCACATAATCATTGTAGGATTTCGGATTAGGAAACACTGCTACTGTATTATTTTGCTAGAAAAACTATGGTAAGCCTATGGGAAGAAGTCATATTAACGTTAGTTGGTATGTGGTTATTTAAAGACAGGGATGTACTGCAACTTAGACCTGTGACCGTCGCCGGAATTTTGTCTCGCAAGAGTTCTTTTACATGCCAGTAAATCTACTGACATGGGGCTACCACATTTATGCAGATATAAATGCCATCGACCTGGGCCATGATCGAACCCGCAACCTTGGGCACAGAAAGTCAGCGCGATACTAACTGCGCCACCTAGTCAGACGTTATCTTAACGTGGAACACCATGTCCATCGAGGTAAAGTTTGGGAAAACGAAGGAAGAAGCTACGAACTCATACGTAACGCGACATAAACTGGTTTTGCAGTATATAGATGTGAAACGTACAAACGTACAGACAAACAAAGTTGTCGAAATATACATTAGCTCATATACAGTATATAAGTGGATTTAGTACATTCTTGTGCTCTGCTGACCATATCACGTGCTGTACATAAAAATAAGATAACAAAATAAGTTAGTTCGGGAGTGTGTTAGGTTGAAATGTACAGAAATATCTGGATGCATATGCCCTGTATCAATGTAAGTCAATGCTCCTCTCGCTGCGAACCCAGAAGCGGCTGTCATCTTGATAACGTACTCACAACTCACAAGGGAACTGCACTGGTTGTAATGTCGATTGTCGAAACCTACCCCGAATTTAGTATAGTGATAATTAGAGACCGGATTTTAATGGGAAAATTTTCAGCCAAAGAGGACGAAAAAAGGGAAAATTATTGCCAAAAAAGGTGGGGAAAAAAGGGATGTAAAAGTATAACAGAGTGTAAAAATTCAACAGAGAGGTACATGTTTGTTTTATGTTTTACTTTACTTCATTAGAAAAGAGTTGAACTTAATAACGTTTAACATTTCCAAATTCTTGAATGTCTGATTCTGTCTCTTTGAGTGTAAAATATCTTTGTTCAAAGAAAATAACCTCTCAACGTCGACGGAAACCAATGGCGAATACTTTGTTCGAACTCGGAATTCCAAGTTCAATGTCTGGATTTTTACACAAACTTTTGCTTGAGCTTCTCTTTGGCAAATCCCTCGAGCATGTTGAAGACTTCTTCTACCACTCACCACTGTGACTCCTTAGAATTAGATAAACACTCCTCCTCCAGTCGCGTGACAACCCCTGGTAGAAATCTGAACGTGTGAGTGGCATACAGTTCAGTCTCCAAATTCGGGTTTCTAAGTAAAGCCTTTGCTTGCTCTACAGCTGCTTGCTGATTCTGTATCATCTAATGACTGAAGAAATTCCTTGATCTTGTTGAAATTCTGACAGAAAAAAATAGCACACGAAATCCATGTTCCCCACCTTGTTATAATGGGAAACTTAGGCAATGGCAAGACTGTGATTTCCCTGTAACGCTCTATTCTGCTGGGAGGAATTATTTTTTCAATGGTGAATCAGTGAAAACAATTTTTAAAGTTTTCATATTTCCAAATAGTGGGTAATTTACGAAATTTTCAAAATAAATTAGCAAAAAAGGTACTGGAAAGGGAAAGTTCCTAAAAAAGGGAGATGAGCCTAAAAAAGGAAAAAAAGTGAAGTTAAAACCAGGTCGTTTGCAGTTGAAACTTACTTAGTAATGTCCTGTTCAATTTTATCACGTTTTGTGATGAAATATATAAAAAAAGGAATTCCCTTTAAAACCCTGTCTCTAGTGATAATCTTCGTTACACATAAGCACACATACACACAAATTAGTTGCTCAAATGAAACCTTTTATGTCTTTTATGTTAATATATAAGAAGTCGCGATGATTATGTTCTTGTCTTCCCTTTAAAATCCGGTCTCTATTGATAATCTTCGCTACATATAGCCATACACATAAGCACACAAATTAGTTGCTCAAATGAAATGCAAGCAGCTGATGATTATGTTCGTGTACATTCGAAATATTGAGTAGCCTCACTCGGTAGATATGTGGAGCGTGGTTATCATCCTCACCTTCCTTAGCTCAGGCAGTTGCTGAAAGGTAAGTTCTGTACAGGATACCTCTTTTTCAAACTGTTTTTATTAAGTGCCAGTATGGAACTTTATGAGATTGTGTGTGGGGATGAAAAATGTCTGTCCGTCCGTCCATGTGTCTGTACGCGCCATAACTCAAATATTCTTTTTCGGATTTTCATGAAACTTGGAAAACACATTTATAATGTCCATGGGAAGAACCCTATTGATATTGAACCAAATCGGTTCACCGGTACCGGAGTAATGCCCAATTTAGTGCCTATTTTAATAGATTATGTCGCTTTTCTAATAGAAAGGCGCCATAACTCAAACACGCTGTATCGGATTTCCATGAAACTTGGTATACGGATTTATGACGTCCAGGAGAAGTACCCTATTGAATTTGAACCTAATCTGTTGACCGATACCGGAGTAAAACCCAATTTAGTGTCTATTTTAAAGGCGCAATAACTCAAATACGCTTTATCGGATTTTTATGAAACTTCGTATACGCATTTATAATGTCCATGGGAAAACATCCATTGATATTCGACTAAATCGGTTGGCCAGTACCGGAATAATGCTCAATTTAGTGCCTTTTATGTTAATATATAAGAAGTCGCGATAACTCAAATATGCTTTATTGGATTTTCCTGAAACTTTCTATACCCATTTATAATGTACATGAGAAAACGTCTACTGATATTGGACCAAATCGGTTAACCGGTACCGGAGTAAAACCCAATTTAGTATCTATTTTAAAGACGCGGTAACTCAAATACGCTTTACCGGATTTTTATGAAACTTGGTTTACACATTTATAATGTCCATGGAAAGACGTCTATTGATGTTGGATAAAATCGGTTGACCTGTTTCGGAGTAATACTCAATTTAGTACCTATTTTATGGTAATATACGTATTCGAAAGAATTTATGAAATGCAAATCAGTTATCATGACAACATGGTCAATTGTTTTACTGTGATCTTATAAGGCTTTGGCAATTAAAATACAGTTAGCTATGACAAATAACACTATTGCTTCACATGCGCTTATCCAATTAGACCGTTAAACTGATTTAGGTGGCTGAGATGGTAACGTCTTGGCTTCAAATTTTGGAGTTCAATGGTTCAAATCCCGAAATCGGCTAATTTGACTTTTTTTTTTGTATTCTGCATATCATAATTGCAATCATAACTGATCAAACAAAAACATACTGGCACTTTGTTACATCAGTTTATCTGATATTCAGTTCAGATTACCAGTCGTCAGTGATTTTATTACTGTATGAAGGAATACTATTCTAAAGATTATAATCTTTCGAACACATGCTTATATTCCAATAGGTTATGTTAAGAAATTGTAAGGATAAACGAAGTTAATTTCAAGTGCTATTTTATTTAGTTGTTACCGTAAATTTATTTCCTTTATTTTTAATCTGAATTTTACCTCCCCCGTAATAGGGATGTTTACTCGGCTACAGCCTCCCGGGCCTTATAGGACCGCAACCTGTCGGGGGAGGGAATTGATATGAAGCACAGGCATATTTTCTTGACAGACATAGAGGGCCTCCCGGATTTGTGATCAGCCCAATGCCGAGGCCACCTCCGAAACAACACGAACACGTAGGCGAGACAGTAGGCAAACGCACGGTCAAACTGAACAAGGCGCGGGTGGGATGAAAATATAATGACGGCAGATGATATCCGGGGGCTTCGAGGGCCTAAAGTTTCCCGACATTCATTTCATTCACCTCTCTAGGGTGACCAACCGTCTCGGTTTGCCCGGGCTGTCCCGATTTAGTCTCCATAATTCCCGGTCCCGGCCGGACGCTTAAAGTCCCGGTTTTAGGCGATAAGTGCAGAATGCAGAGGGAGAAAAATTCTGTAGTGACTGTGGAATCTCTGTTTCTCTCTGGTTAGTCGTCAGTCGAACATTAGAAGTATCGAAAAAATGACTTAACTGAGTTGTTTGATGTTTTGAATAGGTTGCGGCAGAAACTCATTCGACTTAAAAAAATGATATAGGCCTATTTTTTTGTTATTTAACTGCAAACAAGCTTTTTTCCTTCTTTTTTTCTCTCGCAGTTTTCTTAAGAAAATTATAGCATAACTTGAACCACACTTTAATTTCAATAGTTCTATGTGTGCTTCAACTATTTTCCTTGAAGACAAATAGTTTGACATCTAGTGACATTCAATGTGTTTCTGAGTGTTTAAACATGATGGACATTTTAGCATGGGCAGTCTTTACGATGAGTTTGTAAACGTAGAGGACTTTATTAATGAACAGTTAACACATCAAGACAAGCGTATAAAGTGGATAAAATTTGGGTGGATATTTTTGCAGTTCAACAATCTAGCGAAACTTATTAGTAAAATCCTATGTATCCCCTGTTCAGATACTTTTGTAGAGAGGATATTTAGTTTGATGCCATCCCACTACACTGACAAAAGGGACCAGTGTTATGTGAGCTTAATAAAAACTGAATTTCAAGTTAAGGTTAACTTTAATTTCGAGTATACTCAGTTCTATTCCTATGTAAAGGAAAAGAAATGTTTTAAAAGCTGGAAGTAGTTCAGACAAGTATCAATGGAAAAGAAAATAACAATTAAATTTGAATTTGGTTAATAAATAAAACAATACTTAACAACAATGCAACAAATTAATGTATATCTTGTTCTTTTATTTTTGTATGCGTTTTCCCCTCTTCCAGCTCACCATTAGAAGGTGTGTCCCGGGTTGGCTCTCTAAAAATGCGTCACTCTCCACCTCCTCATTCGTCTCATTCATTCATCTAGGAAAAACCCGACCGGAATTGAACCCAGGTCCGCTGCGTGAGGAGAGCGAATACATCCTCTATGCCACAGTCCTTAGTCTAAATTTTCCTCGTCTTTATCTTCGATTTTTCCTCTTCGCAAGTGATAAGTTACCCAAAACTTGTCACTTGCGAATTTTGGAACTTCAGATGTTTCTGTTTTGAATTTCGAATTTTGATGTTTTGTGAGATTCTTGCCAGTATTAGTATTATTTAACTTTGCCGATCAATTTTATGGTTCGTTTTAGTTTTACTCCAGTATTAATAGAATTCAACTATTTGTTTTGTGAGTTTGTTAGGATTCCATTGTGTAGATAAAATTTTTGTCTGTGTTTTCTAAAGTCACTGTGAATTGGTTTTGTTAAATTTTCTGTTGCCTGTGAATTACGGTCCACAAATTTTACTTCATCATCATCATCATCATCATCATCTTATTATTATTATTATTATTATTATTATTATTATTATTATTATTATTATTATTAATATTAATAAAATAATGCGTCATTAGAAAAACATAGTTGGCGCAACAAACAAAGCAGATATAATATGTAAACAAATTTACACAACTGTCAAAATGAGGATAACATATTTTTCCTGTACCGGAAACCTGTTTCAAAATCATAAGCAGGATTAGCGATAAGAAAACAAGCATTTTAATTCCTATCACTTGTGAATACCCTGCTGATGTTAACAGCGTTTGCCAAACCTTGAAGGAATGCAAGAGAAGACCACCTGTGGGGGAAAGTGGGGTAGGACTGTGCGCAAGGACTGTTGTTTCTCTTACTTGATTCAGTCAGTAGCGTTTCGACGCCGGTTCTGGTGGGATGCATGGGATAGACGCTTACGGGATGCAGCTTCATTACGCGCCATGCGTAAGTCAACTGTCTCGCTAACAATGAGATAAAAGCGCATTTCTCAGGCCCGTGTATCTGTTCTTCTAATACATCTGACAAATTCTATTTCGCTTCAGAATAACAAGCAATAAATTAATAATTAAATATGAAAGTAGAAATAATTAAGATTTTCGCAGGAAGTATATAATATAATATTTATTGGAACGGAAAGAGACTTGTATTCAGCTAGCAAATGAGAACATCCTGATAGTCTAAATTTAAATAACTGAAGAGTTTCAATTATTCGTAGTGGACGGTGAATCGAAGAGTGAATGTCATGAATCCTAATTTGCCATTTAGTGGCGTGGTTCATCTGTTAATATGCGCACGCCTACTGGATAACAGCTGAATACTACAACCCGTCTTCCTAATTTATAGTCTCTTTTATGCTATACAAGCAGTCGCGTGTGATATGAGTTGGTTTAAATCTTACTGAAGATTCTGCTAATTTTTTAGAACATTAGATTATCACCAGAATTATCCTCAATGTAAGTATAATATTATTAATTTTATTATATTTATTATCTTTTTTTCACGATAACCAATGTTCGTTTCCAAAGATTAAAATCAATCAAACAAAATTATCATTTTGAAAGCTCATGTTCAGGGGCCGCAATTATCGTGTCTATTAAATAGAAGAAAACAGAAAAATTTGCAAATATACACACACATTAAATGCATAAACTTAAAGCAGTTTAACTATTTTTACACATAATTTTAAAGTAGGAAATTCAAAATTACCAAAACAGAACTCCATTTAAGAAATATGTTTATATTTAGAAATATAAATAAGTGAAAGGCAACAAATGATAAGATTTGATTATTAATACTAAGTAATGTTTAAGTTTTAATCTTCAATTAGTTGACATTACGTTTTATGAAATCAGGAGTCTTTGCAATAAGAGTGAGATATTTTCGGCTCAGCAATAAGAGTGAGAGTCTAGAGGTGGACTAGAGGTAGCGTGCCCGCATCTAGATCCGAAGGTCGCGGTATCAAACCCGGCCGCAGTCGATGGGGTTTTCAGGACGTAAAAATCCTGGGCACGGAGTCTTCCGGGAGGGATTTTAAGCTGGGGGGCCCGTGTCGTAGATTTACGGCACGTAAAAGAACTCCAAGCCTAAATTAGAGCCTCTGGACAAAATTTCCCGGCCCTTTCACGTCCAAGTAATACCTTAGTTTCCGGAAGGGGGTTGAGAGGCGATGGCTTACTACCTGTCCCTCTGCCCACTCTAGGAAAATAAGCATAACAAAATTCACATAGGTAAACAGAAACTTCCACTTGGAGGCACATCGTCCCAAAATGGGGGCATAGGATTCGAGAGAGATTAAGAGGGAGATAGGCCTATTTTCGGCTCAGCATCAAGAGTGAGATACTTTCGAGATTGTGGTTCTCCCGATTTTCATTGTGAATGAATTATCACAGAAAGGTTTTCATTCCTTCCAGTTTTAGGAAAACAACCATTCATTTCTTAAGATAAATAAAAATTATATTTCTTTGTAAATAGCGGTTCCGATCATGGAAACCATAATTAAAGCCATGAGTGTCGATATACTGACCACCTGCCCCCATCCCTGCTATCTGCCTAGGGTAGGTGATAGGTCTAGCCCCCTCGGGGTGCTGCGCCACGGAGTTTAACCAATTTAAAAAAAAATAGATTTGTTTGTAGTGCTGTACTCGACACCTAACATCTTAAGATCTGAGGGAAAACGTTCGTTTTCTGTGCCACAAAACTGTTACCGAACTACGAAATAATACTCTCATAAAACAAAAGTTTAGGAATATTCTATGGTAATTTTACTACAATTTTTTGCTCATACAGCGCATAGTTTCTCGAAACACAACAAGGTCAGGTTCAATGGGGAAGGCAAAGTACTTTCTACTCCCAACAAAAGATACAGGACACTTGGAGTAAACATAGTCCGAATCAAATGAAGCTGCTAATTTTAATAATAATTAAGGAATCGCGCACAATGTGCATTATCTTAACCTAAGACAAACACCCAGTCCTGAAACCGGGAAAGGGACTACTGAAAAATCCCCGACCCGGCCGGGAATCGAACCCGGGCCGACGAAGTGGAAGGCAGGCGCGCTACCGACTCACCCACGGCGACGGACGAAGCTGCTAACTTTGCCAATTCGTCAGTAGGCTCACTTCCTCTTGGACCACTATGCCCACGTGTCCACTTAAGAATATGTGGATTGCCTTCCTGATAATGCATATTGATAGTGTTGCAAATTTTCCTTTACGAATTATTACAGTAACTAATGTTTATCGGCGTTCGAGGCACTATCTTCGCCTTTCATGGTGGCCTTCCGAAAGACTTTTTTCATGTCGGTTGCCTTGAAAGATTCCGTTTAGATATTCTGGAATCATGTTTATCGCCCGTTTTTTATCTTAAAAAAAATAATAATAAAAAATAATAATAGATATACAGATATATATATTAAAATTAGGCGTGTTCCAATGAATTTATCAGCTTGCCTTTGAAAACGTTGTAATCGTTTGCTATGATTTAACATTTACTATAGGTAGTTACTGGGGCACGCCGTAGCGTAGTGGTTAAGGTGCTGCGCTACATACTGGAAAATCGCGGGTTCGATCCCTGATGAGGTCGTTGGAGTTTTTCAATTTGCCTAATCCTTCTGGTGGCACTATGACCGTGGAAAAGAGTACCAGGAGCAATCGTGGGGGTAAAGGTGTCCGGTGCGGTAGGCTGTCAACCTTACCACCTTCACGAACCGAATGTCTAAATATCTTGGAGCCTCAATCGCCTTGCACCCTCTGGGTCTCCATGTATAGGGAACACGTTCCTCTACTTTTTATGTCTAATTATTGATGTTAGTACTCTTTGTCCATGGTAGCCTACAGCTGTTGCAGGAGGATTTTAAAATAAAATACATACATGGTAATTTCATAATAATTAACTTAACACATACTTTTTTCATAATTTCTTACCTTCCACTCTCAACTCATCATAATCGTAATATTTTTTCTGCCATTTAAAGTTTGAAATACTTATTTTATAACTCTTTCAGAGCGGAATTTGTTAATTAATTTAAGTGACCATTAGGGCAAGGCATTTAATGACCATGAAATAGTGAAAAGTGCAAAATAAAACATGCATTTATGACCTAAACTAGTGAAAAAATGGCACAATATTTAAAAAAAAGATCAATAAATTTTCCATTATTACTTACTGTATATTTAGTTTTTTATGTAATGAGTCACTGAAAGCAATTTTATGGATAACCATGCGTTATATATTAATTTACAATATACAGTATTAATTTACTAAAAAGGTTAGTAAACTCATACTACTTGGACATCCCTGGCGAAAAAAATCATGCTCATCAAATTGCCCCTAGCAAATATGTAACATTTAAAAAGAAAGGAAAACAAAAATATTTGTTGCTACAAGGCAAACTGCTATGGTGTTTACAATAAACCTGAATTAAAATCAACTATGAACACTTGGTGGAGATTCTGATATAAAAACGATTGTCTGTTGTCTAAAAGTAACGATTTGTACACGGAAAAGCTCCTCTCTACCTCCACTGAAACATGGCCTAAAAAAACTAAGAGTGCCAAAAATGACCTAAAGTTGCCAAAAAATGACATATCTCTTGAAAATGAAGAAAAATGCAAAATAAAGCTAAAAAATGCAAAAAGAAATTGCCCTTATTTAATCAATTATTTAATTATACACATTTATATATATTCGAGCTACCTTTTAACCTTCACAAAAAAAAGATGCAAAATCACGAAATGCCTTGCCCTAGTAATCATCAAGTGAAATCATCTGTGGACTCTATTTCAGTGAAATAGATGATTTTCATAAATGACAATCCTGGCTTATGGATAAAAAATCCTTATAATTTGTATAAAGCGCTATTCTAATGATATATATATATATATATGATTATATTACAATGTCTTAAGGTGACGAATTTATACGCGAGTAACAGTGAACTTAATGCTCGCCCTTACGAGTAAGCCATATTGAGCGATATGTAGTAGAAAGAATGCAGAGACTGTACGTTCAGAGTGACACCTCGCGTAAAGTTTTAATTGGTACACGCGTTTTAATTTACTGATGGAGACTTTAGACGAAGCCTCGATACTGTGAAAACAGCTACGCATTAATTAGGGGGGGATTATCGAATTCCAAGAATGATATCCGCGTAAGTTAGCAGCATAGGCATATCGGTATTCAATACACGAACATCCTCCTGATATATCATTAACAGGACCCGGATTTTGATGACCTAAAATACTTAAAAAGTGACCTATAAAATGACTACAAAAATACAAAAAAAGACTCGGAAACTAAAAAAAAAAAAAGAGTGCGTGGAACGCCACGCGACAGAAGTAAAACTTTATTTTATTTTTTTATTTTTTCAATTTTTGATTATTGGATTTTTTCAATTTTGCATTATTGGACTTTTTAATATTGGGTTTTTGGACTTTTTAAATTTTGGATTTTGGACTTTTTAATTTTGGATCTTTGAATTTTGGATTTTGGATTTTTTAAATTTTCGATCTATGAATTGTTTATTTTTTGATTTTTTAAATTTTTTATTTTTTTATTTTTAAATTTTTGATTTTATTATTTATTAAATTTTGGATTTTTGGATGTTATAATTTTTTTTTTTATTTTGGAAATTTGTAATTTTTAATTTTGGATTTGCGGGTTCCATAAAATAGATAATATACCTTTAGACTGCTTAAGAATTGTCTATTGCCATTGAGGAAGTAAGGTCTGAAAAATTTCCTTTGATTACTCCTAATCATTGAGTTGATTGTTTTCTGTGCAGTCCGCACCGAAACAAGTAAGAGTGTGACTGATTTCGTGACTGATTGTGACTGATTTCGTAACGGTTTTAGCCTTCTTACACACTAGCGTTTTTAGCAGCGCTTCTGAGTAGCACCAGGCAGCGCTTCTCAGTCGCGTTTGGAAGCGCTACTTTGCGATGCTCCTCCAATGCCTCATTTCTTGGTCATAAATTCGGACGAAGAAGTTCTTGCACTTGCGTTGCTAATTAGAAGAAGAAGGTATATAGACGTAAACGCAAGTATTGAGAGCATCCAATGAAAGAAGCCAGGATAATAAATGGTCAGTTTTATACACATTACAGTGAATTGAGACAAGATGATGTTAAATTCTTCAAATATTTTAGAATGTCCTTGTCAAGTTTTGATGAACTATTAAATTTTCTCCACTTATCCACTTCATTATTAAATACTTCTGTGTCAAAACTAATGGCACGGTTCTTCAGGGCTTCTGAAACTGAACTGCCGCGCTTCTCTCACGCTGCGTGTGAAAAGGAAACCGACTGCAAAACGCAGCTGCTAGCAGCGGGGAGCCGCACCTGCTTGCGTAGCAGCGCTTCTTTGGCGTGTAGAGACGCTAGTGTGTATAGCTACAATCTGAATACATGCAAAAGTAGAATACAGCGTTTGCAGCGCGACTCAGAAGCGCTGCTAAAAACGCTAGTGTGTAAGAAGGCTTAGTGTGACTGATTTTCCAGATTTACCCTCTACCGCCACTGAAGAAGTTTTACTTTAAAAAAAGACCCAAACATTTGTATGAAAATACTAGTTTGATCGTCAGATTTTGTCGAAATTTGTGTTGTTAACCCAATTAAACTAAACTAAACTCCATGACGCTACATCCCTGGAGGGACTTGGCCTACCACCCGACCGCTGCGTCATCTACCACAGGCAGATGGCGGGATTGGGGGCATGTGGTCAGCATGCCGACACCCACGGCTGTTAATGGCGGTTTTCATGACCGGAGCCGCTACTTCTCTATCAAGTAGCTTCTCAATTTGATTCAAGAGCTGAGTGCACCCCTGCCAGACCTCCGTACCTCAGAAAAATCCGAGAAGGTACTGGGGATCGAAACCCGGGCCGACGGATCTGTAGTCAGCGACGCTAACCACAAGACCACGCCGGCGGTCTATGACCCAATTATAGACTTGCAATTAATTCATTACATAGGTTAAAAGCAAGCAAACACCGTCTTTCTATTTCCAAATCAAGATTACAACAAGATTTATTTATTTATTTATGCTTATTTAGAGTTCTGATAATATTCAATGTAAAATGCAAGAAAGAACACAAAATGAGAAAATAATTACTTTAAATTTAAAAGATTTTTCTAAAAACATGAAATGGATAAAAAAACCATAAAATGACCAAAAATGCCCAAATAATGACGATAAATTAAAAAAGACATAACAATTAAAAGTGGGGGAAAATGACCAAAAGATGACCCCTAAAATAACTATATTTTTATAATCTAGGAATCACGATCAGAATATCTGCACTAGTGGGCAACGTCCGTGATTTACCAGTTTAAAGATGTCATGTCATCAAAATCCGGGCCCTGATCGATCATTACTGTAATCGTTGTAGTGCAAACCTAACGCATTTACAATCTGGATCCCTTAGCGACGAACGATTAGCATGCATGTCGTTACACCTACGATTCTTGCAATAAATTAATTTTACAATACCGTTATTCCCTACTTCCTTTATTTGCTTAGGCCTTTCGGTTAGCCTACATTTAACCATCATCAGAGCATCTTGTTTTGTTAGAATAAAGTTGCTACGAAATTAGTTCATTGATCGAGCTCAACGGCACGACATAACGTGATTTTAAGATCCTTGTTTCAATTCGTCTTCGGAGTTGCTTATGGGACTTCCCAACACATTCTGAATCTTCTCTCTATATAGGGCGTTAATGAATATCACCGAAATATTTTACCTGTGAATAGAGGGTACATAGACAAGCAACTTCTATTAGGAGATTAATTTTGCTCTGAGACGTATAATGTGTAAGCTACAGGGCACTAAAGTCATTAAAATTTGGTTCTCATAAGTCAATGATGAAGGGAAATAGGGTTAAAATTTTTATGAAATTAACTTCATGCCTTCTTAGTGATCGATAATAAAAATCTGATTCTTAATCATTCATCAACAGCTATATCATAATTTCGAGTTTTCATAATCTGCAAAATTTACAGAATAATTCACATTGTTATTCATAACTAAAGTGTTAACAACGATGTTCCTTTGTTTTGCATTTTTTCAAATGTTAGAAATCAGTGGCAGCCATGCTCTGGGAGATCTTATGCTGTAACAGGAAAAATTGAATCCATAAAGCAAACATCTCTTAATAAAAGTTGCTTGTCTATGTCTCCTCTATACACAGGTAAAATATTTCGGTGTTATTCATTAACACTCTGTATATCTATTTCAATATCTATTTTCTCTCCGCGTAGGGGCAAAGGCGGGTTTGGAATGACCCTAAGCACGTAGGCCACAATCCTGTATATCACTTTCTACAAGCAGTGTACGTCTAAACATTACCATTATTATATAGGCCTTGAAAGAATGAAAATGTAGTAATCGGTTAAAGAGGTCTTGGTTGGTAGTTTCCGTGACCGGAGCTGATACTCCTCTATCAAGTAGCTCCTCAGTCTGAATCACGAGGCTGAGTGCAACCCGTTCCAACACAACGCGCGTTTGGATATAAACCATATCGTTGCATGTATAAATTATTTACTTCTTCTGCACTGATGGATGACATTCGTAGGGGAATGAAGAACTGTAATAAATACATTTATTTCTTTTACCTTAGTTTTACCTCTCCCTTCTTTAGGGACATTTAAGCGACCCACGCCGCCCGGGAATAAATAAATTTAAGAAAAGTAAAAAAGAAAGTTACGCATGGGATATTTTATATAGAGTTTTGCAACATGTTTCTTATAACACAGACCAACAACCATTTTGGTGCCTTAGAATTTATACCTATTCTTGGGTATATTTAGGTAGCTGATGCCAATGTGCCATTAGTTTTGCCCTATCAGCTTTAGGTTTGTGAGATATGGTATTACCATTATGCATATTATCCCATTTTACGTTTGATATAAATAAAAACAGTGGCTATTTTTAGCTTCTAAATCATGTGAAGAAAAAAGCAACACACTAACATTACATTTACATTACAATAACATGGGGTCTTTCAAAAACACACTAACATTACATTTACATTACAATAACATGGGGTCTTTCAAAAAATTGATATTATCACATATTGTACGGTCGTTTATGACTTATGAGCTGTCAATTTGAGGGCCAAAAATAATCCAGCTTTTAGTTTTTCTGTACTTTGTACAGTTTTCGTCCTACGTGTCCAAAGCTATATTATCAAGCTATATTATCAAGCAAGATTTTGTTTCGCTGGACTAAGAGTTCACGAATAAAATCTATAGGCCTATAAAAGTAGTGCTGGCAGAGAAAAATTGTTTGCCTATTTGGAATCAGCGGACTAAGTAACTTATAACTTAGCCAAAAACCGGTAAAACACCTCAGATACCAAACAGAAAGTTCTTTTTTGTTGGGCTGTGTAATCTATTTATTTTTAGGAATTCGCTAGTGCCCCGGCACTCCCCCCCCCCCCCCCAATAGATTCGCCCATGTTCTCGAGTTCACTCGTAGAACCACCGCATTCGATGGAATTGCAACCTACTCTCTGAAATGGTGGTGTGAAATTATGCATGTCACTGCCATGTTAGCCTCTTGGGAGTTCAAATTAAAAATTCAGATCTCTCCCTCTCATTCGACTGGTTAGTTAAAACAACTTCAGAGACGATGAGGTCGTTCAAGGAAGAGATGTAAAAATGGATTTGACTACGGGCGAACTGTTCTTAGAAGAAACAAACGAACCACTTTAAACTTGCCTTCTTCCTCTTCACGTTATGTGTATTAGAATTAAATAAACATATAACGTACTTTTTGGCAATCGAACAACGGGCGAACTAAACAGAAAGCGAAGTATCTCCCAACAAATATTTGAATAATGCTCCTAAGAACAATGTACAAAGAATCTAGGCCTAGATGAAAAGATAAAATAAAAAGCTTTTAAATCGACAGTTGAAATAGTACGTACATTATGCATTGAGCCTAAAATGACATTTATTAAGTGCCAGGATGGTACTTTATGAGATTGTGTGGGGGACGGGAAATGTCTGTCTGTCTCTCTGTCCGTGTGTCTGCGCGATAACTCAATTACGCAATATCGGATTTTCATAAAACTTGATATACGCATTTATAACGCCCATGGGAAGAAGCCTATTGATATTGGACTAAATCGGTTTACCAGTGCCGGAGTAATGCCAAATTTAGTGTCCATTTTATGGTAGTATATTAGAAAGAATTATCAAATGCAAATCAGATCTCATATTGTTTTACAGTGTTCATATACGACTTTGGAAGTTGCAATACATTTAGCTTTGACAAATAACACTACACATATATTCCTTTACATATTCTTATCAAATTACTAGACCTTTATACGGCGCCAGGTGGCCGAGATGGTAGCGTCTTGAACTCACAGTCTGGAGGTCCGTGGTTCAAATCCTGCAGCCGGCCAATCTGGCATTTTTTTGTTGGTATTTTTATGTGAGTGTGGGATTGTCAAGTTATCAGGAATCTGTATAGTTATGCTGATGCTGGACGATTTTAATCTGAATAAAAAACTAGACCTTTTTTTTCCGTACGCCCTATTTAATTAATCAATCTGGAGCTTTACTCGGAAATCGATTAGAAAAATAACTTATTTTCTGCATATCATAATTGCAATTATCACTGATTAAACAAAAACATTCTGACACTTTGTTACATAAGCCTACCTGAATTTATTAAGATACGAGTATGTTTATGAAACGAGCAAAGCTACTGTTTTTGTTTTACCATGTTTAAATGTTTAAGTTTTGGGATTTTAGATTCGTAAAGAAAGAAAGAAAGAAAGAGAGACAAAAAATCGGCTGTCCGCGGCAAGTTCTCCTAGTTCTTGTCTTCTGCGACGGATAACAGCTGATATCGAAGCTTGTTCTTGACCGTTTTCTTGAAATGAATGGATTTTTACAAGACGAAATGAACTCAGTTTAGTATAATATTAAAATTAACACGAACAGCACTGATTTTATTTTAAATATAGTGTGTTTATTACGCAGTTTCATTTGCTGCTCTCCGTGTTCGATAATAATCGATACCACACCGACGTCAAATAAAAATATGTATCGAAATGGATATAATTACGATACCGTTACGTCACATGTAATAAGGGTATTATTGTATGCCCAAACAAAATATAATTAAGCAACTTAATTTTTGTACTGTGCAGAAATATTTGGAGACTGCTTAATATTTAATTATTATTATTATTATTCTATAATAATAATAATAATAATAATAATAATAATAATAATAATAATAATATTTATGAAAAGTCGAATTACATTTTTTATCGAATTTAATTCTCTCTTCACTTAAGAATAACAGACATGATAAAGCATTTTAAATTTACTTGAAACTTAAGATTACCGGTAATTTATAAACTAAATAAGAAATTCGCAAGTTCAAAGAGAATTTGACGGATCGACTTTAAGTTGAAGGTGAGTGAATAAAACGGAATTGCGTCAGAAAGAAGTGAAATAAAGTTGGGGATTCCGAGAATAATAATCTATTTAACGCCGAGCTGTGGTTTGAACTGTCGTCATCAAGTGACCTCCTTTCGTATTTCAGAATCAGTCGTCCTGTACATTATAGAGTAAATAAATATGACGATACTGAGCTGCATATTTAGGTTGAAAAATGACTCAATTTTAGTGTACAGGAAGTTTTAGTTGGTTAAGAGTGATATTAAAAACTAAATATTTTAGCAATTTTAGCACTCATAGTCAATATTGTATTAATTTACTTTAATATCACATTATTTCATTTTCCTTTTCTTTTATATCTTTAGATCAACTGTATACTCTTTTATAACTAGGTTGTACAATTTTTGTAATTCATTTATTCCTCCTGGCTGAATAGTTACTTAAAAAAATAAAAATAAAAATTACTGAAGCACTTTCGCCTAAAGTCAACTCGAATGCTTGGTTTGTATTAAGGGAGACGGTGGGAGATTTACACTGGCATATTTGTAATCCCATATTTCCTACATTTTGGGACCTATCTTAATGAAATTTGAAACACATATTTGGGGATAGTTTTTCTTCTTTTGGTAATTTTTATAAAAATTGATTTATTATTGGTATAATGAAATTTTGATTTTTTTTTCGCATTTCTATCTTTCGGTATACATTTTTCCTACAGCCAATAAAAAATTTCAATTCTCTCCACATAAAAATGACCTACACTAATAGGGACAAATTTAAGTGCAGCAATTTTCTAACACATTGTTTCAATTAGTCTCTGTGATTTTTTTTTAATTTGTCAATTTTTTATTTACAAAATTTTCCATGATCTTTCAAAAATAATATTGTTTATATTCTTTCAGTCGCTAGATATGAAAGCATATGCTAAGGTAATGTGTGTGAAAAACATTTTAAACAAACCGTTGATTTTAAGCTGTAAAATGGTATATGACATGTTGTGCCATCTACTAACTAAAGAAATAACTAAAAAAAGACAGTTTTTATAGGATTTGTAGTTTGAATTTCAAAATGAAATTTGGGATAATCTTCCCAGTGATATGATGTACTTAAAAATAAAGAAAGAAATTTTTGTGATATTTTCATGATTTCTGCCACCATCTCCCCTTAAGACGACAGAACACTAAATATCGTAGGATATAACTGTTTTAAGAATTTGATTTTCGAAATATTGACATTGCTGTTGCTTAAAATATTAAAACAAATACTTGGCTGGAGCTGATGACGTTGTTATCACTAGGGCCAGGATGTTTAGGTTTTTATAAACCCTGTTTTAGTTTTTTAAACATATTAAAATAGTTTTATTTTAGCTTTTTATCATTTTCCGACGATTTTTTTTTAGTTTCACTTTAATAAGTACAATAAACACATTGAAAATATACATTAATTAATTTTATTTTTACTTAAATTTACATGGCTCTGAACCACAAATCTTTAGGAATACTTTTTCTTAGTTTTAAAACTATCCCTGTCATTTCCAAATCCACTACAAACTCAACAAGAACGTTCTTCAATCAATCAATCAATCAATCAATCAATCAATCAATCAATCAATCAATCAATCAATCAATCAATCAATCAATCAATCAATTTTTAGAATACTTCACTTTCTGCATCTGGCTGGAGCAAACACTGTGAATAAACGCAGTGGCGTAGCGGTTGAGGCACTGTGCTACAAACCTGAAGATCGCGGGTTCGATTCCCGATCAAGTCTTTGGGATATTTCATTTGTCCAAATTGTCGACCGGTCGACTCAGTCTCTATCAGAAATGAGTACCAGGGGCAATTCTGGGGGCAAAGGCGGGTGGTGTATGAGGACGGCAACCTTACCACCATCACATTCCGAATGTTGAAATCTTGGAGCCTCAATCTCCTGGAACCCTTAGTCCCTTCATAGCCTGTGTAGGGAACTCTTTACTTACTTACTTTTACTAGTGACTACAAGCAACAAAATGTGTATAACCTCTGCTGCCGTAATGCATATATAGGCTATTTTTATAATTCCTAAAATTATAGCAATTTTCTAAAAGTATATACAGTAAATAGTCTACTTTATTGAATGCAATTTGTGTCCTTTTTCGCATAATTTGAACACGTTTGGGATTTGATTCGACTTCAAAAGCCCAAATGTATGGATACCATATTTGCTATAGAAGGTATAGTGAAAAAGTGTTCTGTAATTGAAGCCAGTGAATACTCTATTGGAGCTGGTAAAGTTATAAAAGAGAGATCAAAGCATAGCTTTTTACGCATTTAACATGATGCATGCAGTCAATTGACTTCTGTAGCCATGACGTATTTATTTACAAATTGCACAGGGATGTTTAAAGAAGCTTGAACACCGCAATTTATTTCTGTGTGGTGCTTTAATCCAGTTTATTCCCACCACATCGCCAAACGGAGTGAGTGGCTTGTCCCGAATCAAAATTGCGTTTTCAAGGCACATTTAAATAATTTCAATTTCCAAGACAGTTTTTGTTGTTGTGAAAGGATAACATGTTTTTATTCTACTCGCTAAAAGCAATCCAGATATGTGTTGTATTAATCACTGTATATTCATAGACTACCTTGAATACTCGAACATCACATTTTATCAACGGTAATTGTGATTTTACCAATAAACTTACGACTAACGAAGATCAAGAAAATTTATTAAGAGAAAAAGAGTTGTGTTTACCGTCTGTTAGGTCTCGTGGCTACCGTCGCTGGCTACGGATCCGCAGGCCCGGGTTCAATCCTCGTACCTCCTCGGATTTTTCTGATGTAGGGAGGTCTGGAACGGGCTCCACTCAGCCTAGAGATACAAACTGAGAAGCCGAAGAATAAATACTTTATTAACAAGAGTAGAGTTATCCCAGAGCATAATACTTGATGTAAATACTGTGGAAATAACCAGAATATACAATTTGAGTATAATTTTGAGGTGCTCACTAACTAATCTCGTTAAAAGATATACAAGTAACTCTTGACAGTTTTACACAGATGTGGTTAATATGATCTTCACAATACCAAGCATTTAAAACTACCGTACTTCTCAGATGAAACTTCTTTAATGCTAATAACATATAAGCTCTATCTTTGATTCATTCAGAATGGCGCCATTTGCACGAAACCAGCATTTTGCAATGTTAAAATAGGAGTCAATTTCTTTAACCAATTCTTCAAAGCTATCATTGCTACACAATAATGTAATGTCATCTGCATACAGAATACTTTCTGATAAAATATTAAAAACTAGATCATTTGTTGCCACTATACTTGTAGGCTAAGTTATTATGTAAATGTTAGAACAGAGATTCTTGTAGTTAAAATCTCTTTGAAATAATTCAATCTACCATTGCGAGACTCTGTAATAGACACTGATTTTCGTTTCAGACCTTAGTGAACGGGCGTCAGTGGATTATATAGAATGATGACACATTCCATTCAGCTACAATTTAACACCCCAGTGAGATAGGCAGCCCGTACTGCAATTGTGACGTGGCATAAGCGTGAACCGTTTAATTAATCGTTTGATGTTCAATTGAGAGTAGACCCACTTTCATCTGTGCTTGCCGCTCAAAAACCCTGATAATTGTTTTGTGATAAAAATGTGGGTTGAAATCCATTATGATAACATACTGCTTCAACCGTTCAGTTCATAATGTATCTTATGGGATACAGTTGTATAATCGAGAGTATACGTAGACATACACCGTATATCCTCTGCTTAAGCTTATTTATAAGTGTATTCCTTATGCATCTATGCTAAACTTCTATTTTTGTTATTAATTTAGGCTGTTAATTTTGTATTTTTACCTATTCAGGCCTACCTATTTGTCTATTTACCTATTGAACGATTTTCCTATTTTATATGTTTTCTTACTTATCTGTATCCTATTGATTAATTCTGCCACTGACTTAAGATACCAATTCGAGAGTATGTGCAAACAATTATCTTCGCAAAACAGAAAAAGGCTCGGTGGAGTGTGTGTGTGTGTTTTTTTAAATTAGGCAGCAGAAACCAATTTTTGAGAATTTTATTGTTGAATCAAAATAGTGTGAGTTTTTATTAAGTTTTATTATAGGCCTTGTACAAAAGTGATCATTAAAATGTATTTCAACTTTTAACATATCGAAACGCCTATGCTATAGTCATATGGCACTTATGAGTATAAATTCGTTGTTATTACCTCGCCTTGAAATCAACGACATATTTTGTTAAACTTACGGTAGAAATTAAATAATTTTATTAATATCTCGAATTAGTTGCTTCTGTGTAGGCCAAAAATTAAAATATGACTTCCACTAAAAGTTTCCCGAAAATAAGAATACATCCAGTTAAAGTTTTTACTACTGGTAGTTTGCCTTAAATATAATAAGAATAATAACAATAGGTAGGCCTGGTCCCTTCTGGAATGTTAGCGCCACGGAGTTAATAACAATAGGTCTAGCAGTAATATCTATTATCCTCGTTGCCGTACATGAACAACATAATTAATGAAGTCAGATTTGCAATACACTAAAATTGTAGTAGGAAATGCATTCAACCTTGTTATTCATTAGGGACTCAATTTTTTTTAGAATTGGAGATTACCGAGTTTGGTAACATACCCCTCAGATAGGCTAGTCTTTTCATTAAATATTTTATCTTGCCTTTCGTAAGTTTTTCCCCATTAATACCCCTAGAGAAGGGATAAATCTACGGTCATATGTAGACAAGGCATGGAGAAAATATCTGGTGTGTGGTCAACACGACGCAGGGACATGAGATTCGAACTCGCTACCTCCTGTATGCAATACCTCGACTACATCTCGGAAACCTCACTTTTTGTATAAATAAAACAAGATATATCTGATATTATTATTATTATTTTTATTCAAAACATGTTGGCATACTTAACTAGAATAGATTACATTTATCACCATTTATTATAGCTTGGATGCTATGCCTCACCTCAAAAGACCTTCCCAAATGACTTTGTATAAATCATATTTTATATTTATTCCTTTACCGAATTGACATAAACAAATACATTATGGTTTATTGTTGGCAAAATATTTACCGAGTAATACAATAATACTTAAAGTCTAGCAACACCACAGAATGAGTAATTCTTGTGTTCAGGGTAGATTCCTCAATGTAGCCTAAGTCTTAGTTAGTTAAACAATAACTAATAAACTTACCAACTAATTATAATATCAAAAAAATCAAAATCATACAATAATAATATTCTACGTTTCTGTATTGTGTTGTGTTGTTTACTAAAAATTAAAAAAAAAAATTAAGTGAATTATTCACAAAAAAAAATTCATCTTGAGACACTCACGCAACTTTCTCTGCGCGTATTATTATCTACTTGCTTATTACTTTGGAAAAGTTACTTTTACGAAGTATCATATTGTCATATAGTTCGGATCATCAAATAGGCCTATATTCTGGAACATATTTTAGTTCACATTAAGACTGTCCATGCTCCAATCAAACTATTCACAGTCATATAGACCTAAGCCATTTTCTTTCCATTCTTCTTTTGGAAAAGCTATTTTCTTCCATTATATTTCAGCTACCTGTTCTCGTATCTGTGCTTATAGTACGGGTGGAGAAATAAAAAATGAATGATACAGAGGCAATCAGTGTTAAAGGGAATACTGAAAGCCAGGGTGTCCAATAATTCATTTTATCTCACGTATTATTTATGAGAAACAGAGGAGGAACATAAGCGAAATTGATTTTCAGAAAACTAGCACCACGAAGATGAGAAGAAATACAGGGAAGGTACCTTAAAATGAAATCTATTTTTAAAGCTCTGTGCCTCTTCCTTCTATATCTTTCGCTAGTCATATTTCATACGAAAAGCAAGGTTAAAAGGTCAGATTGTACATGTTATTTTCCAATCATGCTACAAACTCGCTCTCTCAGAAGCGAGAACTGAAAATTGAGTTTCTTGTCCTATAGCCAGTACAATATGTTAACTGTTTCACGCCTTGTACATTTTTTAGTCGTCTACTATTTTTGATAAACTGTACTTCTTGTTGCTGAAATTTCATCATCAACTGCCTTAGACTCGTGTGTGTGTGTGTCTGTATATATATATGCTTCGCTTCGCTCGTTGGGGGCTCTGCCAGAGGAGGAACGTTATCAGCAGGGCCCGGATTCTAATGACATGTCATCTTTTTATTGATGCTGCCTAGACATTGCCAACTTGTAGATAAATCCTAATCATGGCCTCTAGATTATAGAAATGCATTTTTATTATGTATTTTTTGACATTTTATACAATTTTATATTTTTAGGACATTTATTTCAATTATACGTCATTATTTTGTTATTTTCGTGTCATTTGATTCCTTATTTTGTCATTTTTATGCATTTACTTGAAATGAATGACTAGGTTAATACAATGCAACATTTTTGTAGAATCTACTTAAAAGAAGTCTTATTTTTCTTCTCAAATATTCCATTCAAGAACAAACTTTTTAGACCTACATTTACAGTTTTTAGAATTATGTACAAATTAGTATATATCTTTGTGTGCAAATAATAATTTTTATATATAAAATATCAGTTTTTAGGCCATTCTTTGTAATTAATAAGCAATTTTCTTTAAAATCTAGGGTAATTTTATACGGTAATTTTATAGGTCATTTTTCAAATAATTTTAGGTCATCAGAATCCGGGCCCTGGTTATCAGAGACAAAGTCCATGTGTTTAGACTACAGCAACCTATATTTACTGTTTAGCCATAATAAACAGTTAGGATTTTTCTGGAGATAAAAATTAAAATTTTGAACTTTCTGGAATGTTTCCATCGATTATAGGCTGAAAGATAGGCCTATAAGGCTACCAAATTTCAAATATCTAGCTCATGGGAAAGTGGGTAAAAATGTCAGTGGATCGATGTTTTAGACTGTGATAAATGTGAATTACGTCAGCCTAAAAAGATTTTTTAATACTTGTAGGGTAGCTGGAATCACCAAATTTGTCATGGTTATTGCAGCTGGATTGCCAAACTTTATGATTATAGCTGTCCCATAAGTTTGTAAAAAATTACATATTGTGTGGAAAATGTACGAAATTTACTTAATTTAAAAAGAACATGACTCTGTTTAAGGCCTTACCGATGGAGATACAACAAAAAGGCAAAGGGCAAAAATCGTAGATCTCTCAAAATCCGTTACTGGAAGGGCTAAAGGTTTTATGATACGACTTACTGTTTGGCTACTATAAGCCTCAATACAAAATTTTTTTGCAGAGACTTTAAACTGCAACCGTCATTTTGTAGGTTTTTAGGGGGTAACAAGTAAAAAAAAAAGTACTTTATGGAATTTTCCCGTCGGTTATAGACAAAAAGCTACAAGTTTACCAAAATTCAAGTTTCTAGCTCATCTGAAAGTGATAAACATTAATGTCAGTCAGTCGTGAGCCATGTGGCCAGCTTTGCCATGCATTTTTACTCGCAAGAAATGTGAACAGAATCTGGTTTGTAGGGTAGAAGTAAAATACTTTTTGTAGGAAATTCAATGGCCAGTGTAGCAATGTGCAAGCGCTGCAGTAACCACTACAGTACCCAATCCGATTTAATGAAACGTTCTTAAATTCCGTCATTTACAACTGTTAAAAGCAATTCATTCTTTTTATTCCTCGACGAATGAAGTTGGAACTTTCTTGCTTCAATTCTACTGGTGCTAGTGAATTGCTCCCAACGTACGAGTAACTTGGTTGAATGTAGCAAGAGATTAAACATAGGAAAGAATTCGCCAGGCAGGGTTGAAAAAAACTGTCTTCAATACACAGCTAGTAAAATTTTTAAAATTAACTATTAAATCATTTTATTGCAGTGTTCCTCCTGGAATAACAATACCAATTTACGGATTCTAGACCAAACGTCTTTTTTATTTCTTTCTTTTGTGGATACAAGAAAAAATATTGCACTGTTTTGTTGTCTTTTGATCAGAAGAAAGTTCGAGTTATTTTTGTTTTTAACTGCTTCTGACGTATAAATTCGTCAATTCCAACAATTGTTTAAAGCAGATATTTAAGATTAATAGAGTAATGTATATGTGAGGATTTTTACCCACGTTTATCCGCGTTGTAATCTCTCTTTTCTTTCTACTTTACAACGACTTTGAAATTTACACATTAACTGTAAGAAAGCAGGCAAATTTATGTCTGGCATCAAAAATGATTTTTTATCGAATTTTTTAATTATGACAGATACTGCCTTTTTTTTACAAAGTGTGTGTGGATATCGGCTTTGATTGCTAAAAGGCTGTAAATGGAAGTTACTGCCCTTTCTTATATTGTAGCTGAAATTTACTGCTTTTTGTCGTTAAGTTCTCACAGTAAGGAATGATAGTCCAACCTTATAAAGCAGTTCTTTTGCAGTTCATGCTTACGTTACAGTTTCTATTTACTGTTTTCTGTAATTTTAGGTGTCGTAAAAATTGCAAAGGCAATAACTGATTTTTCTTCATATTTTGAAAAAAAAATCAATTATGAGATCGTTTTCTGAAGGGTGCACCTTGATGAGCCTTATGTCTGCCTTAATGTTAATTCTGGATTTCTTTTTAAATTTGCATTCCAATTTTTACTTTACTTTAAAATATGTGTTTACTCATATTTTCCGATTAATCAACTTAATAATCAACATAATAATCTTAAGCATTGATTAACATAAAGGAGAACTAAGCAAAATTTGAGAGAAATCAGAAAATGTGTGTGTGTGTTTTTTTAAAATGAAAATTGAAACTATTGGATAAATGAGTCTAAAGGATGACATGGGCTTGTACATGCACCACACAGCTTTAGGAAAAGATTGAATAGTACCATTATTAAATGGATTTTGTCTGAAAATCTAGAATTGTATACATAGTAACATATTCTGTCACTTAAAAATTATCATTTTTAAAATATGTAGAAAAACAAGCATTATCTTGCCAAGAAAATAACAAGGGTAATGTTTCGTATAATGTGCCACTTTTGCCAGTGATCAATCCTCAAAAATGTATCTAATTTAAAAAACTTTTTTTGTATAAGTATAATCTTCGATGTCCTTAATTATAATCAATAATAATTATCATCAGCGTCACTGACAGGAGTTTTGATTCCGATTCGAGTAGGACTACGTGGAGTTGTTATTTTGAGCATGGTTTTGAGTCTCCAGCATCACGGAAGAGGATAGCTATAACTGGGCAACTCCATGCCAATAAGTTAAGAGTCCCACAGGGAACTGTGATAGCGGGTAATGGGCGCCCAGTGGCATCATAAAGAGCCGGTTATAAACATCACGTTGGATAGCCCGTGGGAAAAACTCACACTATACCAAGCGTTAAAAGATAATAACACCACACAAGTGTGAAATTAATAAACAAGTATTTAGAAATCAATGCGATTTTCAGAAACCAGTCAGTCAGTCAGTCAGTCAGTCAGTGTGTCTACCTGACTTGTTTTTGAACAGCATAGCACGAGAACGAAAAATCTGATGTGAAAGTCACATAACTTCCTCTGCCCAAATAAAAGTTAGCAGTATTCACATATCCTTGTACAGAATCGCAAGACACAATTTTACGCTAATTATCCTATAAATACCTCTTCTTTCAATGATGCGACTAAAAGCGCAGTCTATATAACAAACTTAAAAAAAAAAAAAAAAAATGACTGCAGACGTTTATTGAACTTTCTGCCGTAAAATATAATTTCCGAAATTTATCGAATATTTCCCTCAGATACATCTTTACTCTATGCATGGCCAACAATACATCTTTCTCACTTCACATTCTTATATAAAATAAGAGGCCATGAAAGAGCGCGAATTCAGTTGTTCATCACGTAAGACAAACTTTCTACAAACAGTGGGTGAACAGTGGGTGGCTTGTAACTACCCTCAGAGAATTTTCTCGAAAAAAATGTTTCAAATAAAAGTTTTAGCTCTTAGTATAAGCAATCTATGTGCAAAATTTAAAGAAAATCGTTAGAGCCGTTTTCGAGAAAATCGCGAAAAACGAAAATTTCTTCATGTAAAGTCCCCTTAAAAATAAAATAAAATAGTCGCCAATCTTATCCTCACATCTTCAGAAGGTACCTGACCCAAATACGAAATTTTGTTTTCATACGATTTTCCGTTTTGGAGCTAGCTTGTTCACAGATATTTTCCACACAGACACACACACAGACACACAGACACACAGACATGTTTCCAAAAATAGTATTTTTGGATTCAGGGGGCCTTGAAACGTGTATATATGCTAAAAACTCAACTTCGAATTTTGGGGTCGAAAACAATACTTCCTCTACCTATAGTACCTATGGTACGGGCAGAGGAAGTAAAAATCGTATAAAGAGGTAAAGTGATCCCTGTATGGGTCATGGAGACTCGTCGGGTTTCCGAGAGGTTGAGGCTCCCAGATTGAGACTTCGGCACAGGAAGGTGATAAGGTTATCAGCCACACGCACCGACCGCTTTTTACCCCCAGGAATACTCCTGGTACTCATTTCTGTTAGAGGCTGAGTCGACCCTAGGACCATAGTGCCACCAGAAGGATTAGGCCAATGGAAAAATCCCTTCGCTCTCATCGGAAATCGAGCCTGCGACCTTCCGGTTTGTAGCGCAGTGCACCAATCCCTACGCCACGGCGTACCCCACATAACCATATGATTACAAACAAAAAACAATATTGAGGTAATGGTTGTTACTCGAATAGTCTACATTTTATACTTAGCTCAGTGGGAAAAATGAAATTTAATGAAGAACACACACACATAATACATTTCTAACTAGCTTACTCAGTGACAATATACAATTAATGGAGACCGGAGGTTCATTGCCGCGCTTACATGAGACCGCCATTCAACTCCATTCTGTGCTAATTCCATTCAACCATCCCTAGCAAATCCTAATTCCCTGAAATCTATTCTAGTATTTTCCTCCCACCTACGCATAGGTCTTCCAAGTGATCTTTTCCCTTCGGGTCTCCCAGTCAGTATTTTTAGATAAGCCTTTCCTCCCCTTTGCGCGCAACATGTCCAGCCCATTTCATCCTCCGTGATTCAGTCACTCTTTATTATGTTCGGTGAAGTGTCAGTTTGTGAAGCCAAATTAGCAAATATATAATCTCGATTCTATAGAGGTAATTGGCCTCATGGTGGGTGCTCGTGGAACTATACCCTCATTTTTTTAATGAAATTTTAAAATGAATTCCACCTGCCAAAATCAGAGATCGAACTGCAAGTTGTTATGACATTACGAGGTTCGTTAAACATCTTCTTAAAAATTAATTCAGCTGTATTTATACTCCTTTTAGCTGCGAAGACAAATCAGGAGTTCTGGATGTGTGTCTAGACAGTAGGGTAGGCCATGGAACTATTGAATATCAATTGTTTCTATTATTGGTGTATTTTTATAGAGTAAATTTCAGCTGATATTGGTTTAAATGGATATGATACAAGATTAAATGGTGAGGGTGATTCATGGTATGTAAATATCCAACTCGGCATTTCCCTTTACGACTGGGGAAACCATGAAAAAACCCATGTCAAATTGGCCGGCCACGGGATTTGAACCTGGGACTTCGCGATGCTAAGACTTTATCATCTCGGCCACCTCGCTCTGTTAAACATCTTGAAATGTCATCTGTATAACTTAAAAAAATTCAAACCTTATAGAGGGATTTAGATACCCTATATCAGCGTTTCTCAACCTTTTTGAACCCGAGGACCTCTAAAATGTCTAAAAAATTTTACGGACCTCTAATTTTACATCCCATTTTTAAAAGAAGGCCTATATTCTTAAAATTTGGGGTATTAATTATAGGTCATTATAATGAAATATGTGAAAAAATTTTACTTCTTTACTTTCCACTTGCTTTATGATATTTTTTAATTATGTCTGCGGACCATCTGCACCATTTTCGCGGACCACTCGTGGTCCGCGGACGGTCCGCGGACCATAGGTTGAGAAACACTGCCCTATACTGTATTATCAAATGTAATCTATGTGTTTACTTCTCCTGTCTTGATTTGTTTACTTTGTCCACAGCGGCAACCTGCCAATGCAGGAAGGTGAACATATTATGTGCAAGTCAATAAAATCAGTACAAATAACTACAAGTGTATGTCAAAAGTTTGTACAGTATATTTTGCGCCTTTTATTAAGTGTAAGATACTTTCGCCTCAAAATTTCAATCCTAGACTATCTCCTATGCCTTTCAGGTTTAAAGCTCCTGACAGCATCTTTCATGCTGATGTTTTGTGTGTTTTTCTGAAGGTAACTTCGTTCTTCCACGTAACCGAAATTCTGTGCAGTAATAGTAAAAACATCACTTATTTGATGGGAAGAGACAGAACACAAACGAGCCTCTTTGAGCACGTACCGGAAGAACTTATTTTAGGGAACAGGAGCACTAACTCAATATCCTTCGCTTTTTGCTTTGTGAAGCCTGTTCGTATCTTCCAACTTAAGGCAGTCACTTGAGAAATAATCTACAATGAAATAGTAAAGTGTTTTTGTAAACTGCTTTATTTTCAAAGGGTCATACAAATTAAGTACTCTCTTTGAAGGCGCTTGTATATCGATTATAGCTATTACTGTTATTCTTTTCACGGGGTGGTAGTACTTGCATTTTTTTTGTTTGCTTTTTGGGGCAGCCGCTTCGCCTTACAACCACCTCCAGCAAGCCTCTAAGTTAATCTAGGCGGAATAAAATACAGGGTGTTCGGAAATTCATAGTACAGACTTCTAAGGCTAGTAGAGGGGACTTAGTAAACAATATTTCGAATAGGAACCCAGTGCTACAGCCACTGCAATGTGTCGAATTTGCCGGTGTTGTTTTGCAACCGGATAGGCAGTACATGACGTCAGAGATTAACGGGACACCAGGTGTGATGGAACGAGTGTACTGGAACATGATTCGTCGGTACAATGTGTGCAACGACGTTGGTGGCCTCGTCACATCGAGCCTCGGTTGTAGTGAGCATTTTCGTATGGGACACATCCAGTGCAGAATACAGAAACAAATTTGTTTTTTCCACTGTTGACACAAGTGTTATTGTGATCAATGAAAGTTTTTTTGATAATTTAATATTGTTACCAAAAAAATTGACTTTCGTCTGTAATGAGTCAAACGTCATTTACTTCTGTACCTTACGTCACACCTCATTTTACATGGTGCTCTTCTGACGTCATGTACTGCCTCTCCGGTTGCAAAACAACACCGACAATTCCGACACATTGTTATGGCTGTAGCACGGAAACGGTACGTTTCCGGACATGGGTTCCTATTCGAAATATTGTCTACTAAGTCCCCTCTACTAGCTCTAGAAGTTTGTAATATGAATTTCCGAACACCCTGTAGTTACAAAATATTTTGCTGGTTTAATTGGCTCACAAGCAAAAGTTAACGTTATGTTGTTGGTACTACATTCCTGTAATTTGTTATTGTGTGATATATTTTATTGTAGTGGCATTATTAATATATATATATTTCACAAAGAGACGTTAACAGACCGAGGAATTTTGTCCAGAGGCTCTAATTTAGGCTTGGAGTTCTTTTACATGCCGTAAATCAACAGAAAGGGCAGCTTAAAGTCCTTCCCGGAGGGCTCCGGGCCCATCGACCATGGCTGGGTTTGGTCCCGCGACCTTCGGATCTAGAGACGGGCACGCTACCTCTAGACTACCGCGGCTGACACTACATTGTATGCTCTATTATAATTAAGTTGTAATTAATATATTTCCCCCTGGCTGAGTGGTAGGCCTTGTGGCTCCACTACGTTATAGTATATTGCGATACAGTGCCATAAGCGGCGCATACGGATCGAGGAAAGAGTTTGAAAAAACGAGGCGCTTGCGCAGAGTTTTTTCAATTTCCGAGATCCGTTATGCGCTTACGGCACGAGTATTGCATGCTATTTTTTGCACGATGATTATTTATATCAATTTATTTATATTGATTGAGATATTAGCTTCAAATATTATGCATATACACTATTGAAGATGGATGTTATATTTCAGAAAGTGATTCGCATGTGTTTGTTGTTATGGGAACCGAATATTTGTCCTGGGGGGCCTTGTCCATAAAGGCTTGTATTATGATGAGTGCCATAAGTAAATTCTTACCGCACGGAAACTCTTACCGCACGGAAATTTGTTTTGTTTCCATAGCAATGCGTGCGGGAATGTCAACTTACGATCCACGGCAACAATATTCGTAGGTACCACTAATTAGTTAAGTCGTGCAAAAAACTAATGGCAGAAAATGTAACTAAAATAATGTAATAAAAGAAAGTGTTCAACACAGCGAACTATATTATTTTATGTTAGCATACCATACGATGTCATGAAGCGTCCGCGTTTTAACTGTGTTTCTAAACAGTAGCATAAAATAACAGTAATATTCCAGAAAGGTCGAAGAGAGTTGAATATGTAATAATTACAACAATACTTTGTATGCCACGTGCATGCCAACTATGAATATTATTATACCCACGGCACCACATTTTACCCATGTCGCCTCGTGCGAGAATCCACACAATGCTAATTGCTTACAATGTTCACAAGGAAAATCCATTCATTGCAAAGTTAGACGAAATTTTGGGATTGTTTAACTCTGGCTCTGGTATTTCAAACTCGTGTTCATGTTCGTCTGGTTGTATTTAAATTGTTTTTCCTCAATACCATGTACGTATAAAGTTTCAATCGCACATTTGAAACCCAGTTACTATAGCATCACTTTAAAATAATAAGGATTAGCGAACATGGCTGCCAGGCTATACAGTCGAGTACACGGAAACTTTCTGATGCTTTTGGTTTTTTCTAGTGTTTTTTTTATTTAAAGTTGGCATTGAATCTTCTTATCTTCTGTGTTGCACAACTCGTGGGTGAGCTCATCGCTTCTGTGGTTTCTGTGACCGATGGCGCTACTACTCTATCAAATAACTCCTCAGTTTGTATCACAAGGCTGAGTGCACCCCGTTTCAGACCTACCTACCTGAGAAAAACCCGAGGAGGTACCGGCGATCGAACCCGGGCCTGCGGATCTGTAGCCAGGACGCTAACCACGAGACGTAGGCCCTAATTGAACTAAATCATAAAAATCTACCTGGTAAGGAGATATTTTGACTAAGAGTACAGCTTTGTGGATTTTAGAGTAGCAAGAGAAGAAATTTTACACACGAATCTTGCCTTCTTGGTTGTGCAGGACATCGACTATTTTCATGGTCTGTCATGTAGAGTTCTTAATGTTGGACAGTAGGTACTCAGTACACAGTAGTCAGATGGATGTTTAAGTTTTCCATATGCGTCCATACAGAACAGAGAAGCTAATGCATATGAAGAATGATCTTATCGGTTTGAATCTTGGAAATCTTTTGTGAACTTCACAAATCCCTTCCCAATCTTCAGAATGTATCCTGTAATCCTATAAGCTTACGTCTTATTACTTCCCCTATTCTCAGCGGGATAGCCTGTATTTTTTATTCAGGATATTTTATTCTACTAAAAGGTTACTGATATTTCACTGACCGAAACATAAAAAGTGATAAAATATCGCTGTTGTAATATTAGGAAAGAAACAATAATCTGAATATTAGAATAGGTTTTAATCCATTTCCCGTTCACGCTCGCGTAGTAAAAACTTGAATTTCCTGTACCCAATCTAACGTACATGCGTGTCTTGCATTCTACGCAGCACTGCAATGTGCATTATTTATATCTAGGGTTGCCAAATTTCCAGATGGCAAATAAGGAACACTTCTATTTCTTTTCCGTATAGCTATTTAATGAGAGAAAGTAGACTAGGGATGTGTTAGCTATTATTATTATTATTGTTTATTATTTTATTATTTATTTTGTTGAGAATATAACAGGTTCATTGCCCAATTACAACATTCTCTTTAATTACAACAGTATTACAACAATAATATTATATGTTTATCGTAATACTAAAAATATTTAAACTAATACTACAACTAAAAATTACAGAAAAAAGAAACAGGAAACACATACAATATGAAAATTACACAATGAAGAGAACATATCAATATATAATATAATATAATCATTTTGGAGGAAACGAAATACATAAATAAAGAAAGTGACATGGGTCATATTTTAACTATCACCTTTTAATTATTACTATTTTAAAGTATTCATTTTTTTAACCACAGATATTTTTAAACCGCTTTTGTTAGTATTAAATAGTAATTATAGTATCTATGTTGCCCATTTTGTGCAATTAATTGCTTAGTAATATCGGTGTAAATAATTTATACCAGCATGAAATATAAAAAATTATTATAAACTAATGAGTCCAACTGTACATTGAAATGTAAATTTCACAAGTATTAATAATTTGAAGATGCCAGTTGCAACAATTGCGTATTCAAGAAAACATTCTTGTGAAATTTCTTATAATTATCATCAAGTTGGAGTAGACAAGCAGTTCATTTTTTATTAAATTCTGAATATTTCCATTCTCTGTTATCTCTTCATTTTCTGTTATCTTTCCATTTTATTGCCATTATTGAAAGTTCTTCAGTTTTTCCGGGTCAATTAAACTTGTAATATATACCCACCTCTCTGGTATTGTTTTACTTTGATCAGTTACCACCAGCATACCACCAGTAGGCCTACCATCTTCCCCAGAAAACAATTTACTATTTCCACAATGGTCATCAATAGTCAAGGGGGAGGAAAGACATATCTCAAAAATATTGACTGGGAGACCCGAAGGGAAAAGACCACGTGGAAGACCTAGATGTAAAGGAAGTTTTCTTCTTCACGTAGGTGAGAGGACAATATTAAGATGGATTTAAGGGAAGTAGGATATGCGAGGGATGATTGGATGTAGTTGGCACAGAATAGGGTTGAATGGCAATGAACCTTCGGGCTCCATAAAATAGATAATAATTATTCTTTTAGCTTGCTGAGGAATTGCCTATTGCCATTGAGTAAGTAAGTAGGCCTAAGTAAGTACAATAGTAATCCATTTTCAGCTTTTCCTCTAAACCTAGTGTCTCCACTAACTTTAAAATCTTGCTATACTGACAGAGGCGCCAACTTATATGGGCCCGTGGGGCTGAAGCCCACCCAATAATTTGCCGTAGGCCTATTTTGTTAAATTATTTATTACCATTACTAAAATATGTTTTCTTGTTGAATCGCTGGAAAGCTAAAATCAGGATATTGTTGACATAATAATACTACCTCCTCTTGTTCCAATTCACTCACGATTGTCTGAAGTCGTTTCTCAGTTCAGTAAATTTTTACGTCTTAATCTGTTATCGCTTGAGAGGCGATGGGCTTACCACTTGCCCCCTCTGCTCTCTCTCTCTCGGAAAATAAGCGTAACAAAATTAGTATAGGTAATGAAACCTCCACAAGTGGGGGTTTCATAGGGGGTTAATAGGGGGTTACAGTCAATCTGTTAACGCAGTTTCCACATCCACCACCATATTTTTATGCTTTTTATGCATTCATAAAAAAAACTTAATCACATTGCTTTTCAAAATATATATAGGCTAAGGAGAGTGCGGAAAAGTTAAATTCAGAAGTTAGATTATGCTTGTGGTGAATTTAATGGGCAAAGCAAGGAATTGTGATACAAGACAAAGAGTGTGGAGTACAAGACAATTATTACAAAGTTTGTCTTCAGAAACAATGAAATCATTTCATGTAGGCCTACAGTACTATATTTATACCATAGTCATATCAATATTTTATAAGTCTACTAGCAGGTGGCAGCTATAATTAATTTAAAAAAAATTAAGAGCAAAACAAATAAAACACGTTTATTAACACTTACACACGAATCATTCTAAACTAAACGATTAATAATTATAATGAAACAGCTAAAAATCCGGCTTTGGAGTGCATTCCACGATAACTAAATGATTTAAATAAAACATCTAGTAAGTAAATAATCGCGGGCATCTGCTAGTCTGTTTTATGAAACCCGGAGGAGCATTGGCGCGGTTACAGCACGCCGTTTAACCCTATTCTGTACTAACTTCATCCAACCATCCCTCGCAAGTCCTACTTCCCTTAAATGTATTCTACTATTGTCCTCCCACCTACGCCTAGGTCTTCCCAGTGGTATTTTCCCTTCAGACCTCAATTCAAGATAGTTTTAGGATAGGCCTAAGTCTTTCCTTCCCCATGTCCAGCCCATTTCATCTTCAGTGATTTAATTACCTTTATTATATTCCGTGAAGACTACAAGTTATAAAGATCGTCATTATGCACTTTTCTCCAGTCCCAGTTTTCATCTCTCTTAGGTCTCAATATTTTTCTGAACGCCTTGTTTTCAAACATTCTCGGATTATATTCTTCCCGAAGAGTAAGGGAGCATGTCTCACATCCATATAAAGTTCCAGGCCTCTTTCTTGTAGACTATTATTTACACGTTCTCTATTAATTTTAATTTGAGTTTTACATTTAATTAAATTATTCACGGTTCTTTTTTCTAGTTCTAGGTGAATTTGTAAATTTCTGTTATTTTGTAAACTAAACATAATTTTTCTTAATAATCACTTACCATAATATTATTGGCTGTTAATGGTATTTATTTACAATTAATACTGAACGGCACCCACACAAGGGCAAAACTCATTTGGGTGTTAAACTTAAATTCTGTATTTTGTGTATCATATATTCGAATAAAGTAATTAGAATGCAGTACACGGTTTATATGCAATGGTTTGTTTAAACAGGCTAGGGGCACCAGGTGAACAGATAACTCATACAAAGACGATTCGAATATATGTATATATATATATAACTTCTAGGCATATGAAACATTTTAAAAGTTAAAGAACAGTCTTCCTCAGAATTACGTATTTCGGAAAAGTAACAAGGAGAACTTAAACAGAAAATATATTTTCAGTATTGCTTTAGCAATAGTATAACGACTGGTTGATTTATATATTATTTCGGAGAATTTCGTTCGCGAGTTTTTTTAGTATTATTATTCTGTAGGTAATTTATTGTTTAAGCAAAGAAAGTTCTACGTTACCAAACATAATGTAACAATTCCCACCACATAACATAATACTTAAATATCTGGAACCTTATCAATAGGCCTGTAATTAACACAGAATTCCAATGAGTGTGTTGTTGAGAAATGAGACGTTTAGAACAGAATGAATTCGTAAGCTTTCCCATGCTCTTCCTATACTGTATTTTATGTGTCTTACATTTCACTAACTTAAAAAGCCCAGCTTCGCTCGGGTTTTGTATTTTGTAATTCGAAATTAACTTATGAAGGACTTTCGATTTTCAAACTCTAGGTCCTTATATAGGTAATTAGAATTTGAAATGAGGAAGAACGACATTTCCCATTCAAAAACGCTAGATGTAGCTTTTTTGGCTTATAGAGGATGTAGATTTTAGCACCCCATTGTTTCTACACACCATGCCTGGAAGGGTTTGAAATAAGAAATAGAAATTCCGGTAACATACAATTTGACGGAATATTTTATTTCTCATCCTCATGTTACCATACAACCTTTCCGGGGCTGAAATAAAAAAGAAATTCATTATCACTTTCTTACTTTCCTCCCCCCAAAACTAGGACATAATAATAGGCCTATACTATGCGCATAGGACTAAAAATGTATCCTTTTACATACTTAGGGCCTATGATAAACATCCATACTTCTCAACTAAAAATGCAAAGCCTAAGGTATGAATAACGTATCAGTGGATAGAATCTTTTACCGACTTCTGATATGGCATAGGCTACTCGTTGGCACACCCAGGTTGAGACAACTGAAAATGCTGTCCCTGCAATACGAACTCTTATTGTACAGTAGATCAAAATATGAAATGAGAAAATGGTATTCTCTATGTCCAGGGTAGAGAAAGTTATGTGACTGGATCACATTGTGCATTATTTTCGTGGATTTCAATATTTATTTAAATCAATAAATTAATCTAATTAATCTAATTTGTCAAAGTCCCGTATCATGCACTTCCAAAGCTGCCTGCCAACAATACACTGTTGTCATGAGAAGTGTATGTTCAATGTGACTCGTGTTTGATTAAATTTATAATAGGTATTTCGTCTCCTCGAAAACATTTGATTTTTGGCATTTAAAATCAAAATTTTGCAAAATCCTTTCTTAGTTTTCACTTAGGCCTATATTATGAAACGAAGGTATTAACAAAATTCCAAATCTCTAACTATTATAGTTTAGGCTCTACGTTGATTCTCTGTCAGTCAGTCAGTCAGTCAGTCAGTCAGTCAGTCAGTCAGTCAGTCAGTCAGTCAGTCAGTCAGTCAGTCAGTCAGTCAGTCAGTCAGTCAGTCAGTCAGTCAGTCAGTCAGTCAGTCAGTCAGTCAGTCAGTCAGTCAGTCAGTCAGTCAGTCAGTCAGTCAGTCATTCATTCATTCAGTCAGTCAGTCAGGACAAACCCACTTTTATATATATATATATATATATATATATATATCTATATCTATATATATATATATATATATATATATATATATATATATATATATATATATATATATATATATTTCATGAACCAATGGACGGGAGTATGAGCCCACCCAATGTTTTTCAAAAGTTGGCGCCACTGTATACTGAGATATGTTAACTAGAGTTATACAATTCATCAACGTAAAAACTGCCACAGGCGCTGTTCTCAACTGTGATGGCTGCTCTTTGGTCATCTTAGAAAACAACGCTTTTGGTCGTAACTGTGTTACAAACTTACAGACGAAACGCCGGGCGTCGAGTATATAGACCGTCTGCGTGGTCTCGTGGTTAGCGTCGCTGACTGCAGATTCGCAGGCCCGGGTTCGATCACCAGTACCTCCTCGGATTTTTCTGAGGTGGGGAAGTTTTGGAACGGGGTGCACTCAGCGTCGTGATTCAAACTAAAGCAGCTAATAGAGCTTGATAGAGAAGTAACGGCTCCGGTCATGGAAACCACCAATAATGGCCGTTGGTGTCGGTATACTGACCACATGCCCTCAATCCTGCCATCTGCTTACGGTAGATGACGCAACGATCGGGTGGTAGGCCTAGTCTCTTCTGGGATGTAGCACCAGAGAGTTTAGTTGATATATAATCTAAATACCAGAGAAGTGGTAGTACTCCTCACAGGCACATTACAACCAGGCCTTTAAATTTTCTTTGTATTCTTTCCGGCTATTTTTTTCTTACTTTGAAATAAATGATTCCATCCAGGATATTTCTTCACAACGCCCTTGGCAAACATGGGAATATTGCCGATGTCAGAGAGATAAGGCACTGCAGTGTAACAGAACTGCAGAGAAGGAAATGTGTATAAATTCTCCGTGCGTATGCAACACTATGCACAAGAGATGAGTTTGGTATCAAGGGAAGAAGATCTCAGAGCTCCCAAGTGTATCAGCGGCATTCAGTACACGCCGTTGTTTGTATTGTGGCTATACTTTATATTTCTCATATCAGGAAGCGAATTCTTATAGACTGTATACAGTAAGCATACATTGCAAAGCTTGACATAATTTTCCTTATCTATATTATATTTGCGATGTTCGAAGCCCCCAAGCATTTAGATTGACTCTAGAGGACAGCCAATCAACGTCCAAGCTGTCATAAACATTTGTATCCGTAACTAAGGTAAACAAGACAAGCTTATAAGGTATTGGCGTGTAAACAGTGTATGGTGTTAAATAATGTGTGTCTATATAACTGGAATCTATTTGAAATACTTCCATAAGGTTGTTGGCTCACTTTCAGTGTAATAGTAGGCCTACCAAAAAAAAAAAAAAAAAAAGATAAACTGATGTAACAACGTGCCAGAATGTTTTGTTTAGTCAGTGATGATTGCAATTATGAAATGCAGAAAATAAGTTATTTTTGTAATCGATTACCGAGTTAAGCTCCAGATTTATTCATTAAGCAGGGCTTACGGAAGAACAAAGGTCTAGTTTGAAAAGCATATATGAAAGAATATGTGGGTAGTGTTATTTGTTAAAGTTAAATGTATTGCAACTTCCAAAGCCGTATATGAACGCTGTAAAACAATATGTTGTCATGAGAACTGATTTGCATTTGATAAATTCTTTCTAATAAATTACCATAAATAGGCAATAAAATTGGCAATACTCCGGTACTGGTCAACCGATTTGGTCCAATTTCAATAGGTTTCGTTCGATGGACGTTATAAATCTCTATATATATAAAAGGCTTTGTCCTGACTGACTGACTGAATGAATGACTGACTGACTGATTGACTGAATGACAGGAATCAACGTACAGCCTAAACTATAACAGGTAGAGACTTGGAATTTTGACAGTACCTTCGTTTCATAATGTAGGTGCTCACTAAGAAAGGATTTTGAAAATTTCTGATTCTAAATGCCAAAAATTAAATGTTTTTGAAAATACTTAATCCCTTTTTGCATAGAATGATCAATTCCAAATCACAGAATATATTGTTGCCAAATGGTATCAGGTGGGCTTGGAAAAAGCAAATGAAATGCACTTTTGACAAATAAGAGAAGTTATCAAAATAATTCATGTTATAAATAAATATTACAGAATGAAATCCACTAAAATAATGGAATCACATAACTTTCTCTACCCTGGACATAGAGAAAACAAAACGAGGTATGGTAATGTGTATATTATTATATTATATCGCAGGTTTTTGGAGAGAAAAGTATGAAAGTGATAATGCTTTCTGTTTAATTCCATCCCCAAAACGGCTTTATGGTAAGTATGAAAGTGATATTGCTTTCTGTTTAATTTCATCCTTAAAACAGTTTTATGATAACATGAGAGTGAGAAATAAAATTTTCCGCCTCGATATTACAATTTTATGTTACAGGAATTTCTGTTTTTTCTTATATGAACCCCTACCAGGCTTGCTGTGTAGAAGCGATAGGATGCAGAATTCTTCATGCTCTATGAGCCAAAAAGAACTATATCAAGCGTTTTCTGAGGGAATAGTTTGAGTGTAATAAGTCGTTCTTCCTATTTCAGATTATAAATATCTGTATAAGGACCTAGAAATTAAAAATCGAAAGTCCTTCATAAGTTCATTTCCAATTACAAATTAAAAAACCCGGGCGACGCCGGGTCTTTTAAGCTGGTGCGTATATAAAGTTTCAAGAAAATCCGATAAAGCGTATTTGAGTTATCGCACATTATTCTATGCTAACTCCATCCAACCATCCTTCGAAAATCCGAAATCTTCTCTTAAATATATTCTAATATTGTCCTCCCACCTACGTATAGGTCTTCCAAGTGGTCTTTTCCCTTCGGGTCTCCCAGTCAATTTGTTGAGATATGTCTTTCCTCCCCATGCGTGCAACATATCCAGCCCATTTTATCCTCCGTGATTTAATTATCCGTATTATTTTAGATAAAGAGTACAGGTTATGAAGCTCGTCATTATGCAGTTTTCTCCAGTCCCCGTTTTTATCTCATGCAGATCCGAATTTTTCCTAAGCACCCTGTTTTCAAAGTCTATCACATTATGTTCTTCCAGAAGAGTAAGGGACCATGCCTCACATCCATCTACTCTTATACAATTCAACGGCCCTAAATAGCGTGCTTGCTCGCCCGCTTCGTGAGACATCGGGTATACTCGGCGATGTTCGTCTCTCGCAGTCTAAACTTTCATGACGACTACAAAATTAGGAAGGAAAACCGTTTCTTTATTATATAAGGCATAAGTGAAATGAACACAATGAACAAATATTCTAATTTTATTTTTACTTACAATTTTCATAGCTCTGGACCACAAAGATTTTTAATAATCTACCAGTGTAATTTTCTTAAAAATCCTGGAGTCATTGAATAATGGCGGGCGAAGCCGGGGGCAACAGCTGTAAAATATTGATGGTTTTATCTCTTGAAATATCGCCGATAATACGATAATAATCCAAACAAACCATTCCTTCCCTTGAAACATTATACAATTTCTGAAAATTACACTGAATTGATAAAATAAAATTCACATCATATTCATGTCAATTAACAGCTGAGAAACAATACGTATTATGTGTTCACAGGTTCTTTGGAACTGCATAATCGATTCTGATATAGTTTTCCCAGGGGGCGCTTTCATGTCTTGGAATGTACTCTAAAGCAGGAATTTTAGCTGTTTCATTAATTATTAATGGCTTAGTTTATGAATGACTCGCGTGCAAGTGTTAATAAATATAATGCTTTAATAATTATTATACTATTAATTTTTAATTTTTAAAAGAATTATCGTGGCGAAGCCACGGGCACCTCCTAGTATAATACAGCTGGCAGGACAATTGTCTTATAATGTTTATTTTTAGTTATCAGGACAGAAGGCGAGAAGATAAAAGTTTCTGATACTGTATTCATAAACACTATCTACAGTTTTTTTCATCGTAAGCAAGTTACACGCTAGGTCTTTTAGGCTTGCTGACACATATAGCACATAGTCGTTCAAACTGACAGATTCTTCATTGTCATATAATTTTTATTTCGTTATTGGCTTCGGTTTGTTATTACATTAATTTGACTAAAATCTAAAGTCCTCGAAATAATTTTTGTTTTACTATTTGTGAAAGAAATCGTGCAAATTCTTTATTCTGTCAATCTGAATCTTTACTTGGTTGAACATTTCACCCCCAGTACAACTAAAATTCAGCAGACTACTACTGTTATTCTCTTAAGGAAATTAAACAAATATGTAGTGAGTCCAATAGCCTAAATGAAAACAATGAGGATATAAATAATTATATAAAAACCTCATCTTAGTTTTAAGAAATTTGAATATCCGTAACTGTCCACTGCTGTGGTATTCTCTCCTTCACGCAGCGGTTCCGGGATCGAATCCTGGTCGGGGCAAGTTTTCTAGGTGGGGGTTTTTCCCGGAGTTTTCATAGACTGTGAGACAAATGTCTGGTAATTTTAGGCCCTTGTGGTTCTAAAGTATCATCTGGTCGTCATTATCATGTTCATCCCATCCTCGTCTTCTTTAGAATGAATTTGTTTTTGAATAATGTATCTCGTCCTATGTGTTTGTGTTGTGTCGGAGGTGGCAGCGGCATTAGACTGATCACTCATCCAGGGAGGCTGTCCATGTCCTTGTCTGGTCAAAAAAGCATGTATGTGATCCATAGATAATCCGTCTCTCGACAGGTCGCATACATGTCCATAAAGGGAGAGGTAAAACTAAGGTAAAGGAAGAAAGAATATTCGCAACTTTGGTATAAATTAATAAATACCCTAAAATAAGTAGGCCTACGTTAATTACATTAATTTATAATAATTGGAACGAAATAATCCTCATGAAATTATATTTGAAAGATCGAATAGGTGTTTTTGGTAGTAACCATATATTGAGCATTGGGTTACGCAGAAGCTTCCCTTTAAGCAAAAGATTACTCTCTCTCTCTCTCTCTCTCTCTCTCTCTCTTTATATATAATCTTTAAATTTAGTATAAATAATTTAGATAATTTATGCATAATAATCTATAATTAGTAAGTTGCAAATTATATAGTGCATATAGAAGCCTCTGATAGGAATCCAGGACAGGGGGCAATAAGTATTAAAGTATTAAATAAATAAAATAAATAAACAGTAACCATACCTTTCAATCCTTATAATTTGGTCCGAATCTGGTTTTTAAAGTTACTCTAGGCCTATATGAGTTTCCGGAACAGATAGTCATTTCAGGTAATATCCTCAGCTTACAGAATTCGAAGCTTACAGTTCTACTTTCAGGGAACTGCGGCAGCATGCCACATTGTTAAGAACTTACGGATTTATGTATTTATCTGCTAAACATAAAATATATATGAAAGTTACTTCCTTATGTTGGACTTCATAGGATCACACTTCTCGTGTTCCGTGTTCACCCTCTAACATGCCCAGTTGTGTGTATATGAAAATTACTTTACCTGTTAATCTCGAGCACTGTAATTGAAGGCAAAGATAGATTGTTGTTTGATGCAAATTTCTGCTAAAGTACACACAGAAAGTGAAACGAGTTCTCTTGGTTCCAGAATGAAGAACGTGTTGAGTGCAGTAATCCGCAGGACGAAGAACATATTCTCTCTGGTAAGCACATGAAATCTTTATTTAGTGCTCTAATTGTCTCATAAGAGGCGGATTTGGATATCTTACAACTAAGAATCTACGTTTTGTTATTCCAAGTTTTTAAACATTTTTCTACTATTGCAGGGCATTGAAATTTATTACACAAATATTGATTAATAATAACAGCATCCACTTCTTTTATAGAAAACATACGAACTTACAAACAATTAAACATATACTATTATAAATTATATATGTGCACATAAACATATTGTATTTACAGTTCAAAAATACAAAAGCAAATTTACAAGGAAGAAACATTTTAAGAAAAACAGAAAATTAGAAATTAGAAATGATCCTTACGTCTAAGATAATGAAGAGGATGAAATTAATTTCCGTACAAGTAACACACGTGTTTAAATTTAGTGATAATTTAGTGATAAATTAAATTCAGAAAACTTTAAATTCAATCAAATAAAATAATGCTCGTTATTGATTATTGGAATGATTTTATAACTTTTTTAAATGTACAATGTACCGGTACTTGATTGTAATTTTTTTTATTTTATTATTCTTTATCTTGCTTTAAGTGTTTCTATGAATGTTGATACTACCAGTATGAAAAGAGAAATTTAGTCTCCATGATGGTTTTATATATATATATATATATAGTATAGCAATACACTATTTTGGGAGTTATAAATAAATTATCTGTTTCTAGAGAAGATAGAGCAACGATTGGCTAAAATACAGGGAGCCAAAACCAATCAAATTTTAAATTATATCGACAACTTCCGAACTTTCTGGACGCTTGCGAGTAAATGGATATTCAGTCATATTGTTCATGTCAAAAGTGACTATCTGTGGCACTAGGCCTATCTACTATTGAAGAGAATAATATAGCAGTTTTTCAAAATTAAAACTTTGTCGTCCGCATCAGAATTCTGATTGCCAATGGCGATCTGGCGATCGGAAATTTCGCGCCCGTACATATTTAGATTTTAATATTCTCAAAGAAATATATTTTTATTTTCCACGTTACAGATCTTATAAATTACATAATCTTTTTTTCATCCCAAAAGCAAACACTGACTCTCATAATAATTCTCCTCTTTATAATGTACTCCGGCTATACAATCAATTGCACAATATAGATATTTTTAATACTAACAATAAGCGTTTTAAAAATATATGGGAAAAAATTTGAAAAATTTAAAATAATAATAATTAAAATATGCTCCATGTCATTTTCTTTATTTGAATCTTTCTGATATATATATATTTTTCCCCTCCAAAACTATAATATTATTATTTGTTTTTCATATTATGTTCCCTTGTGTAATTGTCATATTGTTTGTGTTTCTGTTTTTCTTTTCTGTGTGTTTTTTTATAGTTATAGTATTAATGTAATTATTATGAACATCACTTTAAATATTTAATATTAGGATCTGGTGTATTAATATAAGCGAGAATATTGTAATCGGGCATTAGCCTGTAATATTCTTAGTACAATAAATAAATAAATATATAAACATATAAACACATACAGATTCACAGTACGGGTACAAATAACAAAAAGTAAAATGGGATTGGGAATAATAAAGAGTAGCGCAATAAATGAGGCTTTATTAAAATGAACAGAGAGCAGACAATTGAAGGAAGCACAGCAGAACATTAGAGAATGCTACATACATTGTGATTATTCATATTGTGCTGATGAGACTCTTTTCATCTTGTCTACGCGGAGTTCTGCACGTTTCCTCTATACATATAGTACGTACAACTTCTACAAAACTCCTACAAAGCAAATAATGTTGCTCCTCCTTTATTCAATATTAACTCTGAGAATTTCTTTTAGGCTTCAAACATTTTACGAGACTTTAGCGCTGCAGTTCCAACTTCATTAGACATTTCGTGAATATCTTCTACTATAATTTCACGTGAGCTCATTAAAACAAATAGTTCTATCAACTTATTTTACTGATCTCCATAGTTTCCGCATACCCGAGATGCAATTTATTAAAATACAGGGTGAAGTAAATACATGATTATTTAAAAGAAGCATTTCAGATCTGTATAATAAATAAAATAAGATAAATTGATATAACAAAGTGACAGAATGATTTTTTTAAATTAGTGATAATTGCAATTATGATATGCATAAAACAAGTTGTTTTTGTAATCGATTTCCGAGTTAAGCTGCAGACCGATTCATTAGGCTTACGGAAGAACAACGGTCTAAAGTTTAATAAGCATATGTGAAGGAATATGTGGGTAGTGTTATCTGTGAAAGCTAACTCTACTGAAACTTCCAAAGCCGTATATGAACACTGCAAAGCAATATGTTGTCATGAGAACTGATTTGCATTTGATAAATTCTTTCTAACATAATACCATAAAATAGATACAATGTTGGGCATTAATCCGGTACTAGTCAACCGGTTTGGTCCAAAATCAATAGGCTTCGTTCAATGGATGTTATAAATGCGTATACCAAATTTCATAAAAATCCGATAAAGCGTATTCGAGTTATCGCGCGTGCAGACATACAGACAGGCATTTTCCGACCACCACACAATCTCATAAAGTACCATTCTGGCACTTAATAAATTCTAACATCAACTTGGAGAAAGTTCGATACTTTTCACAGACTATTTAGCTCATGAACCAGTGACCAATTCGGTGAAAGGCTATGTCGAATTTCAACCAATCACCACGGCCTATCACCTTATTTTTATCGTTAGATTTTATCGCACCAACATTCAATTGTTTTTGTTTGAGAATTCGTTCCAGTGTACTGAAGTATCTTTCAGCTTCTTTGACCTAAACGATTGATAGTAAACTAGGCCTATCTACTATTGAAGAGAATAATATAGCAGTTTTTCAAAATTAAAACTTTGTCGTCCGCATCAGAATTCTGATTGCCAATGGCGATCTGGCGATCGGAAATTTCGCGCCCGTACATATTTAGATTTTAATATTCTCAAAGAAATATATTTTTATTTTCCACGTTACAGATCTTATAAATTACATAATCTTTTTTTCATCCCAAAAGCAAACACTGACTCTCATAATAATTCTCCTCTTTATAATGTACTCCGGCTATACAATCAATTGCACAATATAGATATTTTTAATACTAACAATAAGCGTTTTAAAAATATATGGGAAAAAATTTGAAAAATTTAAAATAATAATAATTAAAATATGCTCCATGTCATTTTCTTTATTTGAATCTTTCTGATATATATATATTTTTCCCCTCCAAAACTATAATATTATTATTTGTTTTTCATATTATGTTCCCTTGTGTAATTGTCATATTGTTTGTGTTTCTGTTTTTCTTTTCTGTGTGTTTTTTATAGTTATAGTATTAATGTAATTATTATGAACATCACTTTAAATATTTAATATTAGGATCTGGTGTATTAATATAAGCGAGAATATTGTAATCGGGCATTAGCCTGTAATATTCTTAGTACAATAAATAAATAAATATATAAACATATAAACACATACAGATTCACAGTACGGGTACAAATAACAAAAAGTAAAATGGGATTGGGAATAATAAAGAGTAGCGCAATAAATGAGGCTTTATTAAAATGAACAGAGAGCAGACAATTGAAGGAAGCACAGCAGAACATTAGAGAATGCTACATACATTGTGATTATTCATATTGTGCTGATGAGACTCTTTTCATCTTGTCTACGCGGAGTTCTGCACGTTTCCTCTATACATATAGTACGTACAACTTCTACAAAACTCCTACAAAGCAAATAATGTTGCTCCTCCTTTATTCAATATTAACTCTGAGAATTTCTTTTAGGCTTCAAACATTTTACGAGACTTTAGCGCTGCAGTTCCAACTTCATTAGACATTTCGTGAATATCTTCTACTATAATTTCACGTGAGCTCATTAAAACAAATAGTTCTATCAACTTATTTTACTGATCTCCAAAGTTTCCGCATACCCGAGATGCAATTTATTAAAATACAGGGTGAAGTAAATACATGATTATTTAAAAGAAGCATTTCAGATCTGTATAATAAATAAAATAAGATAAATTGATATAACAAAGTGACAGAATGATTTTTTAAATTAGTGATAATTGCAATTATGATATGCATAAAACAAGTTGTTTTTGTAATCGATTTCCGAGTTATGCTGCAGACCGATTCATTAGGCTTACGGAAGAACAACGGTCTAAAGTTTAATAAGCATATGTGAAGGAATATGTGGGTAGTGTTATCTGTGAAAGCTAACTCTACTGAAACTTCCAAAGCCGTATATGAACACTGCAAAGCAATATGTTGTCATGAGAACTGATTTGCATTTGATAAATTCTTTCTAACATAATACCATAAAATAGATACAATGTTGGGCATTAATCCGGTACTAGTCAACCGGTTTGGTCCAAAATCAATAGGCTTCGTTCAATGGATGTTATAAATGCGTATACCAAATTTCATAAAAATCCGATAAAGCGTATTCGAGTTATCGCGCGTGCAGACATACAGACAGGCATTTTCCGACCACCACACAATCTCATAAAGTACCATTCTGGCACTTAATAAATTCTAACATCAACTTGGAGAAAGTTCGATACTTTTCACAGACTATTTAGCTCATGAACCAGTGACCAATTCGGTGAAAGGCTATGTCGAATTTCAACCAATCACCACGGCCTATCACCTTATTTTTATCGTTAGATTTTATCGCACCAACATTCAATTGTTTTTGTTTGAGAATTCGTTCCAGTGTACTGAAGTATCTTTCAGCTTCTTTGACCTAAACGATTGATAGTAAACTAGGCCTATCTACTATTGAAGAGAATAATATAGCAGTTTTTCAAAATTAAAACTTTGTCGTCCGCATCAGAATTCTGATTGCCAATGGCGATCTGGCGATCGGAAATTTCGCGCCCGTACATATTTAGATTTTAATATTCTCAAAGAAATATATTTTTATTTTCCACGTTACAGATCTTATAAATTACATAATCTTTTTTTCATCCCAAAAGCAAACACTGACTCTCATAATAATTCTCCTCTTTATAATGTACTCCGGCTATACAATCAATTGCACAATATAGATATTTTTAATACTAACAATAAGCGTTTTAAAAATATATGGGAAAAAATTTGAAAAATTTAAAATAATAATAATTAAAATATGCTCCATGTCATTTTCTTTATTTGAATCTTTCTGATATATATATATTTTTCCCCTCCAAAACTATAATATTATTATTTGTTTTTCATATTATGTTCCCTTGTGTAATTGTCATATTGTTTGTGTTTCTGTTTTTCTTTTCTGTGTGTTTTTTTATAGTTATAGTATTAATGTAATTATTATGAACATCACTTTAAATATTTAATATTAGGATCTGGTGTATTAATATAAGCGAGAATATTGTAATCGGGCATTAGCCTGTAATATTCTTAGTACAATAAATAAATAAATATATAAACATATAAACACATACAGATTCACAGTACGGGTACAAATAACAAAAAGTAAAATGGGATTGGGAATAATAAAGAGTAGCGCAATAAATGAGGCTTTATTAAAATGAACAGAGAGCAGACAATTGAAGGAAGCACAGCAGAACATTAGAGAATGCTACATACATTGTGATTATTCATATTGTGCTGATGAGACTCTTTTCATCTTGTCTACGCGGAGTTCTGCACGTTTCCTCTATACATATAGTACGTACAACTTCTACAAAACTCCTACAAAGCAAATAATGTTGCTCCTCCTTTATTCAATATTAACTCTGAGAATTTCTTTTAGGCTTCAAACATTTTACGAGACTTTAGCGCTGCAGTTCCAACTTCATTAGACATTTCGTGAATATCTTCTACTATAATTTCACGTGAGCTCATTAAAACAAATAGTTCTATCAACTTATTTTACTGATCTCCAAAGTTTCCGCATACCCGAGATGCAATTTATTAAAATACAGGGTGAAGTAAATACATGATTATTTAAAAGAAGCATTTCAGATCTGTATAATAAATAAAATAAGATAAATTGATATAACAAAGTGACAGAATGATTTTTTAAATTAGTGATAATTGCAATTATGATATGCATAAAACAAGTTGTTTTTGTAATCGATTTCCGAGTTATGCTGCAGACCGATTCATTAGGCTTACGGAAGAACAACGGTCTAAAGTTTAATAAGCATATGTGAAGGAATATGTGGGTAGTGTTATCTGTGAAAGCTAACTCTACTGAAACTTCCAAAGCCGTATATGAACACTGCAAAGCAATATGTTGTCATGAGAACTGATTTGCATTTGATAAATTCTTTCTAACATAATACCATAAAATAGATACAATGTTGGGCATTAATCCGGTACTAGTCAACCGGTTTGGTCCAAAATCAATAGGCTTCGTTCAATGGATGTTATAAATGCGTATACCAAATTTCATAAAAATCCGATAAAGCGTATTCGAGTTATCGCGCGTGCAGACATACAGACAGGCATTTTCCGACCACCACACAATCTCATAAAGTACCATTCTGGCACTTAATAAATTCTAACATCAACTTGGAGAAAGTTCGATACTTTTCACAGACTATTTAGCTCATGAACCAGTGACCAATTCGGTGAAAGGCTATGTCGAATTTCAACCAATCACCACGGCCTATCACCTTATTTTTATCGTTAGATTTTATCGCACCAACATTCAATTGTTTTTGTTTGAGAATTCGTTCCAGTGTACTGAAGTATCTTTCAGCTTCTTTGACCTAAACGATTGATAGTAAACTAGGCCTATCTACTATTGAAGAGAATAATATAGCAGTTTTTCAAAATTAAAACTTTGTCGTCCGCATCAGAATTCTGATTGCCAATGGCGATCTGGCGATCGGAAATTTCGCGCCCGTACATATTTAGATTTTAATATTCTCAAAGAAATATATTTTTATTTTCCACGTTACAGATCTTATAAATTACATAATCTTTTTTTCATCCCAAAAGCAAACACTGACTCTCATAATAATTCTCCTCTTTATAATGTACTCCGGCTATACAATCAATTGCACAATATAGATATTTTTAATACTAACAATAAGCGTTTTAAAAATATATGGGAAAAAATTTGAAAAATTTAAAATAATAATAATTAAAATATGCTCCATGTCATTTTCTTTATTTGAATCTTTCTGATATATATATATTTTTCCCCTCCAAAACTATAATATTATTATTTGTTTTTCATATTATGTTCCCTTGTGTAATTGTCATATTGTTTGTGTTTCTGTTTTTCTTTTCTGTGTGTTTTTTATAGTTATAGTATTAATGTAATTATTATGAACATCACTTTAAATATTTAATATTAGGATCTGGTGTATTAATATAAGCGAGAATATTGTAATCGGGCATTAGCCTGTAATATTCTTAGTACAATAAATAAATAAATATATAAACATATAAACACATACAGATTCACAGTACGGGTACAAATAACAAAAAGTAAAATGGGATTGGGAATAATAAAGAGTAGCGCAATAAATGAGGCTTTATTAAAATGAACAGAGAGCAGACAATTGAAGGAAGCACAGCAGAACATTAGAGAATGCTACATACATTGTGATTATTCATATTGTGCTGATGAGACTCTTTTCATCTTGTCTACGCGGAGTTCTGCACGTTTCCTCTATACATATAGTACGTACAACTTCTACAAAACTCCTACAAAGCAAATAATGTTGCTCCTCCTTTATTCAATATTAACTCTGAGAATTTCTTTTAGGCTTCAAACATTTTACGAGACTTTAGCGCTGCAGTTCCAACTTCATTAGACATTTCGTGAATATCTTCTACTATAATTTCACGTGAGCTCATTAAAACAAATAGTTCTATCAACTTATTTTACTGATCTCCAAAGTTTCCGCATACCCGAGATGCAATTTATTAAAATACAGGGTGAAGTAAATACATGATTATTTAAAAGAAGCATTTCAGATCTGTATAATAAATAAAATAAGATAAATTGATATAACAAAGTGACAGAATGATTTTTTAAATTAGTGATAATTGCAATTATGATATGCATAAAACAAGTTGTTTTTGTAATCGATTTCCGAGTTATGCTGCAGACCGATTCATTAGGCTTACGGAAGAACAACGGTCTAAAGTTTAATAAGCATATGTGAAGGAATATGTGGGTAGTGTTATCTGTGAAAGCTAACTCTACTGAAACTTCCAAAGCCGTATATGAACACTGCAAAGCAATATGTTGTCATGAGAACTGATTTGCATTTGATAAATTCTTTCTAACATAATACCATAAAATAGATACAATGTTGGGCATTAATCCGGTACTAGTCAACCGGTTTGGTCCAAAATCAATAGGCTTCGTTCAATGGATGTTATAAATGCGTATACCAAATTTCATAAAAATCCGATAAAGCGTATTCGAGTTATCGCGCGTGCAGACATACAGACAGGCATTTTCCGACCACCACACAATCTCATAAAGTACCATTCTGGCACTTAATAAATTCTAACATCAACTTGGAGAAAGTTCGATACTTTTCACAGACTATTTAGCTCATGAACCAGTGACCAATTCGGTGAAAGGCTATGTCGAATTTCAACCAATCACCACGGCCTATCACCTTATTTTTATCGTTAGATTTTATCGCACCAACATTCAATTGTTTTTGTTTGAGAATTCGTTCCAGTGTACTGAAGTATCTTTCAGCTTCTTTGACCTAAACGATTGATAGTAAACTAGGCCTATCTACTATTGAAGAGAATAATATAGCAGTTTTTCAAAATTAAAACTTTGTCGTCCGCATCAGAATTCTGATTGCCAATGGCGATCTGGCGATCGGAAATTTCGCGCCCGTACATATTTAGATTTTAATATTCTCAAAGAAATATATTTTTATTTTCCACGTTACAGATCTTATAAATTACATAATCTTTTTTTCATCCCAAAAGCAAACACTGACTCTCATAATAATTCTCCTCTTTATAATGTACTCCGGCTATACAATCAATTGCACAATATAGATATTTTTAATACTAACAATAAGCGTTTTAAAAATATATGGGAAAAAATTTGAAAAATTTAAAATAATAATAATTAAAATATGCTCCATGTCATTTTCTTTATTTGAATCTTTCTGATATATATATATTTTTCCCCTCCAAAACTATAATATTATTATTTGTTTTTCATATTATGTTCCCTTGTGTAATTGTCATATTGTTTGTGTTTCTGTTTTTCTTTTCTGTGTGTTTTTTATAGTTATAGTATTAATGTAATTATTATGAACATCACTTTAAATATTTAATATTAGGATCTGGTGTATTAATATAAGCGAGAATATTGTAATCGGGCATTAGCCTGTAATATTCTTAGTACAATAAATAAATAAATATATAAACATATAAACACATACAGATTCACAGTACGGGTACAAATAACAAAAAGTAAAATGGGATTGGGAATAATAAAGAGTAGCGCAATAAATGAGGCTTTATTAAAATGAACAGAGAGCAGACAATTGAAGGAAGCACAGCAGAACATTAGAGAATGCTACATACATTGTGATTATTCATATTGTGCTGATGAGACTCTTTTCATCTTGTCTACGCGGAGTTCTGCACGTTTCCTCTATACATATAGTACGTACAACTTCTACAAAACTCCTACAAAGCAAATAATGTTGCTCCTCCTTTATTCAATATTAACTCTGAGAATTTCTTTTAGGCTTCAAACATTTTACGAGACTTTAGCGCTGCAGTTCCAACTTCATTAGACATTTCGTGAATATCTTCTACTATAATTTCACGTGAGCTCATTAAAACAAATAGTTCTATCAACTTATTTTACTGATCTCCAAAGTTTCCGCATACCCGAGATGCAATTTATTAAAATACAGGGTGAAGTAAATACATGATTATTTAAAAGAAGCATTTCAGATCTGTATAATAAATAAAATAAGATAAATTGATATAACAAAGTGACAGAATGATTTTTTAAATTAGTGATAATTGCAATTATGATATGCATAAAACAAGTTGTTTTTGTAATCGATTTCCGAGTTATGCTGCAGACCGATTCATTAGGCTTACGGAAGAACAACGGTCTAAAGTTTAATAAGCATATGTGAAGGAATATGTGGGTAGTGTTATCTGTGAAAGCTAACTCTACTGAAACTTCCAAAGCCGTATATGAACACTGCAAAGCAATATGTTGTCATGAGAACTGATTTGCATTTGATAAATTCTTTCTAACATAATACCATAAAATAGATACAATGTTGGGCATTAATCCGGTACTAGTCAACCGGTTTGGTCCAAAATCAATAGGCTTCGTTCAATGGATGTTATAAATGCGTATACCAAATTTCATAAAAATCCGATAAAGCGTATTCGAGTTATCGCGCGTGCAGACATACAGACAGGCATTTTCCGACCACCACACAATCTCATAAAGTACCATTCTGGCACTTAATAAATTCTAACATCAACTTGGAGAAAGTTCGATACTTTTCACAGACTATTTAGCTCATGAACCAGTGACCAATTCGGTGAAAGGCTATGTCGAATTTCAACCAATCACCACGGCCTATCACCTTATTTTTATCGTTAGATTTTATCGCACCAACATTCAATTGTTTTTGTTTGAGAATTCGTTCCAGTGTACTGAAGTATCTTTCAGCTTCTTTGACCTAAACGATTGATAGTAAACATAATCGCAACATCAAGATCAACATCTTCCGTCCTCACACATACATAATATCTAAAGAAGAGGGACTTCCATCATAATTTAATTTCGACAGTTGTGTTTTTCGTTCATTCAAATAGTATTGCCATAGCCCCCTATTATTAAGGTGTGAAGAGTTTAATCTAAAAATAAAACACCCTGGATAGCATTAGAAATCCAGGACTGACCGGGCTAATCCTGGACTTATGGTAAGCCTAGTATTGGGGCATGAGGACAGCATGCCGACACTCAAGGCCGTTATTGATGGATTTTGCGACCGGAATTCTGTATCAAATATCTCCTCAGGATTATTCCTACAGTTTTGTTTAATAAAAACTTTGACGCAATACCTAGTAACAAAGAGAATGCCGACTTCGCAGCCCAAATTTCATATCTTGAGATTGCTTGATCTGGGCAATAAGTTTGTGGGAACAGTAAAACAACACCTATTTCTTAACTCTGTTCCTAAAGTTGCTGTCTTTACTCTAATTCCATTTATTACTAATGCACAATATCGAGTCAGAAGGTATGAGCTAACAAATTGGGCGGTTCGTTAGTATGTAAACCAGATTACTGTATGATGTTTTAAACCGACATTGCTGCCGACACATCATCATCATCTTCTAATTCAGTTAATGCAGGAGCTCACATAGATGGTGTTTAATAACATGGAATTCTGGAAACTATTCCAATCAGAATATTAATGAACATCTAAGACAGAACTTCTCACTTCGTTTGCACATAAAGCCTGCTGTATGTACAATAGTAACTATTTCGCTTACCTAGCTTACCTGTCTGTGACTGAGGAGTTGCAAGACAAGATCGAATTTCAAGATCATAGTGTTTTCATTTGAATTGGTTCATAAAATGGACATCAGTCACATTTTTTACGAAATTGGGTCAGCGCTGAATTTTCCATCACTTCCACTGCCCGTACCATAGGTAGTATACAAAGAGGAAGTATTGTGTTCGACCTCAAAATTAGGAATTGAGTTTAAACGTAAATACTTGTGTTTTGAGGTCCCAAAAATCCAAAAATACTATTGTCAGAATATGTCTGTATGCATGTCTATGCTGGGTACCTTCTGGGGATATGACGGCCTTCTCTTCCTCTCAATGCCACTTTGCATGAAGACAATTTTTTTCACAATTTTATCGAAAACGGCTCTAAAAATTTTATTTAGTGAGTTTTTATACTAAGAGTTAAAACGTTTGTTTGAAAAAATTCCCAAAATTTTTCTCAAGGGTAGTTATAAGCCTCCACTATTTGAAGAAATTCAGTCTCGCCTGGTGAACATTACAGTTTTGGATCAGATCGAAACAACTGAATACGCGCTTTTTGCAATATTTCATCTTATTGTTTATGTGATACGATGTGATAATGACATTCTCTTACTTTTTACAACCAATTTACACGAATAGAATGTCATGCATACCCTATATTATACTAAGAGGCAAAACTTATTTGGGCAGAGGAAGTTATGTGTTTCAGATAAGTTTTTTCTTGTGTAGGCGGTGCATTGTTTTGAGGAGTTTTGGCTGTATATTTATTAAAGATGGGTCGACATCAGTGTTTGACCCAATAATAGATACGCCGGAACTTTTATTCTTGAAATGAAGTAGTAAAATACAGGTTTATAGATACAATATTATTTATCCACTATGCAGTTTTGTAAATTTCAATATCTTTATAATTGTAAATTACATTATAGCTATTTATACATCAAGTACACAAAATAACGCTTTAGCGGTCGAATCTAGTATTGCAGGACACTCGTAACAACTGCACTACACCTACTCACACTGAACTACACCGCATCACGGTCAACGCTATACTGTAGAACAGAGCAAAGCCAGCGTCAGTGGCGTGAACTTGATTGCATCAGCGGCGGGAAACACGTGTCTACACACCCAATGGGTCTCCCTGTACCAACAGCACCTGTTAATCTGCTTCTGTAATGCTCATAAATCGATTGTAGAAATAATTTTGAATTCTTTAGATTTATTTCAAAACATCCTGTATCATGTTTCATTAGTTATGGTCCATAAAGCATAATGGACAGTTCAATTTCATTGAAGTTTCACGAAATTGGATTATTAACAGTACATTATCAATACTGGTATTCCACTCCTGAACTTCCACATGGGAATCCAAGCCTTGAAAAAGACGAGGGAATAAGCAAAACAGGGAAAGGAATCTGTGCAAAACATGTCTATTAAGCTCTCATCTTCTGCAGAGAGAGCCTTAGGGAGAATCAAAGTGGTATAGAGAGAATCGTGCTTCGTGTCATAAACTGCTCGCAGCATTGGATTAGGAGCTTTACAAAGGGAATTCACAAACGTGCAAAACTGACCACTTGAAGCCACAGAAACCGATTCGAGTGCGGGCGCACTCAAGCTCTTTCTGACTACCACTGAACACATAATATACACCATATATGCGTGTTTCAAAGGCGCATCTCAATGTAAGAAACTCGCTACTGGGTATAAAGTTACTTTTTATCTTGCTAGTCATGGTGGAGGATATTAAAATTACCCGAGCTCGCATGGGATTGAATTTCATATCAATTCATTGAATTTAACGATACTTACTGTCCCTAGTGGTCTGAAATATCTCGTCTTTTGAATAGCTTCTCTGCTTATAAAAAAGCAGTCTGTCTGACCTGAACTTTACTTCATTGTACTTTTTAAGAATTTGCATAAATCGTTCCAAAAGGGTAGGCCTTTACGAATAAATGCAGTTTTTGTATCTATTAATGGTATCTGTATCTATATCTGGTACCCTATGATCCCCAGGTGGGGCGAAGGGGCCTCCAATGGAGGTTTCATTACCTATACTAATTTGGATATGCTTATTTTCCGAGAGAGGGTAGAGGGACAGGTGGTAAGCCCATCGCCTCACAACCCCCCTCTGGAAACTAAGTATTTCTTGGACGTGAAAGGGCCGAGAAATTTTGTCCAGAGGCTCTAATTTAGGCTTGGAGTTCTTTTACGTGCCGTAAATCTACGACACGGGACCCCCAGCTTAAAGTCCCTCCCGGAGGACTCCGTGCCCAGGATTTTTACGTCTGAAAATCCATTGACCGCGGCCGGGTTTGATCCCGCGCCCTGCGGATCTAGAGGCGGGCACGCTACCTCTAGACCACCGTGGCCGACTCTATTAATGGTACTGAGCAATTAAAAAGTACATTATGCAACGTGCCTATAATGGCATTTATTAAGACAAGCTTCGCTCGTTTCATAATTTTCATAATTTTGTTCATTCTGAGAAAAAAGAATTTTGCAGGCTTAGTTTATGATTTTGCATTAAAACAGCAAATTTTACTCTAAACTGTCACTTTAAAAGTGCTTATTTCACTTATGAACATCAGTTACTTTGCTTTTGTTTGCTAATAGAATTACTGAAAAATCCGGCTATAAAACATCTATGATATTTCCAAAAAAATATTTTCGGTGGAGAGATAGACATCGAAGAGGAAATAAAATAGGTGTGATACAAGCTGCTCAACGTAAATTTATTTTATAATTATTTATAATTATATAGTATAATATTATATAATATTGTAATTTATTTAGTTTGAGCAGCTGGTATCACATCTAATTTATTTCATTCATCGAGCTCAACAGTAACTGACATGTATTTTAATAACATCGAAGAGGAATTTATTCAAGAAGAACTGTGCTGCTTGTTAAAAGAACAATTTAATCTTAGAAATTGTTCTTCATTGACAGGCGCAGTAACTTTACCCAAGAAAATCTGCACAGGACCTTCCTTACATACTGTAACAGCCATGAATAAAATAAGATTTCTACGAAACTAATAATTTATTTGATTTCCGTGCTAATTGTTTTTGCTGATTTCTAACAATTTTCAAGCTTATTGGCTTGCTTATTTTGCTTATAAACCTGGGCTATTATAACAGTAATGACAGTAATTATAAAAAAAAGCAGATTAAATGTATTCATGCTCTAATAAAATATTTTGCTGGCAAAACGTACAAGAAATCAGTAAACAAAGGAACTTGTAATGGCTTCTCTAGGAGCAATCTAGAATTCCATCAAGTGAGAACAATAGCTGGAATTCTGATGTTAATAATTAGGCATGTAACTGAGCCACTTCATTAATGGACTTGAGCTGTGTTTGTTGTTTGAATTGATTGTCGAGAGAAACTGCAACAGCTCTATACACTTCTATTACATCTTTGTCTTCCGAATGAATATGCCAACTTGTATTCCAGCCTTTATAATACCCGAGAACATCGAGAAAGCAGTAGTTTCTATGTGGAAGCGTGACTTGATTCTATTGAATACCAAGGAACCGAAATCTAATTCTATATCTCTATCGTGACTTGTTGAGCCGAAATCATAATTCTATATCTATATCGTGACTTGTTTTTATTGAATAACAAGGAACCGAAATCACAATTCTATATCTTTATCGTGACTTGTTTCTATTAAAAACAAGGAACCGAATTCATATTTTTATAGCTATATCGTGACTTGTTTTTATTGAATAACAAGGAACCGAAATCACTATTCTATATCTCTATCGTGACTTGTTTCTATTGAAAACAAGTGACTTGTTTCTATTGAATAATAAGGAATCGAAATCATAATTCTATATCTATATTGTGACTTTTTTAATTGAATAACAAGGAACCGAAATCATAATTCTATATCTCTATCGTGACTTGTTTCTATTGAAAACAAGGAACCTAAATCATAATTCTATATCTATATCGTGACTTGTGTTTATTGAATAACAAGGAACCGAAATCACAATTCTATATCTCTATCGTGACTTGTTTTTATTGAAAACAAGGAACCGAAATCATAATTCTTTATCCATAGCCACTATGACCCAGACGAAAAGTGGAAATGCAAACTGTGCGACAAGTATAACCTATACCACGCACTGACTTGCAAACGACGAGATGTATCGTTGACAAACTTTTGCAAAGCTTGACAAACTCAATTCAATACCCATTTGGAGGATTTCCAAATATTATTTTCAATATAATAATTCTTAAACCTTAACATGAATTTATATATTAATATAAGCAATCATCAAGTAAAATCATCATTGGGCTTTAAGTTTGAAATCAATGAGGAAAATTTCATTGGAATAGCTGGTTTCTACCATGAAAGACATAACACGTGGATAAAAATGCTCATATTGTACTTAACGCATTACTTTATTAATAATCTTATATTTCTGCTTTCATACAGTATTTTGAAGAGACACAATGAAGGACAGATTGTTACGCCCCTTAAATGTGAGGTTTCATTCAAAGGGTATATTTTAATTAAAACATATTTTTTTAGCCTGGATGGAATAGTTCGTGAGTTCAACCCCAGCTTAGGTCATTGTGTCCCACGTTTTAAAGGCCTAATCCGCATAAGAAATTGCGTTATAAACAGAGAGAAATATTTTATGCATTACCTAACCTTCCTTTGATTGTAGGCTTGATAAATGGTTTTGATATTGACTTCACGGTGATATGGATTATTATCTTGGAGCAGATGTTCTGCAGGTCTTCATTATTAAATTGGACGGAGATAATCCCAGAGGAAAGACAGACAGTAGCTAGTTTGGGTGTATTTTTATGTATTTATGTGTGTGTGTGTGAGAGAAAGGAAAGGGAAAGATAAAGAGAAAAGACCTTATGAATATAATAGGAAGATTCCTTTCCATTACCTATCACATAATGGTCAGTAGCTTCTCTCTGTAGGTCAGTTGCCCCAGTCTCTTGAATCCATTCCGTCCAATCTTCCTCACTGCGATAACAAAGATTTACCCCCTTTCCACCATTAACTTTTATTGTTTTGCAAAGTGCATTATACGGTTTTCATTCTTAATGCTTAGTGCTCCATTCCAGAACAGCAGATGACCGCTGCTGTACTATCAGTACAGCTCTTGGAGTTGATAACTAGAGTTATATGAGCTCTTTTCTCTGCACAATAAGGAATTTACTTTAATGTTGATATATTGTAGACTCGTTCAGCTGACAAAGAAGTTTTCCTTTCTGGGAATCCAACATTTATATGAGGTCTGTAATACGACATTTGTGTAAGATGATGATTCCAAATTTCCAAAGGCGAATGGAAACGAGAGGACTTGATAAGAAAGAAGCGGAAACATCAAATTTAACTGCTTAGAATCACACTAATTCTTGGAACAAAGACCTTGTCTACGTTTCATCAAAGTAAGACATGTATGACTAAGTTTAGAACCTCAAATCGCTCTTGGACACAACGGGTAGGCCTATTACTTTGCTAAACAGAAACAGACAAATGTTTAGACAAAAAGACAGATCAATGATTGGGCAGAAGGTTGAATGAATGAGAAGTAGATTGAGTTAGACAGACGGCGATTATTATAGGAGAGGCTGATAATGGATGCATGGATGAATAAAGGGATAGGTGTATAAAGGTAGACAGGCAGACAGATGAAGAGTAGCCTACATAGACAGACAAATAGATAAATAGGTACACAGGTACTCGGATATTATTGTTAGGTATATATATAAGTTAGTCGGCAGATGCTCTTGATAGGTATAGGTAATCATTAGTGCAAGGCATTTAATGACCATAAAATAGTGAACAAATTCAAAATAAAAAAATGCATTTATGACCTAAAAATAGTGGAAAAAAGACACAAAATTAAAAAAAAAGACCAATAAATTTTTCATCTTTACTTATATACATATTTTTTTAAGTAATGAATTGCTGAAAGCAATTTAACAGATGACAGTGCGTTATATATGAATTTAATACATAAAACACACTTATTTTGTTACTAAAGAAGTAAGTAAATCTATACTACTTGGACACCCTTAGCGAAAAAAAATCTTTCTGAACTGGCATGCCCATCAAATTTCCCCCAGCAAATGGGCTATGTGCCATTTAAAAATAAAAAAATCTTTATTCCTATATATTTATTATTTTTAACATTTTGTATTATGTATGATATCTATTGTATTTGTTTTTTGTAAATTCCTTTTAATGTATTTTGTCTTTATCCTGGTTGAGTGGAAGATAAGGCCCTATGGCCTTAACTCTGCCAGGCAAAATAAAACATTATTATTATTATTATTATTATAAGACAGACAGCTATGGTGTTTACAATAAACCTGAATTAAAATGAACTATGAACACTTGGCGGAGATTCTAAGATAAAAACGATTGTCTGTTGTCTGAAAGTAACAATTTGTACCTGGAAAAGTTCCTGTCTACCTCCACTGAAACATGACCTAGAATACCGAAAAATACCTAAAAATTCCGAAAAGACCTAAAATGCAGAAATTGACCCAAAAATGCAAGAAATGACCTAAAAATTTTCAAAAAATGACCTATCTCTTGAAAAACGACAAAATATGCAAAATAAAGCAAAAAATGCAAAAACAAATTGCACTTATTTAATAAATTATTTCACGATACACATTTATTCGAGCTATCTTTTAACCTTCGTATAAAAAAGATGCAAAATCATCAAATGCTTTGCCCTAGTAATCATATTCAGTATAAATGGGAAGAGCGAAGGGGAGAGAGAGAGAGATGGAGAAGTAGAAAGAAAAAAATATAGACTCGGTCAAAGAAAAAGTCTCAGAAAGTCTGACTACAAACTGGTAAGTCGATGTTATAGAAAGGCACCGAAATAAAAATTTCACCCTTGCATTAGGTGAGAGGAAAAAGAATACCGCGGTTCATTATACAAAATGAAGTTTGTGTAGACAGGATATTTAATTCTGTTCGGATAGGCACCGTGCACTTTTATTGTAATTATACAAGATTTCGTTATTGAGTGGAAAAAAAAGTCAACTCTGCTGCCTGTTCTGTTCAGAATGAAGAAGCTGCTTACACAAATTGTGTTTAACGTAAATGACGAACTTCTCTTGTGGAACTCTAAATGACATGGAGACAGAGCTAATTGAAAGTATCAGTGTCATTTCTTATGCTGTTTGTTTTGTCTTTAACTAGGAGGTGCCCGTGGCTTCGCCACGATAATTCCGTTAAAAATTAAAACTTAAGAGTATAATAATAATTATTAATGCATTATATTTATTAACACTTGCACGCGAATCATTCATAAACTAAGCCATTAATAATTAATGAAACAGCTAAAATTCCTGCTTTAGAGTATATTCCACGACATGAAACCGCCCCCTGGGAAAACTATATCAGAATACATTATGCAGTTCCAAAGAACCTGTAAACCACGGCCTCCTTTATGTGTGAACACATAATACGTATTGTTTCTCAGCTGTTTATTGACATGAATATGATGTGAATTTTATTTTATCAATTCAGTGTAATTTTCAGAAATGTTATAATGTTTCAAGGGAAGGAATGGTTTGTTTGGATTATATTATTATTAGCGATATTTCATGAGATAAAACCATCAATGTTTTACAGCTGTTGCCCCCGGCTTCGCCCGCCATTATTCATTGACTCCAGGATTTTTAAGAAAATTCCACTGGTAGATTATTAAAAATGTTTGTGGTTCAGAGCTATGAAAATTGTAAGTAAAAATAAAATTAGAATATTTGTTCATTGTGTTCATTTCACTTAGGCCTTATATAATAAAGAAACGGGTTTCCTTCCTAATTTTGTAGTCGTCATGAAAGTTTAGACTGCGAGAGACGAGTACACCCGATGTCTCACGAAGCGGGCGAGCAAGCACGCTATTTAGGGCCGTTGAATTGTATAAGAGTAGATAATTCACTAAACTTTTTTATTCTCAATTGTATTCCACCCTTAGTGTTTATTTATTTTTCTTTCTTTCTTTCTTTCTTTCTTTCCTTCTTTCTTTCATTACATTTATTCATTTCTTGATATATCTTACAATTAATTCCCTGTTTATTTGTTTGTTTGTTTATTTGGTTAATTTTCTATCTATCTGAGTTCCACGCTTTTCCTAAATTCCTGCGTTCTTTTACTATGTTGTATTTATTTCCTTCCTGTTACCTTACCTTTATTTTTTATTTATATTTTTTCTTTCGCTTGGTTCGTATTCTTCCTCTCCATCTATCCACCTTTTTCTTATACATAGCCTATGTAATAATTACTTAGTTCAGCCTTATTCCGCTATCTTTCTTCGTTTTGTTTTTCTTTATTTTATTTTATTATTTCCTTCTTTAATGTTGTTTGTCTTTCTTTCTTTTTTCTTCCTATATATTTTTATTTTTCTTTCTTATTTCTTTATTTTCCTTCCTTTCTTCGATCTGTTCTTTATACTTTTTTTAATACATCTATTGTGGAATTCAATTTGAATTATGCCAATTTACAGTGAAAGCATGCTTGGCAGTGCTATTGTTTGATATTTGTGCTTCTCTATGTTGCCCAGTTGAAATTATATGCAAACACCATAGGCCTGCTTCATGTAATGGAGGTACAGAGATAACGGCTACTCGAAGTTCCCTCCCGTACGCTCGCTTTTTATTTTTTAGGACTGATCAACGACTGGGAATTATTTGATATGATATGAAAGAAGCAGGAACTTGCTTGTACGTTCCGCCACAAACATGCTTTAATTAATTATGTATAATGTTCTGTATGCTTGTCTGCACATGGCCTTTATTTTGCTTCGGGATCAAAGGACGGTATAAAAAAAGGAAGAATCCCCTGAAGTACTAATACTCTGTGGAAGTAAATACGTCTGTTGTCCATTTTGTGCTTTGTTTTCACAACCGAAGTTGTTTGAAAAGACTGTGTGTTCAATACTCACTGAGATCTATATTTAATCATAATATATATCTGGATTACAAATATGTATTTTTAATTAATATTATTCTCTGATTAATCTCTATTTTGTATTCAGTGAATGTGAATTTGTCCAATAATCTTGATATAATTCGATATCCTATAATTTTGTGTTTTTAATATTACATAATATTTGCGTTACGCCTATTTGCGTTACCCAGGAGACACCGCGGGGAGGTTGGCTGAATAGTTTCCAAAAAATCTGTGGTTGTAGTCAATTTAAAAGGTTATAAAAAAACACAATGTCACTGCCCTGATGTTAAGTTTGCGGCCAAAAATTGAAGCTTACTTTGCTTTTTGTTTTTGTTTGTTTGTTTTGTTTTTGTTTTGTTTGTTTGTTTGTTTGTTTTTTTCAAATTCAAACCGCGTTATCGCTTTTCTTTCCATCCTTGCCATTTTCCTCTTATGAAAATGTCTTTTTCTGAAAAATTTTTGCGACTTTCTTGACATTCAACTTCTGCATTTGACGTACGTTATTCATTTGGGTACGCCAACAACATTACTGGGATTGCCGGTGAAAGCTTTCACAGCTATTCGTTGTCGTGGGCTCAAATCAATGGAAGAGACTTAACTTTCTCTGGTGAAATGTAATCTGAAAATGATCGTAGTGGATCGAAGTAATACTGATTGTAATAATAATAATAATAATAATATAACAATAATAATAACATCAGATAAACTGATGTACCAAAGTGCCAGGATGCTTTTGTTTAATCAGTTGTAATTGGAATTATGATATGGAGAAAATAAGTTAAAAAAAAATGATATACGACTTAAGCACCAGCTTGATTAATTAAGCAGGGCTTACGATGGAAGAACAAAGGTATAGTTTAAAAAAAAAATCAGGTTAAAATCGTCCAGCATCAGCAGAACTATACAGATTTGTGCTATCTTGGTCGGTTTCGGGATTTGAACCATGAACCTCCCGAATGCGAGTCCAATACATTACCATCTCGGCCACCTCGCTAGGTTTAACGGTCTCGTTTGATAAGCATATGAGAAGGAATATGTGGGTAGTGTTATTTGTCATAGCTAACTGTATTACAACTTCCAAAGCCGTATATGAACACCATAGAACAGTATGTTGTCATGATAACTGATTTGCATTGATAAATTCTTTCTAATATATCACCATAAAATGGGCACTAATGGTACTCCGATTTGGTAGGCTTCTTCCCATGGACGTTACATATGCGTATATACCAAGTGTTATGGAAATCCGATAAAGCGTATTTAAGTTATCACGCGTACAGACACACGGACGGACGGACAGACATTTTCCCGTCCCGCACACATTCTCATAAAGTACCATACTGGCACTTAATAAAGTAATGTTTTATTTATTTTTATATTTTATACCGTCTTTAGGCACAAATGCTGGATTTCCCGCGGCCGAAGACATGATACTGAACCCATAACGTTTGAACACGAATCTTTTGTAAGGGGGTCCAAATTAAATTTTGCAGGGGGGCTCATCCTTTCTCCGTTACGTCACTGGTTCTGGGTACGCACGGCTGTACGTTATCTTTGATGGGAAGTAGTGAATGGGGCGCGCCTTTTTTGTGGCGCTGTATTTCATTAACGATTGTAATTACGACATAACCAATGTCGGTAGGACATGAGAGTAATTGTTCGGCTTCTACGGCTACTATCTAATTAAATCGTCTGTTATCTTCAGCTTTAATTACTTCAAGGGTGAAAAAGTAAAACTCAGAGGAGTAATAAAATTCCTGTTGCCACGCAGAATTAAATTTTCTGGTGTAAACAATGAATTCCAATTCAAGCGCTCAGCAAATTTGTTTATGTAGTAAATTATAATTACTATCAATCTCCTACTACTGTGGCTCCCAAAGACACCCCTTTTAATCAGCAAGATGTTACAAAGAAATTCTGTTTGATGAGGGTGTAAGAAGAGCCGAATGGTAAAGAGTAATGGCAAACATTTAAGAAACAATTTGAGCGTCTGTATTTATATTTTAATTAAATTAATTGAAACTCAATTTGATCTCGTCAATTTATAGTATGGATTATCCGAATAATATTTAATTAATCAACTGAACGGATATAATGATTAAATTACAATTATACAGAGTGTTAATGAATAAAACCGAAATATTTTACCTTTGTGTAGAGGGGACTTTTTTTTTTATTTGACCATAGTTGACCCAGAGTCCCACAGCCGGAGGCTACACTACTGGGGGAGAATATAGATGATACATAGACTAATATTTGTATACATTTTACTATAGACAAGCAACTTTTATTAGAAGATTTTTGCTCAGATATGGATTCAGTTTTTCCCGTTACAGCATAAAATCTCCTAGAGCATGGCCGCCACTGACTTCTAACATTTAAAAAAAAATGCAAAACGAAGGACCTTCGTTGTTAACACTGTAGTCTTATATTATATTAATAAAAGGAAGTGTCTGTCCTCCATCTGTCTGTCTTCCGTCTGTCTGTCTTCCGTCTGTCTGTCCGCGATGCCCAGCGAAATCTACTCAACGCAGAGATCTGAAATTTTATACATAGGCGGACTAAAGGGTCGGAATGTGCACCTCGAAGCCGGAATTTTAATTTTCGCTTTAGTTCGTGAGTTATGAGTGAAAAATGAACAAAAAACGTGTATTTATTCCGTTTTCGAAGCATGAGTTTTTAGTAATACAAATCAATTACACTAGGCTTTGGCTATTTTTGTCATTTATTCGACATAAAAGCATCGCGATCTCTTGAATGTTGTAGCTCACGCTGGTCAATTCATTTGTTTTTAATGTCAAGGCATAATATGAAATTTTCAACTACAATGAAGAGGATTATTATTATTATTATTATTATTATAGGGATAATCAATATTAGCCTAAATATGGTCAAACGTTGTTCCATTTGGACGAAACTCACTATACAGGGGTTTTCTGGGCCAAGGAACTCGAATCTGAGGTCGCTTTTACCACGTGACGCTATCTAATCGTGATATGTGGTCCACATGATTTAGGTGTTAATATAATGATTTAACTATTATGCTCTTAATTTTTAATTTTTGAAATAATTATCGCGGGCGAAGCCGCGAGCACCTGCTATCTTAAAATAATAAAAGGACGTGTTTGTCTGTCTGTCCACGATGCCCAGCGAAATCTACTGAACGCAGAGATCTGAAATTTTAAACATAGATGGGCTGAAAGATGGGCGAATGCGCATCGAAGCCGGATTTTTAATTTTAGCTTTCGTTCGCGAGTTGTGAGTGAAAAACTGGCAGAAAACGTGATTTTAGCGCTGTCGAAGCATCAGATTTCAGTAATACATTTCAATGTCAAATCAATTGCAGTTGGCTTTGGCTATTTTTGTCATACCGTGGTAATAAAAGCATCGCGATCGCTAGAATGTTGTAAGCCCACGCTGGTCGATTCATTCGTTTAGAATGTCAAGGCCCGTAGACATATGAAATTTTTCAACCTACACGGAAGAGGGATAATCAACATAGACCTAAATATGGTTAAACATCGTTCGATTTGGACGAAACTCACTATACAGAGATTTTCTGGGCCAAGGAACTCGAATCTGAGATCGCTTTTACCAGGCGACGCTATCTAATCGTGACATGTAGTCCACGTGATTTAGGTGTTAATAAATATAATGATTTAACTATTATGCTCTAACTTTATGCTCTTTTTTATCGCGGGCGAAGCCGCGGACACATGCTAGTTATGAATAAAAAGCTAATGGAGCGGCGGCTAGCCATGTGATTATTCTGTAAATTTTGCAGATTATGAAAACTCTAAATTATGATATAGCTGTTGATGAATGATTAAGAATTGGGTTTATACCGATTATATTGTTTATTTTAGTGTAAATTATAAGGTGAAATTTGTGTTTCCCTAAGAATGAGCAACTGCCACTGCACTTATTGTATTTTGTGTCTCTATCTACAGGTTCTTTTTGAACTGACTTATGTGCAGTTGACCACCAACTTTGCGGGTTGCATGTCCTCTAACAGAAATGAGTACCAGGAGACATCCTGGGGTTGGCGGCCGGTGCCTAAGCTTCATGGCCGATTTTCTGAAAATCTTGGAGCCTCCGCCACTGCATTAGTTCTTTTTATTCACAACTCCAGTGTCAACAACGAAGTTAATTTGTTTTGTATTTTTTCAAATGTTATAATTCAGTGGCGGCCATGCCCGGGGAGATTTTATGTTGTAACAGAAAAAACTGAATCCATAGAGCAAAAAATCTCCTGATAAAAGCTGCTTGTCTATGTCCCCACTATACACAGGTAAAATATTTCGGTGTTATTCATTAACACCCTGTAACAGAATGTATTATTAAAAATATTATTTTTCATAAACTTCCAGCCGCTAGTGGTAACAAATAAAAAAGTGGTTTTAAAATTCCACGGATTATCGAACAATTGAATGACACTCGTTGCTTTACGTAAAAGTAAAGTGTTCCCTATACAAGTCATGGAGGCCTAGAGGGGCCCAGAAGGTTGAGGCTCCCAGATTGTATACATTCGGAGCACGAAGGTGGTAAAGTTGTCGGCCTTACTCACCGGCCGCCTTTACCTCCAGGATTGCTCCTGGTACTCATTTCTGTTAGAGGCTGAGTCGATCCCAAGGCCATAGTGCCACCAGAAGGATTAGGCCATTTGAAAAACTCCAACGACCTCGTCGGGAGTCGAACCCGCGACCTTCCGGTTTGTAACGCAGCGCCTCAACCACTACGCTACGGCGTACCCCTCCACCCCCCGTTGCTTTACGTAGATCTGTATAAAATTCCGAGAAGCTACAAGGGAACCTTCTTACTTAAACATTCGGTAGTTATATGATAGCATTTTCTCTGCAAGGTCTGGACTATAATGCATTATGAATTGCTCTTGAAGTACGTAAGGGAAGCAGCATCAGGTGTTCATCTACGTCCCTTGAGATAAACGTGGTGTAAGGTGTTTCTTCAGTGTAAAGCTTGCTCAACATTGATGACCGCTCTGTATTAACACATGCTTTGTGACGTACTTGCGTACACACACACACACGCAGATAGACACCTCCACATACAGCACAGTACATATCCAAACAAACAATCGGATATTCTCTATTCCACGAACGAAAAAACCCTTTCTCCTCACGGGTAGTGTGATCCCTTATAATAAGAGGTTTGTGCCAAATATTGTTTTAAATTTTAGTTAAAATACACTTGAAATATTACAATAAAGAATACTGTAAACGATATAACTGACAAGAACAAAATGAAAAGCTCACTTAAAAAATTTAAACCATGTTACTATCAAGTGTACATTTTAACTTGATGCATGTAATTGTTAGATTAGTTAATAAATAATAATAGCGACAAGGAAAACTTGCACAGCAAAATATTTTAATAATTGTAAATATTTTCATTCAATTAATTATAAAGTAACACTTTTATTGGTTATTATTAGAGTTTGGATGTTTATGATATAAAATTGGAAAATATGACTGCAAATATGACCTTAAAATGACTAAGTATGACCCAGATATACTAAATATGACCTCGTAAAGGAACGTATTTTCTAAAAATAAATGTTCCAATTTAAAACGTTTATTGGCACTAAATTATTACATCACATTATGTCAATCAGATAATCACTTTTTAACAATTTTACAGATGATTTACAGTTTTACTTGTAAAGCACTTCTAATCTGTTAATGTTTCCAGTTAACACTGCAAATGTGAACTGAAAATATTTTAAAAACATGTCTGTTGGAAGTTTTAACAACAAGGAGGAAGAGGCAATTGTGCTATTACTTTTTATTGTCCCTTCACATTTCAGTTACAGTAAAACTAAAATATTCGTGACTTTTTTTTCGGAAAAAGACTTAAGTCAACAATTTAGTGCATATACTGCATAATTGTGTACTTCTACTGTATTTATAACTGAAATATTATGTTACATTACAAATATGACCAAGACCACGGCAATTAGGCTACCAAAATATAACTTTATATGAAAAATAAAAACGATCAGATTAAAGTATCAAATGTGCAATTCATGTTCAATTTGTATTTGCGGCCAGAATGGAGGTCAAAATAAAAATATGACATTTCATAAATCCGAACTATACTTGTTATAAATAAAAATCGATGTTACATGCTCATAGCTGGTTCCTTCTCATTAAAATTGCTTTGACATAATTGAGACACTTTTTGTCATTCAACTAAGATGGAATTTTCAATTATATTATATTATATTATCTACCCTCATATGAACCATTATAAGATTAATCAGAAAGAAGACGGACATTTTTTGCTTTCTCTACCCATACCATAAGTAGACCTATAGATCGACGAAGTAAGCCTATTGTGATCGACCCTGAAATTCAATGTCGCGTTTTCAGTATAATGCACGTTTTATGGTTCTCTGGAACTAAAAATGAGATTTTAAGAAAATGTCTTTGTCTGTGTGTGTCTGTGTGTGATCGATAACGGAAAATCTTAACCAAACGAAATTTTAAATTTGGGTTAGATATCGTCTGGGGATGTGACATGAAGATGGTGAAGACTTTGTCTTACTTTTACTAACAGTACCACTTTACATGAAGAAAATTTCATTTTTCGATATTTTCTCGAAAAAGCTTCAAACAATTTTGTTTTTATTTTGATTTGAGCTAAAATTACATTAAATAGTGTGTGCTATAATTTAAATTAATATGTTGGTATTTTAAATATGAACCATTCGACCAATTAATGTAGGATGTATGTCCTAAATGTTGCGCTAAAATTTGCCGTAATCCAATCTCGCTTATATTCATGTTAAAAAATTGGAACATTTGAATAGTTAGTTTTTTTCGATAAAATACCCAGAGACTTCTGAATCACGCTGTATATCCAAAGCCCCTTTGTATTATCTAAGTAGGAAGTTTGTACATTTCAATATACATTTTGCCAAATATTTAATAAAACACAGCACCATGTACAGTAAAGTGCCGAGGGCCAATTACAGAAAGTACAACATTTAATACACTAAATGAATACACGAGTACCAGCAATCGTAATACTTCGAACTAGCTATGGACTTAGCAATCCAATTACAGTAAATTAATACACGAATTGATCTTCGTAGAGAGCTTCTCAGCCGGGACGTCACTCTTGTTAACCTATTTCTACATTATACGTATGAGGAATCCATTAATGAAATGTTGTGTTGTATCTGTGTATAGCGCTAAATAAAGAAACGTAATTAAATAAGCCTTAGCCATTATGCTAATGCATTGGAGTTTTTACTGTTGCTTAATACAGTAGCGAACGTAGATTTTCTGAACGTCATGATGTTATAGAAATGAAAAGGGCTTCATGACTGAAATGAAACCTGTAACATACGAGTGGAATGCCGATGTGAAATCTGCCATAGGAGTTCAAATTGAATTTGAGTCGAGTTGCTCTTATCTACTGTATACTATTCCAAAGGAATGTGGAGCATGCATGAAATCGTAGCCAAAGAAACATTCAAACGTACTCGACTCTTTAATTTATTTCATGTATTAAAATGTAACTGGGGGTAAGAAGTTTTTGATATATGAGATAGCAAGAATCCAATATATTACATCCTTTCCAAGAATTATTCATATTATTACAAAGTGATGATAATTTTAAAAAATTAAAAATATAATTACATTAATTATTTATCGGCATATATTAAACTAGATGTGCCCGCGGCTACGCTCACGATAATTAATTCGAAGATTAAAAATTAAGAGCAAAATGATTAAAACATATTAACACTTACAGGCGAATCATTCATAATTATACAATGAAAGAGCTAAAAATCCGGCTTTGGAGTGCATTCCACGATTTGAAAGTGCCTCTATTGTATTTGACATTAACTTATAAACAAACGAATCAACAAGAATCGAAACGATCGATAATTCCATGCGATATATTGAAAAATTCGCGATGATCGTGTTTTCAAGTTATGACAAAAAAGGCAAAGCCACCTGCAATTAATTTGACAATTGAAATGTATTACCGAATGCTGATAATTCGGTTGCCCAAAAAATTAACATTTCCTGCCAGTTTTTTCAATCCGAACTCGCGAATGAAATCGAAAATTAAATATCCGGCTTCGAGATGCATTCGGCCACCCATCAGTCTATCTACTCGTATGTTTAAAATTTCAGATCTCTGCGTGCAGTAGATTTCACTGAGTATCACGCACATACAGACAGACAGACAGACAGAAAAACAAACACTTCCTCTTATTATTATGGAAGATGAATTTATTTTTTGTCAAAGGGAACTCAGATTATTTGTTCGTGACTGGAAATCAAAAGTAGATATCCTGGAATAAAACAGTACAACCAAGGTGAATATTCAAAGCTGAATTTTATTTTTTTACATTTCAGGTGTGATTATACTCCTTTTAGCTTCGAGGCTATATCAGCAGTTCGGGATCTGTGTCTGTACAGTAGGGTAGGCCATGGAACTATTGGTTGTCCATTGTTTCTACTGTCGGTGGTATTTAATGGAGTAAATTTCAACTGATATTAATTTAAATGGATATCATATAGGATGAAATGGTGAGGATGATTCATGGTATGTAAATATCCAATTCGGAATTTGCCTTTACGACTGGGGAAACCATGAAAAAAACATGTCACATTGGCCGGCCACGGGATTTGAACCTGGGACCACCCGAATGCGAGTCCAAGACGTTACCATCTCGTACACCTAGCTCGGTACTTCGATATTGAATTAAGATTAGGCGGAGAATATTAATTAAATTAGATCTGTTTGACTTTTAAAATCTTAGATGATCTGAGTACAAATCGGTGGATGCTAAGCTGTTTTTCTTATCTATAGTTTAAGATTTTCTTACCTATTTCAGCAATATCACAGAGAATGTTTTCACTGATACTTGTCATGAAAGCTTTTTGATAGAAGGCTTATGATCGCTGTCTAATATGGTAGTCAAATAATTCGATTAAAATGTAGCCATCTTCACTTATATATATATATTACCTTTCATTCGTCAAGTACATAGCTAAGCAACTGAAGGGAAACGTTTTAGTACCCCACCCATGCTGTGACGTATGAAATATGCTCTCATGTTCAGTGTCACGTCGAAACTGCTTTATTCTGACATCAAGGGCAACTGTAGTGGGAGACATTACCCCAGTGGCACAATGTGCACCAGTTGCGCACCCGTGGTCAAGTAGTTAATATAAATTTAACTCGTACGTTTGAAATTCTGTAGAAATAAGGGTAGCTTCAAAAGTAAAAAAGCAAAAAAGTAAAGTGTTCCCTATTACAGATCATGGGGATCCAGAGGGTTCCAGGAAGTGAGGCTACCAGATTTTTTGACAATCGGCCATGAAGGTGGTAAGGTTGTCAGCCTTAGGCACCGGCCGCCAACCCCAGTATATCTTCTGGTACTCATTTCTGTTAGAGGCTGAGTGCCACCAGAAGGATTAGGACAATTGAAAAACTCCAACGACCTCATCGGGGAACAAACCCGCGACCCTTAGGTTTGTAGCGCAGCGCCTCAACCACTACGCTACGGCGTAGCCCAGCTTCTAAAGTACTCCTTATATTACTTATGATAACGTTTATCTGTAAAATGTAGAATAAACATCTTTATAGACATTCCGTGATTTAAGAACTAAATAAATTTGAAGTCAATCTTGCCGCAAGAATACGACCTCCTTATTTATCGATTTCTTTCCTACATCTTAAGCCTCTAGGGCAGGTACTTCACTTAGAAGCTGTAGAGATCATATATAAACCAAGCTCTGTGCATTGTTCTGCTCTACTCAATCAAGTACAACGAGCTCTACCGCCATGTCTTGCACCTGCTGCCTCCCCTAAAAAAGCCAATACTATCATTATAACCTTCATTCTGATTTAATTCAATATCTGCATAAGCTAGAAATTGATTTTTTATGAACTAGGATGGAGATATGTATGGGGTATGGAATGCTATATTCGTTTATTGCTACGTGGAAAGAAACTGCATAAAACGAGAGAAGATTTTTATAACTTCTAGGAAGCTATTCGTGTGAAGTTAGATTCGCAGACACTGAACGAAAGATGCAGCGACTCAACTGTATGCAAGACAGAAGTGCCGATAATAATAATAACAATAATAATGATGATAATAATAGTAATAATAGTATTAATAATTGTTTCCTTAAAACTCTACATGCCGAAATTGGAGCACTTAGCAGCTGTCTAAAAATCAATACTTTTGTTCGACGATACCATAACATTGTTATTATATGAGACTAAACATTAACTTAATGATTCCATTAATGTGGTATCGATTAATATTGAACACGGAGCAATCTTGAAGCCTTGACAACAGCAAATCAAACTGTGTAATACACAACCTGTATTTAAGATAAAATCAATTGTATTCTTTTTTAATATCAATATTATTCTATAGGCCTATTGAGTTCATTTCGTGGTTTAAGTCCCTTGATTTGAGGTTAAAACGACAACAGAAGCTTCAATTTTCCGGTACATCTTCAGCTGCCATATACCGCAAAAGATAAAAGCTAGAGAAATCACTAACAACTACTATTTTCAGAAACATGTCTGTGTGTGTCTGTGTGGATATCTGTGAACAGTGTAGAACGGAAAATCGTATGAAAACAAAATTTTGTATTTGGGTCAGGTATCTTCTGAAGATGTGACCCGAAGATTGGCGACAAGTTTATCTTATTTTTAATGGGATTTTACATGAAGAAATTTTCGTTTTACGCGATTTTCTCGAAAACGGCTCTAACGATTTTCTTTAAATTTTGCACATGGGTTTGAAACATTTTTTCGGAAAAATCCTTTGAAGAATAGTTATAAGCCAACCATTCTAAATACCCGCTCTTTGCAATACGGCCTCTTGTAACGGAAAATCGCACGAAAACAATATTTTGTATTTGGGTTAGGTACCTTTAGCGGATGTGACACGAAGATTGGCGACGAATTTCCCTTATTTTTAAGGGGACTTTACATGGAGAAAATTTCCTTTGTCACGATTTTCTCGAAAACACTAAGAGGCTAACTTTTATTTGGGCAGAGGAAGTTATGTGAATTTCATATAAACAATTTTTACCCGTACGGACGATGCCGAACGTTCAGTATTCCTGTAAGAGCTTCAGTTATCTGTTACGTTCAACGTTTTGTCTAATACTTTATTTGCTTTAGGAAAATGTTCGTCATATATCAACACAGTATAAAGTCAGAACAGAATACGGTGTGGGATTGCACTGTGGATAGGTGTTGCATAGTAAATGACTAATTTGCAGAGAGCTTGTTTGGTTTATCTAGCCAGGTACATCATTGTCTGCACACATGGGGAGCGTATATAGCTTCAGGAAGAACACCATGCACAATTTAGCATAGGTCTACAAGCAGTGGATTTAAAAAAAGAATGAACGGAGTTCTTTTAAAAAAATGCTTTACAGCTGAAATGCTTTAAAAATTGTTGCATATCACTATTTTGGATTTGCTCCACTATTCGAGCACAACTTTTTGTTTAGTGAACTCCAGAGCATGAGTATTGTTTTACTCAATTGATTTCACATGTTGTATGTTAATTATTTTCATGAATGACTATGAGTTCACAAGTTCGCTTATCGACTCATTTAACCTGCATGACCTAGTATACAGAGAGGAAGTAAAATTTTCAGAACCAATCGGTCATGTCGTTGCCCCCCCCCCCAAAAAAAAATGTGAAACATAACTTTCTCTGTAAATTGGTTAGTAAAAATGAATAGAATGTCAATGCCACTTCGCAACGCATCCCTGAAGGATACATAACCCAAATAAAATCTAATTAATGCACTCACTTAGGCCTAACTTTCTTTACTTTAAGCATAGTCGATACACCTTTGTCACATCAAATTTTGATTCTGTTTACAAAGACTGAGTTTCTATCACCAGTTGGTGCCTTATAACTAACTTATAACTAGTAAAACACTAAAGTGATCCCTATACAGGCCATGGTGGCCTAGAGGGTTCCAGGAGGTTGAGGCTCCCAGATTTTGGACATTCGGCACATGAAGGTGGTAAGGTTGTCAGCCTTATGCACCGGCCGCCTTACCCCCAGGATTGCTCCTGGTACTCATTTCTGTTAGAGGCTGAATCGATCCCAGGGCCATAGTGCCACCAGAAGGATTAGGCAATTGAAAAATCTCAACGACCTCATCGGGAATCGAACCCGCGACCTTACGGTTTGTAGCGCAGCGCCTCAACCACTACGCTACGGCGTACCCCAACTACCCTCAGAAAATATTTGCAAAAATAGTTTCAAATAAAAGTGTTGGCTCATGTAGCCCCTACAAAGTTCATCAAAATCATTAGAGCTGCTTTCGAGAAAATTGCGAAAAACGGAATTTTCATCATGGCATTAAAAGTAAAATAAGGTCGTCGTCAATCTTTATGTCACATCTCCAGAAGGTGCCTAACCCAAATACAAAATTTTGTTTTTATACGATTTTTCGGTCTGGAGCTAGGCTGTTCACAGAAACACACACGGTTACACACATACGGAATTACGGATACACAGCCACAGTGACGGGCATGCTTCTGAAGATATAATTTTTTCGATCCGGGGGATTATGTTAAAATCTCAACTTCTGATTTCGGGGTCGAACACAAAACTTCCTCTACCTATAGTAGCCTACCAATGGTACGGGCAGAGAAAGTAAAAAAAAAAAAAAAAATATATATATATATATATATAGGCTATATATATAACAGGCCTATTGGCAGGAATAAAAGATATAACTGCTCATGAAGATATTATGTGGAATTGTTAACTATGCCACATCACCTAGGCCTATGTTAAAAGCCACTTAAATAAGTCCTACGTTATACGAGGGATGCCATAAAGTAAGTTTTCCTGGGGCCGTTTACAGAAACAAAACACAATTTCATGGAAATGTTTATGGCAACAGTTGCAGCAAGTGTTCAGCTATTTTTCAACGTATTCGCCACCGGAATTGATACTTTTTCATTCCGCGGGGCCAACGTTTGAATACCTGTGTCGGAGAAATCTGCCGACTGGGATCTGAACCATTGTGTGGCAACCATGTCCGCCTCTTTGTCATTCTCTGGCATTTCTTGAGGTGTAGGAAAAGATGGAAAGCAATGGGAGCGAGATCCGGGCTGTAGGGTGGATTTTTAAACACTTCCCAGCGAGTCACCTGCAGAAGTTCGACTGGGAGGTGTTTAAACATTCACCTTACAGCCCGGGCCTCACTCTCAGTGATTTCCATCTTTTCCTACACCTCAAGAAATGGCAGAAAATGACAGAAAGGCGGACATGGTTGCCACACAATGGCTCAAATCCCAGGCGACAGACTTCTCCGACACGGGTATGGTCCCAAGGAATGAAAAGTGTCTCAATTCCGGTGGCGAATATGTTGAAAAATAGCTGAACACTTGCTATGTCTGTTGCAATAAACATTTCCATGAAATTGTGTTTTTTTTTCTGTAAACAGCCCCAGGGAAACTTACTTTATGGATGGCCCTCGTTCAGTCTTTACGATGTCTCCTCTTTAAGGCAAATTCTCCCATTGCATTTGAAATGAAGGGTAGCAATTACATAGAATGGGAGAGTGCCTATTAGAGGAAAATGAACAGTAAACCAGTTACGACAACATTTGAATAGATGAATGCGCCGGCAGCTCATATCCACATGGTAATTGCACAAGTGTCCATGACAGTATCTCTGTAATTGACAGTGGTTACAGGTAGGAATGGCGTATTAAAAAGACACCTTTAGTCCTGTATGGGAAAACCAGGGATGTCCTTTATGATGCCTTGGGCCCTTTTTTCATGTAACTCGGTACTATTATTTTGACCAGGTCAACCAACAGATTACTTTCAACTGCTAAACGACGGCTGTAAACTTTTACAGGAATTATTTTGGAAAACTAGATGAGGAACATTACACACTTAATGTATCCGGCCGCGGCTTAGTCTACTGATAGTGAGTTAGCGAACTTGGTCGTAATGTAGATGTCTTTATCGACCGTTCTTTGTTATTATATTAACTTGTCAATGCCTATTTTTAAGAATACAGGTTTAGTTTTTCACGATATACACAATTGTCTAATTTCATAAAATATTGGGCAGTTAACGGTATGCTTTTTAAAATGTAGAATATAAATTACGTAGATAGTTCTTCTTCTTCTTCTTCCTTTCCAAGGATTGGGAGTTGTCCCTTTCCATGCATCTGACGCATCTGTAGTCAGCGACGGTAACCACAAGACCACACCAACAGTCCATATAGATAGTTATGCACCAAATTAAAGTTACTCTATTGTAAAATGAGTTTTCAGAAAACTCATCTGCCCGGTCTAAATCGAATTATTTAAGATAAAAAAAATGGGTTTGCTACTAATGAACTCCCTTAAATGCCAACCTTCCCAATGGCTGAGAGATTAGAATGCTTGTCTTCCATCGTTGGGTCCAGGATCGAATCTCGGTGGATCCGTGTGAAATTTGTGGTAGACAAAATAGGTAAGAGCAGTAGAACACAAGCGCCAAAAAGTTGTTGGGTCCGGAGTATGGCCTATGGTCGAGGGCTCCGGAAGTGGTGGAGGGGAAAAAAAAGTAGCGCAGATTTTATCGGGGTGCTGCTGCTTCCCCTGACATATGTCATTCCACCGTTGCTCCGTTCTTCAAAATAATGGTCGTTTGGTTGCAATGTAGGAATTATTAAGTACCGACTTTCATTCATTTTGTGCTTTATACTAGTTAGTATTTATTTTTGTATTGTCTAACCGTCGGTTTGCAGATACCAAATTTATGGTAAAATTATTTATTATTTAATTGTAGATATGTAGAAATTGGGGAAATCAAAACATTTTATGTTTTCTTTTGTATTCTTTTATTTTTCACTGTAAACTCTAAAATCGGGATTTATATACTTTGTGCAAATTTCTGGCGGGAAACTTTTTTGGCGCACTAAATAGGGACAATTCCGCGTTTTTTCGGGACGTATGGTAACCCTACTTTTAATCCATGAACTTAATCACAAACCTGGAAATTGTGATCTCTTTAGAGCAGTCACGATAGTAGAACGTATTGTATGGTGTTCTTAGCAATTCACCATGGGGCCATGACGTATGTATAAATAGTCCCTACAGTGTTTTTCCCGTCCTAAGTTGCTGCAGCGCTTGTTGAACGAACAGACTGGATAACAGAAATGAGGTACACCCTGTTTTATAAACGAGTCGTCGTCTCGGCTGACATTTAGATACACAAGAGTTAAATTATCTCATTCAGGCTACTCCTTGGGCACGGGAATTTTTAATTTGTCTCTTTATACTGAGTAATGCAGCTCCTTGTCTCTCTTGATCTCAGGAAGTGAAATAACTTAATCCAACAGTTTCGCTTCAAGGATTTCATTCTTAGAGAATGTTTATTTTTTATTACCGCACAATATGCATACTTTATGAGTGAATGGATGAACGTATGACTTCAATCGCAATTGGGATAACCACAAGATAATAAGTCCACATGTTATCTGTCATGGTTGGTTAAAGAGCGCTAATTAATCTACAATATAATCTCTTACTTCAGCTGTGTTATACTCCTTTTAGCTGCGGTGCCGTATCACGAGTTCGGGATGTGTGTCTATACATTAGGGTAGGCCATGGAACTATTGATTGTCTATTGATTCTATTATTGGTGTATTTTTTTTGGAGTAAATTCCAACTGATATTAATTTAAATGGATATGGTACAGGATAAAATGATGAGGATGATGAGGCATTTGGCTTTACGACGGGGGAAACCATGACAAAACCCATGCCAATTCGGCCGGCCACGGGACTTGAACCTGGGACCTCCCAAATGCAATACACCCTTATATGTTCTTTCTATAAGGAAAATAATTTGTTTTTTCACAAAGAGTTCTTTAAAAGTGACAACCCATTAGAACGGTCTGGTCACCGGTCGCAAGAAAAACGTATTATTATATCGTTCAAAATCATTATTAATAAATAACAAAATCGATGTATCGATAAATCGGTTTCTCTATCGGTTACAATTCGATGAAAATAAACAGCAGTGATATAAAGCGTTTGACGATAGTGCAGGTGTGAATATTATCAACAAGAGTACATAATTTTCTTCATCAGTACTCAGTATAGCCTATACATATTTAGTTATTGTTGTTTTGGGGTAGCCTTACATTTTTCTGTTTACTTTTAACCAATATCCACAACACATAACCGAATATTGTGTAAAGAAATTCTAGTTATTTTTCATAATGTATATAAATTTGGCTCCCAGTTCCTCTAAAGCCTGCTCTAGATCACCCATCATCAGTATATCTGTATACAGCTCTAGGGGGCCGGCTTTACCACTTCCGTTAGCGTCTACCACAAGAAAAGCTGAGCAGCAGGCTGGTTTGTAAGTTCAGTGGAGTTTCCTGTAACGGCTCGGGAGCAATTTTGCGATTAAAATTAATTTTAACACTATCCGACAAGATGGATCTGACCAACCACTGCGCTGAGGGAGGATATGAAGGACGTCAACATTTTCCCAAATACTTCTCTTTCCGTTGCTCCCATCACGCTTATGTACTAAGCAGGCAAGCTCCAAACTGGACTGCTCAGAATTTAATTATAGCTGCTCTAAAAAAATGGTGTTGTCTTAGGAAGAGGCTCTGCTTCTTGCTCTTAATATAGACTACCACTTGCGATCTCAACATAAGTGATAACATAACTTTGTTTACGTACGTTGACTTTCTCCATAGAAAGGAGGTAAAACGGAAAAAGAAATAGAATTATGTATTCTTTAAAAGCAGAAGTCGGCAAATGTGTACTAGTTTTTTCCTTTCTTCTTCTTGTCTTCTTCATCTTCATCTTCTTCGCCTACTTATTCTTCTTTAATTACAGTACAGTATTTACGTTGGTTTTTGCGTATCTTACAAAACATGAGGTGACTATTCAACCCGACGCAAGAGCTTCTCCTAACACAAATTTCTACAGAAAGCGGACAGAGAATGTTCAGGGAGGGTTGTGCGTGAATTCCAATCCATAACAATTTTATCTTAGTGAGTAAAGAAATACTGGCTGATTGGCGAGCTCGGGAATCGATTCCATGACTCACGAATGGGAGGTTACCGTCTCCTCTCTCTATGTCTTAGGTCGGCGTAAAGGAGGCAAGAGATTTATGCAATCTATGCGGAGAAATGATGAAGGTTGTGGAAAACAAGACATAAGGAGATACATGATGGCCTTATTTTCTTATACAGAATTCGTGTTTGAAGAAAAATCTTCTTTGCATAAACCTGGCTGAATATTACAGAACCTCTGAAAGCTGTTTTTCTTCTGGCTTGCAAATTAAATGAAACGATAGAAAGAATGATTGACGCCTTTTGATTAGCTGTATACCGTTAGTGTGTACTCTGTTAAATTGATTATAACTTAGCGGGTTCTCGTACAAGTTTCCCCTGATATTAATTAGCGGTAGATAACGTTGGTAGCCGTGAAAGATAAAATGGCCGGACGGATGCCACGGCTGTAATAAATAATGTGGTTGGAATTATCTCAGTGTCGCAGAGAGTAAACTTGAGGCTTCTTGCTCAGCCCGCTAATTAAACTCAACCCCCTTCATCCCTCCCTTCAGCCATCCTTTCCAATGTTTACGGCGTCTCTATAACATAATGCATCATATCTTTCAACATCCAACTTCTTATGATGATATCTGCATTGTAAACGTGTCTCTGCGTACGCTTAAGCAAACTAAATTTCACAGAAAAAAAAATTGGAATCTTGATTAACGATGAACAACATAAATATTTGGATATCATAAGAAGCCTGATTATTTTGTGAAATAAAACGTCTGGTTTCGGTGTTCAATTTTTTCTATTTCAATGGCTATTTCGCGAAACTAGTTATTAAGTGCCAGAATTAAATGGTACGGTACTTTATGAGAATGTGCGGGAGACGGGAAAATGTCTGTCCATCCATCCATCATCGCAGGTATGTTGTATACTAGGACGTGCCCGCGGCTTCGCCTACGATAATTAATTGAAAAATTAAAAATTAATATTATAATAATTATTAAAGCAGTATATTTATTAACACTTGCACGCGAATCATTCATAAACTAAACCATTAATAATTAATGAAACAGCTAAAATTCCGGCTTCAAGAGTACATTCTACGATTAGAAATCGATACCTGGGAAAACGATCTCAGATTCGATTATGCAGTTCCAAAGATAACTGTGAACCACTGCCTTCTAAACTGTATAATTCTCGTGCGTAATTCTCGAGACGGCGGTGGATAATACGTATCGTTTCTCAACTGTTTGTTGACAGATGAATATGATGTGAATTTTATTTGATAAATTCAGTGTAATTTTCAGAAATCATATAATTTTTCAAGGGAAGGAGTGATTGATTTGGATTTTTTCAGTCCGCGATACTTCGAGGATTAAACTATCAATATATTAAAGCTGAAGCCCGCGGCTTCACCCGACATTATTAATTGACTCCAGGATTTTAAAGAAATTTACACTGGCAGTGTATTAAAAAATGTTTGTGGTTCAGAGGTATGAAAATTGTAATTAAAAATAAAATTAGAATTTTTGTTCATTTCACTTAGGCCTTATATAATAAAGAAACAGTTTTCCTAATTTTGTAGTCGTCATGAAAGTTTAGACTGCGAGAGACGAACATCGCCGAGTATACCCGATGTCTCACGAAGCGGGCGAGCGAGGAAGCACGCTATTTAGGGCCGTTGAATTGTATAAGAGTAGATGTTTACCGTGTGGTTTCTGCTGGAGTTCGTGCACTGATTTTGTAACAGCAGTTTGTTACTCCTAAGTGAATCTACATAATGTTTAGCATCCTGGACAAGATGGACTCCCAGACAAAACAATTTGCACATTGGATGCATAGACCCTTCCCTGGTTCTCATACTTTGAGACTGATTTCTGTGGGAATTAAAAAAAAAAGAAAAAAAAAACTTTGTGTTTACCCGATCCATTACCAAATTGTGAGAGCTCCGAAATAGCTGCTGCTGCCATAACACCCGCAAAGCTTCAGAACTTCTTTCGAGTCATTATCGAAAGATGGGAAGAGAATTACGATATAAAGTGGTGAATATGTTGAAAGTAATGAGTAACAAGCATTTACTATGAAAATCGTTGCCTATTTCAACAAAATAGATACTTAATTTCTAGACACTCTGCATCTATATTAATAAAAGGAAGTGTCTGTCTGTCTGTCTGTCTGTCCGCGATGCCCAGCGAAATCTACTGAACGCAGAGATCTGAAATTTTATACATAGGCGGACTAAAGGGTCGGAATGTGCACCTCGAAGCCGGAATTTTAATTTTCGCTTTAGTTCGTGAGTTATGAGTGAAAAACGGGCAGAAAACGTGTATTTATTCCGTTTTCGAAGCATGAGTTTTCAGTAATACAAATCAATTACACTAGGCTTTGGCTATTTTTGTCAAACCTTCGACATAAAAGCATCGCGATCTCTTGAATGTTGTAGCTCACGCTGGTCGATTCATTTGTTTTTAATGTCAAGGCACGCGAACATAATATGAAATTTTAAACCTACACCGAAGAGGATTATTATTATTATTATTATTATTATTATTATTATTATTATTATTATTATTATTATAGGGATAATCAATATTAGCCTAAATATGTTAGCCTAAATATGTTCGATTTGGACGAAACTCACTATACAGGGGTTTTCTGGGCCAAGGAACTCGAATCTGAGGTCGCTTTTACCAGGTGACGCTATCTAATCGTGATATATAGTTTACATGATTTAGGTGTTAATATAATGATTTAACTATTATGCTCTTAATTTTTAATTTTTGAAATAATTATCGCGGGCACATGCTATCTTAAAATAATAAAAGGACGTGTTTGTCTGTCTGTCCACGATGCCCAGCGAAATCTACTGAACGCAGAGATCTGAAATTTTAAACATAGATGGGCTGAAAGGTGGGCGAATGCGCATCGAAGCCGGATTTTTTATTTTAGCTTTCGTTCGCGAGTTGTGAGTGAAAAACTGGCAGAAAACGTGATTTTAGCGCTGTCGAAGCATCAGATTTCAGTAATACATTTCAATGTCAAATCAATTGCAGTTGGCTTTGGCTATTTTTGTCATACCGTGGTAATAAAAGCATCGCGATCGCTAGATTGTTGTAAGCCCACGCTGGTCGATTCATTTGTTTAGAATGTCAAGGCCCGTAGACATATGAAATTTTCAACCTACACGGAAGAGGGATAGGCCTAAATATGGTCAAACATTGTTCGATTTGGACGAAATTCACTGTACAGGGGTATTCTGGGCCAAGGAAATCGAATCTGAGGTCGCTTTTACCAGGCGACGCTATCTAATCGTGGTATGTAGTCCACGTGATTTAGGTGTTAATAAATATAATGATTTAACTATTATGCTCTTAATTTTTAATTTTTGAAATAATTATCGCGGGCGAAGCCGCGGGCACATGCTAGTTTGATATATTTGGAAGATATAAAGTAGACTGATTGATGGACATGAGGTTGTATCAGTCCTGGATTTGTCAATAGGCCGTATAGGCCGCGGCCTAGGGGCGGCAGATTTAAGAGGCGCTCACTTAAGGCTAGTTTACACGATGACACTAGGTTTCGTAACCACTTTCATGAAAGTGATTTCGTGAAACTAGTAACACACATTTTCTTTCCAATGCAACTGCACATTTCATGTTATTTCTGAAGTTCAAGTTGTTAAAATCCCATACAAACGTTTGAAATATATATTAATACAGGCATTTCACAATTTCCTCACTTCCTCATTTCATTTTACGAAATGCGAACAAGCTAAATAAGCGTATAATCTTAAAATTAATATTATAGTTTCGTGAAAAGTTTGAATCAGCCGAAACTGCGTAGTGTCGTAACTCATTGTCGCCAGTACATCTAGCGCTTGCGCATTCAAGTAAAAAACAGTTGCGAAACTCATTTACGAAACCTAATTTCGTCGTGTAAACTAGCCTTAACTTTTACTTTTTGACTACTTAATTCGTTTATTTCATTTTTAAATACCTACGTAACCTATGTTTAAATACTTAAATTGTTTATTACCTAATAAAGGCCTACAAATTAGTGATTGTGATAGGTGGGAACTTCTAGGAACGAGGAAGGGGCGGTGCAAATAAAGTGGCCTATACTTATGAGAAGTATAAATCCGACACTGGGTTGTATGGATGGATAAATATAGAATAGGTGAACAAGCAGATAGAGTTAGAGAGTGTATAGGACACACTAGAAAAAAGAGAGATAGAGACATTGAATAGGGGCAAGTACAATTGAGAAATATAGGTATTGGACCGAAGATATTAAGACGTAAATCAGTCTTAGTTTTCCTTGAAGCTCTATCGGATCGATTTGTCGAGAGCCCGAAATGGTGTGTACCATAAATTTATTTGCTAGCAGTTCGTGACTTGGTTCTGGTATAAAAGCTTTTCTCACCTCACACGCCTGCGCAATATGAACCACTCTCAGCCCCCACCCCATAAGATCCACTCAATTTGAGGGTGATATATTGTCATCTACAGTGACCTCTCTCAAAACCATCTGTTCCTGTAGCGAAAACCCTTTTCTTATATGACGATTGAAAGAAAGCAAACCAAAGGATACCTCGTTACGAACGTGACAAAACTTGTGAAGAAGGAAGAAATGTGAAATTCTTAAAAGAGACTAAAATACTTTCAACAGTAGCATCCTCAGTTCTGACTTTCCCATAAATCTGATGAACTCTACAGATTTTTTTTCAACGAAATAGAAGATAAAAATGTAATTAGTTTTGGCATTCAAACATGAATAAAAGTGTGATATTTCTTACTTTTTTTTTAGTACGAACGATTTTATGCTAAGTAACGACGTCAATTCAGTAACTAATAGACGATTCGGGGTACGCCGTAGCATAGTGGTTGAGGCGGTGCGCTACAAAGCGGAAGGTCGCTGGTTCGATCCCCGATGAGGTCGTTGGAGTTTGCCTTATCCTTCAGGTGGCATTATGGTCCTGGAATCGACTCAGCCTCTAACAGAAATGAGTACCAGGAGCAATCGTGGGGGTAAAGGCGCCCGGCCATTCATGGGCTGAATGTCTAAAATCTGGGAGCATCAACCTCCTGGAACCCTGTGGGCCTCAAGGGCCTGTAATAGGAACACTTTACTTTACTTTTAAATAGATGATTTGTAGTTTTAGTTATTCTAGAAAATCAATATATTTAAAACGTGTAGGCATTTTCTGTCTGTGATTATATTATAGATTCCGATAATTCTGATAATTTGAATATATAACTTTTATTCAAACATATAGGTATATTTCTTTAATGCATAAATTAGTGTCTCAGATTACAATTAATTGTAAAAAAAGTATGTATTATTGTAACATCTGTAAGTTGCCTAGATAATGACATTTGATTATATTTCTATATCTGAGCATATAACATTCTTTCTTTCTTTACCTTAGTTTTACATCTCCCATTTTAGGGACATTTAAACGACCCATGTCACCCGGGCCTTACAGGGCAGCGACCTGTCGGGAGAGGAATTATTTATGGATCACACACATTTTTTTTGACCAGATAAGGACATGGAGAGCCTCCCCAGATGAGTGATCAGCTCTATACCACGGCCACCTCCGAGACAACACAAACACATAGGACGATACACACCAATCACACACACACACGTTCATTCTGAACAAGCCGAGAATGGGAAGAAGATGATAATGACGGCCAGAATATATCCGGGGACTACAAGGATCTAAAATTTCTGCAGGTGAGGTAAAACTTGGAAAAAACCCGCCTAAGTAACTTTTCCCGACCAGGATTCGAACCCAGGCCCGCTCCTTTCATGCATCCCCTAAGCCACAATGGTTGACGCGTTTTTGTTTTGTCAAATATTATTAGGTTATTTCTAGAACCACGACAAATGTCCATATTTGAGGTTGTGATGTTCTTGAGAACCTATAGAATTCATATATGTATATTAACTTCTGTATGTGGCTAAAAAGTATGCGAAATGAAAGAAAAATCATGAAGAAGTGAGCATTTATATAACCTAAACTGGCGTGATTTATACTGGTTACTCACAAGATTCAGCTGCAAACAACAGTGCAAACTACAGTGGATAAAATACGAAATATGTTGAATTTTCACTCTTTGACGCAATCTAATACTGTACGTATAGGCATCCCAAACTCAGCATAGAGATAGCAGAAAAGGAGTGTATCGTGATCACTGAATAGCGTACATTCCTCAGTCTTTGCTGTAATCGATCACTAGTATCGATGACTTCTCGGCAGCCATAGAAATAGCAGAAAAGGAAGTATAATATAAGAAATGAAGGAAAAATTAACAATAAAACAAAATATTACGATTTTCAATAACATTTTTACTCTTTCTGAATCTACATATGGAATGGGCTTATTTAAACATTTCACACAATCCAACAAATTTCTCGATATTTCGGTGATTCAATTTGCTTAATATTGGTGTTTTACGTATGTAAAAAGTTAATTATGGCTATGGAAAGTTGTTTCGCGCTTATCGATGTTATCAAAATATACGGTCTCTATTATACCGCCTCCAGATATTAACACAACCTTATATTCAGTCATAAAAAATGTTTATTCTTTGAAGTATCTTTTACTTTCACAGCAAATAGGCTTTAAAATCATGTAAAACTTTCAGGCTATTGTCAGCCAGGAGTGTAGTTGTTTTTCTCCCTGCCTCTCCACTGTGAATTTGTTTTCGAGACGACTTTCATTGTACTCTGAATTCTAATTGGACGTCATTATGCAGAGCTGGTTAGGAGAGTGCGGTCTTTTTTAAAGGCTCCCAATCTGCATATTATTATGCCTAATGTATGTGCATGTTTATTAAGGTCACAACAGCCTTCTCCCTGCTTTGAACATGAAAAAAGCGTTGGCCAAACTTTTAAATAACAATTACTTTTCTCTTAGCCTTTCTCTGATATAGCATAAATGTTTATCAAACGAATATTTCTTTATCCCTGTAAAGCATAAGTCTATTTTTATACGAAGTAAGGAAATGGAGAATGCAGTGTATGAACCATGCTTCTATCCTCTGGTCTGATCTGTTAAACAATAAAGCATGAAGGTATGAAGCTTGAGGAACAAGAGTACGATGAAGCAAGACGAAACAAACTATTATAGGGGGTTATAAGGGACGCAATGGCGGAACGGATTAAGATTTGGTCCCCTGAAAGCTTACTTTGAGCCCCCTAAGAAAACGATTCACATTCAAGCCTGACGTCGACCGCGGGAAATATCAAATTTGACAGGTTGACAGGACCTTAAACTATTACAATTACGGGTAGTTATCGTTTCAAAATGGGAGCCACGTTTCGTGCACTGAAATGCCGTTTCCTTGATAACTTCCAGAAATATAAATATTTCTGAGTGTTTATTTTTATGTGTATTTGTTAGTATCATATGAACAACGCTATCTACAATCATTCATTTAACATTAATAGTTTATTTTTTTAAATATACATTTTTAATGAAAAACAAAATATAAAGATGATTTAAAAAAAATACCTATATGGTAGACATTCTAAAGACTGTAGATGATGTTGTTCATATAACGTATGAAATATAAATACATAAAAAAAGGAACACTAAGAAATATTGACATTTGTGGGATCATCATTTTACTGCACGAAATGTGGCTGCCAATTTTTAACGATAATTACCCATAACTGTCGCAGTTTAATTAATTCTGAAAATAGTATGTAATTATAGAGGTATTCAGTAAAGAACATACCATATTACAATGTTACAGAACAATTCAGGGGATGCGTTCAATCCTCTCACGCAGCGGGCCCGGGTTCGATTCCTGGTCGGGACAAGTTACATAGGTGAGGTTTTTTCCGGGGATTTCCCTCACCTGTGAGACAAATGTCAGGTAACTTTAGGCCCTTGTGGTCCCCGGATATCATCTGGCCGTCATTATCATGTTCATCCCCATCCTCGCCTTGTTCTGAGTGTGTGTGTGTGTGTGAATGGTGTGTCTCGTCCTATGTGATCGTGTTGTCTCGGAGGTGGCCCTGGCATTGGGTTGATCACTCATCCGGGGAGGGCCTCCATGTACTTGTCTAGTCAAAGAGTATGTATGTGATCCAAAGATAATCCCTCTCCCGACAGGTCGCGGCGCTGTAAGGCTCGGGCGGCTTGGGTCGCTTAAATCCTAAAAGGCAGAGGTAAAACTACGACAAAGGGAGAGAGAGAGAGAGAGAGAGAGAGAGAGAGAGAGAGAGAGAGAGAGAGAGAGAGAGAGAGAGAGGGGAAAAACAATAATGAATTTAACCTATTTCTCGTCTACGAATTTCACCCAAAGCTGCATGTCCCAACTTAAGGCGAATATATTTACTATAGAAAATGGTCGATATGTCATCCTCTGCCCCACTTATTTATGGTCAAAGGTCAGTTTTTCGGCAGAGAGATTTATAAAATAAGTGCCCCGTGTCGGTGTAGCCTTACGATCAATATACGTGACACTTCGTAGAGGTGTGGTAGGAATCTGTGACCGACTATTGAACGAGTCTATTTTGGAACTCCAGGTTCAACTGTTCCATAAAACATAGATGGATGATATATTTAAAGCGAACTCTTGGAATTTGTGTGTACCGACAGTCTGCCAAAGTTTGACGAGAGGTGTAGGTTGAATCCTTATCGAACAAGTAGCTAGCGATGACATTAAACAAAGCATAAAGAAATTGAAATAAAACCAGGTAAACTGATGTAACAAAGAGCGAGAATGCTTTTGTTTAATCAATTATAATTGCAATCAAGATATGCAGAAAATAAGTTTTTTTAAAAAAATTGGTTTCCAAGTTAAGCTCCAGATTAATTCGTTAAGCAGGGCTTACGGAAGAACAAAGGTCTAGTTTAAAAAAAAATCAGATTAAAATCGTCCAACATCAGCAGAACTATACAGATTTGTGATATCTTGACAATCGCACACTCACATAAACATACAAAGAAATGTCAAATTGGCCGGTTTCTGGATTTGAACCAGGGACAAGAAGTCTTGGGCACCTCGCTTAGTTTAATGGTTTAGTTTGATAAGCGTATGTAAAGGAATATTGTTATTTGTCATAGCTAACTGTATTGCAACTTCCAAGGCCGTATATGAACACTGTAAAACAATATGTTCATGATAATTGATTTGCATTTGATAATTTCTTTCTAATATATTACCATATATAGGCCCTAAATTGGGTATTATTCCGGTACCGGTCAACCGATTTCGTCCAATATCAATAGGCTTCTTCGCATGGACGTTATAAATGTGTTTACCAAATTTTATGAAAATCCGACAAAGCGTATTTGAGTTATCGCGTGCACAGACACACGGACGGACAGACGGACAGACATTTTCCCGTTCCGCACACTACCTCATAAAGTACTATACTGGCACTTAGTAAACAGAATAAAATATTCCGATGTCATGGCCTAGGAGGTATTAATAATCTTGAGGCTAATCCCTATTTTAATTCGACCGTTCCGTGTTTCAACTATTTGTAAATTTGTGTATAAGTCCTTTTGTGTAAGGACTTTAATTTTTATTCAGTTTTAAGATGGCGGCCGTTTTAATCGATGAAGAGGAGATCTTAGATTTCTTTTTGGACGATACCCCTGAAAAGATGGCTGTCTTGACAAGGGTTTATAATATCCAGTTTTGCAATAGATAAAAACAAATCTTACCTACTTTTATAAATTCTCAGGTTATAAGATGTTCTTAAAAATTATATACTTCATTCGTCTTATGCAGAAGCCCTTGCTTTCTTAAAAAAAATTAATAGAAATTCCGTAATTCTTTATATTCAGAATGGGAAAACGTGTTTTAACGGAGTAACTTTTGTACAACAGCATAAATGTTGTGTACACCCTTTCATCACAAAGTTCTTTAGATTTAATCAATAATATTTTGTTACTGACATAATAATAACCGAGTTTATTAATATTTACAACCCTTTGTGTGATAATAAACTTTAAATTACAATTACAATTACAATTTATTGTTCCAAATTACACGAAAAATACATACAAAAGTTGATACACCACCCGAAGAAGCAGAGCTTGTGTTCGGGGGTGGCTCAGTTCAATATATTAGAAAAACTTATACTAAACAATTACTTAAAACAATACATAATTTGGAGAAGTATGACAAAATATTATGTACAAAAGGTTAGAACATGTTCTGATTATAACTATAATTATAATTATAACTTTTTCATACACATGATTGAGGAGAGAGAATTTGTATATTTTGTGTGATTTTTCTATTGAAGCTAAAAATTACATTATTATCATACAGCCTCGGTTCCGGTATTATAATCATTTGGAAAAGTAATGATTACCAGAGGTATTATTGATAACAGAACAATAACAGCCATAACTAAAATGCACAGAAATGTATTGTTGCTAATAATAATCAATATGATCGGTGACCTAGAAAATAATATTAACATCGGTACATTTAACTATAAAGTTACATTGAAATGAATTTTATTCATTTGATTTCGCTTCATAAGTTATTCACTAAAAGATCTTTTATTTTGAAAATATATTCGTGTAGTTTTTATATTAATAATGATTTCAGTTAAAGGAAAACAGATTAACAAACTGAAAATAAAAATAGCGTTTCGAGAAACCGTGCGGAAAAACAAATTCATCATAAATGTAAACAATGGTTTTTACAATTACTCAGATCATTACGATGTTTCATAAATACATAGGTAAAGTCATCCCTATACAGGCCATGGAGGCCCAGAGGGTTCCAGGAGGTTGAGGCTCCCAGATTTTGGACATTCGGCACATGAAGATGGTAAGGTTGTCAGCCTTACGCACCGGCCGCCTTCACCCCCAGGATTGCTCCTGGTACTCATTTCTGTTAGAGGCTGAGTCGACCCCAGGGCCATAGTGCCACCAGAAGGATTAGGCCAATTGAAAAATCCTCATCGGGAATCGAACCCGCGACCTTCCGGTTTGTAGCGCAGCGCCTCAGCCATTACGCTACGGCGTACCCCTTCATAAATACATACTGAAAATAAATCATATCGGCCTATAAACAAGTTGTCAAATATAATCATGCATTAGGTGGTGGCAGTAATGTCTAGCGATATTATAATGAATAGTTAATGCAGAGGTCTCTGCCTGGAATCCGGGTCTCCTAAGTGGCCAATTAAAGCGGCTGGTGTGGCGGAGGTGGTGTGAAGTGAGATTGAACTGTGACCTCCGAGACGCCACTTCACTCCGACAAGCACAGTACTACCTGTAGGTCGTCAAGCCGCAATCGACCGATCCCAAGTAGAACTAGATCCGCTGGTTGCAGCTATAGATACAACTGGAGTAGTAGCAACTTAGCGAGAGATTCTTATAGGCCCTTCTTTCCCTCTTGTATCTGCTTTATCGTTCATATCACCCTTGACATAGGTACGCTTTATTCAATTTCTGTTTCTTAGATTTTTGTGAAACTTTGGGAACTTACTAACAATAGGTACTGCTATTTACCCTAGCACAATCAGTCTAATATGTACAATATTACTGCATAAAAACTGCATGAAAATTTCACGACTAAAGAAAAGTACCTTTTTAAAAATAAAAGTAGTTGAAAATTCTGTATAGTCAAGACTTTTCCCATAATTCTGCTAAGGGAGATTTGTCATCTATCTATAATGAATTCCTGAAAGTTTCATTATTTTAGCATGAATAGCTTTTCAGAAAATGGTACCTGAAGTACAAAAAAATGTAATTTTACAGGCGAGCGAAAAGAAAATGACGTGCCTTATGGTATTTTATCCATTTTAGAAAGCTCCAGGTCGCTCTGCTTGGCTTAATAATAACGCAACATATAATACCTATATATCAAAATGTTTACAAAACTATGCTCTATTACATGAGCCTAAGAAAAAAAATGATTTTTTGACACTGATAACTACCATCTCCCCTAAAAATTAAATAACCATACAGTATATAATTATCTAGACTGTCCTGCCTTTTCAATGAGTGCGCCTGATGAGTCTTGATTAGACTACACGCAACGCGCGCGTTGTGAAGAAGTTGCCTAGCGATGTACTGCAGGCGAGTTCAGGGAATTTGAATTAAACAAAACGACGTGATGTTGAGTATCAGTACGGGAGGGAGCAATATCTAACACCTTTTCCCGCATATTGTAGACCTCTTTAACCATAGCTCCTTCATTCCTAACAGTTCCATAGTAACGAGGATTTTTCCTCTTCGTAGTAAAATTTGGGGCTTAGATTTTCAAAACAAAGGACGTAAAACAGGGTTTTACTAAAATTGTTTTACCAGTACCTAAGCCATTTTTAAAGTTAAATTAAAATATTTTTAAATATTTTACTACTTGTAGAATCATGCTCTACAAATTGTATAAACGGAATTTTGATATTTATCCCTGCATTCGTAAAATAAACAATTAAAATTTAAGAACACTTTTTCTACTTACCTTTTTTAAAAACAGACATGCATGTTTTTACAATGAAAACAATTAGGTTTTCATGTTTCTTCTACCCTAATAAGATAGTCTCTAAAAATCGAAAGTGGATACGAACAAACACTAAATTTGACAGATAAAGGAATATGCCAATTTTGTTAATCATAGTTAGAAGTTTAGAAACTTACTGTTATTGAAATCCTTTGAGCCATTTCTTAAAAAAATAAAAATAAAAAAATAATAATGTAAAGTCCCTTAATATTTTAGTTATAGAAACCAAATTTTAGGGGTGCGGGTAAAAGTTCAATATAGACCATTATTCAAGAATAGAATTAATAACAATGAACCGTTACCTGCAACGGGTCTACACAGAGAGACAGGTGGACATTTAAAAACAAAACACTTTTTTCGGCTTCTTGGCATCGTGAAACATGTTTTTGCGTTGTTATCTTGATTTTTTGCCACAATATCAGTACTTTCTCTACCCTCCCTAGGCATGTGCCAGAAATTAAAAAAAAAAAAAAAAAAAGGGAACCAAATTTATTTACACATTTCACGGGTATAAAAATTTGATTACAAAGAGATGTAGTTGAAAAAAGTTGTAATTTTTTAGAGGAGTGTACCTAACTTTAAATACTATACCCCACAAAAAAAACTGAGGATATAGTAGCGTTGCTTATTACTGCTTCTTCTGAAAAGAGTCCTCTTAGGAGAAGAGTGCTTTCTACGCTGTCGGTTGTACAACTTCTTCAGAATGCAACTCTTCACTTGGAATATGCGGCTATTATTTCACATCCAATTAATTTCATGACAGGATTTTAATATCGTAGCCCTAGTATGTTTAATAATAAAAGCAAACTAAAACCAAGGGAATTAAAGATTTTCCAAGTTGTTGAATGTCAAAGAAAGAATAGCGGCAATCTCTGCTCTTTATGAATTTTATACTTCATATCGAATCCAATTACGACAAAAACAATTCCATATGAAAGTACGTTTTCATTCTTTAAATTATAATGATTTTTTTCGGAATACTCTTTGTTCTCTCTTCGCAGGTTTAGTTTCATCTGCTTTTTTCTTCTTCTTTCTTTTCTTTGATAAAAAGTTTATTTGGGACTCATGGGTTACTCAAAGCAATTATCTTAATTGCCATTACAGCCAAGTTACATACGACGGTTTTTGTTCGCCATAATCAAATGTTCAGTTTTTCAATTGGCCTAATCATTCTGGTGACCGCCGGCGTGGTCTTGTGATTATCGTGTGGTGACCGTGGTCTTGTGATCTTGTCGGCCCGGGTTCGATCACCAGTACCTCCTCGGATTTTTCTGAGGTAGGGAGGTTTGGCAGGGGTGCACTCAGCCTCGTGATTCAAATTGAGGAGCTACTTGATAGAGAAGTAGTGGCTCCTGTCATGAAAAACACAATTAACGGCCGTGCTGACCACATCCCCCAATCCTACCATCTGCCTGTGGTAGATGACGCAGCGGTCGGTGGCAGGCCAAGTCCCTCAAGGGATGTAGCGCCACGGAGTTTAGTTTAGTTTTAGTCCTTCTGGTAGCAATATGGCCCTGGGGTCGACTCAGCCTAGAACAGAAATGAGTACCAGGGGGTACTCATGGGGGTAAAGGGGGCCGGTGCGTAAGGTTGACAACCTTACTACTTTCACGTGCCGAATGTCTACAATCTGGGAGCCTCAACCTCCTGGGTCCCTCTGGGCCTTCATGGCCTGTATAGTAACCACTTTACTTTGCTTATAATCAAATATTCAAGGTACGAGATTTTAGATTCATTAAAAATGAAAGTTTATCGCAGCAGGTAATATTTTATGTTTTCTTGAGGTCTTTTGGTTTAACGAGTATTAAATTAGCATGCTTGCGATTGAACCATTATGCGAAATAACAATTTATTTTAGTGGAAAGTCAACTACTTCAATATCGTATAGGCCTAAAAATCTTTCTCTACCGATAGTAGCAATACCGCAAACAAGAAAGGGAAAATATGACCATACATTATGCAAGGAGCCCAGAATGGCATTTATTGCGATGCGAATATGTTTATGAAACGAGCAAAGCGATTATCTTAATTACCATTACAGTCAAGCTACATACGACGGTTTTTGTTCGACCATAATCAACTGTTAAAGGTACAAGATTTTAGATTCATTAAAAAAAAAGTTTTCGTAGTTCTTATCTTCTACGATAGATGGCAGCTGATGGCGAACGGTCAAATCGAAGCTTGTTTTTGGCAGTTTTCTTGTCATGAACGGAATTGTACAAGACGAAATGAACTCAGTTTAGTATAATATTAAACTTAACACGAAAAGAATTGACTTTATTTGAAATACAGGCTGTTTGTTAAGTAGTTTCATTTGCTTCTATCAAGTTTCGATAGTAATCGATACCACACCTTTGTGATAATGAAAATCTGTATCAAAATGGATATAATGAAGGTGCCGTTACGTCATATGCAGTAAGCGTATTATAGGATGGTCGAACAAAAAATTATGTTAAAATCTCCAACCAACACTTCAATAAGCTGACGTAGTACGAGTAGGCCTATTAGTTCCAAAGTCTTCCCACTCTGTCTGTGTGAAGGAATCTGAAGCCTTTCAATATTAGCTCTGTTCGTGCATTGTATTCTTGTTAGTATTGTGTTCTAGCAGTTGAGATTATAATCCGAGTTGTTGTCTCTGACTTGAATAAGTTCTCCCAAGTAATTAATTTACCGATAGGTGGCAGTAAGTTTGTCGACTTGGCGTAACTTCGTAAGCCGCTCTGGTTTCTTGTCTCGGAATGAAGCTAAAAACAGAATTACTAACTTCTAAACGAAAATACAGTTTTAGTTTTTTTTCTTCTTGTAAGAAAGTTATTGAGTTATAAAGAGAGAATTGTTTGGATGTCAAAAACCTTATTTAGATATGACACTTAAAATCCTAGTGTTAAGGAGAAGTAATTACAAAGTAACTCTGATACATTCTGAACGTTTAGGTTTTACAATAATCGAGAGAAACTTTTATCTAATTTTTAAAGTTTGAAGTATGTTGGTATGTGTGTGTGCATATATAAATAAAGTGTTCCCTATGCAGGCGAGGGAGGCCCAGAGGGTTCCAGGATTTTGAGGCTCCCAGATTTTAGACATTCGGTCGTTAAAGTGGTCAGGTTGTCAGTCTTACGCACCGGCCGCATCTGCCTCCAGGATGGCTCCTTGTACTCATTTCTGTTAGAGGCTGAGTCAACCACAGTGGCCACAGTGCCACCAGAAGGATTACGACAATTGAAAAAATCCAACGACCTCATCGGGGATCGAAACCGCGACCTACCGGTTTAAAGAGCAGTGTCTTAACCATTATGCTACAGCGTACCGCATATATTTAAAATATATTTAAGTAATGTATTTATGTATATATGTTCTTTATACAAATGAACATGCAAAACATTCGCATGACCTTTATAACCTGTATACTATCTAATATATAAAATCGAAAGTGTGTATGTATGTATGTATGTATGTATGTTTGTTCCTTATACAAATCTACATTTCTTTACCAATTTACACGACATTTTGCACACATGCCCAGTTAAGCCCGGGAAGTATAGCTGTCGACATTAAAATTCAAACAAAATACTCCTTCCCTTGAAAATTATATAATTTCTGAGAATTTTATACTGAAAAAATGAATTGCTGTTTAGTTCACATGGCAACAGTAAATTGTTTACTATGATTACATAGGGCCTTGGCAAGTATATAGCCTAATGCTTTAACGAATTATGATTCCATCGATGTAATATATTGGCGAAAATAATGACTGAAAATGAAATCCACGAAAATAAAGCACAGTGTGATGTAGTCACATAACTTTCTCTACCCTCGACATAAGAAATATTTACTCACTTCACATTTTGATGTAGAATAAGAGGGACAACTTAAGTGTGTGAGTATGCTATATCAAAAGTCTATAAATAATCCTTTCCGCTGATAAGTTATCCATACCTGTAGGCTTTGTATTAGTTGAGAAATAGGGATGTTTATCATAGGCCCTAAGCATGGGATGGAACATTTTGAGTCCTATGCTCGCAGTATATTATGTCCCGGGTTCTAGGGGAGGAAAGTATGAAAGTGATACTGCATTTCTCTTTTATTTCAGCTCCGAAACGATTGTATAGTAACATGAGAATGAGAAATAAAATTTTCCGTCAAGTCAGTGCAATCTTATGTAATTTGTGTTTCTTCTTATTTCAACCCCTCCCAAGCATGATGTGTAGAAGCAACGGAATGCAGCATTCCACATCCTCTATGAGCCATAAAAAGCTATATCCAGCGTTTTCTGATGCAATAGTTTGAGTGTGATAAATCTCTTTCTTCATTTCAAGTTCTACATACATAAAGTCCTTCATAAGTTAATTTCAAATTAAAAAATACAAAGCCCGGGCGACGCCGGGCCTTTTCAGCTAGTCTAATATATAAAGTCGAATGTGTGTTTGTGGGTATGTATGTATGTATGTATGTTTGTTCCTTATACAAATCTACATTTCTTTACCAATTTACACGGAATTTTGCACATATACCCAGTTAAGCCCGGGAAGTATAGCGGTCAACATTAAAATTCAAACAAAATACGCCTTCCCTTGAAAATTATATAATTTCTGAGAATATTATGCAAAAAAAATGAAATCCCATTCAGTTGTCAAGACAACAGTGTATTGTTTACACAGTTCACATGGGGCTCTGGACACTACATAATAATTTATTGGACTTAACGAATTCTGATGCTAACGTTTTGTGAAAATAATTCTTGAATAAAATCCACGAGAATAAAGCACATTGTAATGCAGTCACATAACTTTCTCTACCCTCGACACAAGAAATATTTTCTCACTTCACATTTTGATGTAGAATAAGAGGTCGTATTGCTGGGATAACTTAAGTGTGTGAGTATGCTATATCAGAAGTAGGTAAACAATCCTTTCCGCTTATACGTTATCCATAGCTGTATGCTTTGTATTAGTTGAGAAATAAGGATGTTTATCATAGGCCCTAAGCATGGGATGGAACATTTTGAGTCCTATGCTCGCAGTATTTTATGTCCCGGGTTTTAGGGGAGGAAAGTATGAAAGTGATACTGCATTTCTCTTATTTCAGAACCGAAACGGTTGTATGGTAACATGAGAATGAGAAATAAAATTTTCCGTCAAGTCAATACAATCTTATTTAATTTATGTTTCTTCTTATTTCAAATCCTCCCAAGCATGATGTGTAGAAGCAACGGAATGCAGCTTTCGACTTCCTCTATGAGCCATAAAAAGCTATATCTAGCGTTTTCTGATGGAATAGATTGAGTGTGATAAATCTTTTTCTTCATTTCAAGTTTTACATACATATTATATAAGCACCTAGAGTTTCAAAATCGAAAGTCCTCCAAAAGTTAATTTCAAATTACAAAATACAAAGCCCGGGCGACGCCGGGCCTTTTCAGCTAGTAGACTTATAAAGGAATATTTGTTGGGAGGGGAAATCGAACCAAGTTTCAGTGATGTCTATCTTTTCCTACACCTCAAGAAATGACAGGGAATGACAGAGAAGAGGAAATGATTGTCACACTGTGGTTCAAATCACAAGCGGCAGACTTCTACGACACAGGTATTCAAACGTTGTTACCACGGTGTAACAAACATTGTCAATTCCGGTGGCGAATTTGTTAAAAATTGTTGAACACTTGCTGTATATGTTGCAGTAAATATTTCCATGAAATTGTGTTTTGTTTCTGTAAACGGTCGCAGGGAAACTTACTTTCTGGACGCGCTTCGTATAATATCCTGTGGGCATAATCCTAGTTACAATGCCTGAAGAAGTACTTAAATAGCCTTAAATACTTTGCATGCCTGAAATGTTCCTTTCTTTGTGGTAGGATGGTTTTTGAGCGTGTATCACTAGGCTATAGAGGTCAGAGACTGATGCTTGTGTCAAATCGTAAACGCCGTGGATATTTTCGCAGGGAGTTCACGTAGGTCAGCGGAAATGGGGCGGAGTTGAAAGCCGTAATAATGATGGCATCAGTTTGACTGATCAGCTGAGGAAATGACCTGGTCTCGGGGGAAATCTTGCATGCCGGGAGCCTTCATTATCCTGCCTCAGCCGTGAACTCTCATTACTAGACTCCCCCAGTTTAAGGTACCAGCACATCACCTCACAACATCTGACACATCTCTTCACACTCTACTTTACATAAACAATTTACGGTGACATGTAGAAAAAAGTTCATAAGGCTTTCTTTTTTTAAAATCAAAGCCATCAGTGTAATATTTAAGAAATATTGGGACTGATTTTTTAAAAAAATGAAAAACAATTTCCGCTTTACCGAGGGAGATGACCGAGATGGTAACGTCTTGGACTCGCATTCAGGAGGTCCTAGGTTCAAATCCCGTGGCCGGCCAATTTGACAAACGCCAAATTGGATATTTACATACCATGAATCATCCTCATCATTTCATCCTGTATCGTATCCATTAAAATTAATATCAGTCGAAATGTACTCCATTAAAATACACCAACAATAGAAACAATTGACAAACAATAGTTCCATGGCCTACCCTACTGTATAGACACAAATCCCGAACTCCTGATATAGTCTCGAAGCTAAAAGGAAAATAAACACTGCTGAAAAAATCCGTTTTTACAAAAAATCACATAACTTCCTTTAACCTTATAACGTGCACGGCTGCACGGCAGTAGTGCGCATTCAATTGTCTCACCTTCATTCAAAATCTAATTAAACGCGAAGTGAGGTTTAAGACCTAAGTTTTTTTTTTAATTCAGCTTTATTTATACTCCTTTGAGCCCTGAGATCATACCTCGGTGTTCCATTCTATATGCATACCAATAGGCCATCTAATTATTGAAGTACACCTGTTTACTATTGTTGATGTGTTTATGGCGTCAGTTAATTTCAACTGACGTGTAATTTTAATGAATATGAGACAGGATGAAAAAGTGGCGATGAGTCATGGTAAGTAAATGTCCATCTCGACATTTACCTTTACGACTGGGGAAACCATGGAAAATCCAAGTCAAATTTGCCGGCTACGGGGTTTGAACTGGGAACTCCCGAACTAGTCCAAAACGCTAGCATATCGACCACCTCGCTCGGTACAAATTAGTTTATATATGAAATGAGTGTATTATAACTAACCTTCAGATAATTTATTGGGGAAAAATGTTTCAAATAAAAGTTTTAGCTCTGTCCATAATGCTGTATACAATATAGCAAGGGAAGCCAACCACTCGACTTCTGGGAGCCGCACTCCAAAGGACGAACTTTGAAAAGAGCCGCACTTAATTTTGGATAAAGTAGACCCTAATAGATCTAGAATTTTAGTGTAAACACATACGAGGGTCATTTCAAAAGTTCTGCACACTGTAAGATAAAAGTTAAGAAAATAAGTTATTTTACAAAATACCTTTACATGCCTTCAATATAATCTTCATTCTTACTTATGACAGCTTCCCAACGTTTTGGAAAATTTTGTATTCTGGATAGGGCACCTTCATTGTTGAGCTGTCTGATTACTCAGGTCACCTCACTGGAAGCTTCATCAATTGTAACAAAACGTTTTCCACGGAGTGGTTCCTTCAATTTGGGAAACAAATCGAAGTCTGGTGGGATCAAATCAGGGCTGTATGGTGGCTGGGGAAGTCTTTCCCATCCATAGACTTGGAAAACGTTTTGTTACAATTGATTAAGCTTCCAGTGAGGTGACCTGAGTAATCAGACCGCTCAACAATGAAGGTGCCCTATCCAGAATACAAAATTTGCCAAAACGTTGGGAAGCTGTCATAAGTGAGAATGAAGAATATATTGAAGGCCTGTAAAGGTATTTTGCAAAATAAATTATTTTCTTCCATTCTATCTTACAGTGTGCAGAACTTTTGAAATGACCCTCGTAGGTTGTAGACCGTTTCAAATTGATTTTTATGCTTATACTTATTACAGTAAACCCATTGCCACAAATTATTTACACTTTTTAGGGTGTCATTTGAGCTATTCCTTGCTTAAAATCTGGGTGGTGATTGCAGCAGTTCGCACAGATTCACCTAAATGTTCATCGCTTAAAACAGCTCGATGCTTAGATTTCATGGAATTAGGTGTCGAATACACTGTCTCACAAGAATAGGTTACCCGTAAAGTGGAGTATTTTGGCACATTCTTTTAACGTTGGATCCTTCTGTTCGAGTACCTTTCTCAAAACTGATTGGTTGAACAGTTTTAAATTGTTTTAGTCCTTCGTTCTCTTGACTCTCCAGTTGCTCCAACACTACAGCTGCCAAATGAAGCAAAATTAGCCTTCAAATGGAGCCATCATTCTTAGTTACATCAGCAAGAAATTTATATTTAAATAAAAGAAGAATAAACAATTTTGTCAGGATTTCTTGAGGAGCCACTTCAGAATGGCAAAAAGAGCCGCATGAGTCTCGCGAGCCGCGCTGTGGCCACTCCTGTAATATAGCCTACCAAAAGCAAGTAAGTGTATCTTGATTTAGATGCATCAATTGGTATTGCTTCATTCCCTTCTGACAATGTGAACATGACAGAAAATACGTGAAGGTTTACTTGTAAAAAGTTCAGTGCTTCCAGATAAGATGAAACGTTCTCAACATAACGCTCACACAACTCAAATGCTTTGATCGCTGTACCGTACTGCATATTTGAGTTAATATTTAACTCACACACTACTCAGAATTTCACACTACAAAGGCAAAGCAGTGATTTCTTTACTTTCGGAATCTCGTAAGTAGTGCCTTGCAAACTGTAGTTTTTGTTTGAAGTTTCATAGTGGTTTGAGTATGCTCCTGTTTGCAGAAATCAGAAACCACGCACTAAGCGGTTAGGAATGGCGGCAGCAAAGCTGTCTTCTGCAACAGCAAGCGTGAGTTTCAGCCTTGAAACAAATTAAACCTAAAGTTGCGTAGTATGTACGTATTTGAGATTCCTGCCACTGTAGTGTACTAGGTTCAATTCACAATGGAACAACAAACTTCTGTTGGTGTGTGAAGCCAAGCAAAGGAATATAGTTTCCACTTCAAAGAATAAATGAGGCATGAAGTCTCTCGTGTTAATGGCTATTTTTTTACCATTTCTGGGAAAAGACGAGGTTGTATGATGTCTTCTGTGTGCAGTTCCTGATGCTGAGTTTTCTATTTCCATGACTGAATCAGTTAGTTCTAAAAATCACAGAAATTTGGAGAAAAATTTGCATTTCCTGTAGGGAGAACAGGCGAAGCGAGTGAAAACAGGGGATGCGATGTGATAACGAGACAGGCCTGCTCTTCATTTTTAGAATCTATTTGCACGAAGAGAATGACATACCGGTACATAATAATATATTATGCTAAGAATCAAAACTTTTATTTGGGAAGAGGAAGTTATGTTTCACATAAGATTTCTTTACTTGTGTTCAAGGTAAGACCTCAGTAATACTTCATCACCCACCACTTCATTTCTACATTAGAATTAGTGGACGGCTGCATTGCGTTACAATAAAAATTATTTGTAATGTCCTGCGACCATTTTCATGAATGGTCATTTTATTGAATGACCTTTGGTATCCTGAAATACTGATGTGTGCCTGTCGCAGTTGTTGCTGTGTCATGGATTTTGTTCATTTTATCTAATACTGAATCTTTATGATTATGATGTTAGGTAAAATAGAGACAATGTGTCATGGAAAGTAATTATCCAATCCAGCATGTGCCTTTTCGAATGGGAAAACCATTAATAAACCAAAGTCAAATTGGCAGGAGACTGTCTCTTGTATGAATTAGAATTATTTACATTTTCCGTTGTTTGAAATTGGAATTGTTTTATTTTACCTGATGGAATTAAGGCCATTAGGCCTTCTCTTCCATTCAACAAGGATTATTACAACTGAACTTTACAGTAATGCAATAGAGAGTATGATAAGAGTACAATATAGTTACAGATGCACAGAAACACGATTATACTATTATCATTTAAGGCTTAAGAACTAGTTCTCTAGAGATAACACAATACACAAAAACCAATATGTTAAATAGTTTACTACTTACTGAGATTTAAACTATTACTAAAATTTTAACCATTACTAAGAAATGTAATATGCAAGAAAAATGAAAAATTGGGGATAGTTGGAAAAGATCACAGTAGTTAGATATGTGATGATTTATTGTTTGCCCTTTTTTAAAAATATTTTTCTCCTTGTTTTTACATTTTCCATTGATTTACATTTTCCTTGTTTTTCACTTTCTTTTTATCCTTATTATATACAAACACCCATGCCATAGGCGGGACTCGAACCCACAGCCTCCTTACCCACGAATGCGACTTCAATTCCCGTCTCGGCCACCTTTGTACTATGTAAAAGCAGTAAAATATACTAGTGTTTGCTGTACATTTTGACATGTATTATAATAGAGAGTGAAGTACTTTTAATTCTTGTTTCAGGTTCAGATGCAGCGAAATGAAAGAGCTTCTGCCTGCATCAACCAGAATTCAACATTGTCAAGATGAATACTCCAGCTGTATATCCTCGACATAATAATGGATGTATTTAGTTCGGCAAAAGGTCTGGCACAAAACAGCAGACAGTGACACATACAAATGAACATAAATATTTTAACGTGCACAGCAGCAAGACGTTTAGCTTCGTGCGTCGACTAGCATGACTTTTATCGTCGCACGTTAATCGAAATAGAGTTAAATTAACTGGGGCCAATATCATAAAGAAATACTATCTATCAATTTATATACAGTTACGAAACTATATCCTTTGTTAAACATATGCAGTTGTTTTAAAGAAGAAAGTATAGAAATCGTTATCTCCGGTGTTGAAATTTCTTTAAAAAATTTTAATATATTGTGGTTGCGACATCTTCAGGCTGGAACTGAAGAGGGGAGCTCGTTCTGAAAGAAGTACAAATGTTAAAATAGTTAATTGTAAATGCAATAAAATCTATTAGATTTATCTAATGACATTTTAAGTTGTATATTATATCTCCAAAGGTGCTATTATTTTAAAACGAAATAATATATTCCGAAGAGTCATAAAGATGCCAAAGAGTAATTAAAATTATTCTTACCTGAAATTTTCTGAAAAATTTATAGAAATCAATTCTATTTTAAGTTAAGTGATGCTCTGATACCAAAGAAATTGCGAATACGCTTTAAATATCTCTACTAAACGAAAATAACATTGACTTTAGACGAACATTAATATTGTTCGGGCATATGATAATTCGATAATAAACAATTAAATACATGAGAGATCCTATTTTGAGTATAGTTTTCCACGAAAAGCAAAATATGGAATGTATGAATTTAGAAAAAGACAAGTCTTGCCGGACATAACGAAAACAATCGCTTTATATAAGGGTGATCATATAAATGAAAGGATCCGTTACGTGTGTAGTTGATCGGTGAAAAGAAAAGTACAAAATCATTTCGGTATGGTGAAAGGTACAGGTGGAATATTTTCTTTATCCTCTTGGTTGCTTCTTGCAAGTTTGTGTGTGAACAAAATTCAATGTGAACCGACTATTCAACAGCCGCCTGCGCCGGAACAAGAGCAGGAAAGGATCTCGGCTCTTCTGAAAGGAGACTTCATTATAGGCGCTCTATTCTCGGTTCACCACCAGCCGAAGCAGAAGAGAGCTGGCAATACACTGAAGTGCGGGGAAGTTCGAGAAATGTACGGCATTCAGAGGATTGAAGTCACTTTCCAGACCATAGACCGCATCAACAACGACCCTCTTATCCTCCCCAACGTGACATTAGGGGTGGAGATCAGAGACTCCTGCTGGTACGCTCCAGTAGCTCTTCAACAGAGCATCGAGTTCATCAGGGATGCGATATCTCCTAGCCAGCCGTCCGACACTTGTAGCGTCGATCAACTGGTAAGTTACTTTATATTTTCTACATCAACTATTTTAACCTTTCCTTTCATCTAGGTGGGGGGTTTTCCGGGGTTTTTCCTAACCTGTAAGACGGGTCGTACCCTTTTGCGTCCCAACGTGAGTGGTCGCTTCATCAAAACAACCCTCGTGCGTCCGGTGCAATTTGACGTAAACAACCCTCGTATGTCTTGAACAACCGTTGTCATTGCCAAGAAAAATGAAATGGTAGAAAAAATGGTTGAATATAGAACTGAAGCACTCAGCAGACTGTGCGAACAGTATCATGTAAGTTCCTACCACAAGAAAGTAAACTGGTAGCCAAAAGGCAAAGAGTAACTTCATTCTCCGCTTAGATTTTATTTAATATTGGCAGTAATGCAAGGTTTACAATTTTTGAGGTGTGTAGCAGTTCGCCTCCTCGTGGTGCACCCTGGGTAATGCTAATCTAACTGCATGGTACCAATTATTAATTTTACCTGTATTCCATGGGACGCATTTTGGTCATTGCTCTAGAGAGACCCGGGACGCAAACGGGTCATTGGATCTGGGGATCTATGGACGCAAAAGTCCTAGTTTAATGGTTTTGGGACGCAAAAGTCCAGACCCCTGTAAGACAAATGTCGGGTAACTTTAGGCCCTTGTGGTCCCAGGATATCATCTGGCCGTCATTTCCATCTTCATCCCATCCTCGCCTTGTTTTGGAGTATGTGTGTGAATGGTGTGTCTCGTCCTATGTGTTCGTGTTGTCTCGGAGGTGGCCCCGGTATCGGACTGATCACTCATCCGGGGAGGCCCTCCATGTCCTTGTCTGGTCAAAAAAGTATGCATGTGATCCATAGATGATTCCTCTCCCGACAGGTCGCGACCCTGTAAGGCCCGGGCGGCTTGGGTCGCTTGAATGTCCCTAAAAGGGAGAGGTGAAACTAAGGTAAAGATAGATAGATAGATAGAGAGACAGATATACAGATAGATAGATAGAATCCAGTTTTCATTTTTAGTTAAAATTAGTGTTTGTTTGCAGGTCGACAAAACTTAATTATTGTAGTTAAAATTAGTTTTTGTTTGCGGGCCGCGAAAATTAAGCTCCGGGCCGCGGGCTGTTGTACACAATAGCATAGGACCATGGCCGTCCGGAAGGGGGGCAGGGTAGGGCCGCTGCCCCTCCCTGGAAATTGTTTACACATAAACCTCTAAATTAAATGACTAGAACCAACTAACGTGAAGTGAGGTTTAAGTCTCCAAATATTGTATGTTCGCGTTGTTTGAATGAAAACGAGCTGTAACACCCGACTAGATATTAGCGTGTAGGAATAATTACTTCCCCTAAACTTGAAACTATTTATACCCAAACATTTTATTGTAATGAAGATAAGGCAAGAAAATGTCGCATTTTATATTTTTATGAATAGAACCTATGAAATTGTAGGGTATAAGAAAACTCATGTGAGCGTATACATAAGATATTTTCTTTGTATCCATGGCCATAGTCCAGCTACAGCAAATGAAGGATGTTGATTATATAATAATAATAATAATAATAGCAATAATGTGAATAGTAATAATAATAGCAAAAAAAATATGAATAATAATAATAATAATAATAATAATAATAAAGTGGTTGTAGTAGCGCCGTGGCAATAATTCGTTCATTGGCCCCCCCTTGACAAAATTTCTGCGGACGCCCATGCATAGGACGAGTGTTTGCAGTCGGTATGAGAAGTTATACTGTACACAAGGCAATGGCAAGCTTTAACGAGATAGTGTGAAGACGCTCGTGTATCGACATTTGTTGACTTAACTAAGCGGAGGAATAATAAACAGAAGACAGTACCACATCGTAGCGCTGTGTGCATACACTATCACCTGCTGCAAGGTATATTAATTTTTTAATTATGACTTAACTTGAAATAGAGGTACTGGAGAATATTCATGAGGTTTTGTGCATTTTAGTAGTTGGCATCCGTATGACCTGAACGTCCCCATGAACTTTACATTTTAATTAAAGTTTTGCACGTGTCAATGCATAATGTGCAATATATGATAGTTATTTTCCAAGGTAGAATAATTATGTCAGGTGTATGAGAATATTTTAGGAGAAAATTCCTCTGACACTGAGGAGACTCTAACTCACGACCTTCGGTTTCACGTGCCAATGCTCTACAACTGAGCTAATAAGAATTCGATTCACAGCGCCAGATGGAATCTCTATCCTATGACTGATTTCCCTTTATGGTCAACCTCACTGAAAGATATTTATATCAAGTTGCCTACATTAAGGGTCTACCAGTTACTGCTTCCTTACTCTTCTAAACTATCCATTTTTAATTTAACTTAACGATGAAAAACAAGGCCTATAATCTGTTATTATTTCTACAAAGGTACATTTGAGATATTAGTACATTATAATGGTTTTCTGTACGTAAGTAAGAAATAAAAACATATTTCTTCTACGTAGAAGAAGGGGGAAATTTACAAATTACGCTTCCCCTTTTTATCGCTATGCTTATGCGCTGTTCAGATATTCAGTGGCGCGAGGATCCTTAGAAAAAGAATACAATCAACATAAGCAATATATCGTTGCTAAGCATTTCGTTTCAGTCATTTCAAAGGCACTCAATAAAATAGTTCCGGCAAATCCACTAAAAATGAATAAAATGCAACAATTAGCTCGGTCATGGAAATAATAGTAGACTATAATGTACACCTCGGAATCGAAACCAATTTTCCCTTTTGTTCATTTGTAGCTCTCGGGATTAATCCCTCGGGTTCTTAAATAAAAATGATCGGACTCCAGATTCGGAAGGGTGCATTCGTCAAAGCATGATACTCACGTGGCGAAGTTGCTCAGGCATGAATGTTTTGAACGATCGACTGTCACAGATATACGATAACTATATTAGGTGCTTCTTAAAAGGAATATTCGTTGCCTCTCGGATATATAGTGTGGTGGTAGCATTGTGATGTTGAATTAAGAAAGTTCCGAATTCGATTCTCGGTCCAGACTTCTGTTTTTTTCTTTCTTTCTTTTCTTTCTGATAATTAAATTATTTAACAGAAAGTTTAATATTTGCAAGGGGCAAGTTAGATACATAATAATACAAACTTTCTCTTTAATTTAAAGAAATTAAACGAAATCCTTTTTGGGCAGGAATGGACCAAAATAATCCTTTTCCTTGTATTAAAAAAATACTCAAGAAGTTGTTCTCAGAGCTATTATATAACCAGATAGTTAGAGAGACTGTTTAAGAGTGTATATTTGAATTGTACTGGTTTTGTCTATAACATTATTCTTCTATTAATTTATAATCGTTTTCGATAGTCATAACTAAAGCTACTTTTTAGCTTCTTTTGGAAAATATATAGTAAATATGTAGTGAAAAATTATGGAATACGCCTGTCAGAAAAAAAAGTTCTTATAGATAGAAAATGACCCTTCTTCAACCTCATATAATGGAATGAGTGCAGATTTAAGGAAAATGAATATTTTTAGGAAATATCCCCGGGGGATCAAGGATGTTTCCATCATACTATTATTAATGTTTATTATTATTGGTATTATTCTTATTATTAATTTTAGTAATCAATACTGCTTTTGGCTATGACAGAAGATCGAAGAACTGAAAGTTTGTTTTAATTGAAGGGTACTTGGGATGTATCAAAATTAGTATAGGTAATGAAACCTCCATTGGAGGCCCCTTCGCCCCAGGGTACCAGATACAGATACAGATACTTGGGGTGAAGACGCCATTGTTACTAAATCTTTTTTTTTTTATTCGCAACTAATACAATCTTGTGCACGTTAATTATAATTTTTTGTGTACAGCGAGAGAGAGAGAGAGAGAGAGAGAGAGAGAGAGAGAGAGAGAGAGAGAGAGAGAGAGAGAGAAATTGGTATTATGATATAATAACTTATATGAAGTATATAATAGTTAAAATTTGTCCAGTGATAATGTAAGGATCTTCTACTGGTCGTGCTCCGATAGAGAGAGAGAGAGAGAGAGAGAGAGGGGGATATAGAGAGAGATAGAGAGAAAGAGAGAGAAAGAGAGAGACAGAGATAGAAAGAGAGACAGATATAGAGAGATAGAGAGAGATAGAAAGAGATAGAGAGAAATAGAAAGAGAGAGAGAGAAAGTAATGAAAATAAAATATACATGTATGTACTAAGAGAAATTAGAACCGGGAATGCTGCGTACGTAATCATAGTTTTGCCAGGGAGCTATGACACGTTCATATATAATTCAAACCCTTGTTCAGCAAAACTTTATTATGTTCTTGGATCTCAATGATTTCGTCCTCACTACGCTGATTTTAGTTTTGTGTATCAGGTGTTCAGCCGATCGGAATTTAAGAAAAATTCACGCTTCAAGACTCCAGTAACTTTTTTCTTGTAATGATGTACTACTTTAGGGATAATAGTTCCTTTCTAATTTTGCTATTATAAATGCAACTGGAATATGTATCTTCAGATAATTCGTATGTTAAATATTGATACTTCCAATAAGAAGAGTCTCCGATAGGGAACTGTCCAAAACTACTTTCACTGAGTAGAAGCACGATGACTGCTGCTTTAATTCTGTTTCTCGTCGCCATCGAAGCTGGAGTGGGAGGACAGACACTTGAAAACCAGACTATTAACTGATTATGCAAAACAACTCGGCTAGCATTTCAGCAACAAGTGGCAACTTGAAGAATGCCAAGTTTTCTTTCTAGGCTTTTAAGCAATGAACTTTGTACAGTGGGAGTCAACTGTCTCTGTTCTCAGCAGAAGTGCAGAGACATTTCTGTCAATCTTTCCTTTAAATCAGATTTGAAACAGACCACATTGAAATGGATAACGATTTAGTTATAACAGTTCAAGAATTATTTAATTAATTAAAAATGTATTTGTCTTCGATTAAACAATTAACAGACCATAGTTCTCAAAACGTTTTCACTAGTTAAGAAAAGAAAAATAAAGTAAAGCGTTTTGTATAAATGCCGTGGAAACTCTTAGGGTTCCAAGGAAGTTTATAACTGATGAGAGTCTTACAAATGAATTAAACTTTTTGTGGTCGTGGAAATCTGTTTGCTTCTTTCCTTTTTTCTTTTTTTCTTCTTCCTTCCTGCCTTCCTTCATTTTTTTGTAGTTTAGCCTCTCTTGTTAGAAGGACGTACTGTTTTTCTACAATAGCCTAAAATACAGAAAATAACCTACTGTTATAATTACGGAAATATTGATTTTGTAAAGGTGATACATACAAACATCACTTTACATTTTGTCTTTATTTCATCTTATCCAGTCTAGCAAAAATAAGAACTGTACACTATTTTAACCAATATTTTTAAGTTACAAAATATGACGTATTGATTAACATATTTCCAAAGTAATTATATATAAAAAACACCTTTTGGAGAGCTGAAAGATAGCACCTAGATCCATGTTAGCTACAAGTCTTCAACTACTACATTTATTCTGAACATGCATAACGTGATTATTTACGGTATATTCCTATGTTGGATGTTTCAATCCTGCCTAGGAGCAAGAAAGACCTAAATTTCTCTCTGCTTTCTGCTCATTATAGAGACAATATTTATCTTCCGATTTTCGATCTCATTCCTTCATGTGTGTATATATATATATATATATACATATACACACACTATATATATATGTATATACATATACATATATATACATATGTATATATATAGGCTCTTATACAGTCTTCCGTCTTCTGCAGTGTTTATATGAACAATACTCTTTCTTTTCTTCGGCAACCTTTCAATAATTCAGGAGAAAAATGGAAGCTTTGTGAACGGCGATAAAGAGGGAGAAGTGCCCTTATGCTAAGACGTATTCAAAATTTCATCAAGATAGGAATGAAGCTGTAGGAATATATATATTGGTAGAAAATACTTTACTAAGTACCAGTTATGAACTATCTAGACTGGAAAATATCATTTAATACCACATTTAAGAGAGTAAACCTGCACTTTTAAAATTTAAAACTTAAAATATGCATTTCCCCCTGGAATATGCATTTATATGCATTATCACATACCGGGCAACTTGTCTGGAAGTGTTACTTACAGAATATATCATTTACGCATACTTTTAAACATATAAAAAAGAACATGCAATTTGCATACAAATCCGGGCTGTATATGAGCCTTGTTTTAGTCCCTGATATAGTTATTATTAAATAAAAATGAAGTATGTGAAATTGAAAACCCTTTGCTCCATAAATTACCCAATTTTAAGAATAACGTGAGTGTACTCTTTATTTCCAGCCGGATCCTAGACGGTCGCCACGCGAAAATTCGCCGAAGAAGCGCCGCACTCCTCTAGTGGGTGTTATCGGTCCCGCGTCCAGCTCTGTGGCGATCCAGGTTCAGAACCTTCTGCAGTTGTTCCAGATACCACAGATAGGTTACTCCACCACCAGCAAGGATCTGAGTGACAAGAGCCGCTTCAGCTACTTCCTGCGTGTGGTGCCTTCAGACTACTACCAGGCTCAAGTCATGGTGGACATCGTGCGGCGCTACAACTGGACGTACGTGTCAGCTGTCAACACTGATGGTGAGTCAACTATAAAGCTTTCTATATTGCTAATTTTATCCACTACACCCACACTTTAACCTTTTAAATGCTGTGGCGGTGACTGACAGGAAAAATTGCTTAATTGTGCCCACACTTGAAACGGCGATTATAAAATATGTGCGCGATGCCCAGCGAACTCTACTGCATGCAGAGATCTGAAATTTTAAACATACATGAACTAAAGGGTGGCCGAATGTACTTTGAAGCCGGATTTTAATTTTCGCTTTCGTTCGCGAGTTATAAGAAGAAAGTTATAATGGAAGAAAACGTGAATTTCTTGCTCTATAGAAGCATCATTTTTCAGTAATACATTTCATTTGTCAAATCAACTAATTACAGGTGGCTTTGCCGTTTTTTGTCATGATTTGGAAATAAAAGAATCGCTTCATTTTATAAGCCCACCCTGGTCGGTTCATTGTTCATAATGCCAAGGCCCGCAGATATCTGAACTTTTCAACATAGTCGGAAGAAAGAAAATGAATATAGGCTTAAATGGACATCATCGATAAATTTGGACGGAACACACTATGCAGAGGTTTCCTGGGCCAGAGATCTCGAATATAAGGTCGTTTTCCCGGCGGCGCTTTTTAATCGTGGAATGCACTCACCCTAATTCTTAGCTCTTTCTTTATAATTATTATTCGTTTTAAATATAATGTTTTAATTATTTTGCTCTTAATTTTTAATCTTCCAATGAATTATCGTGGGCGAAGCCGCAGGGATCTGCTAGTCTACAATAATAATTAAGAGGAAGTGTTTGTCTGTCTGTCTTGACGTTGATCAAGGCAAACCTACAGAATATGTTGATGTAGTATATCAAGCTTATAACTGAATTTTACGTTGTTTGATTTTCTTGTATTGAATTTTTAACGAACAAGGGTTGGTCCATCCTTTTTGCAGCCGGCTGTACATAATATTTAACTACAATATTTGGATAGCAGGTACTATAATTTATTATTAACTTGATGTATCCAGCTTTACACTATGACCACGAATTGTGCTTCAGGGCATATTTTTTTTACTCTATACCCCGTAGCGTCACCACTAATGTACTGGCCAGCAGTGATATTGGATGTCAGGTCAATTTATTTGGATCAGCAGATTCGCTCCCTGACACCCTGATATTTCAAGTCAGCGAAGCTAAAAATCAGTAAGTGTAAAGCAATTTCCAATGCTAATTAATGTGATGTCATTGCTTTCTGCATGCACGCCTGAAAGCTTCATTTATTTGCTATGTTCCAGTTTGTCTCCATCAGACCACTACTGTAAGAACGCCTCTTTGTTTGGTTAGACAGATTCTATAGCATCAGTCTTGTTACATTTGTATACGGTCTACTGTCCATACCAGATTTCTTGAAAGAAAAAGATGCGGATCGATAAGGAAGGTGTACGACCCCAATTTGAATGCTCATATATCCTATTGGGCTGCTAATCTTGTACAGACACATGCCCTGTAACCCTAAGAGTTCATTTTCTTCATAGGACGACAGTTTCCTTTTGATTTGTGAATGTCTACAGACCAAATACAGGCAAACGTAATTTTGAAAGTGTTGTGTGCATGGTAAATTCAGTATTCTGCATCTGTATCTGTTCTCCAATATCCCCTATGTTGAGGCGATTTGTTATAGCCTACTTATTATCCGAGAGAAGGCAGAGGGACAGGTTGTAAGCCCATCGCCTCTCATCCCCACTCCGGAAACCCCAAGCTATTACTTGGACGTGAAAGGGCTGAGAAATTTTGTTCAGAGGCTCTAATTTAGGCTTGGAGTTCTTTTACGAGCCGTACATCTTCGTACATCTACGACGACCCCAGCTTAAAGTTCCTCCCGGAGGACTCCGTTTCCAGGATTTTTATGTCCTGAAAAATCCATAGATCGCGGCCGGTTTGATCCCGCGCTACTTTATAATAGTGGAAGTCCTTATTTTCCAATAGTTCAGTTCAATATGTTTCATTCTTTAGTGTGGAGAATCAAGCAGTAACCCGAATGGGGCAGGTGCTGACCGGGTAGTAAAAAAAATGAAATCAATTAAACAGGGAACCAAATCTTTTCAACTGGAAACATAATACCTTATACTGTGATAATACTGAGTAAATACCGTGTGAAAAGTGCATTTCCACTTGAATCTCTGTGTAAACACAACTTTGCCGCATTGTTTCGCAATTTATTTCTGCTGCATTAATGTAGCCTTCATTCACGGGAATTATTAGAGCGTGAAATGAAATAGCATATGTAGTAAATATTTTGCAGCTTGATTATGATGTAGATTTAAAATAAACACGAGCATGTTGGTACCTACAAAGAGAGAATTACTTCAGAGCAATAAAGGCGTTTACTTTGTGATTTTGACTTGTGCATTTAAGCAGAAAATCAATATGTTTGTGCATTTGAGGGTGAATTTGTATACAAATACGAAAATATGGAAAATGCAATGAACTCCAACATTATGAAATATTATGCACGTAACCTTGCTGAACCTTTTTACTGCTTACATTAAAAGCGAAATGCCTATTTTCACAGTTTCATTCAGTCTAAAATATTATGAAAATTCAAGTAATATTAGGTTAATAAATATTTTAGGATAAAAATTCCTCCGACATTGGGTCTCGGACTCGTTCAGATGCTCTTTCAACTGAACTATCCAGAGTTCGATCCACTTAATCAGATGGAATCTCTCTCCTATGAACGAATACCCTTATTGGTCGATACTAGTGAAGACATTTACGTTATATACAGTATTGTGAGGCACACTAATCTAAGGGGGACATACAGTTTTGGGTGAAATTCATATGTGAGAAATAGGTGAATTTTATTACCTTTTCTCAGCAATGAATTGCTCTACAATCTTGCAATATGACATACCCTTTATTGACCACTTCTACAATTGCATACTATTTTCAAAATTAATCAAACTATTGGAGTTACGGGTGATTATCGCATCAAAATGGCAGCCACGTTTCATGCACTGAAATGCCGTTTCCTTGAAAACTTCCACAAATATAAATATTTCTGAGTGATTATTTTTCTATGTATTTGTTAATATCATGTGAACAACACTATCTACAATCATTCATTTAACATTAATAGTTTTTTTTAAATATATATATTTTAGTGAAAAAGAAAATCTAAAAAAATGATTAAAAACACTTATACCGTAGATATTTCAAAGATTGTTGATGATGTTGTTCATATGATGCTTGCAATAGATAGACAAAAGAATCACTAAAAATTATTGCCATTTGTGGAAATTATCACAGAAACGACATTTCAGTCCACGAAACATGGCTGTCATTTTGTAACGATAATTACCCATAACTGTAACAGTTTAATTAATTATTAAAATAATATATAATTGTAAAGGTACTCAATAAAAAAACATGCCAGATTACAATGTTACAGAGCAATTCATTGCTGAGAAAAAATGAAGTTCACTTATTTCTCATAAATGAATTTCACCCAAAGCTGTATGTTCCCCCTTAATGATTTTGTGATTGAAATTCCACTGTTATAGTGCCGGTCACAACATCACTGCATCCTCACAATCCTGTATATGACTTAAATGTCTTTCAGTGAGGTTGACCAATAACGGAAATCAGTCATAGATTCCATCTAGCGCTGTGAATCGAACTCTGGCTAACTCAAATGGAAGAGCGTCGGCAATCTGTTCATCTATGCAAGCCTAGTGCTGGTAAACTGTTCGTTTTATACTAAGTGCTCTCACTATAAAATTCGTAAATCGAATCAGAAGGGTAATTAACTGCTAGCTTTTTCCTCTATTGATTTAAGTCTGTGTTTTGTGTGAGATTGAAATACCTGAATGCTTATCATGCAATACGTCCACTTACTGTCACAATGAGAAGTGATAAAATGACAAACTCCATGCTTAAAGTCTTGTAAGTGTCTATAAATAGCTTTCCTAGGTGGAGAATGCCTTCTTGACTGATGGAATAGAAGGTTGACTATACCAAGTTCGAACGAAAGCTTGCTAAAGTTTATAGCTGAAAAGAGAACGTCAGCAAATGGAACTCTATTAACTTAATTTGATGTCAGTGAAGGAGCAATCTAGAGGCTAAACATTTCCATCAGCACACTGTATCGGGGGAAGCTGATGTTGCTAATATCCATATCGTGGAGTTGAAACATATGCATTTCCGATATTTCCTTTTTTGATACCAGATATTCCCAATCAAGAATGTTTTGTTTACCGATACCTTCAAAATATAGACTACATGACCAATAAAATGCAAATTCGTATCCGCATAATCAATAACTTATAAGTATTTTTATAAATCGGTTTCCGAAACCGAACTTTATTACTTTGATGCGGTAGTCCTACTTCGGTGTACCGCATTGCGTTTAAATAATTCGGATATATTAGTTTATCGATATTATTAAAAGGGGCGATATCTAACAGCATTTGCGAATTTTTTATAGCAGGGCTGTCCAACTGGTGAAGCGACCCGCGGGAATAAAAGTGAATACTACACATTTACATTTGTAAAGAATTAAATTGTAATTGGTAATAATAAATGTATTATTTTTAATATTATTATTATTATTATTATTATTATTATTATTATTATTATTATTATTATTTTCGACTTGCTTGGAAGAGTCTATTATCGAATGGGAGGGGGTTTGATAGTTCGTCTCTCTGAACGGCTTACCCTCGGCGCGTTTCCCTGGTGAACATTCATGCTGTTGAGGTGATTTCTTTATAACGTTTACATATCATGGTTACATATCACAGGAATTCAACACTTAAATGCCAACGTAGCTGTACTGTAGAATACTTACTTACTTGCTCAATGGCAATAGATAATTCCTCAGAAAGTAGAGGAATATTGTCTATTTTATGGAATGCGAAGGTTCAATGCCGCGCTTACCTGAGCCCCCCATTCAACCCTATTCTGTGCTAACTCTATCCAATCATCCCTCTCAAATCCTACTTCCCTTAAATATATCCTAATATTGTCCTCCCACCTGCGCCTAGGTCTTCCACGTGGTCTTTTCCCTTCGGGTCCCCAGTCAGTATTTTCGAGGTATGTCTTTCCTCCCCCATGCGCGCTTCATGTCCAGCTCATTTCATCCTCCGTGAACTAATTACCCTTACTATATCCGGTGACGAGTACAGGTCATGAAGCTCGTCGTTATGCAGTTTTCTCCAGTCCCCATCTTCATCTATCTTAGGCCCAAATATTTTCCTAAGCACCCTGTTTTCGAATAATCTCAGATTATGTTCTTCCTGAAGAGTAGGGGAATACATTCCCGTAAAATATTATAATGCTGATTTCTGATCAGATGTAAGTGTAATATCCACTTTATTTTCAGACAAATCTTAACTACCACGACAATGGTATGCGTAAGTCACTACTTAGAGAGTCTCCTACCTGAAAGAAAAGAGGATGTGCCTTTATCACTTGTAGGAGATGATCAAGCTAATTCGATAAAGATAGAGTAAATGAGGTCCGTGATTGGCTGATTTTATATTCATTTTTGTATGTTATTGTTCCAAATCGAAAAATAGACGTATGAGTTAGATAGAAGAGATGTAACTTTAAGAGGTGAAGAACTTCTTATTGTTCTAGAAAGGCTATTATTCCTTATATTCCCAGTATAGCCTATATGAATAATGTTAGAAGAACTAACCTTAAAATACACCGTGGGAAACAATTACAGATTTATTATATTTGCATAGGCATACAATTAAAGTATATTTTTAAATATATTTTAAAACTTTTCACAGTTGATAATGTCAATGAAAAATGTGCGGCATAGAATTATTAACATTCCACGCTAGAAATCTTGCCTTGTCACCAAAAGCACTATATAAAAATAAATATTAAAATGTTAAAACTTATTGTGATCAAGTGAATAAAATGATTAATTTATTGTTGTCCTTATTAAAAAAAATTGTTTAGGCTACAGAGTAAATTAATAAAAGAATACAGTATGAATCTACTATATGGATTTAATCTACTGTAATAAAACTGTAGGAATATAAAAGATATTGCCTGATTTGTGAAGTTCTGTTGTTCAAATTGCTGAGCCTCTGTTGACGTTGAGCAGTTGGTTAAGCCTATTTCAGCAGTTTGTCAGGTGTTACACTTGTTATCTTTAGTGGTTAGTTTGTTTCCATATAGTTGTCCCAGTGTGTTGATTATATAAGGAAGATGCATTTCGACATGTTTTATCATGTCATCTTCAGTTCCTATTAAAGTAGAGAAATGAACGTTGAGAGAATTACAATTGGCATGAGTGTACTGTAACTTTAAATTTGAACTAACTAGAGACACGGATGAAAGTGTTATAAAGAAGTAAACTAGCTTTAGTTGTGAGCACAAAGTAGAATGAAGAGATCAGGGAGAAATCTATTGTGTCTGTGCGAAAATAAATTCCCACCGAGGACAATAAACAAAGGGAAAGAGAGGGCAATATGGCTGGCAATGTATTTAATCCATAACTCATTTCCGCCTTTATTGCAAGTTACATCTGATAGGGGATTTTGTGCAACGGAAATTGTAATTGTCTTTTTTAAACAGTATTTTGTAAATCCGGGTAGCCACTCGATGAAATTGTTATCTGTGCTTCACTGATTGTTAATTAATTAATAAAAGATATAACCAAACTGACAACTCACTTAACTTATCGTACTGATTAAATAAGTATTTATTAAAATCTACATACTATAGATTCCCATATACCCAAATATATCCTCTTTTTTTTTCAGGGTAAAAAATTATGTACCGGTACAAAGAAATGTTTAGAATTTGGAGAAATGTTCGGTACAGTATCAGTGTCATAGCAGTTTGTAGGTTAAGCCGGCAAATGTATTATCTTTTTCTTTCTTTTTCAACTATTTCTTATAAAATTGAAGAAAACTGCATAACGACGAGCTTCTTAACCTGTACTCATCACCGAATATAGTAATGGTAATTAGAAATATGCGGTACAGTATCCGTGCCATTGCAGTTTATAAGTTAAACCGGCAAATGTATTATCTTTTCCTTTCTTCTTCAACTATTTCATATAAAACTGGAGAAAACTGTATAACGACGAGCTTCATAGCCTATACTCATCACCGAATATAGTAAGGGTTTGTAAATCACGGAGGATAAAATGGTTTGGACATGTTGCGCGCTTGTGGGAGGAAAGACATATCTCATAACTGTCGACTGGGACCCGAAGGTGAAAGACCAATTGGAAGACCTAGAAGTCGATGAGAGGACAATATTAGAATAGATTTAAGGAAAGTAGGATTTGCAAGGGATAGTTGGATGGAGTTAGCACAGAATAGGGTTGAATGGCGGGCTCATGCAAGCGCGGCAATGTACCTCCGGGTTCTTAGAATTATAATATACCTTTAGCTTGCTTAGGAATTGTCAATTGCCATTGAGTAAGTATGTAAGTATAACCACACTGATTTTCCTTATATAACTTAGACTTTTGCTAGGTTTTCTGTAAGTAAAAGCAGAAATAAATGCAATTTTAAACAGAAGGTAATTCAATTTCTGTAAAAAAAAAAATTGTCATAGGTGGGAATCAAACTCTGGTTTTCACTTTGTATGCTGATGCCGAGATGATTCAAAACCTCATTCCCATTGCAATCCAATGTATGTACCCCTGGCAACTTCGCTACAGATCAACGTAGCGAGTATGCATCCAACTCTGACACTTCTCTTTATTAGAAGGATTTGAGCGTCAACTAATGCTTTTACGTTATTTTGTTTGCAATAATTGTTAATACAAAAAAGGAAACAGACAAATAAACAAACAAAAGCGGAACAAAATAAACAATAAATAAATCTAGCGGTGTTGCTCTTCATTATTATAATGCCCGGAAGTTAATGCTCCATCAGAAGACCAAATATGCATGCAAATATGCTACAAAATTGATAAAATATGCTCCGAAACCAATAAAATATGCTCTACCATTGAAGTAATTTTAATACTTTTCGTTCTTTTCTAATTGAATTACATTATACATCACAAAATCTAGTAGATGTTATATAAATTACATTACAAAACTATTTTAAATTTTAAAGAAAAAAATAATTGGTCAATGCAAAAAATTTAGTAAATTGAAAACTAATAAAGCTAAACGTCGCTTTAATGTTTTACAATTATATCTGAAAACATTAGACTATGTACTGTTAATTTTTTTGCAGTTGGTTTTCAAAACATTCACTTAGCCAATATAGTGAATATTTAAATTAACAGAAATATGCACAACATTTATTAAAATCTTCAGTTAAAATACGACAAATTAATAAAATATGTGTAAATATTTTCATAACAAGCAAATATTGTGCATATCTTAAATGTAACAAAATATGCAACAATATGCCAAATGAAACCTTCAATTTTCTGTTACTTCTCTCATTAGCATGTAATAGAGTGAATTATTAAAATATGATTTTTCATAAACTTCCGGGCCCTATGCATAAGAATTTCCTTTGTGTGAACCCAAGCTCCCACGAACTGAATGTATTCCGAAGGACAATTATAATTTCGCTGCAAGTAATTTTTTGTGTCTAAGGTTGTACGCCGAAATAGTGTCAGAATGTTAAGCTTTAATTTTAGATTTTAAATGGGAATTTATTATTACGATTTTTATGCATGGATGCTTTTATTAGCCATAATTATATTAATGTTGAATGTGTTTCGATGCGTGAGTATTATATTTCCTTTTATGTGGTGCCAGTATTTATGGCAGTGTGGCCATTTCTGTTCACTGCACAGTTTTCAAATCATTCTCATATTAACACTATTGAAACTCGATGTCGTCCAACGCTCCTCTCATGCAGCGGGCCCGGTTTCGATTCTTCATTGGTACAAGTAACCTAAATGAGGGTTTTCTGGGATTTCCCCTCACCCGTGAGACGTATGTTGGGTAATTTTGGTCCCCGGATACCATGTGACCGTCATTATCACCTTCATCGCCTTGTTCGGAATCAGTGTGTGTGTGAGGCATATGTGTCATTCTATATATTCGTGTTGTCTCGGAGGTGGTCCAGGCATTAGGCTGATCGCTTATCCGTGGAGGTCCTCCATGTCCTTTTTGGCAAAAAAAAATGTATTTTATCCATACGAACTCTCTCTCGACGGGTTGCAGTCATGTAAGGCCCAGGCGGCGCAGACAACGTAAATGTACCTACAACGAGGACTGTAAAACTCAGGAAAAGAAGAAGAAAGTGGATGCAGTTTTTATTGTATGGATTACATCTGATGTGATTGATTTCAATAAGGCGATTAAAACAGTCGGTTTATAGCAAATATATAAATTTGTAATTTATATAAATATATAAATAAATGAATAAGTAATTAAAAAGAAAAGCAATTCACTAAATTTATTTAATTTATTTCAAATACATACAAATTCACAAAAATACATGTAAATGTTTACCCGAATGCGCAAACTTCGCGTTCGGTTTAGTTCCAAAAACAGAGACAATCAAGAATAAAATTAAATATATGGAGAAATTAAACATATGGAAGAATAAAGTAATAAATAAGTGGTATACAAGATTGAGAAAATTATATAGGTCTACTTATATATAAAGAAATCAAAGTAAAATGTCAAACGAAATCGACGATAAGTTTAGAGATTAGATATTTAATATTGTTATTAAAATCTTTAATGTGTATTTTAGAAAATTCTGACTGAGACTTAATAATAGAAATTGTCATATCGTGATCCAGAATTAATGTTGTGTTTGGATCTTGCAGTGGTATAATATATAATGTGATCATTGTGTCTCAAAACAAGATAATATGAAAGAGAGATAGAAAAATAATTTAATTTAAGCGATAAAAAATTACCATTACAAATATTGTACGAAGAAAACTGAATCAGAATAGGTGTTCTTATTTCGTAATTCCGTTCTGACGTAGTCTGTCGATTTGCATTTCTTTAGCTTTTCTCTGAAGCGCCCTGTGTTTTTTTTTTTTTTTTTTTTTTAACGATCTGGAGCTCAGCTCAGAGATCGATTACAAAAATTGAAAAATCAAATATAAAAAACCAGATGGAATAACAAAAGACAGCCCACATGGCATTATTTTTATTTTTGTATTCGATGCAATTAAAATTGGTTCAGTGAAGTAGTCATCCCGCTAACTCGGTCTGAATGGGTGCACTTCAATCTGGTCATTGTTTGTGAAAAAGTCATTCTTTTTGTTCAGTGAAATTACGTCTGGGGACAGAAAATCAATAATATACGTATACATTCCCCCAATGCAGGCGACATTCAGCAGACTTGGGGTTTTAATTTCACCCTCTCTTTATCAGAACTTTGTGCAAACAACATTCAATATACATCCAGGGATTACGAATGCGGAAGCTTTTACAAGATACACTTGGAATGTGTGAGCAGATGACAAAATTGTGAAGTCGCGAAGAGAGTTAGTTGTTGCCATCATTTTATGTATTTGCATTTGCAAGAACGGGAAAAGGTAATCTGCGCCACTTCTACCTTTTCCCCCAACCTACACGATGTAAACTGCGCCACCGACATATGTAAACGGCGCCACCGACATTTAAGTGGCGTCACCGTCATACTAACGCACTAACAATTTCCTTTCCACTTCTCGAGACTTAGGACTGGCTGTGAAATTGCATAGATGTGGTTAAAAATGTTAGGCTTAGTAGCTTTGTCATTTTTAAAAATGTTAAACAATAGCCTACTCTAATTTCTTTTGCATGAACGCTTCGTCACTTATAAAATTGTTAAAAACACTACCCTAATTTTTTTACATGAGCACTTTGTTCTCGTAATAAAATCAAAACGGGATATTTCATTGTTTATATATTGTTCTCTCCACTTGAGTAGACGAGAATACTTGTCATTTATTTTAGCTGTTTTTCTTACAGGTATCCCTTATTTAATATTTCTCAGTTTAATGTAGGCACTTGTTTGGAACTGGATAAGTGCATCTAACACAAGGAAGATGTTGGGAGAAGCGTTGTAGAACATCGAATTATATTTTGCGTGAAATGACCTACATATTTTCGTGGCGCAGTTTACATATCTGTGTGCCGCAGTTTACATATCTCCGTGGCGCAGTTTACATATCTGTGTGCCGCAGTTTACATATCTCATTTTTATTCTATTTCAAATTAGGTGTCAACCGTGGCGCAGATTACATACACCCGCAAGAACTATATATTTTATACAAGTTATCTGATGATAAATCAGAAAAATCCTTATAATTTTCAATTTAATTAAGTTATTCTAATACTTTTTCGGTCCTAAAATTCTATGTCCAATTTTCAGAATTTATGAGCTCTTGACATCCCCTTAATACAAATTTCTGTGTGTGTGTGTGTATATCTGTGCTTGTAAATAACGAAGTTCGGTGATATATACAGGGTGTTAATGAATAACATCGAAATAATTTACCTGTGTATAGAGGGGACATAGACAAACAACTTTTATTAGAAGATTTTGCTCTGTGACGTAAAATGTGTACACTACAGGGCATTCAAGTCATCAGAATTTGGTACTCGTAAGTCGATAATTAAGGAAAACAGGGTTAAAGTTTTCATAAAATTGATTTCATGCCTTCTTAGTGATCGAAAAACATCTGATTCTTAATCATTCATCAACAGCTAACTTATATAATAATTTAGAGTTTTCATAATCTGCGAAATTTACAGACTAAAAACATGATTGGCCGCTACTGCATTCGTTTTTTTTAATTCATAACTATAGTGTTAACAACGAAGTTCCTTTGTTTTGCATTTTTTAGAATGTTAGAAGTCAGTGGTGGCCATGCTCTGGGAGATTTTATGCTGTAACAGGGAAAATTTAATCCATAGATGAAAAATCTCCTAATAAAAGTTGCTTGTCTATGTACGGTCTATACACAGGTAAAATATTTCGGCGTTATTCGTTAACACCCTGTATATATATATGGGCATAATAATTTCAGATAGATGTATAAATATAGAAATTATCACTGAAGGCCTACTCATGAACTATTATTGCATAAATTTTCCATGAAAAGCTTTGAATTATAGCCAGTAATCCTCTATTTTCCTCATATCTCCAAGTCAGGAATAATTTCATTCAACAGCATTTGCAGTTTGTAGATTTCATAAGATTTTTTCCCCGCCTCGTGTTTCTCGTCCGGCGTGGCGGTAGCTGTGAACTCCTAACTCAATCTTCAAGCCAAGCGTCTCAGATTCTTTACTTTTATTTATTGACCGAGCTCCTACGTCTGCTTCAACCTCTTACACGGGACAAAAACACCTGCTGATTGGGTAAATAAAATTGGAATCGTAGCACATATATAAGAAATTAGGAAGCAGTTCTATCTTGTGCCGTGGTAGAGATGTTGCTTTGTACAGCAGTAACAGCAAATATATGACAGATAATAGATTCGTAAATACTGTAAAATATTTCCTTTTAGTTCTCTGTTTATTTCGCTATATTTACATGGCGTACCACTCCTCACGAATTACCGGATAAATGGTGGCTAGCCGATCCTCTGGAGAGGATAGAAAATATCCCATATTTTTTAATCTACTATTATTTTTTTAAGCTATTATTTTACTTTGACCGCCGGCGTGGCCTTGTGGTTAGCGTCGCTGACTACAGATCCGTCGGCCCGGGTTCGATCTCCGGTATCTCTTCGGATTTTTCTGAGGTAGGGAGGTCTGGTAGGGGTGCACTCAGCCTCGTGATTCAAATTGAGAAGCTGATTGATAGAGAAGTAGCGGCTCCGGTCATGGAAACCACCATTAACGGCCGCGGTTAATGCCTATGGCAGATGACGCAGCGGTCGGGTGGTAGGCCTTGTCCCTCAGTCGTCACCGGAATCCTTAGTCTGGAAGACCGACTTCAGGCATCGGCGTCGACCAGTAGGTCATTCTGGCACCACGAAGTTATATCCGGGTGTTTGTTATCCTTTATTCGTATTTTGTCTTATGTCATGTGTTCTTGTGTGTCTTCTATCATACGTCTTATTGCCTTTTTCCATGTCTGCTATTATATAGTCGTCATTTTTTTCTGGGAAACTCTATTTGCTGCTTCATCCAGCAACTTCCACGTGTAGGAGTCTCTTATTATGTTCCCTATTTACCTACCTTGAAGTTGTCTCTAAAGGGTTCCCTCAACTGAGCAGTGATATTACAATAGTTGGGGACCTACAACTTAAAAGTTGACCTCCTCACTTATCATTAACTGTCAGGTGTGAAAACAGAGGCTAACCATCAGCGGTCTTGTCAGCTAAATAATTGAGACTGAAAATCAATGAAAGAACAACTCCTTATTAACATACTACAACTTCTGGCTCTCACTTCATATAGGCCTATTTTTGGAACCATCAGTAGCCAATACCGACTAAAGCCTTGGGTATAAAGAAATGTGAATAGGCGTACATACGGATTTCTTTTCAAATTGCTTTTCATCCTGATGTAGATAGAATAAGTGGCTTCAGTGTTTGAGATCACATACATTTGTCTCAGTATGCCTTATTATTTGCAAAGCATAATTTTCTAGGACGCTGCTGCCAACATGCGAGTTTTATTCGAACCACCAAGTATGACTATTTCTGCGACCACTGTAAGAAATATAACATAAATAGGCTAAAAATACGTAATGCACGTAGCATTTTCAAATTTTATCAAACTGAGTTTATTTAATAATCATATGCAAATATTTATAACTAAAAGAATATTTTCCATGTTACGGATACCAGAATATGATAACCCTGGAAGGTTATGACTTTACACCACTCACTGGCATTATTTTTTCCTGTTAATTAATATAATCTGCTGTTAAAAGCGCTTCTTTTACCTTCGAGTGTCTAAAAATATCTTCAGACATTGGGACTGGAACGCGTGATCTGGATCCTATGTCAAATGACTTAGGTATGTCTAGAAAGCCAACTTTGTTAATGAAGTACAGGAAATGAAGACATTTCCACATGGACGGGGAAGACAACACAATAACATTCCGCTTTCACACCCCATCCTCTTACTCTACTGCCCCAGGGACGGAGCTGACACTACCTAACGTGTCATTCACATGAACAAGGTGTCTCAGATATACACAGAGCAGTTAGTTGAGTTTAAGTGCCAGAAAGGCACTTTATGAGATCGTCTGGTGGACGGGAAAATGATGTCTGTCCATCCGTGTATCGCTGATAAACAAAATCATTGTGACACTTTGTTACACCAGTTTCTTATCAAGAACAAATTTGTCTTTGACTTACGGTATGTAAAATAACAGGGTAGCTAGTACCCTATGAACGTGTTCTTGATTAATGTTTGTTAAACTTTTTGTTCGACTATACTATAATACGTTTGTGACATAACAGAAGGCCTATTATAATGATATCCATTAAGATACAGGATTTTTTAAGGACAAAAAACAATCCACTGCAATCCAAGTCTATAAACGTACATTACTGAT